>OY288286.1:43527831-44727831 GCA_958450335.1 Hibiscus tridactylites
TGCCAAAGTAATCAAAATAACCCTGAATGCATCTGTTATCGCGAAAGATCTTGACATAAAAATCTCTGAATGTTCGGTTGGAAACTTGATGAGCAAATAGAATTTCTAAGCCACTGTTTACGCCCTGTCGGTATAAATTACCAAATATGCTCGTATATGTCAAAATGACCATAATGCCCCTAGTAGGCTTGAATGGCTAAATCACTCATGATATGCCTAAGCTCTCAAAGATCCTGATTTATCATCTCTTGAATATCTGGTTTGAACCGTTAATATAAACCCCTCTTTTAATAGGGGCCTTGTTTCAAAGATTCGTTCATTTGTCAAAAGTTTAATGTGTTCTCTTCCGTAAATGCCAAGTATCTCCAAGAAACAAACAGTTCCACCTAGTGTGTTCCATGTGTGCCACACGACTGTTTTTGCATATTGATTTACATATTATAATACCGATCACGTGCACATGACTGACATGCATGAATTTACGGGAACATGGCATGTTTTATAAATTAAACATGACAGTATTGTATTTCTGATATATGCCTATGCATCCGATATGACAAACCTGCTATATGGATAATGTGTTACTAAAAATACAGTTATTGATTAATGAACTATTGATGATCTGATTCACTGGGGTACTTGGGACATGATATGAAGTTACCGTCAGCTCAGCCCTGATCCAGCTGGTAAGTCCGCCTGTATTCGGATCCTAGGCTTCGGCCAGGTCCGCCCGTTTTCGGATCCTAGGATTCGGCCAGGTCCGCCCGTTTTCGGATCCTAAGCTTCGACTAGGTCCGCCTATTTTTGGATCCTAGGCTTCGGCCAGGTCCGCCCGTTTTCGGTTCCTATGCTTCGGTAAGGGCCGCCCGTATTCTAAGGTATATCCTTAGGATGGTACCCACGCCCAATGGGCTCTGGTTAATGCATGTACATGATACCGCACTGGGGAAACTATATACTGGAGTATGGTTGGAGGGTAAATAAAGAATTAAAAAAATGAACTTTACTACTACACGAAACAAATGTATTTGAAATAGAAAGGTTTACTGCATTGTTACATTTCATGCATTAACGTTGCACCGTTGGAACACACTAGACGCTAAACTCTCTGATCCTCCACCTTTGTACGTTACCAACCTATTTAATTCTTGTCAAATTCTCGATGTTTGAATAAAGAACAAATATCGTTATTCCTGAGTATGATGCAACCTCGAAATAGTAGAACGAAAATGAGGACTGTTACTACATGGAACGTTATGGAAATGTTATGCTTACCTTATATCTACATGAGCTTATAGCATCTTTTGGTAGTTCTGTATTACTGAGCTTTTCCAAGCTCACGTTGTTTTTACCATCGCAGGTTAAAGGAATATATCGTGGTATAACGTTTGACATCAGTGTTCGGAGTTCTCTCGGCGTTGCTTTTGGAGTACGGTACTATATAGTTAGTGGGCATGTATGTCATGTATTGTTTCATGACCAAGTCTGTTAAGCACTTTCTGAAATTTCTGTTATGTTTAAATGACTTCATGAAATGGTATTTTAAACAGAAGTTGATTTTACAGTTTAATAAGTGTTTTGAGAAAAAAAATGTTTTCATGTGCATTTTTACTGTGGGTCGCTCTTGTGACCCTAATGTAACTTTCTAGGATCCGTTGTAACGCATAGGCGGGTCTAGGGGTTACATTTAGTGGTATCAGAGCTTAGAGTTGCATCTTTCTGGGTAGATTGGCCGATCATCTGTCTTAGGGTGTCTGGTCTGTGCATGCCTCTAGATCATAATCGTACTCCTACGAGCCGAAACTCCAATGTCAAACCCCTTTTCTGAAATAAATGTATCTAAGTGATCTGCCTCCCAAAGCTTGATATGTATTGGCAATAAATAATTATAGCGTTCATTTGTGGTTTGGATTAAATTGGTGGATTTTGAATATGGATAAATAACCCGAGGTGATTTATGCATATGGAATTAAAGATCTGATAAGATTGAGAATAAATGGTTGTTTATGTGAAATGGTTGTCATAAGATTTCATGTAAGGCTATTCGGTGATACTTAGTATGTGTGAGAATATTCTGATAGAAATTTGATAAAAGTAATATGAATTTAAAAGAGATGTATCTATGAAAGTGGCGAAAGTGTGGACAATGTGGTTACTCTTTTATACGAAGGTAAAAGTTTTCCGAGTATTACGTTGAAGGTAATCGATAATTGTTCAAGGCTTTGATTACGGTTGTTTTGGCAAAGAGAAGGATATTTCTGCGAAAATGTGACATGATGTATCATATTATAGTATATCAGTCATGATGGTAAAAATTTGGTGTTCACATTGCGATTTTGGAAGGCTCTGTGAGATGCAAGAGTACTAATATGAACTGCAGTTATGGTTATTCATTCGTAAACTGAGGGTAAACCTAGAAGAGTTATGCATATTCGAGGAGGCATACTTATGGCTTGTATGATTGACATATGTGGTTATTTGGGATGTTTCTTATCCCTAATTGAGACCAATTGTGATAAAAGTTACAAGACAATTGTTTGCTTGGCTCCGTATGAACTTATGCCTGCATACATATACTGTATTCTGATATATTGGTCTGAGGCGAATGGCAAGATGGTTTTGAGCCCAAGTCAATCTAAGTGACTAAGGACGCTACAAGATTGGGCTGTGATCATTTGAGAGAGAGAGTCCCGAGAAACAAGTATGTTCTGATGGATTGGTTTTAGCGCAGGAAGGGATGAAAGAGTAGTTCTGCATTCCTTTGACTCTGGTAAATTTCGAGGACGAAATTTCCTTTAGGGGGGAGAGTTGTAACACCTCAAAAAAAAAAGAAAAAAAGAAAGAGGGAGTGAGGGTTGTGGGAATCGAACCCACAACCTCATGTAGTTTCAACCGGATGCCCAGCCAATTGAGCTATTGAAGCTATTGGTTAAAAGTTACCTCTATTAAATTTTATTTAGATCTTAAAAATAATATAATAATAAAATAATTAAAATATCCTTCCTACCATATCGAATACGAATTTATTTGGGATCAATTTCTCCTAAAAGTTCCAGAAACCCCCTCCCCATCGATTCACGTCCCCCTCCCTTGAACCAAACCGGCCACCGTCCATCCATCATCACCGCCGCACCGTGCCTTCCACCGCCACCGCCGTACGAACCACCTCGACGTCCCAGTCAACAACCCTAAGGTCACTCGTGCAACCGTAGCCGCAATCGCTGGCAATCACGCGTTGAATATCCGACGAACCCAGGGTTTGAGGCCGATCGATTTTCTGTCGATTGCGACCGTTGTTGGCGTCGATTCACCGCGCCACCACCGTCATAGGGTCCCCCGTCCCAAGCCGAACAAAACCCCCATAATTCCTTGTCCTATCGGCGCCGGGAAGGGCTTGGTCGAAGTTACGTGTTTTTCCGGCGATATCGAAGCTTTAAGAAATGACGCGAAAGGAACTTTCCGGTGATGTTTCGGTGACCGTCCGACGACCTTCGGTTTCTTTAAGGTATTTGAAGTTCTTTGTATTCGGGATGTTGAAGATGTCGCATTCGGGTTCGAGGGTGATCGAACGGAGTATCATGGTCGACCGATATAGCAAGTATTAAAGGTAATACACTACTACCTCTAGTATGCTTTATGAACATGTTGGTATTCGGTTAATGCATGCATGATTATGATGATGAAGAGTGCTGTTAACCAAGCTTTAGTCAAATTAGATATGAAATTGAGTATGATAACCTAGATAAGATTGAAATGCTCGAATGAGAAAGTTAATGAAAGAAAGGATTTGGAGTTCAATAAATTAACTAATAAGGCAGCTAATCTCCAAATCTGATCATCAGTGTCAAATGATCAAATGTTAAAAATATTCGGATATAAAATTACGAATATGCCCTTAAAGTATGAGAATGACTAAAGTATCCTTGGAATTGGAAGCGATCTAGAAATCTATGCTAGATGTGGTAAGACAACACGATTCATCTGAAAAAAACCTCGAAAAACATGGAAAGTTATGGTAACAAGATTTGAACCTTCGAGATTGTAAGGTGTTAAGTTTCTTTGAATTCAGAATGAGTCTCTGAATATAGATTTACGAGAAGTTATTTGTACCTCTGAATTAATCAAGCGGCTCGAAATACGGAATTGACCGAAATGACTAAACGTATTGGAAATACTGTTATGGTTAATTAATTGGATAGGTCGTATTAACCAAAAAGACTAAAGTATCCTTAGACATCGAGGTTTGCAAATTAACTAGAATGATGGATAAATCTTTGAGTTCTGAAATGAATGAAGTGGTTGGAGGTACCGAGATTTCTTGAATGGCTGAAACACCCACGAATACTTAATTGATTGAAATACTATATATGGTTCGATTGACAGGAATGATGGATATTGCGAACTTCAAAAGACTGAAATACCCCTATTGACTGGAATAAATAATTTGCCTTTGATAAAATTTTGGAAATACCAATAAAGTTGAAAATGACTGAAATACCCCTAAGGGTTGAAACATGAATCTAGTATATCGATCACTCATGGTATTAATAAGGTTGGAAGTTTTTCTGCACAGAACATAAGTTCGACTACACCGCTGCAAGCCCGGTGGTGAAATATGAAAGCAACCGTTTAGATATACGATACAGTTGGATACGTTAGAAGGGTTGGTTAATACTGCAAGGTTGGAATATGTTAGTTTGAATGGTTTTGGGGGCTCGATAAACTTCTGGAAATCTTAAATATTCGGAATCGCCACTTCATCATTAATGGGCTAAATTACAAATCATCCATAATAGTTAAATGACCAAAATGCCCTTGTTGGCCAAAGTAATCAAAATAACCCTGAATGCATCTGATATCGCGAAAGATCTTGACATAAAAATCTCTGAATGTTCGGTTGGGAACTTGATGATCAAATAGAATTTCTGAGCCACTGTTTACGCCCTGTCGGTATAAATTACCAAAAATGCTCGTATATGTCAAAATGACCATAATGCCCCTAGTAAGCTTGAATGGCTAAATCACTCATGATATGCCTAAGCTCTCAAAGATCCTGATGTATCATCTCCTGAATATCTGGTTTGAACCGTTAATATAAACCCCTCTTTTAATAGGGGCCTTGTTTCAAAGATTCGTTCATTTGTCAAAAGTTTAATGTGTTCTCTTCCGTAAATGCCAAGTATCTCCAAGAAACAAACTGTTCCACCTAGTGTGTTCCATGTGTGCCACGCGACTGTTTTTGCATATTGATTTACATATTATAATACCGATCATGTGCACATGACTGACATGCATGAATTTACAGGAACAAGACATGTTTTATAAATTAAACATGACAATATTGTATTTCTGATATATGGCTATGCATCTGATATGAAAAACCTGCTATATGGATAATGTGTTACTAAAAATACAGTTATTGATTAATGAACTATTGATGATCTGATTCACTGGGGTACTTGGGACATGATATGAAGTTACCGTCGGCTCAGCCCTGATCCAACTGGTAAGTCCGCCCGTATTCGGATCCTAGGCTTCGGCCAGGTCCGCCCGTTTTCGGATCCAAAGCTTCGGCTAGCTCCGCCCGTTTTCGGATCCTAGGCTTCAGCAAGGTCTGCCCGTTTTCGGTTCTTATGCTTCGGTAAGGGCCGCCCGTATTCTAAGGTATATCCTTAGGATGGTACCCACGCCCAATGGGCTCGGGTTAATGCCTGTACATGATACCACACTGGGGAAACTATATACTAGAGTATGGTTGGAGGGTAAATAAAGAATTAAAAAAATGAACTTTACTGCTACATGAAACAAATGTATTTGAAATAGAAAGGTTTACATCATTTTTACATTTCATGCATTAAAGTTGCACCGTTGGAACACACTAGACGCTAAACTCTCTGATCCTCCACCTTTGTACGTTACCAACCTATTTAATTCTCGTCAAATTCTCGACGTTTGAATAAAGAACAAATATCGTTATTCCCGAGTATGATGCAACCTTGAAATAGTAGAACGAAAATGAGGGCTGTTACTATATGGAACGTTATGGAAATGTTATGCTTACCTTATATCTACATGAGCTTATAGCATTTTTTGGTAGTTCTGTATTACTGAGCTTTTCCAAGCTCATGTTGTTTTTACCATCGCAGGTTAAAGGAATATATCATGGTATAACGTTTGACATCAGTGTTAAGAGTTCTCTTGGCGTTGCTTTTGGAGTACGGTACTGTATAGTTAGTGGGCATGTATGTCATGTATTGTTTCATGACCGAGTCTGTTAAGCACTTTCTGAAATTTCTGTTATGTTTAAATGACTTCATGAAATGGTATTTTAAACAGAAGTTGATTTTACAATTTAATAAGTGTTTTGAGAAAAAAATGTTTTCATGTGCATTTTACTGTGGGTCGCTCTTGTGACCCTAATGTAACTTTCTAGGATCCGTTGTAACGCATAGGCGGGTCTAGGGGGTACAAATTGACTATAACAGCCTTGAAGATTACATTCCTCAATTGGTCACAGAAGACATGAACTTTGAGCTCTGCAAAGAAGTCTCGGAGGAGGAGATCAAAAAAGCATTGTTTGCTATGGGTGCGACCAAAGCTCCAGGACAAGATGGTTTTCCCAGGTGTTTCTATCAAACCTTTAGGACACCGTCCAGGATGATCTGATTGAGATGGTCTCGACTTTCTTTAAGGAGGGATTTCTGGATCTTAACCTGAACCAAACCAATCTGGTAATAATCCCTAAGAGGCCAGATCCCTGTGAAGTCTTCCATTTTCGTCCAATCAGCCTATGCAACTTCTCTCTATAAGTCATTACCAAGATTCTTGCGTCCCGTATCAAAAGCTTCCTACCAAGTCTCATTCCTCACAACGAGTCCGCCTTTGTGGAGGGTAGGTTAATACAAGACAACATAATTCTGGCAAATGAAGCTTTTCATGAAATAAAGCGAGGAAAAAGAGGGGAAAAAGGAATCATGGCTCTCAAAATTGATCTCGAAAAAGCTTATGACAAAGTTGACTGGGATCTTCTTCTCTACGTGATAAACATGATGGGTTTTTCTGGATGGTGGACTGAAAGAGTCATGAAATGCGTCTCTATAGTGTCTTTCTCTCTCGTTCTGAATGGACAAAAGTATGGGGATTTCAATCCGGGAAGAGGACTAAGACAAGGTGACCCTCTTTCACCCTTTCTATTCACTATCATCTCTAGCATACTCAGTTGGATTATTGAAAAGGAGGTCGCTTCCGATTGACTCGAGGGCTTGAAAATCAGAAGAAGATGCCCTACTCTTAGCCACCTTATGTTTGTTGATGACTGCTTGATGTTCTCTACAACAAATGAAACTAACTGCCAAGCGGCCTTGAGAATTTTGCACCTCTTCCAAAGATATACTGGACAGACAATAAATTTCCAGAAATCCTCAGTTTTTTTCTCTCCAAAAATCAGCCAGCAACTAAGAAGCCACCTTTCCAACATTCTGGGATTCAGCATGATGGAAGAAGATAACATGTATCTGGGTCTTCCATCAGTTTGGGGGAGAAGTAAAAAAGCAGCACTAGCTTTCATCAAAGAAAAAGTTCAAAACAAACTACAGGGATGGAGGGCCAAATTTCTGAATCAAGCAGGGAAGGAGATTTTAATCAAAGCAGTAGCTCAAGCCATTCCGGCTTACGTTATGCAATGCTTCCTCCTGCCGGTCACCTTTTGTGATGAAATCAGCTCGCTAGTGGCAAGATTTTGGTGGAACAATTGTGGAAATAAGGAAAAGAGTATTCACTGGCTCAACTGGAAAAACCTTTGTCGGCCAAAAGATCAAGGTGGATTGGGTTTCAAAAACCTCAGATCTTTCAACAAAGCCCTTATCACAAAGATTGCTTGGAAACTCCTGAAAAGGTCGGAATCCTTTCTAGCTCAAACCCTTCGAGGGATCTACTTCCCGAACGGAAATCTATTCGATGCTCCCAAATGCAATAATCCATCATGGGCTTGGATAGGTATTCGATAGGGTATTCAGGTAATCAAAGAAAGATCCATCTAGAGAGTTGGTAATGGAAGAAGCATTTCTATATGGAAGGACAAGTGGATTCCAAATCTCCCAGGTTTTAAAGTCCGTACTAATTTACCGACTAATGACCTTTGCTCCTCGGTCAGCAGCCTTATGAATTCCTATCACAGATCTTGGGATTACTCCAAAATTGATCAGGTGTTCTCACCGAAAGAACCATAAGCGATTAGATCGATTCCGATCAGAGGACCTGATATAAAGAACTCTGTGGTTTGGGCGGGTGTTAAGATCGAAGAGTATTCGGCCAAGTCGGGCTACAGATTCCTCGAGAAGAAACTGAAAAGCCCTCAAAATCCATCTTCAAGCAAAAATCTTGGAAGAAACAAAGCTCTGTGGATATCAATCTGAAGGCTTAAGGTTCTGTCTAAAATCCGATCCTTTCTATGGAAGCTCGGTCACAACATCATTCCTACTAAAGGAAATCTTGTTTCACGCTTCCATAGTCGATTCAGAGACTCAAAGTGTTGCCCGAGATGTGGAAGTGAAAGAGAGACGATTGAACACCTTCTCTTTTTCTGCCCTTTTGCTCAAGCTGTTTGGAGAGCCTCGTGCTTCAGTTACTCACCTTCAACTGCAAGATTCCCATCCTTTACGAAATGGTGGACCAAAGTAAACGAACAAGGAGGTATGGGTAACAACACAGACAGAGTTAGCCTCATTGCCTTTATTTTGTGGATGTTATGGAAATCTCGCAATTCCTTTGTTTTTGAGAATTTGCGCGAGGCCCCCTGGGAAGTATGGCTTAGAGCGGACAAGACTTTTTGGGAATTTAATCAGGTTTCATCCCATCTCCCTAAGGAGAAATCTCCTCAGCAGAACGAGGAACCCATATGGAAGCCACCACCACTGAGTTTCTTTAAAATTAACTGTGACGCAGCTTTTGATCGCAAAACCAGAAAAGTCACGGCGGCTACCATTGCACGAGACTGGTCTGGAGATGTTTTACAAGGAATTACGGCCCCTTTCTTCGCACCCTCTGCGGTAACGAGAGAAGCTTTGGCCATTAGACTTGGTCTCTTTTTAGCATCGTCTCTCATTTTGACACGTTTAATTGTCGAATCGGACTGCCAAATTATTACCAACAGTCCGCTTTCAAGCTCCAACGCTGACTGGACCTATTCTACTTTCATTGAAGATATTAGAAGTCAGAAGAAATCCTTCATCTCTTGCTCTTTCCTTTTCGTTCCTAGGAAATGTAATCTTACAGCTGATAGATTGGCTGCTCACGCCAGAGACCTGAGCGTGCTTACTTGGTGGGGTCCTTCTACCCTCACATCCTTTTGTACTCCTTGATGTTTTTTTAATAAAATCTCTCTTTTAATCAAAAAAATCTGTAAAAGGGGGTTCGAAGAGAAAATAAAAAAAGGAAAAAAAGAATTTCAGATCGAGATTTTGAAAGAAAAAACAAAAAAGGTAAATCTTTATTATCTTTCGAATATAAACAATAGAAAATGAGAGGCTTCTAATCTTACCTTGGTTCGAATCTGAGTCGCCGCAACCGTCTACGGTCGAGGATGAACCACCCATGATTGGTTTGAGCCACACATTGATTAACTCTTGTTCCTTTTTGATCTAAAAAAATTTATTTTAAGTAAAATGGGGGCTTGATTTTGTCCTTAGGGTTTGGAAAGTAAAAAATAGAGAGGAAATAGAGAGGGGACAACGGACTTAAACAAAAAATTGGGGAAAATTACAAATTAAGTCCTTCCGCCCCAAGCTCTTTTTCACTTTTGCCTCTGTCGCATAGTTTAATTCGTCTCCTAGTCCCTCTTGGGTTTTCCAGCTTTTTAATTTGGTCATTTTTTGTTCCAATTCAGCCTGTATATCAAATAAAAAATGGGAAAATTATAGTATGAGTCCTTCCGCCCTAAAATTGATTGCATCCCTGCCCTTCCGCATGGTGTAACTACGTCCGCAGTCCTTGTGTTTTAAATAACCTTGCAATTCAGTCCTTTAATCTTTTTAATTTCGATTCCCCTAATATATTTTCTTCCCTTTTTTAGTCTCTAACACATATTATTATTATTATTATTATTATTATTATTATTATTATTATTATTATGATTTTTATAATTATATTATTATATTGTGTAATAATGTATTGTATTTGTATTAAATTAAATATTGTTTATATATGTTCATGTTTATATTTTGATGTTGTATTGTATTTAGATTCATTGATATATTGCCATTATAATTCAATATTTTTATTAATTGATCATGTATGTATCCTGTTGCATATAGTATTAGGCCTTATTGTTCTGGTATTCTATTGGGAGTGGCATCCCGGTCTCCGAGTGTCATCTCCTTTGACTGTCGTGAACATCGAGGCAAACTTTAAATCTGTCATGCATACATGCATTTTAGGAATTAAAATTTAAATTAACTAGAATTTTTATTTTCCTTAATAAACACGATACGAACCTTTTGATACCAATTTTGGACGTTGTGGGGGTGTTAATCCTTCCCCATACGTAACCAACTCACGGACCCAAATTTTTCTCTAATTTTATTTTTTCGGTGCTTGGTCTACCATTTTGAAATGATCGGTGGCAACTCCAAATTTTCACGAAAAACGAATTTTACAAGATTCCCCTTTTAACCTAAACATTTTATAAAAAGTGGGAAACTTCTTTTCGTTCATAAAAAATAGTCACTACACATTGTACTCTGAAGTGATGTGGTGTTGGGAGATCCCTTCATGATGTGCTCCTTGGTCACGATCAACCTAATAACCTGCGAACGGAAACAATGATTCCGAATGCTGAGCTTACAAAGCTCAGTGGTACATTTCTACTCTACAACAATTCATGATTATCATAAAATAAGCATTCAAGATAAATATAGTTTAGACAACATAGATAAGGCTTCACTATCTATGAGTTATCATCTAGCCTACACTAACTAGGGTTCTTAGACCACCTATCTCAAGGCATCATTAAGTCTACAAGAAGTCTTACATGTTCCACAAAGCTTTGTCATACTTAAGGTCACATAGCCTATCGAGTTACTCGAGCTCACTCAGTCCATTGAGTTAATACATTAATAAGCTATTATCCATAGCATCCACACACCATACATAAGTGAACCCACACATCATCTATATAATGACCAACGAAGCCCTACTTTACTTGTGCTCACACAACTGTCGGGTTAAATGGAGCATATCCAGATCACCATAGCCATTGATACGTCCTAGACATACTTGGATCACATTAGCCACAAGTAGTCCATACCTGAGGTCACTCAACCTATTAGGTTACTCGAGCTCACTCAGCCTATTGAGTTAATTACCTTATTCAGATCACCATAGCCAGATATAGGTTTCTAAGTATACCCAGATCACTCAGACCGTGGGTACGTCGAATGTACTTTTCCACTCAGCCCAAAGTACACATCCCCTTATACAAGTACCATAGTACTGATTCTAGGACATCCGGATTTCTATACAACAATCATAAGATAATACATGCTCCCCGAGCATTCATACACCTCACCACGAGGTAAGTGGCACCAAGCCAAGCCATCAAACAGATGCCCCAAGGCATGACACTAACCAAAATGGTTATCTTGATTTATCACTTACCAAGTTATTATGCGATACACTTTTCCATGAAGGTTAAATCTCAATTTCTCACTTTTATAATTTATTTTACCATCTTAGAAGCCCATTGAGCTATAGTCCTCGAATTATAAGCCCCTCAAACTCAAAAGGCATTTTCAGGCATATAACCCAATGAGTATCTATATCCACCCACGTGTACCGATACTCCTATTTGGTATCGATACCCACCACATGTGTACTAATACTCGACTTCACATGAAAATGGGTTTGTAATGACTCAGATTTTGAAATCCATGTGTCGATTTAACTTGAACTGTGGGCCTCGCATGTTGGGCCGAGAGTGTGGGCTTTTGGGTGTTCAAGAGAACCTAAGTGGACTTCCTAGTTATTGTTGTTGGGCTTGAGTTTTGGGTTGATGTGTGAATAGGAGGATGATATAGGGACAATGAGGTAATTTATCCCATATTTTTAAAGAGAATGCTAATTCCCGTTTATGTTTCTGCAAAAAATAAAATGGGTGAGATCACCCTTGCTCATTTTTCTTCCATATCTATCTCTCTTTCTTCTTCTATCTTCACTCAAACCCATGTGTAAAGGTCAAATCTTTGAGCTTGGGAGTTGGATTTTCGAAATTCTCATTAAGGGAAGTTTAATCTTCATGCAAGGACTTACATTTTGAGGTAGGAATATTTAAGTTTGGTAGAGGATGGAAATGGTGGGTTTTTGGTAAGTTTAGGGCTTAGGGAGATTTCTCATGATCTAGAGGTTGTAGCTTGTAGCAATTTCCCCCATGACCTCTAATTCAAGTTTTGTTTTGGATTTCATCTTGTGTGGCAAGATGAATAGGTTGGAGGACCTTTGGAAGCTGGAGGTTTGGAGAAAGTGTGAGAAAACTTGAATTGAAGCTTGGATTAGGGATTTTTGCTTAATGTTAGGACACTACTAACTCTTTTGTATTTCTATAAATCCTAAATTAGACTGCCTTGTTGCTTAGTTGATATTTTGGTTGCTTGGATGCTTGAGACCCACTTAATGGTAAAACTTGGATTAAGTGTTTAAAACTTGTAAAATTGGAAGGAAACCACCCTAAACACTTCCATAAGATGTAGGATTGAGTTTAAGGGTTAAAGGTTGGGTTTTGAGGGCTTGGGAAATGATTTCTCGAGCCTATGAAGCCATTTTCTGGGCTTCAGTATCGATACACGGAGAGGTTGTACCGATACCCTAGTGTTCTAGGTTGAAGAACACTGTTTCATTGGATGAACAACAAAGGGGTATCAGTACGGTGTTCAACCTGTACCGGCACGCCTTGCAATCTAGTATTGGTACATATCGACTCGTATCGGTACACTAAGGCTTTGGGAAATTCCAGTGAACCAATTTTGTGTCGGTACGCTATGCATACCGGTACCCAAAGGGTACTCGTATCGGTATGCGAGGACCCATACGATACCCACTAAGCAATCCGCCAAAAAATATCGACTTTCACCTGGATGGCTGGAAAATTATATTGTTTGATCCAATAGACCCCTAATGTCTTAGAATGAGTTGTAAAATGAGAAACTGAGAAATCTCCTTATACTCGAGCATGAAATAATAAGAACTTGGTAAAAGTCTTGTGTGACCTATATGTTGGTTGAAACCATAAGATGGTATGGTTATGATATGTTGTTATGTGCTATGTGGGCACTTGATGGTTGGGATCCAAATACCCAGTAAGAGAAAGAGTGTGTTGCAACACCATGGTTAAATATTCCTGAATGTATGATCCTGATGCTTAGTGGTCGCGGGCCTCATTCGAAGATGCTTGATGACTGATTCCGAGCATGGGTGTATGATCTTGATGCTTAGTGGTCGCATGCCTCACCCCTATGAGTGTATGTATCCCGATCCTTAGTGGTCGCGGGCCTCACTCTATATTGTGGAATAATGCTTATATGCTATGTGAAGCCTATGTGCTTGTTGTTGATATATGTTTAGGTGGCTAAAGGTAGCGCCATATTGATATGATATTATTGCCAAGTTGTCATCTTTTGCTGCATGCTCATATTTATGATTTGCATGAAGCATGGTTGAGTGGAAGTGTATCCATTGAGCTTTGCTAGCTCAACATTCGGAATCATTGTTTCCGTTTGCAAGTTAGTAGGTTTGGCACGTTGCATGGTGGAGCACCATCATAAGTGGATTCTAGTGCCTTGTCTCATCATAGTACAGTCTTTACATCTTTGAGGCTATGTATTCGTAGGACCCTATTGTATGTTTTGTAACTTGTATTTGGATTTAAAATGATTGAGTCAAATATTTTTATAATATACTTTAAAAGGAGTTCCCTTATAAATGCTTTTAAATATTTATCTATTTTTAGTGGATTGAAAGTCAAATGGATTTGGAAATTGATTGTGGATTGGGCTAAACTAGGTCAAAATTTTATGATTGCGAGTTGGGCTTGAGGCCCAAATGTGGCACCTAGGTTGAGGGTGTTACAGAGTTTGACCAGCAACCTCGTACCGGTACACGGGGGTCGTGTACTGATACCCCTTCGATACCGATATGCCCCAAGCGTACCATTACACTTTTTTGCTACTAGAATTCTGATGAAACAAGGGTACCAATACAGCCAGGGCTCGTACCGATACACCCTTCAATTTTTTGCCTTTGTTCGTCCTTCAGAACACATGGTACCGATACAAGCTCCCCATGTATTGGTACCAAAGCCTAGAAATGGCTTTCAAGGCTTGAGAAATCACTTCTCAAGCCTCCAAAACGTAACATTTAACCCCTTAACCTAATCATATGTCTTATGGAAGTTAATTGGGGTGGGATGCTACCATTTTTACACATTATTAAGAATTAATCTAGATTTTACCATCAATAAAGCTTTACGCTACCAAAACTCCAAACTAGCAATCATAAACCACAAAATCAAGCAAGAGAACCACTTTATGATATTCAAGAAGAGTAGAGTTTAGAGATGTACCGACCTTTAGCAAAATTCCAAATTTAGCTCACCCACTTACTTTCCTCCATTTTTTCTCTTAGCTCAGGCTTGAATAAAACCCCCAAAAAACTTCTTCTTGCAATAAAATCATGGAATCATATCAACACTTGAACTAAAGTTTAGGAAGGATTTACTATGAGTGAAACCAATAAATTAATTTTGATATAACAAAAGATTTAAGGACTAAATTGAAAAATAGAAAATGAATTTTTATGTCCTCAAAACCTCTCTATGTATTTAAAGAAAAATGTTTAAAACGAAACCTCAACTTGTCAAATATTTTCTAAGTGTTTATCAAGCCAAAACAATGATTTTTGAGTCACCGTTTCGGAACGACCTTTGGGCGTTTCGGAACAATTTGAAACTGTTAACCTCTGTTTCAAAACGTGTTTCAAAACGGATGAAGAACATCAGAATGATTTGACCCGTTTCGATACGGTAGTATCAAAACGACCTCAAACGTTTCGAAACAGAATTCAAACTTGGTATTAAAATATGACCATTGAAGTTTTATAACTGAATTTAAAATTGTCGTTAAGGTGTATCGAAACGATCGTGTCCATTTCGGTACGGTCTATTTATTACACCCTAACGGTTCTTTCTATTTTGGTCAGTTTCAAAACAGGGTCGGGCGTTTCGGAACAGGTAGTTGCAGACTGCATTTATAGAGGGAAGATAACATCCCAACGACTATATTGATGAATGCAACAACCCAAACGGCTAGAATTCAATGAGAAGGTATAAAAGGGACCTCTAAAAGCTCCAACAACAATTATTGATCTTCAAAGAATTATCCAAACATCAAATCCAAGCAATTGTGCCAAAATCCCATTGTTTCTTGTTAACCCCAATTGTGAACTTTGTAATTTCAATTCTTATCTGTTCAATTGGGTTGAGTGCTTGTAAAAGAGCTATATTTTGTATTGAGAGATACTAGTTTTAGCCTTTATATTCTTTGTATCACTTGAGTGAGGATTGGGTCAAATTTTGGGTAGAAAATTTGACCGGTATTGTAAAGGTTACCTCCTTCCTAGAAAAAGGGAAGAACAATTAGTGGATTGTTGGAAAATTCTTAGTGAAGCTAAGGTAGTGGATGTAGAGTTCGATTGGAACTTCAACCACTCTAAATCCTCTTGTCTAGCATTTTTAATTTTCCACTCCACCACCAAAAGTTCTAAAAATCTAATTCACCCCATATTGGCTTATATCGTTTCATTGATCCATTTAACAATTGGTATCAGAGCCTACCTCTTTGAAGGATTAACAACCACAATGGGAGTTCCTAGGAAGAGTGTGATCAACCATTAAAGCAGCCATGTCATCTACCTCCGGGTCAAGCATGTACGAATCTCAATCAACCACCAAGCTGCCTTTCTTCAACGGTGATAACTACCCTTTTTGGAAGAACCAAATGCGTCTCTTCATTAAATTCAATGATTATCTAGTTAGGGATGCCATTGAAGATGGTCCCTCTATTCCGATGAAGAGAGACGACTAAGGAAGACTTGTGCCAAAGAAGAAAAATGAGATGAGTGAAGAAGAGAGAAAGAAGATTCAAATCAATGATAAAGCTCTTCACATGTTGTTTTGCTCTTTCGGTCCCGACATCTACTCCAAAGTTTCCTCCATCGAAAGTGTTAAGGAAGTGTGGGATACACTTGAGACTAAATATGAAGGAACAAGTGATGTGAAGGAGACAAAGATTGGAATTCTCAATCTTAGCTATGAGAGTTTCAAAATGGAGCCCGAGAAAATCGTTTTGAAGATGTTCGATCGTTTCTCAACAATCGTCAATGGGCTAAAGGGTTTTGGAGAGATAATCCTAGAAGACAAACTAGTCCAGAAGCTACTCTACTCACTTCCCGAGTCTTGGGATGGGAAGAGAACCGCCATCATTGAGGCCAAAAATTTGAAGACACTCAAGCTTGATGAGCTAGTGGGTTCTCTCCTAACTCATGAGATAATGAAGCAAGGAATGGAAGATGAAAGGAAGAAGGAAGAGAGAAGAGTGGAGAAGCTTGAGGTAGATAAGAAGAAGATATTAGTGACTCTCAAAGCTTCTCTACATGAGGAGAGCACTTCTAGTAAGGAGGAAGACCTAGAAGAATTGGATATTATAGCCTAAAGGTTCTCACGGTTTAAGAGGTCCAACCGAGGTAGAAAGATTCAAAGAAAAATAGACTTCAAGACCAAAAACAAAGAAGAAGAGAGGGATCAAATCATTTGCTTTGAGTGCAAAAAACCGTGTCATATTCGTTCGGAGTGCCCTCAACTCAAGAAGAAGGGCTTTGAGAAGAAGAAGAAGCTCAAAGCCAAGCTTGCTACTTGGAGTGATGAGGAGTCATCCGAGGATAAGGAACACGAAGTGGCCAACCTTTGCCTCATGGCTCTTGAGGAGGATTCCTCCATGGTAACCTTTAACTCATCATCTTTTGATTTTGCATTTGATGAATTGCATGATACTTATGATTAGGTACAAGAGGTATATGATGAGTTAGTTGAGAAGTATAAAGAGTCGGTCATAAGAAAAAAAAGATTATTTCGGAATTAAATGCTAAAAATGACTCACTTTCTCAAGCTAACTTAAAATTTGAGAACATGATCTTAGGTTTACAAGATGAACTTAAATTCTTTCAAGTTGAAAATGTAGACTTAAACAATCTTATTTCTCAATGCAATAGTGAACACCAAAGGGTGTTAGATGAGCTTAACAAGCTCAATGAGTCTTTCAAAAATGTTGGTAATGTGAAAAATGAGATAGGTGAATCCTCTAGAACTAACCAACCTAATAGAAAGACATATAACTACAAACAAAGTGGCTTCTATAGGCATAATAGAACTAATAAAATTAGAAGTGTATGGGTTCCTAAGGAACTCGTTAGTCTAATAATGTTGTTGCTATGTCACCTTGGATTCCTAAGGGAACCAAGCTTTTGGGTGCTAACACTCGTGGACCCAAAATGATTTGGGTACCAAAAATCAAAGCTTAATATCTTTGTTTGTAGGGGGAGCATTGCTACAAGGCCAAAGCACAAAGTCAAAACTCATGGTACCTTGATAATGGATGCTCGAGGCATATGACCGGAGACAAGAGTCGATTCATGGACTTAAAGCCAAAAGGTGGAGGAGTAGTGACATTTGGTGACAACTCCAAAGGCCACATTAAAGGTATTGGATCCATAGGTAATCACTCTACTATTCTCATTGAAAATGTTTTATATGTCGATGGTCTAAAACACAATTTATTGAGCATTAGTCAATTGTGTAATAAAGGATTTAATGTCTTATTTGATAAAAATGGGTGCAAAATTGTTGACATTAAATCAAATAATATAATGCTCATTGGTCATCGCATAGTTAATATATACATGGTACATTTAGATGACATTCATACATCCCATGCATGTTTTGTTGCACAAAATGAAAATGATGCATGACTATGGCATAGAAAACTAGGACATGCTAGCATTAGTGTTTTAGAAAAATTAGTTTCCCTAAATCTAGTTAGAGGTTTACCTAAGATCAAGTTTTCAAATGATAAAATATGTGATGCATGCTCTAAGGGTAAACAACATAGATCATCCTTTAAATCCATTAATGATGTTTCTACAAGTAGGTGTTTACAACTAATTCACATGGATTTATTTGGGCTTATTAGAACTATGAGCTTGGGTGGTTAATCGTATGCATTTGTACTTGTTGATGACTACTATAGATTTACTTGGGTTCTATTCTTAAGTACTAAAGATGAGGCTTTAGAAAAATTCATCACATTTTCAAAATTAACTCAAAATGATCTTGAGCTTAAAATTTCTCATATTAGAAGTGATCATGGAACCAAATTTCAAAATCTAGGTTTTGAAGAGTTTTTAAATGAAAATGGTATTAGCCACAATTTTTCGGCTCTTCGAACTCCTCAACAAAATGGGGTAGTTGAGAGGAAAATAGAAATTTACAAGAAATGGCTAGAACCATGCTTTGTGAAAACAATTTACCTAAATATTTTTGGGCGGAAGCCACAAACACCGCTTGCTACATTGTAAATCGAGTAATGATTATGCCACTTTTAAAGAAAACACCATATGAGATTTTAAAATCTAAAAAGTCTAACATTAGCTATTTTCATCCATTTGGTTGCAAGTGTTTTGTTTTAAACAATGGAAAAGACAACTTAGGTAAATTTGATGCTAAAAGTGACGAAGCTATTTTCTTAGGGTATTCTTTAACCTCGAAAGCCTATCGTGTATTTAATAAGAGAACTTTAGTAGTAGAAGTGTCTATTCATGTTGTATTCGATGATAACCTCCTTCCGATGAAGGAATCTTATGATGATGATGTTGGAATCCTTGATGCCTTTGATCGATGACAAACCTCAAAGGAGGATGAGATTCCAACTAAAGATGAGGATGCACAAGATCCACCTCTTGAAGCCTTGAAGGACTTGGCTCTTGAGGAAAAGGAAGTGAGCTACCCAAGGGAGTACAACTATGTCAAAGGCGGTGAAATCTTGGGTGATCCATCCAAGGGGGTAACTACTAGGGGTGGGAATTGTCGGGTACCCGGGATTCGGGTACCCGGAAAACCGGGTACCCGGTTCATTCGGGTACCTCATTAAACGGCCCGTGTCCCGGCCCATTATATCCGGGTACCCGGGATAAGGGTACCCATAAAATTCGGGTACCCGGGTAATCGGGTACCGGGTACCCGGTTCATATATTTTTTAATTTTTTTTAATTTTAAAATTAAAAAAAATCATATGTTAAATACAAAAATATTTAAAAAAATTAAACTTAAAACTTAAAAGAATATAATACAAACTTAGAAAAAATGTAGGGATTTAAACTTAATTTTAGAGTAAAAATATTAAGAAACATAAAATAAAAATATAATTTTAAATATAAAAAATATATATTAAATTTTATCGGGTCGGGTCGGGTACCCGGTAAGGGAAAACTCTCGGCCCGTGTCCCGGGAAATTTGTCGGGTCGGGTACCCGGCCCGGTCGGGTAATTTTTTTTCAGGAATTACCCGGTATTTTTGTTTCGGGTCGTCGGGTTTTGGGGTCGGTTATTTTCTCCCACCCCTAGTAACTACTAGATCTTCTCTCAAACTTATGAACCATGTTGCTTTTATCTCATGCATTGAGCCTAAGAATATAAAAGAAGCATTAAAAGATTATTTTTGGATATGGCTATGCAAGAAGAGTTAAATCAATTTGAGAGAAGTAATGTATGGACATTAGTTGAAAGGCCTGGTAATCAATCTACTATAGGAACTAAATGAATATTTATGAATAAACTAGATGAGAGTGATAACATTGTGAGAAATAAAGCTAGATTAGTTGCTCAAGGTTACACTCAAGAAGAGAGAATTGATTTTGATGAAATCTATGCACCCGTAGCTAGAATGGAAGTTAATAGGATGTTGCTTGCATATGCATGTTATCATGATTTCAAGCTTTTTCAAATGGATGTTAAAAGTGCATTTTTAAATGGTTTTATAAATGAGGAAGTGCATGTGGAACAACCACCGGGTTTTGAAGATTCAAAATTTCCAAATCATGTTTTCAAACTAACCAAAGCACTTTATGGTTTAAAACAAGCTCCTAGAGCTTGGTATGAAAGACTTTCAAACTTTTTGATTGAAAAAGGTAAGGTGGACACTACACTTTTCATAAAAAGGTATAAAAATGACATCTTAGTAGTACAAATATATGTTGATGATATTATTTTTGGATCTACTAATGAGTGTCATTGCAAAGAGTTTGCTAAGTTAATACAAGGTGAATTCGAGATGAGCATGATGGGGGAGCTCTCATTCTTTTTGGGACTCAAAATCAAGCAAAGGAAGGATGGCACCTTCATCAATCAAACAAAGTACATCAAGGATATGCTCAACAAGTTTGGCTTAGAGAATGTCGTTGCGTGTAAAAGTGTCTATCGCAATGTAGTGCAAGTGTACAGGACGCAAGTAGTAAAGTGATACGTAAGTATCGGATATCGTATCCACAGGGACTGGGCTAATAGCTTCATCTTAAATTGCTGCACGAGAGAGAAAAGAAATATTAAATAGTGGTCACGAGATAATAAAGAATACTTAAATAAAAGAGTAATGGAATCAAGATAGAGAGAATGAGCCGGTATTGAATTGCTCAGTAGTGTAGGTGTTGCAAAGTCTAGGAATATATGTTCTGTCGTCGCGCTTGTCGCGGAGGCTGTCTATTGTTAGTCGCGGCAGCGATCATACAACTCTGTACTTCAAGCTTGGCATGAATCCCTATTGTGCCTTGGCCTATCCCTAGGTCCAAGTCTGTCAATGAACACGTCTTTGATGATACCTCCCGACGTGAATCGAAGGATGAACACCGATGTTGTTGAATTCTTCCTTAGCCACTTAACCTCGTCCTATCCCTAGGTCCGAGATAGTTCAACCATAAACTGGAGAACCCGTACTTACTCCTTTCGTATACTTAACTCTCCCGATATTAAGTAAATAGATAATCTTACAATGCTCTCTCGATACTCTTGCAAGATGTTGAAAACCATAATAAGCAAACATGAAGTCTATTTTATTGAACATAAAAATTCCTAAAACAAATGAAATCCTTGCAACTACTTTACAAATCAACCCGTGGCCCTAGGGGAAGTTTAGAACATGATGAGAAGGGAAAACGGATAGGGTTTTGGGAAGAAGGCTAGAGATGAAGATATCCTCTCATAGGTCAAATTACATGCCTTTATATAGGCCTTGGGTTCAAGTTTTTTTAATATGGCAAGAATACAAGTTTAAACTAAAGTACAACTCTATTAAAGACTAAATCTTCAGAGCATATGTCTTTAATTCGTCCTTCCTTCTTGCTTGGAGTTTCTTCCTTGAACTTTGGGCTTGGCCTTCATTCTGATCTAGGGCTTGGAAAAATATAAGGGTACTCCACGACAGACCGGCGTAATTTTCTCTTTCTGTCGAGGCCCACTTTGCTTCTTCTCCTCACCACTGATGTCGTCCTTGGCTGCCACGGCAGCGGCCATGGCAGCATCGTCCTCCTCGTTTGCACATCCAGTTTCAGCTCTGCTTCTTTACTGCGGTTGCGTGTAAAATAGTCTATCGCAATTGTAGTGCAAGTGTACACGACGCAAGTAGTAAAGTGATACGAAGTATCGGATATCGTCTCCACAGGGATTGGGCTAATGACTTCACCTTATTTCACTGCACGAAGTAAAGGAAATAGTTTGAGAGAATTGTCACGAAAATATAAAAGAAAACGTAAATAAAAGAATTGAGATATCAAGATGGAAAGAATGGGCTGATATTGAATTGCTCAGTAGTGCAGGTATTGAATTGCTTAAGATTTCCAGTTCTGTCGTCGCGCCTGTCGCCGACAGCACCTGTCGCAGCGGTTGTCCGTTAGCTGTCGCGGCAGCAGACACTAACTCCGTACTTCAAGCTTGGCAAGAATCCCAGATCTGCCTTGCCCTATCCCTAGGCACAAGTCTGTCGATGATCACGTCTTTGATGATACCTCCCGGCGTGAATCGAAGGATGAACACCGATGTGTATGAATTCTTCCTTAGCCACTTAACCTCGCCTTATCCCTAAGCACGAGATGGTTCAACTATAAACTAGAGAACGCGCCTTTATCTCTTTCGTATACTTTACTCTCCCGATGCTAAGTAAATAGATAACCTCACAATGCTCTCCCGATGCTCTTGCAAGATATTAAAACCAAGATAAAAGAACTTGAAGTTTATTTTATTGAACTTGAAAAATCCTAAAACAAAGCAACCCTTGCAACTACTTTACAAAACAACCCGTAGCCCTAGGGGGGATTTAGAACATGTTGGTGATGGGTGGACGGCAGGGTTTTGGTTTCGGTTATGGGGTATCGGTTATGCCTCCTAGGTTAAATCTATGCCCTTATATAAGCTTTGGGCTCAAGTTATCTAAGGTAACAAGGATTACAACTTTAACTAAAAGTAAGATTCTAATAAAGACTAAATCTCTAAAGTCTCCTACTTTCCAGCCGCATCCTTGCTTTTAGGGATTTCTTCTCTTTGAGCTTTGGCTTGACATATCTTTTGATCCGGGGCTTGGAAAAATATATGGCTTTCACACGACAGATGAGCAGATTTTTCTCTATCTATCGAGGTCCACTTTGCTTTTCCTCTTCATAAGTCTGCTGTCACCATGCTGTCATGACAGGTCCATGACAGGTTCGTCTTCTTCAGCTGCTTGTCCAGTTCAGCTTTCCTGCTTATTTGCCCTGCGCCTGCCTTCATCGTCAACCATGGCAGCTACCTGCAAAATACACCATCTTTTAGTAGAATCCGTGCCTTTTATATAATTCTGATGTTTTATTGAAAACTAACCTAAATGCAATGCAATGATGCTTGAATGCAGCAGAAATATGGGTTAAAAAGGGGTTAAATAATAGAACTTTTACACACTCAACACACCCCCAAACTCAAGTTTTTGCTTGTCCTCAAGCAATCAAGACTTAAAAGAAAAATGAAAATTTTTGTGTTGGCCTTCAAACAGTGAACTGTCCCTTACCTGTCGCTCATTCTCTATGGCAGCAGCATCCTGTCGGAAAGATTAGGATCTGTCCGGAATCTCCCTATAGCTCTCGTGCAGTGTGTGCATGCTTGTGAACAGTTATATGCTAAGACTCTCTTAGTTTCACTAGAATATTCAACTTCTTCACTCGAATTTTTATGCCAAAGCTTACTTTCTTGAAGACACATTTTCATGCTTCTTTTTCTTCTATTTTCAAGCTAAGTTTTTCTAGAGCCAGTTTCGGGCACCTCTAGTTAGCTTCCTAGAGCCGGTTTCGGGCACCTCTAGGTTTTTAATTTTCTTTTGCTAAACTTCTTTCCTAGAGCCAGTGTTAGGCACCTCTAGGGGCTATTCAAGTTCTAAGCATCCTATTCTAGTTTGGCTAAAAGAAATCTAAGCAATATAACAATCACAAAAGTGTTTAAGTTTCCAGAACTATAGAAAGGCTCTAAACTTTTCCTTAACCTGTCCTAAAGATGCTGTCACGACAGAGCCGTCATGACAGGTAAGTTAACTTCACAGTTTTAAGCCAACAGTTTTAATTTTTTTTTAAAAGAACTTAAATAAAAAATAAGACACAATAATTAATAAAAGATGTACTAAGACTCCATTAGAATGGAGGGTTGCCACCCCCAAACTCGAGGGTTGCATTGCCCTCAATGCAAAATGACAGAAAAAAAAGAAAAACTAGATAAATAAAAGTACATCACAAAAGATAAGGCAGGCAGCAGTAAGGAAAAATAAAAACTTAAATTTTCACTCGCTGTCCTCGCTGCTGCTGCTGACGCGGATCTGATGGCGGCGTCTGCGTTGTGGAGGGGGCTGGGCAGGTTCCGGAGCAGGTTGATCAGCAGGTTCATCGGCCGGTGGCAGGGCAGGTTCATCGGCATGTTGAGGGGCAGGTTGCTCCACTAGCCGGACATCGGAACTGCTGCCACTATCCCAGCTGCTGCTAGTGGTGGTACTGGCTTTTGGCAGCCGTTTCTTGTCTGCCACATGCTTAATTCTTTTCACCCTCGTAAAGTCCCTCTCCAAATTCCTCCGGAGAAGAGGGCTGTCATCAGTGGCAGGTCGTTTGGTTCCTCGAGGGGATGTGTCTGCCGGAGGGCTGCCGGCTGCCGTCGGGGCAGGGGATGGTGTGGAAGTGGCAGATTGTGTATGGGGAGAGACAAGTGGTGTAGGTGTGGGGGAGGGGGTATGGAAATAATGGTCGGGGAAGGTGGGGAAGATGACATCCAAAAAATGTAAAGTATTAGAAATAAAATTTACTGTTGCATTTGAGAAGTCGCGGATAAAAGTCATCAAACCCATTTGGCGCTCCTCTACCCTTAGGATGGCAGCAAGGATGTGGGCAGACTGATCTGTCGGAGCGGTGTCGGCGGCAGCTTCTGGGGCAGGTTCGGTGGCAGGTTCATCATCGGAATCAGCAGGAGGGGCATTTGGGTCGAAGGCGTTGATGGGTGATACGACTATGACCTCCATGAGGCTGAAGATGTTGTTGTCAGTCCAGCCGCTGCCCGTCTTGATTTTGTCGGAGGGTTCCTCTAGTACGGCAGCACAGCGGCAGAGGGCGGTGATGGTGAACGGCAGGCAGAGTCGTGAGTCCGAGCGGAAGGCACAATCGAGGATGCTGTCCCCCATGTACCTGCCCACATTGATGGGCCTGTCATGCATAATCGAGTGAATGAGAGCCAAGCGCTGTCGGTTGACTGTCGTATGGTGGGACGAGGGCAGGATACGCTTTTTGCTGAAAGCGTTCCATAGTTTTGCTTCAGGGAGTAGCTGTGCCCTATTGACGGAGTGGGGGTTCTTCTTGCTGGTGGTCCATGTCGTCCCAGCCTCTGTCAGCTCCATCATGACAGCATCATGGGCAGCAGCGTCGAGGGTGTCCCAAAATTGTTGGTGAGCATCATCATTGGGGCCAAAGAAGAGACCGAACGTATGGTTGATGCTGTTGGCGGTAAAAGGTACTTCCACTCCTCGGACGGTGACAGATGTCGCCGTTTTGCTGTCGATGGCCTCGTAAAATTCTCGGACCAAAGTATCATTTAACTCTGCCGGCTGCTCGGCAAAGTCCTCCCATAGCTGTGCCGTTATGGCCTTCACAATGAACGGCCAGAGTCCCATATGGGGAGCATCTCTGTTGTAAATGAAGCCACGCTCCTCCCATACTTCCTTGTTGGCGAAGGGGGATGCTGCTGCTGAAGAGGAAGCGGCAGCAACGATACGACGGGTTTGTCTCGACGACATTTTGGTTGCAAGGGCTGTGAAAGAAAGAAAACAAATAAAACTAGAAGAGAAAACAAGAGAGAAAAATTCAGATGTGAGGAAAATGAAAGGGAGAACGGGGTTATATAGTTGTTGGGTATCTGCCCATTTAATGCCGCAACGGCAGGCGGGAATAACGGGGCGGCAGATTGGATGTAGCGTGTCTGACGCGTCTGACACGCATTTATGCGTCTGCTGTGCGTCTGCCGCACGCTTCTGCGTCTGCAGTGTCAGCCTGTTGACAGCCTGTCAAATCCGTCTGCGCCGGCAGCTGAAACGACAGGTTATCATAAATGGGCTTTATTGGGCTGGTGGATGGGCGGTGGTCTTGGGCCACTTCTTCTTTCTCACTTGACTCCTTTATTTCCTAAAAACTGAAATTATAAAAACAACACATTATTCGAATAAAATAAATCTAATTCCTAATAAATAATATTAATAATAAAATGGAAATAAAAATAAAAATTAGGTTAAATTAGGGATGCCTTGTGGGGCATCACCTAAAGTAACCACTTCCTGTATTCCTGGGGCTTCAGTCCTCTGATAGTGCTTGAGGCGTTGTCCATTGACTTTGAATTGGTGCCCGTCTTTTAATGATTGAATTGTGATGGCACCGTGGGGAAAAACTTGAACCACTTGGAACGGGCCAGACCATCTAGATTTGAGCTTCCCTGGAAAGAGTTTCAACCTAGAATTAAACAACAACACAAGCTGCCCTGGGCAGAACTGTCATGGCAGCAACTTCTTGTCATGCCACTTCTTAGTCTTTTCCTTGTAAATCCTTGCATTGTCATAGGCCATTTTCCGTATTTCATCGATCTCATTCAAATCTACCAGCCTTTTCTGGCATGCCTTGTCCAAGTCCATGTTTACTGCCTTGATTGCCCAATATGCTTTGTGCTCGATTTCGACAGGCAAGTGACAGGTTTTCCCATAGATTAGTCGAAATGGAGACATGCCCAATGGAGTCTTGAAAGCTGTTCTGTATGCCCATAATGCATCATTCAGAAGCAAAGACCAATCTTTCCTAGTTGGTTTAACCATTTTTTCAAGAATGTTCTTCACTTCCCTATTGGATATCTCAGCCTGTCCATTGGTCTGTGGGTGGTATGCTGTCGCGATCCTGTGCTTGACACCATATTTCCGCAAGGCGGCAGCAATTACCCTGTTGTCAAAATGTCTCCCTTCATCACTGATAATTGCCCTAGGGATGCCAAATCTAGAAAAAATATTTTTGTGCAAAAACTTTTGGACCGTTTTGGCATCATTCTTTTGAGTTGCGATTGCTTCTACCCACTTGGAGACATAGTCCACCGCTAGGAGGATGTACAAATTCCCACATGAAGATGGGAATGGTCCCATAAAATCAATCCCCCAAACGTCGAAGATCTCGACTTCTAAAATATTATGCAGTGGCATCTCGTTTCTCCTCGAGATGTTACCTGTCCGCTGGCACCTGTCACAGTTTTTGTAAAATTCCTGTGCATCTTTATAAAGTGTCGGCCAGTAGAACCCTGACTGCAGCACCTTGGCAGCAGTCTTATTGCCTCCTAAGTGACCTCCATATTGTGAAGCATGACATTGATGGAGAATGTCTTCTTGTTCTTCTTGTGGTACACACCTCCTTATAACCTGATCTGCACACATTTTGAAAAGAAGAGGTTCGTCCCAATAATAATGTTTAACATCATTTTGAAACCTCTTTCTGGCTTGATAAGTAAGATCAGAAGGTAATATTCCGCTAACAATAAAATTAACGAAATCAGCATACCAGGGAAGGTTAGAAGACTTACATGCCGCCATGGCTGTCGCGACAGCTATTGCGGCAGCAAAGAGCTGCTCATCTGGGAAGGTCTCCAGTATGTGTGTCTCATCTAAAGGTAGACTCTGTCCCGTCTCCAACCTCGACAAGTGATCTGCCACCTAATTTTCTGTCCCCTTTTTTCTTTGATCTCAAGGTCGAACTCTTGTAATAGCAAGATCCATCGTATCAACCTAGGCTTTGCATCCTTCTTTGCGAACAAATATTTTAGGGCAGAATGGTCGGTGTGCACTATTACTTTTGTCCCAAGTATGTAAGAACGAAACTTGTCAATGGCGAACACCACAGCTAACAGCTCCTTTTAGGTGGTGGTATAATTCACTTGGGCGTCATTCAATGTTTTGCTGGCATAGTATATGACGTGAAACAGCCTGTCTCTGCGCTGCCCAAGTGCTGCCCCGACAGCATAGTCACTAGCATCACACATAATCTCAAACGGCTGTGTCCAGTCTGGTGGCTGTACTATGGGGGCTGTCACTAGCTTTTCCTTCAGAACCTTGAATGCTTCAGTACATTCCTCATTAAAGTCAAAGGGTCGGTTCTGCTCTAGAAGATGGCATAGCGGCTTGGTGATTTTTGAGAAATTTGCAATGAATCTCCTATAAAAACCAGCATGCCCTAGAAAACTCCTAATACCCTTGACTGTGGTTGGTGGCGGCAGCTTCTCTATGACCTCTATTTTTGCCCTGTCGACTTCTATCCCACGGCAGCTAATTTTATGGCCTAGAACTATCCCTTCATCTACCATAAAATGGCATTTTTCCCAATTAAGAACAAGATTAGATTTTTCACATCTTTCAAGTACTTTTTGAAGGTTGCCGAGGCAGCTCTCAAAATCGTCTCCAAAGACGGAAAAATCATCCATGAAGATTTCAAGGAAGTCCTCTACCATGTCGGAGAATATAGCCATCATGCACCTTTGGAAGGTGGCAGGTGCGTTACAGAGGCCGAACGGCATCCTCCTAAATGCGTATGTTCCGTAGGAGCATGTGAAAGTCGTTTTCTCTTGATCCTCCGGTGCAAAAGCAATTTGGTTATAACCTGAGTAACCATCAAGAAAACAATAGTAAGGTTTACCCGCTAATCTATCAAGCATTTGATCAATAAAGGGTAAAGGAAAGTGGTCCTTTCGGGTAGCTTTGTTAAGCTTCCGATAGTCCATACAAACCCTCCAACCGGTCACAGTCCTGGTTGGGATTAACTTATTGTTCTCGTTGGTTATCACGGTCATTCCTCCTTTCTTTGGAACACATTGCACCGGGCTTACCCATTTGCTGTCGGAGATGGCGTAAATAATACCAGCATCTAACCATTTAATTATCTCTTTACGCACGACCTCCTTCATCGCTAGGTTTAACCACCTTTGGGCATCAATAGTCGGCTTATGATCTTCCTCTAGGAGGATTTTGTGCATACAGATTGCCGGACTAATGCCCTGAATGTCTGCTATCGTCCATCCTATCGCCTTCTTGTGCTGCTGTAACATGTCGATTAGCTGTCGTTCCTGTTCCTGCGGCAGCTTAGCAGAGATGATTATGGGCAACGTATCATTTGAACCAAGAAAAGCATATTTAAGCTGCCCTAGCAGGGGCTTCAGTTCTAAGACAGGTTGTTCAACAGTAGATGGCTTTTGAATTAAATGGTTATCCGAAGTGTAATTCAAGGGTTCGAATAACTTACCTGGACGATGGTCTAACCAGTTTACCTCCTCTTGACCTTCAGTATCAGATGTATCGGATTCAGAGGAGTCGCTGTCGTCGGTGCTGTCGTCGTTCCTGTCGTGATAGGCTGGTAGGTGGCTGTCGCAGCAGTGACCAAGTTTTATATCATGGCAGCCCGACCTGATGCAGGGTTGATCAAAGGTCACCTCAATGATGGCCTTGCATTCCTCATCCACATCAGCATGTTTCATCGCTTGGAGAACATTCAACTTAATTTCTTGATCGTTCACGCGCATGGTGAGTTCTCCTTTCTCCACATAATTAGTGATCTTCTCGTGTCTAAGAAGGGTCGCCCTAGGATGACTGGTGCGTTCTCATCTGCCTCACAATCTAAAATAAGAAAGTCAGCAGGAAAAATAAGCTTATCCACTCTTACCAAAATATCTTCAATTTTTCCCTCGGGGTGAACGTAAGAGCGGTCGGCTAGCTGTAGGGTAACTGTCGTGGGCCGCGCCTTGCCAATACCTAGTTTCTGAAAAACAGATTTGGGCATTAGATTAACACTAGCTCCAAGATCACAAAGTGCCTTACCCACAAATTTGTCGCCGATTACACAAGGTATGAGGAAGCTCCCCGGATCCTTCTTTTTCTAGGGTGGCTGCCGATGAAGAATACTCATACAACCTTCTTGCATCCTTACCGTTTCAAATTCCCCAAGTTTAGATTTTTTCGACATGACATCCTTGAGAAATTTAGCATAACCGGGCATTTCCCTAACATCATCTAACAACGGAATATTAATATGAACCTGTTTAAAAATATCATAAATCTTTTTAAGTTGAGATTCATGCTTAGCTTGCTGTATCCGTTGGGGAAAAGGTGGTGGAGGACGGTAATCAGCAATACGCCCTTCCCACTGCATGCGAATCTGAGGACGATAATCTTTTTTTTTCTCCTCTGTCGCTTCTGCTGTCGTGACAGGCTCATCGGCAGCAGTCTGTTTGTCACCTGTCGGAGCAGCTTCCTCGACAGGTTTATCCAAGGCAGGTTCCTTTTCTGTTTCAGCTTCTTTTTCCGGCCCTGGTAACTTTTTCCCACTCCTAGTAGTAATCGCCTTACATTGCTCATGTGGGGGCGGTCTAGCATTTTCAGTATTGCTAGGGAAACCTCCATTCTGCCTTGGCTTAATATGCTGCGACACCTGACCCATTTGTGTCTCTAGAGATTTCAAGGTAGCCTCATGATTTGTCATTCTCATCTTGGTTTCATCCATAAAAGTTTCCGTCTTCTTGACAAACAGATTAATATTCTCCATATACGTACCAGTCTGAGACATAAAGGTGGCCAGAGTCTGCTCCAATATACTACTCGTGGCAGGTGGTGGCTGTTGTTGCTGCCGTGGCGGCAGGTGCTGTGGCAGGTTCTGCGGCGGCAGTTGCTGTCGCGTCAACAATCTAGGACCCCCTTGATTCTGATGATGCACTTGCGGATTCAGGGCATTGTTGGGATTACTCCAGGAAAATTTGGGATCTTTCCTCCAATTAGGGTTGTAGTTGATGGAATTGTAGTTTGGCTTGTAATTTCCAACATATTTTCCCTCTTCTATATTTATCGGGCACTCATCCCTACTATGATTTCCCTCACAAATAGCACAGACTTCCTCGACAGCAAATCCTCGTAAATCCTCTTCACTCAATAAGTGTTTCATTGCTTTAGTAAGGAATGCTACCTGTGATTTCATAGTGCTGTCGGCCTCATAGTCCTTGACAGCAAGTACCCGTTTACCCCCTCTTCTAGCTGTCGGAAACTGCTCCTCATTCTTAGCTAGATTTTTCAAAACTTGTAGTGCCTCGTCCGGATCTTTATCCAATAATAATCCATTTGCTGCAGAATCAATCCGAATGCGAGTTTGTAAGTTAGTAGCATTATAGAACTTAGTTACCTGATTCCAGACGGGGAATCCATGCATTGGGCAGTTCCGTAGAAGAGTAGTAAACCTGTCCCAGGCCTCGTGCATCGGCTCGTCATCTTCCTGTTGAAAAGTAGCAATTTCATTACGTAATCGCTCAGATAAATGTGAAGGATTAAAACGAGATAAAAATTCACGAGTTAGATCTGCCCAATTCATAATGGAACCCGGTGTAAGTTTATTCCACCAAGTTTTAGCTTTGTCCCTCAATGAATGGGGGAATAACCGAAGCCTCAGTATCTCCGAACTAACTCCTGGTAGCCTAAACGAACCACAGATCTCCTGGAACGTTTTGAGATGCTCCCTCGCATCTTCTGTCGCAGAACCACTAAACTGCCCGGCATTGTTGATCATACTAAACATGACAGGTTTAAGCTCGAAGTTGTCAACATCAATATCCGGCAGCGTGGTCTCCAGCTCTACATGATCGTTCAGCATGTAGTCACGACATGACCGTCGTCCATCTGCCCTCGGCGGGTCATCGACAGGTGGTATACCGTCACCAACAGGCTGGTTACGTGCCATCTGCTCTAGCTGTTCCTCGAGGTTTTCGCTCCGGTCTAAAAGGCGGCGAAGTTGTTTCTTGAGATTGAAGGAATGTTCGATCTCCGGATCTAATTTATACTCAGGATCTTCACCTCTTTTGGATCTGCGCATAAACAAGAAAACCTCGTGAAAAGCAAGAGTTGAAAACACGAAAGAAAAAATTAAAGAAAAGAAAAATAAAAACAAAAGTAAAAATAAAAATAAAAAGTGCAATAAAAGAAAGATGTAGTTATGTTGCCAATCCCCGGCAACGGCGCCAAAAACTTGTTGCGTGTAAAATAGTTTATCGCAATTGTAGTGCAAGTGTACACGACGCAAGTAGTAAAGTGATACGAAGTATCGGATATCGTCTCCACAGGGATTGGGCTAATGACTTCACCTTATTTCACTGCACGAAGTAAAGGAAATAGTTTGAGAGAATTGTCACGAAAATATAAAAGAAAACGTAAATAAAAGAATTGAGATATCAAGATGGAAAGAATGGGCTGGTATTGAATTGCTCAGTAGTGCAGGTATTGAATTGCTTAAGATTTCCAGTTCTGTCGTCGCGCCCGTCGCCGACAGCACCTGTCGCGGCGGCTGTCCGTTAGCTGTCGCGGCAGCATACACTAACTCCGTACTTCAAGCTTGGCAAGAATCCCAGATCTACCTTGCCCTATCCCTAGGCACAAGTCTGTCGATGATCACGTCTTTGATGATACCTCCCGGCGTGAATCGAAGGATGAACACCGATGTGTATGAATTCTTCCTTAGCCACTTAACCTCGCCTTATCCCTAAGCACGAGATGGTTCAACTATAAACTAGAGAACGCGCCTTTATCTCTTTCGTATACTTAACTCTCCCGATGCTAAGTAAATAGATAACCTCACAATGCTCTCCCGATGCTCTTGCAAGATATTAATTCCCAGATAAAAGAACTTGAAGTTTATTTTATTGAACTTGAAAAATCCTAAAACAAAGCAACCCTTGCAACTACTTTACAAAACAACTCGTAGCCCTAGGGGGAATTTAGAACATGTCGGTAACGGGTGGACGGCAGGGTTTTGGTTTCGGTTATGGGGTATCGGTTATGCCTCCTAGGTTAAATCTATGCCCTTATATAAGCTTTGGGCTCAAGTTATCTAAGGTAACAAGGATTACAACTTTAACTAAAAGTAAGATTCTAATAAAGACTAAATCTCTAAAGTCTCATACTTTCTAGCCGCATCCTTGCTTTTAGGGATTTCTTCTCTTTGAGCTTTGGCTTGACATATCTTTTGATCCGGGGCTTGGAAAAATATATGGCTTTCACACGACAGATGAGCAGATTTTTCTCTATCTATCGAGGTCCACTTTGCTTTTCCTCTTCATAAGTCTGCTGTCACCATGCTGTCACGATAAGTCCATGACAGGTTCGTCTTCTTCAGCTGCTTGTCCAGTTCAGCTTTCCTGCTTATTTGCCCTGCGCCTGCCTTCATCGTCAACCATGGCAGCTACCTGCAAAATACACCATCTTTTAGTAGAATCCGTGCCTTTTATATAATTGTGATGTTTTATTGAAAACTAACCTAAATGCAATGCAATGATGCTTGAATGCAGCAGAAATATGGGTTAAAAAGGGTGTAAATAATAGAACTTTTACACACTCAACAACTGCCCAGCGTCTGCTTCTCCATCTGCTACAACAGCTACCTGCAAAAGCAACCAATTTCAGTAGAAACTGTGCCACTTAATATATTTGTGATGTATAAATGAAATCTAACCTAAATGCAATGAATTATGCTTGAATGCAGTAGAAATATGGGTTAAATAGGGGGTAAATTATAGAACTTTTACACACTCAACACACCCCCAAACTCAAGTTTTTGCTCGCCCTCAAGCAATTCAGACCCAAAAAAAGAAAAACAAAATTTTTGTTTGGCTTAAAACAGTGAACTTTTCCTTATCTACCATTCATTCCCTATTGTGAGCAACACCTTGTCGGATAATTCAGGATTCATCCGGAACCTTGCTATAATTCTCGTGTAGTGTGTGCATGCTTGTGAACAATTATATGCCAAGACTCCCTTAGTTTACTAGAATAGTTAAGCCTCTAACTTGAATTTTTATGCCAGTTTTCATCTTATTGGAGGCAATTCTTAGGCTCCTTTAGTTTTTATGTAGACTCGATTCTATTTTCTCAAGCTTAAGTTTGACTAGAGCCGGTTTCGGGCACCTCTAGCTAACTTCCTAGAACCGGTTTCGGGCACCTCTAGGTGTATTGAGTCTATTTTTCTTAACTTCTTTTCCTAGAGCCAGTGTTAGGCACCTCTAGGGGCAACTCAAGTGTTAAGCTTTCTATTCTAGTTTACTAGTAGAGTTCTAGGCAGTATAAAAGTCACAAATGGTGTTTAAGATTTAGAACTATAGTAAGGCTCTAAACTTCTCCTAAAACTATCCTAAAGGCACTGTCGCGACAGAGGCTGTCACGGCAGGTAAGTTCAGTTCAAAGACTTAAGCCAAATTTTCATTCATTTTTTAAAGCAAAAATAAATTAAGTAAAAGACACAATTTTTGAAACTTAAAAGACTCCATTGATGGAGGGATGCCACCCTCAAACTCGAGGGTTGCATTGGCCTCAATGCAGATGACATAGATGAAAAAGAAAAATTAAAAACAACATCACAAAATATAATAAAAGGCAGACAACAATATAAGATAAGAAACTTAAAATTTTAGGTGCTGTCGTCGCCGCTGCCGCTGCTGCTGCTGAGCTGGATCTGCCGACGGGTAGTGACCTTCTTGGCTGGTGCTGGCAGGCGGATGGGAGAAGCAGAAGTATTCTTGGTTTTGGCCTCCCTTGGAGGTTGAATACGGGTAAGGGAGATATGAGGCGGTTTCTCCACTACCTTAACCTCGGAGCTGCTACTGCTCTCGCTGTTGCTGCCACTGCTGCTACTACCGCTGCCGCCGCTGCTGTCGCTGTCTTCTTTTCCCTTGTCTCCTACTATTTTCTGCCGCTTCTCTGGTGTGAACTCCTTGGACAAATTCCTCTTGACAGAGGGCTCGTTGTCGGATGCTGCCCAGATTTTAGAAGAAGAGAAACCAGCAATATACCTATCAAGGTCGTCTTCAGGCTCCTTTCTCTTGGTTCCTCGGGCAGAGGTGTCGGCTGTGCGGCTGCCGCCTGCAGCTGTTGTGGTAGGGGTCGGTGTGGACGCAGCAGATGGCGTTTTGGGCGTGGCAGCAGGTGTGGGGGTATGGGCAGGGGTAGGGGCAGCAAAATATTGATTGGGGAAAGTATGGAACAGAGCACCGGGGAAATTAAGAAAGGTGTGAATAAAGTGTACCGTGGCGGTGGTGAAGTCTCGGATGAAGCTCATGAGGCCGAGCTGTCGTTCCTCCAGTTTTTGTATGGCAGCAACGATCTGTGAGGAGGTGTCAGCTGGAGGAGCTGCTGCAGTAGGCTGCCTGGGTTCTGTGGCAGCAGGCTCGGTGTCGGTGGGTTCTGTCGGCTCTGCTGCTGTGGTAGTAGGGTCGATAGGCGACAGGGGCGTGGCAATAGTGACTTCCATCAGGCTCAGTATGTTTCTGTCTGTCCAGCCTTTCCCTTGAACTCGTAAATCTTCGGTAGCTTCCGGTACATGGTGGCCGCGACAGAGGGCGGTGATGGGATATGGGTAGAAGAGTGGTCCAGACGCCCGATATGCGCAATCCAATATGCCCTCTCGAACATATTTGTCAAGGTTAATTGGTCTCTCATGTAATATGGAATGGATGAGGGCTAACCTGGGTTGGTCGACTGTTGTATTGTGAGAGGAGGGCATAATCCGCTTTTTGATGAAAGCGTTCCAATGCTGTGCCTCCGGGGTGAGCTGAACTCACTTCACGTCCTTGGGTTTTTAGGATCTGTATTCCACTCGGTACCCTCTTCTGTGAGTTCTGCCATCACAGCATCGTAGTCGGCAGGCTCTAAACTCTCGAGAAATTTTTGGTCGCCATCTTCTCTCTTCCCCACATAGAATCCGTAGAGGGTGTTGATGTACTCGGGCTCAAAAGGTACCTCTTTCCCTCGTACTGTGACTGATGTCGCGTTCCTGCTGCCGATGGCAGCATAAAAGTCCCGGACGAGAGTCACGTTCATTTCCTCTAGCTGCTCCGCGAATATATGCCACTGCAGGGCTCTAAGTTTTCGGGCTATGAACGGCTGCAACCCCAGGTTCTCCGTTTTAGAGGTGTAAATAAAACCTTTCTCCTCTCATATATCACGAATCTGAAAGGATCTTGGGTTGATGCTGTCGGGGCAGATCCTGAGGCAGAACTTCGGCGGGTGTTTCTAGAAGTCATGTTGCAAGGACTGTGGAAGAAAATGAAAGCAAGTAAAAATTCTAGAGGAAACAAGTAGAAAGAGTAGAAGTGAGGGAAAAATGAAAAGTAAAATAGGGTTTATATAGAGGGTGAGTTTGCTGCCCGTTGGAGCTATAACGGCATGCGCGAATAACGGGGCCAACTGTTATGCGGTTTCTGACGCGTTTGCATGTCTGCCGCGACAGTGTGTTGACAGGCTGGATTTTCTGCGTTAGTCACGGCAGATGTAACGACATGCTCCAAAGTTGGGCTTTTTGGGCTGATGGAAAGATGGTGGGCTGAATTCACTTCTCCTCTTCTCCTTGTCTCCTTTATTTCCTAAAAAATAAAAATAAAAATTTTAGTTCCTAAAAATCAAATAATTCTAAATACCTAATAATAAATAATAATAAAAAATAAAACTTAGGTTAAATTAGGGATGCCAGGAGGGGCATCTCCTAAAGTAACCATTTCCCGCATTCTTGGGGCTTCAGTCCCCTGATAATGCTTCAATCTTTGTCCATTGACTTTGAATTGGTGTCCGTCTTTTAGAGATCTGATTGTTATGGCACCATGGGGAAAAACCTGCACCACTTGGAATGGGCCAGACCACCTAGATTTTAGCTTCCCTGGAAAGAGTTTTAATCTAGAGTTGAATAACAACACAAGCTGCCCTGGCAGAACTGTCGTGGCATCAATTTCTTGTCATGCAACTTCTTGGTCTTGTCTTTGTAGATTCTTGCATTGTCATAGGCCATTGTTCGAATTTCTTCAATTTCATTCAGATCAAGTAGCCTTTTATGTCCTGCTTTTTCCAAGTCCATATTTACTGCCTTGATGGCCCAGTATGCTCTGTGCTCAATCTCAACAGGTAAATGGCATGTTTTCCCATAAATCAGCCGATAGGGTGACATTCCCAATGGAGTTTTGAACGTTGTCCTGTAGGCCCATAATGCATCATTGAGGTGTAGATACCAGTCCTTCCTAGTTGGCTTAACCATCTTTTCAAGAATGTTCTTAACCTCTCTGTTGGATATTTCAGCCTGTCCATTAGTCTGAGGGTGGTATGCTATTGCGATCCGATGTTTGACACCATACTTTTTCAAGGCATCAGCTATAACCCTATTGTCAAAATGCCTCCCTTCATCACTAATGATCGCCTTAGGGATGATGAATCTGGAAAAAATGTTTTTATGTAAAAACCTCTGAACCGTCTTGGCATCGTTTTTCTGAGTAGCGATCGCTTCAACCCATTTGGACACATAGTTCACTGCCAGGAGGATATATAAGTTCCCACATGAAGTTGGGAATGGTCCCATAAAGTCAATCCCCCAAACGTCGAAGATCTCGACTTCAAGAATGTTTTGCAGTGGCATCTCATGTCTCCTTGAGATGTTTCCAGTCCGTTGACACTTATCACAATTTTTGTAGAATGTCTGGGCATCCTTGAACAGTGACGGCCAATAGAATCCCGACTGCAAAACCTTGGCAGCAGTTTTGTTACCCCCTAAATGTCCTCCATACTGTGAAGCATGACAGTGATGTAGTATAGCTTCCTGTTCATCATGTGGTACACATCTCCTGATAACCTGATCTGCACAACATTTGAAAAGAAGAGGTTTGTAACCCCCTTAACCCGGCCTAGACGGTTGACCCGAATTAAGAAGTTTACACGGGGAAAACCAAAGTCAACCCGAAAGTCAACCTTGATTAACGACCCTTTTTTTTCTTTTTAAACTTGTCTAGATGCACATTAACCCTAGATATGTTCACAAGATCATCATACTCAAAGATCATAACAATCAGAGAACATATAGGGACTCAATTGCACAAATTATAACTTTAGGGACCAAATTGTAAATTCTGGAAATTATAGGGATTTAACCCAATTAAAGGTTACCAATATGAAATTAATCATCTTTCATGCTTCTCTGCCAAATTTCAGCTCAAACAGACATCTCAAACTCATTCAATTGCAATCACAAGGTTCAGGACCAAAACGCAAACATTTCAAAACATATAACCATCAAATTCAGAGCCCAACGGTCGAGTGTTCCGAAACAGGGAGGATCTGTTCTGAAACGTGGGACCGTTCCGAAACGAGTTCCGGAATAGGGCTTGGCAGTAGCATTTTCGTTCCAGAACAGTTCCTCCCGTTTCGAAATGCCTAGGCCATTTCAGGCCCCTGTTCCGAAACGGTAGCACCCGTTCCGATACGGCCTGCCCAGATTTGCAGATTTTTGCTGATTAAACACACAATTGACCTATCAAACATGCTCCAAATGCAACCAAATTATACCAGCAAGTCATTTCATGCATAAGGAACATAATTGCATCAACCATACTCAAACATAACATCAATTAAACAAATCCCCAATTCTATAGGCATGCATCCTACTTAGAAACCATTCAAGCATCAATATACCAAAACCACCTCACAAAGGCCAATTACATGTTCCAACATTATTAACAACATAAAACCAACTTAGGGAGTCCAAAACATCTCCCAAAACAACAACATAGGTCCCCCATTGCCAAATGCCCAAAAGCTAATAGTGTTAGAAAACATTCACCATACATGAGCTTAAAACTTCACTTGGATGCTTGGCTTCCTTGCTGCCCCAAATGCACTTCAACGCTCTGCATTATTGGTTTAAGAAAAGAGAGAGAGCGTAAGCAATAGCTTAGTGAGGAATGCTCATTTAAAACCACACAATAATGCATTTATAAAACACCTTTATAAACCTTAGTTCAAATCATCATTTGTACATGCACATAAGCATTTAAACAAGCAATTCATGCTTCAAGTTTATAACATGTCATATTGGCCACAAGTGATAAAATCAACATAAGATCCACACATGGACTTTTAAACACCATTGTGATCTTACAATTCACAAGGACCACACATGGACTTTTAAACACCATTGTGTCCTTAGCACAAGAATCATCCATGGACTTTTAAACACCATGATGTTCTTACAATTCACAAGGACCACACAAGGACTTTTAAACACCTTTGTGTCCTTAACAAGAATCACCCATGGACTTTTAACCACCATGGTGTTCTTAAATATACAAGGCTTACACAAGGAATTTTAACCACCTTTGTAACCTTAACCAAGGACCAACCATGGACTTTTAACCACCATGTTGTTCTTAAATACACAAGACTCACACAAGGAATTTTAACCACCTTGGTGATCTTAACCAAGAACCAACCATGGACTTTTAACCACCATGTTGTTCTTAAAACAAGAACCACCTATGGACTTTTAACCACCATAGTGTTATTAACCATCACTTGCCAATATACAACATTTTACAACATTAATCCACTGTTTTAAAGCATTTATCAAAGCCATAATCATCATGCATCATTATGCACCAAAACCACATTTAACAATGTTCAAAAACAAGAATCTCTTACCTTGAGCATTCTTCAACACATGGCTTATAAAATCAGCAACTAAACATGCTAAATATGCTTTCAAAACAGGATTTAAAACATGCAAACAAATCACATTGCATACAACCAACTCATGGTTCATCATCAAGAGAGTTTTTCCGAAAACTTACTCTTGAGCTTAGCTAAGTTGCTTAGACTTAAACTAAGCTCCCAAACCTTCAAAACATTGGTTTCAAAGCTGAAAACCAAAATCCACTCACCGATTCCGTTTCGCCACTTGCCGAAACACCAATCAAGCTTCCGGATCACCACCACAAGGATCCAAAGATAACTCCCTTGTTTTAAACATATCAAAGAAGAGGATTAATGCATCATCATGCATTAATATCTTCAATGAAAGCACCTAAACTTGCTGCTCTCATTAACACTCCCATTTCGGCTACCAAACACAACCGAAATCACCTCCAAACAACTCCACAACACTACCCAGCCAAGATCCATCAATTCTAAACATTCTTAAACCTCAATTAACATCCAAAAAGGATCTAACCACGTCCTTATACCTCCAGCTATAACAGATCATCAAGATCACTTCAAAAACAACCAAGAACTCAAGCAAAACTTAGGAAAATCAACCTATCCGGGATTGCATTGATTAAACCTCAATTTCTCATCAATTAAACATTCAATTAACATCAAAAAGACACCTCAAAACACTGCCCAAACAGATCATACGAATTTTATCAAAAATCAACCAAATCTTGCATTTTAAAGCCAAGATCAAGAACACATCCACAAAACCTTTTATAAAACACAAATCAAGGATTGAGAACTTGGGAATTTCAGTAAAGAACTGAGAATTTAGAGGATAAGGACGTTCATACCTCTAAACTTGAGTTTCTCCCTTTTGGAACCAAGATTCTTGAAAATCCAAATAGCAAGTGCAAAGGTTTTGTTGAAGAGATGATTAGAGATCAAAAGAGGATTGAATTCTCATATTTGGAAATCAAAATCAGAGGGAAAATGTGCTGGAGAATGTGTTTGGGTTGAGAGAAAATTGAGAGAAAAGGAAAAATGGAATTTGGAAAAGTTAGTTGGAAAATGCCAAAATATCTTCCCTCCCTTTTACTTTTATTTAAAAACCATTAATTAATCCTTTAATATTTAAGAAAAATCTGGAGAAACTCCTTTTGGGTAAATAGCTCCTTAAAGATTCAAAGTTTCAATCCTTTTTAAAACAGTCTCCAAGTTTTCGAAAATTACATTTTGGTCACTAACCAAAATGTCACACTTCCAAACCTCATTTTGTAAAATTGATTCCACCATTCTCTTATATATAATAAAAGAGGATTTTAAGACATTTTTCCATATTTTTAATGCAACCCGAACTAGGCTTTCCTAAATTCACCCTTTTATATTCGAACCGCAATCCAACCGAACCGGTCCAAAACCCAAAACTTCTAAGCCCAAAATTGGGGCGTTACAAGGTTTGTCCCAATAATAATGCTTAACATCATTTTGGAACCTCTTCCTAGCTTGATAATTAAGGTCAGGAGGAGTTATTCTGCTAACTAAAAAATTAACGAAATTAGCATACCAGGGGAGATCAAAAAACTTACCTGCTACCATGGCTGTCGTCGCAGTACTTGTGGCAGCGAACAACTGCTCGTCTGGGAAGGTCTCCAGTATGTGTGTCTCATCTGCCGGTAGACTCTTTCCCTTCTGTAACCTTGACAAGTGATCTGCAACTTGATTCTATGTTCCCTTTTTGTCCTTGATTTCCAGGTCAAACTCTTGCAGTAATAGAATCCAACGTATCAGTATCGGCTTTGCATCCTTTTTGGTGAACAGATACTTCAATGTAGAGGGGTCTGTGTGGACGATGACCTTCGTTTCAAGTATATTTGAACGGAACTTGTCAATAGAGAATACCACATCTAATAGTTCCTTCTCTGTGGTGGTGTAGTTTGCTTGGGCGTCGTTCAGTGTTTTCCTGGCATAATATATGACATGAAAGAGCTTGTCTTTCCTCTGCCCAAGTGCTGCCCCGACAGCATAGTCACTCGCATCACACATAATCTCAAATGGCAGTTTCCAATCTGGTGGCTGTACTATTGGGGTTGTTACCAGCTTTTCATTCAGAACCTTGAATGCCTCAGTACATTCAGTGTTGAAGTCGAAGGGACGGTTCTGCTCCAGAAGATGGCATAAGGGTTTGGTGATCTTCGAAAAGTTTGCAATGAACCTCTGATAAAAAACCCGCATGCCCTAAGAAACTTCTGATTCCCTTGACTGTGGTGGGTGGCGGCAGCTTTTCGATTACCTCGATCTTAGCTCTGTCGACTTCTATGCTGCGGCAGCTTATTTTATGGCCTAGGACTATCCCTTCATCCACCATGAAGTAACACTTTTCCCAGTTCAATACCAAGTTTGCTTTTTCACATCTCTCGAGCACTTTCTGTAGGTTGCCTAGGTAGCTTTCAAAATTGTCTCCAAAGACAGAAAAATCATCCACGAATATCTCCAGGAAGTCTTCCACCATATCAGAGAATATTGCCATCATGCACCTTTGAAAGGTCGCTAGTGCATTGCAGATTCCAAATGGCGTCCTCCGAAAAGCATAAGTACCGTATGGGCATGTGAACGTCGTCTTTTCTTGATCTTCCGGTGCGATGGCTATTTGATTATAACCTGAGTAACCATCAAGAAAATAATAGTAAGGCTTACCCGCTAATCTATCAAGCATTTGATCAATAAAGGGCAAGGGGAAGTGGTCCTTTCGGGTAGCTTTGTTAAGCTTCTGGTAGTCCATACAAACCCTCCAACCAGTCACAGTCCTGGTTGGGATTAGCTCGTTTTCTTCATTGGGTACCACGGTTATTCCTTCTTTCCTGGGAACGCACTGCACCGGGCTCACCCATTTTCTAACCGAGATGGCATAGATTATTCCAGAGTCTAGCCATTTTATGATTTCCTTACACACCACCTCTCGTATAGCATCGTTCAGACGTCTATGTGCATCAATGGTCGACTTATGATCATCCTCTAAGAGGATTTTATGCATGCATAATGCCGGACTGATACCTTGGATATCAGCTATCGTCCATCCAATAGCCTTTTTGTGTTGTTGCAGCATCCAATAACCTTCAGATCTAGAACATGGGCTCTACAGTTGATGGCTTTTGGACTATATGTTCATCCGAGGTATAGTTTAAGGGCTCGAATAACTTACCTAGACGATTGCCTATCCAATTTACCTCCTCCTGATCTTCAGTATCATATGTATCAGATTCTGAGGAGCTGTTGTCGTCGGTGCTGTCATGACAGTCTTCTAAATGGCTGTTGGGGCAGTGGCCAATTTTGATGTCGTGGCAGCCCGACCTGATGCAGGGTTGGTCAAGGGTTACTTCAGTGATAGCCTTGCATTCTTCTTCTGCATCAGCATGTTTCATTGCCTGGAGAACGTTCAGCTTGATCTCTTGATCGTTCACTCTCATAGTGAGTTCTCCTTTTTCCACATCAATCAGTGATCTTCCTGTGGCTAAGAAGGGTCGCCCCAGGATGATTGGTGCGTTTTCATTTGCTTCACAATCTAAAACAAGAAAGTCAGAAGGAAAAATAAATTTATCCACTCTTACCAGAATATCTTCAATTTTTCCTTCTGGGTGAACGTAAGAGTGGTATGCCAGCTGCAGTACTACTGTTGTGGGCCGAGCTTTTCCAATACCTAAATTCTGAAGAACAGATTTGGTCATTAAATTTATACTAGCACCAAGATCACAAAGTGCATTACCCACAAATTTGTCTCCGATTATGCATGGTATGATGAAGCTCCCAGGATCCTTCTTCTTCTGGGGTGGATGCTTGTGCAGAATACTCATGCATCCCTCTGTCATTTTAACAATTTCAAACTCCCCAAGTCTGGATTTCTTTGACATGGCATCCTTGAGAAATTTGGCATAACCAGGCATCTCCTTTATAGCGTATAACAGCGGAATGTTGATATGGACTTGCTTAAAAATATCATAAATTTTCTTAAGCTAGGATTCTTGTTTCAATTTCTGTAACCGCTGAGGAAAAGAGGGTGGAGGACGATAATCAACAATACGTCCTTCCCACTGTATTCAGATTTGAGGAGGTTTAGGTTCTTCATCTTTCTCCTCTGTCCCTTCTGCTGTCGTGACAGGTTCTTCGGCAGCAGGCTGTTTGTCGTCTACCGGGCCAGTGTTCTCGGCAGTTGACTCCAAGGCTAGTTTTTTGACTGTTTCAGCTTCCTTCTCTGGCCCTGGTAATTTCTTCCCACTCCTAGTAGTGATGGCTTTACACTGCTCATGTGTGGGTTGTCTAGCGTTTTCAGTATCGCTAGGAAATCCTCCGTTCTGCCTCGGTTTAATTTGCTGGGAAACCTGACCCATCTGTGTCTCCAATGATTTCAGAGTAGCTTCATGGTTGGTCATCCACATCTCTGTTTTATCCATGAATGTTTTTGTCTTTTTGACGAAGTGATTAATGTTCTCAATGTAGGTTCCTGTTTGAGACATAAACGTAGCCAAAGTTTGTTCCAGTATACTAGTCGTGGCAGCTGGTGGCTGTTGTGGCTGCTGATGTGGTTGTTGCTGAGTTAGTAATCTAGGTCCCCCCTGGTTCTGTATGTTTTGTGCTTGAGGGTTCAGGGCATTATTAGGGTTGCTCCATGAGAACTTGGGATCCTTTCTCCAGTTGGGATTGTAGTTGTTGGAGTTATAGTTCTGTTTATTGTAGTTCCCAACATACATCCCTTCTTCTAACTGTAACGGACAATCTTCCGAGCTGTGATTTCCATCGCAAGTCTCGCATACCTCTTCAGCAGAGTAGACAGGCTGTGAATCTTCTTTCAAGAGCTTTTTCATTGCCTTAGTGAGATATGCCACCTGTGATTTTAAAGAACCGTCGGCCTCATAATGTTTTACAGCTAGAACTCGTTTACCCCCTCTTCTTGCCGTAGGAAACTGTTCCTCATTCTTCGCCAGATTTTTCAAAACTGCCATTGCATCTTCTAGATCTTTGTCCAACAGCAATCCAGTCGCTGCTGAATAAATTCTCATACGATTCTGTAAGTTGGCAGCATTATAAAATTTAGTTACTTGGTTCCAAACGGGAAATCCATGCATCGGGCAGTTCCTTATAAGAGTGGTAAATCTATCCCAGGCCTCGTGTATTGGCTCGTCATCTTCCTGTTGAAAAGTAGCAATTTCGTTACGTAATCGCTCAGATAAATGTGAAGGATTAAAACGAGACAAAAATTCACGAGTTAAATCTGCCCAAGTTCATATTGAACCCGACGTTAGTTTATTCCACCAAGTTTTCGCCCTGTCCCTTAATGAATGAGGGAATAACTGAAGCCTCAGTATCTCTGGATTAACTCCTGGTAGTCTAAACGAACCACAGATTTCCTGGAATGTTTTCATATGCTCCCTAGCATCCTCTGTAGTAGCACCACTAAATTGGCCAGCGTTATTAATCGTGCTGAACATAACAGGTTTCAGCTCAAAATTGTCAACATCTACGTATGGCAGGGTTTTTTTCTAGTTCTACATGATCATTGAGCATGTAGTCTCGGCATGAATGGCATGCGGAAGCGATAGGAGGATCCGCAAGTTGACCGTTCCCTCCATCTCCGGTAGGATTGTTAGCATCCTGGGGATTCTCTTGGTTGTTCCTTCTTTCTTCACGTCTTTCGTTCACCATTGCTTCTAACTGTTCCTCCAGGTATTCGTTTCTTTCAACGAGGTAACGGACTCTTTTCATGAGATTGTACGTTCGTTCGATTTCAGGATCTAACTGGTGCTCAGGTTCTTTTCCTCATTGAGATCTGCGCATACGCAAACAAAAGACCTTGTTAAAGGTATAGGTTGAACAATCCAAGTAAAAACAGAAAAGTAAAGGAAGTGAAGTAAAAGATAGGGTAAAGATATGTTTCCAGTCCCCGGCAACGGTGCCAAAAACTTGTTGCGTATAAAAGTGTCTATCGCAATGTAGTGCAAGTGTACACGACGCAAGTAGTAAAGTGATACGTAAGTATCGGATATCGTCTCCACAGGGACTGGGCTAATAGCTTCACCTTAGATTGATGCACGAGAGAGAAAAGAATTATTAAATAGTTGTCACGAGATAATAAAGAATACTTAAATAAAAGAGTAATGGAATCAAGATAGAGAGAATGGGTCGGTATTGAATTTCTCAGTAGTGTAGGTGTTGCAAAGTCTAGGAATATCTGTTCTGTCGTCGCGCCTGTCGCGGCAGCGGTCTGTTGTTAGTCGCGGCAGCGATCATACAACTCTGTACTTCAAGCTTGGCAAGAATCCCTGCTGTGCCTTGGCCTATCCCTAGGTCCAAGTCTATCGATGAACACGTCTTTGATGATACCTCCCGGCGTGAATCGAAGGATGAACACTGATGTTGTTGAATTCTTCCTTAGCCACTTAACCTCGTCCTATCCCTAGGTCCGATATAGTTCAACCATAAACTGGAGAACCCGTACTTACTCCTTTCGTATACTTAACTCTTCCGATATTAAGTAAATACATAACCTCACAATGCTCTCCCGATACTCTTGCAAGATGTTGAAAACCAGAATAAGCAAACTTGAAGTCTATTTTATTGAACAAAAAAATTCCTAAAACAAATGCAATCCTTGCAACTACTTTACAAATCAACTCGTGGCCCTAGGGGAAGTTTAGAACATGATGAGAAGGGAAAAACGGCTAGGGTTTTGGGAATAAGGCTAGAGATGAAGATATCCTCTCCTAGGTCGAATTACATGCCTTTATATAGGCCTTGGGTTCAAGTTTTTTTAATATGGCAAGAATACAAGTTTAAACTAAAGTATAACTCTATTAAACACTAAATCTTCAGAGCATATGTCTTTAATTCATCCTTCCTTCTTGCTTGGAGTTTCTTCCTTGAACTTTGGGCTTGGCCTTCATTCTGATCTAGGGCTTGGAAAAATATAAGGGTACTCCACGATAGACCGGCGTAATTTTCTCTTTCTGTCGAGGCCCACTTTGCTTCTTCTCCTCACCACTACTGTCGTCCTTGGCTGCCACGGCAGCGACCATGGAAGCATCGTCCTCCTCGTCTGCACATCCAGTTCCAGCTCTACTTCTTTACTGCCCAGCGTCTGCTTCTCCATCTGCTACAGCAACTACCTACAAAAGCAACCAATTTTAGTAGAAACTGTGCCACTTAATATATTTGTGATGTATAAATGAAATCTAACCTAAATGCAATGAATTATGCTTGAATGCAGTAGAAATATGGGTTAAATAGGGGGTAAATTATAGAACTTTTACACACTCAACAAATGCAAAGCCTCAAGCCACACCAATGAGCTCATCTACAAAGCTTGAAAAAGATGAAGGAGGTAACTGTGTTGACTCTAAGCTTTATCGCTCTATGATTGAATCTTTGCTTTACCTTACCGCAAGTAGACCAGATATATTGTTTAGTGTTTGCTTGTGTGCTAGGTTTCAAGCTAGTCCTAGAGAGTCTCACCTTATAGCCGTTAAGAGAATCTTTAGGTACCTTAGAGATACTCCTTGTCTAGGTCTTTGGTACCCTAGAGACTCAACCTTCAACCTTCATGCTTATTCGGATATGGATTACAGGAGGTGTAAAATCGATAAGAAGAGTACTTCGGGGACATGTCAATTCTTAGGTAGTATGCTCATATCTTGGTTCTCTAAGAAACAAAATAGTGTAGCTCTATCTACCACCGAAGCCGAGTACATATCCTTAGGGAGTTGTTGTGCTCAAGTCTTTTGGATGAAGCAACAACTCATAGATTATGGTATTAAAGTTGAAACCATACCCCTTAAGTGTGACAACACTAGTGACATATGCTTAACCAAAAATCCCATCCAACACTCTAGAACCAAACATATAGAAATAAGGCATCATTTCATTAGAGATCATGTCCTTAAGGAAGATGTTGCTATAGAGTTCGTTGACACCTTAAACCAACTAGCAGACATTTTTACCAAGCCTTTGGATAAGGAGCGTTTTTTGTCCCTTAGGAGAGAGTTAGGTCTAACTACCCTATCTTGACCTTTTAAGACCTCTTTGTGCTTAAATTGGTTGATTTCTTGAAAAATGCCATGCTCATGTGTTTTTACTCCTAATTTCATCCATGCTTATAGTTAGGGGGAGTATGTTTATGTTTGTACATGTTATTCCTGCTCATTCATATCATTTATGCATATAGGACTTCATGAAATTCATTTTCCGCAATATTAGAGCCTCATCTGCATCTCCAGGCATGTGCGTATTGAAACGGGTCAATCTGTTTCGATATGGGTGCCTTAAAAGAGTGATCTATGACTAAGGTGTTTCGAAACGCCTTAAAAGGATTCAAAATGTTTTGCCTCTACCAAGAAGTGTATTGAAACGAGTTTTGATACGGGTCAACACGTGGGATTCGATATGGTCAAAGCCGTATCAGAACAGTCAAATAGACTCGAAACGTCAGTCAACGTTTCGGTACCCACATTTCGGAACGATCGTGCCTGTTCCGAAACGGGTATGCGGACATCCTTTTAAAGAGCTTTCAATGCTAAAGTTCACTTTTCATTGAAACTCTTAAAAACCCAAAAAAAACCCTAACCCGATTTTTCCGTATAAAAACCCTCCAAACCTCATTGTTTTTCATCAAATCTTGAGGGCTTTTACTCACAAACTCAAGTCTAAGCAAGCTTCAACAATTTTGTGCAAGTTCTTCTAATCATTCATCCAAAATCCCTATTTAAGGTATATTTTCATCCTTTTCTTTTTCCTTTGATTTTAATCGATTTTTAGGTTAGAAAACATTAATTTTGTGTAGGTTATATGTTTTGCAACTTGGGTTTTTCAAATTTGTAAAAAAAAATCAAAATCTCAAAATTTTTATTTCGAATATATTTGGTTTTACTCGTATTTTTTTACTGTTTTTTAACGTATTTTTTTCTTTCTTTCTTCAATTTTTTTGTATATGTATATATGTTTTTAAAAAAAATTTAAAACCTATATGGGATTTGTCATTGGATTAAATTAATGATGCTCATGCATACACTTATATTTTTCAAATTGCTTGCTTTATGTTTTTAGGATTTTTCCATGGAAAACGTTAACAAGAAACGAAAGACGGCTCAATCGAGTGAAGCTTCAAGTCAAGCCAATATCCGTCCTAACCTCACCCAACTTTTTCTCAAAAGTCTTCGGACTCAAGAGATGAAGGATCATTTCACCTACGTCAAGGATATTGTCGTTCGTCGAGAGCGTGTTGTTGATGTCCCATTCCTTGATTCCGAGCGTTTCGCTTTACGCTATCTAGAGTGTTTACAAGAATGGAAATTCATGACTTTCTTGAACATATCGTATATTATCTACAAGCACATGGTCTTCATTTTCTACTCAAATGTCGGGCTCATTGATAATGACGATCACACCGAAGTGATTGGCATTGAGTCGTATCTCTTGGGGAAGAAGTACATTATCAACATATCCTTTTTAGAGAATGCTCTTGGGCTAAAGAATGAAGGCATTGAGGATGAAACCCACTTTGGTGCTCACACCGGCTCCGTTCTTTCTTTGGATGCTCATGACTGGTTCCTACACTTGATGATTTCATGGTTCATTCGCCCCTCCGGAGGTAAATTCTCCCATGTTCGTTAAGTTGATTATTTTTGGCTAGAGTGCTTTCGCCGAGGAGAACGACCAAATCTTGTCAAAATTATGTTCGCCGAGATGGTCAATAATGTGAAGCTTTGTGAAACCGATGCTCTTAAATCTTTCACTAACGGGATTGTTTTGAGCTATATCTTTGGCATCCTCAACTTTGATTGCTCCCATGATTCTCCGGAACCCCGTAAGAACAATATTGATGAATCTTCTCTCCATAAATCCGAGTTCCACTACACTCTTGGCCAATGGGAACGTGTTGATAGGCAAGCCCCTCCACCTCAAGTTGATCCCCCACCTCAAGCTCCGAGTCCTAACAATGAAGCTCTTATGGCTTTCCTCTCCGAGCGGTTCAACACGATGGATACTGTTGCGTGTAAAAGAGTCTATCGCAATTGTAGTGCAAGTGTACACGACGCAAGTAGTAAAGTGATACGAAGTATCGGATATCGTCTCCACAAGGATTGGGCTAATGACTTCACCTTTATTCACTACACGCAAGTAAAGAAAATAATTGAGAAGATTGTCACGAGAATAATAAAGTAAAACGTAAATAAAAGAGTTGGAATATCAAATAGAGAGAATGGGCTGGTATTGAATTGCTCAGTAGTGCAGGTATTGCGATGCTTAGGAAATCCAGTTCTGTCGTCGCGCCCGTCGCCTACAGCACCTGTCGCGGCAGCGAACACACCAACTCCGTACTTCAAGTTTGGCAAGAATCCCAGATCTGCCTTGGCCTATCCCTAGGTCCAAGTATGTCGATAGAGGTGGCAATCGGGTCATTCGGTTCGGGTTCGGTTCGGGTCATTTCGGGTCTATCTAGAATCGGTTTAGATTCGGTTCGGGTCGGTTCGGTTCGGGTTCGGGTCTAATTCGGGTCTGTGATGAGTCGGATTCGGTTCGGGTATTGGATCGGGTCAAAATCGGATCGGTTGTTTTCGGGTCGGGTCAATATCGGATCGGTCGCTTTCGGTTCGGGTCAAAATCGGGTCGTTTGGGTCGCTTTCGGTTCGGGTTAAAATCGAGTCAATTTCGGGTCGGGTCAACATTTAAATTTTCGGGTCAATTTGATTTGAGTTGGGTTAAAGGTTTGAGGTTTAGTATTTATGGTTTAGTTTAGAATTATTGATGTATGAGATTAATTCTAATTCAACTTGTCAATCTATGCATTTGAATTTGATTAAATATTTAAATCAAAGCTTCATGTATCCATATGATTTTTTTGTATAATTATATTGAATCAAAGTTAATAATAATAATAATAATAATAATAATAATAATAATAATAATAATAATAATAATAATAATAATAATAATAATAATAATAATAATAATGTCTGAAATGAATTAATTTATTAAACTTAGGATCTAATTGAATTAACTAAAATCTAAAAGCATAAATCACGGACATAATTAAAATATTTTTAAAACTAAATGTGAAATTTCAATTAAATTAATCTAAATTGAAACTCAATTAAATCAAGAAAAATAGAAAGACAATTGGTAAAAATAGAGAGGGAAAAAAACAAAATTTTGGAGGGAAATAAGCCACCAATTTTTTAAGCTAGATTGAAAAAAAAAAGACAATTGGAAAAAATAGAGAGAGAAAAGACAAAATTTTGGAGGGAAATAAGCCACCAATTTTTTAAGCTAGAGATTAATTACTTTTTAGGTCATGTTGCATTTAAAATGTTATATTTTAGTCAACTTTAAGTTTTAGTTTAATTTGATTTAGTCACAAGTATTCCCACGGTTTAGACTTCGGATATACAAATCCCCTCCCCGTAGTGATATTTAGTCTCTAAAAATTTACTTTTAGTTGAAATTGACTAATCTTTGTAATTTAGTCTATTAATTTAATATATTGATATTTTCGTTCATTTTAATTTCAAAGATTTAATTTTTAGCCAAAATTGACCTCTATTTATTTATATGGTATAATTACAAATTTGATCATTGGACTCTCAAATTTCTCCACTTCCAAATTGTCAATTTAGTCTACAATTTCAATTTTATGCTATATTTTATGATGAAATTATAAAATTGGTCACCAAGATCTCAAATTTCTATACTTCATTTTATTATTTATTATATTGTTAACAATAGATATTCGGGTTAAAATCGGGTCAAAATCGGGTCGATATTCGGTTCAGCTTTCGGTTCGGGTAGCATTCGGTTCGGGTCCATTCGGTTCAGGTCTATTCGGTTTGGGTCTATTTCGGTTTGGGTCCATTTCGGTTCAACAAAAACTTTCGGTTCGGTTCGATTCGGTTCGAGTTTCGGGTCAACTTCGAATCAACATGTTCGGGTCAAAATCAGGTTTCGGTTCGGGTAATTCGGTTCGGGTTTCGGGTCTCGGGTCAAGTTTGCCAGGTCTATCTGTCGATGATCACGTCTTTGATGATACCTCCCGGCGTGAATCGAAGGATGAACACCGATGTGTATGAATTCTTCCTTAGCCACTTAACCTCGCCCTATCCCTAGGCACGATATGGTTCAACTATAAACTAGAGAACGCGCTCTTATCTCTTTCGTATACTTAACTCTCCCGATGCTAAGTAAATAGATAACCTCACAATGCTCTCTCGATGCTCTTGCAAGATATTAAAACCAAAATAAGAGAACTTGAAGTTTATTTTATTGAACTTGGAAAATCCTAAAACAAAACAACCCTTGCAACTACTTTACAAAACAACCCGTGGCCCTAGGGGGTTTTTAGAACATAACGACGACGGGTAAACGGCGGAGGGGTTTGGGATATCGGTTATGGGGTATGATTCCTCCTAGGTTAAATCTATGCCCATATATAAGCTTTGGGCTCAAGTATTCCAAGTTAACAAGGATTACAACTTTAATTAAAAGTAAGATTCTAATAAAGACTTAATCTCTAAAGTTCCTACTTTGCAGCCGCCATCCTTGTTTCTATGGTTTTCCTCTCCTTGAGCTTTGGCTTGTCATATCTTTTGATCCGGGGCTTGGAAAAATATTTGGCTTTCACACGACAGACGAGCAGATTTTTCTCTATCTATCGAGGTCCACTTTACTTTTCCTCTTCATAAAGTTGCTGTCACCATGCTGTCACGACAGCTCCATGGCAGCTTCGTCCTCGTCGTCTGCTTGTCCAGTTCAGCTCTTCTGCTTCTCTGTCCTGCGCCTGCCTTCCTCGTCAACTATGGCAGCAACCTGCAAAATACGTCATCTTTTAGTAGAATCCGTGCCTTTTATATATTTGTGATGTTATGCTGTAAACTAACCTAAATGCAATGCAATGATGCTTGAATGCAGCAGAAATATGGGTTAAAAGGGTGTAAATAATAGAACTTTTACACACTCAACACACCCCCAAACTCAAGTTTTTGCTTGTCCTCAAGCAATCAAAACCTAAAAGAAAAATGAAAATTTTTGTGTTGGCTTTCAAACAGTGAACTGTCCCTTACCCATCGCTCATTCTCTGTGGCGGCAGCAACCTGTCGGAAAGATTAGGATATGTCCGGAATCTCACTATAGTCCTCGTGCAGTGTGTGCATGCTTGTGATCAGTTATATGCTAAGACTCTCTTAGTTTCACTAGAATATTCAACTCTTTAACTCGAATTTTTATGCCAAAGTTTATTTTCTTGAAGACACATTTTCATGCTTCTTTTCAAGCTAAGTTTTACTAGAGCCAGTTTTAGGCACCTCTAGTTAACTTCCTAGAGCCAGTTTCGGGCACCTCTAGGTAACTTCCTAGAACCAGTTTCGGGCACCTCTAGGTTTTTGAGTTTCTTTTGCTAAACTTCTTTCCTAGAGCCAGTGTTAGGCACCTCTAGGGGCTATTCAAGTACTAAGCATCCTATTCTAGTTTGGCTAAAAGAAATCTAAGCAATATAACAGTCACAAAGGTGTTTAAGTTTTTCAGAACTATATAAAGGCTCTAAACTTCTCCTTAAACTGTCCTAAAGATGCTGCCACGACAGAGCTGTCATGACAGGTAAGTTATGTAACGCCCCGGTTTTGGGCTTAGGAGTTTTGGGCGTTGACCGGTTTGGTCAAAGTGTTGTTCGAATCTAAAAAGGTGAAATTAGGAAAGCCTAGTTCGGGTTGCATTAAAAATATGGAAAAATGTTCTAAAATCATCTTTTAATATAATTAAGTGAACTGTGAAATCAATTTTGGAAAAAGAGTTTTGGAAGTGTGACATTTTGGCTAGTGACCAAAATGTAATTTTCGAAAGTTTGGTGACTGTTTTATAAAGGGTTGGAACTTTGAATCTTTAAGGAGCTATTATTCCAAAAGTAGTTTCTCCAGATTTTTCTAAGATATTTTGAGATTTATTCTGATTTTAAATCATATCAAAAGAGGAGGGAAGCCATTTTGGCTATTTTGGATAACTAACTTTCCATTTTCTTTCTCTCATTTCTCTCAACCCAAACACTTCCTTTCCAGAGAATTGTTTCTGATTTTCTCACCTAAATCCCTCCTTTCAACTCTCTTTTGATTCCTAATCAACATATCTACAAAACCTCATCATTTGCTATTTGATTCATCAAGGTTTTTGATTCCAAAAAGTGGAGAAACTCAAGTTTGGAGGTAAGAACGTCCTTCTCCTCTAAACTATCAGTTCTTTACTGAAATTCCTAAGTTTTCAATCCTTAATTGATGTTTTATTAAAGGCTTTTGAGTTGTGAATTGGATCTTGGCTTGTAATGCAAGATTTGGTGATTTTTGATGATTTTCGTTTGATCTGTTAAATCTGAGATTTGAGATGTGTTTTTAATGTTATTTGGACTCTAAATTGATAAGGAATTGAGTTTTGATTAATGCAATCCCAGATAGGTTGAGTTTCCTAAGTTTAGCTTGTGATTCTTGTTTGTTTTTGAGGTGATCTTGTGGATCTGATGTTGCTGGAGGTATAAGGATGTTAATGGGTTCTTTTTAGGTGTTAAATGATGTTATTAGATGTTTGGTTTTGATGGTTTGTGGCTGGGCTTTGTTGAGAAGTGGTTTGGATGCATTTTCGGTTGTGTTTGGTGGCCGAAAATGGAGTGTGGATGAGAGCAGCGAGTTTAGGTGTTTTCATTGAAGCAATTAATGCATGATGATGCATTAATCCTCTGCTTTGATGTGTTAAAACAGGGGAGGCATCTTTGGATCCAAGAGTTGTTGATCCGGAAGCTTGATTTGGTACTTCGGCAAGTGGCGAAGTGGAATCGGTGAGTGAAATTGGGTTTTCGGCTTTGAAACCAATGTCTTGGGAGCTTAGTTTAAGTCTAAACAACTTTGCTAAGCTCAAGTGTAAGTTTTCGGAAATACTCTCTAGTGGTGGCCATGATCTTGTTGTAATGCAATGTGGTTTGTTGCATGTTTTAAATACTGTTTTGAAAGCATGATTTAGCATGGTAATTGCTGCTGTTGTAAGCCATATGTTGAAGGAAGCTCTAGGTAAGAGTTCCTTGTTTTTGTACATTGATAAAATGTGGTTTGATGCTTTTAAATGCATGTTGAATATGGCTTGGTTAAATGCTTTAAAACAGTGGATTAAATTATGAAAATGATGTATATTGGCAAGTGATGTTTTGAAAAGGTTAAGGTCACTAAGGTGGTTAAAAGTCCTTGAGTGAGCCTTGTATTACTTAAGAACATCAAGGTGGTTAAAAGTCCTTGGATGATTCTTGCTACGGACACAAAGGTGGTTAAAAGTCCTTGTGTGATCCTTTCCATGGTGTTTAAAAGTCCATGGGGCCATGGTGTTTAAAAGTCCATGGGGCCAAGGTGTTTAAAAGTCCTTGGGGTGAAACTTGATGTGGACACAAAGGTGGTTAAAAGTCCTTGTGTGGTCCTCTTTCATGGTGTTTAAAAGTCCATGGCCAAGGTGTTTAAAAGTCCTTGGGGCCAAGGTGTTTAAAAGTCCTTAGGTGAAAGTTGATGAACTTGTTTTTAAAGAAATGGAACTTATCACTTGTGGCCAATATGACATGTATGAATTGAAGCATGAGATGCTTGTTTTAAGTATGCTTTTGAGCATGTGCAATTGATGTTTTGAAGCATGATTTATAAATGTTTTATAAATGCATTATTGAATGGTTTTATGAGCATTCCTCACTAAGCTTTTGCTTACGCTCTCTTTCGTTTTCTTAATTCAATAATGCAGAACATTAGAGCACTTTGAGGGCAGCAAAGAGGGCAAGCATTCAAGTGAAAGTAGAGCTCAAAGTATGGAAGGTTTCATAAGTGCATTTTTAGCTTTTGGTAATTTGGCAATGGGGGACCTATGTGTATGTTTTGGGAGAGGTTTTAAACTCCCTAAGTATATTGAATGTTGTTGAGAATGTTGGTTTTTGAGTTTGGCCTTTACATGCTTGAAATGGAAGTTTATGCTTGATTGGTTTGTTTGTGTAGGAAGCATGCCTATAGATTTGGGGCTTTTTGCATATGATGTTATTTTGCTGAATTGATGATGCATGTATGTCCCATATATGTTGAATTGCATGTTGGTAAAGTTTGGTGGTGATTGGAGCATGAATGGATGTTTAATTGCATGTCTAAGTATGCATTTTGGGGCAATCTGTGCAAGGTGTTTCGGAACAGTACCTACCGTTTCGGAACGGGTGCCTTAAACTTGCCCAGGCGTCCGAAACGGAAGGGACCGTTCCGGAACGGTTTGGCTACTGCCAGCCCGTGTTCCGGTACGCGTTGCGGAACGGCCCATGTTTCGGAACGGGTTCTTCCTGTTCCAGAACGGGTGACCATTAGGGGCTGACATCGGCAGTTAAATGTTTTGTATTGTATGCGTTTTGGTCCTGAATCTTGTTTGTGTAATTGTATGAGTTCGGCAAGTCCTTTTGAGCTGAAATTTCACAGAGAAGCATGAAATCTGACTAATTTCAAGTTGGTAACTTTAATTTGGGTTAAGTCCTTCTAATTATCAAAAATTACAATTTGGTCCCTAAAGTTGTAATTTGTTCAATTGGGTCCCTGTTTGATCTCTGATGCTTGTGATCTTTGAATATGTTGTTGTGTGATCACAATTAGGGTTAATGTGCATCTAGACAAGTTTTAAAAAGAAAAAAAAGGGTCGTTAATCAAGGTTGACTTTCGGGTTGACTTTGGTTTTCCCTGTGTGACTTTCTTAATTCGGGTCAACCGTCTAGGCCGGGTTAAGGGGGTTACAAGTTAACTTCACAGTTTTAAGCCAACAGTTTTTTTTAGAGAACTTAATTAAATAAAAGACACAACAATAATTTAAAGATGTACTAAGACTCCATTAAAATGGAGGGTTGCCACCCCCAAACTCGAGGGTTGCATTGCCCTCAATGCAAAATGACAGATAAAGATGAAGACAGGTACATCACAAAATATAAATAAGCAGGCAGCAATAAAAAGAAAATAAAAGACTTAAATTTCAATCGATGTCTTCACTGCTAATGCTGACACGGATCTGGCGGCGGCGTCTGGCTGAGGGGCAGGCTGGGCAGGTTGTTCCACGAGCTGGATGTCGGAGCTGCTGCCGCTATCCCAAGTGTTGCTGGTGGTGGCGTTGGCCTTGGGCATTAATTTTCTGTCTGCCACGTGTTTCTGCCTCTTGACAGGCGTGAACTCCTTCTCCAAATTCCTCCGAATAGGAGGGTCTGCTTCGCTGTCAGCCCATACAGAGGAAGGGGAGAAACCAGAGACATATGCATCGAGGTTGTCCGAGGGCTGTCGCTTTGTTCCTCTGGCGGAGGTGTCGGCCGGTGGACTGCCAACTGCCGTCGGGGCAGGTGAAGGGGTGGAGTCGGCAGAGTGTTCATGGGGGGAGGCCGGAGGTGTAGGTGTGTGAAGAGGGGAGGGGATGTGAAAATAATGGGCTGGAAACGTGGGGAAAATAACATCGGGATAATTTAAATTTTGGGTAATAAAATTTACCGGCGAGTTGGTGAAGTCCCGGATGAATGTCATCAACCCCATCTGTCTGTCTTCCACCCTTTGTAGGGTGGCAAGGATCTGGGCAGCTTGGTCCGTCGGAGCGGCTGCCATGGCAGGTTCATCGGCAGGTTCAGGAGCAGGTTCTTCATCTGAGTCTGCTGGGCCGGCGGCAGGGGTGAAGGAGTTGACAGGTGTTGCGACTATCAGCTCCATGAGGCTGTTAATGTTGTTTTCTGTCCAGCCTTTGCCCTTGATTAGTTTGTCGGTGGTGGCCTCTGGCACAGCAGCGCAGCGGAAAAGGAGAGTGATCGTGAACGGTAGGCAAAGACGGGAAGAGGAGCGGAATGTGCAGTCCAAGATGCTTTCCCTCATATAGCGGCCCACGTTGATAGGCCGGTCGTGCATGATCGAGTGAATGAGAGCCAACCGTTGTTGGTTCATCGTCGTGTGATGGGAGGACGGCAGGATACGCTTTTTGATGAAAGCGTTCCATAGCTTTGCTTCTGGGAGCAGCTGCCCCCTTTTGACAGAGTTGGGATTCTTTTTGCTTGTGGTCCATGTTGTTCCTTCCTCTGTCACCTCCTCCATGACAGCACCGTAGGCGGCAGCATCGAGGGTCTCTAAAAATTTTTGGTGGGCGTCATCGTCGGGGCCAAAATATAGGCCATACATATGATTGATGATGTCAGCTGTAAATGGCACCTCTACCCCTCGGACGGTGACTGAGGTTGCCGTTTTGCTGACGATGGCAGCATAAAACTCCCTCACCAACGTGTTGTTTAGTTCTGCCGGTTGTTCGGCGAACTGCTCCCATAGCAAATTCCTTATCGCCTTCGCGATGAATGGTCGGAGCCCCATGTTCGGTGCCTTGCGGATGTAGATGAATCCCATTTCCTCTCATAATTCCTTAGTTTCGAAGGGCGACTGTGCTGATGATGAAGAGGCTGAGGCAGCACTGTGGCGGGTCTGTCTAGAAGACATATTAGTTGCAAGGGTTTGAAAGTAAAGAAAGCAAATAAAAATGAGAGGAGAAAGCAAGTAAGAATAAGCAGAAGTGATGAAAAATGAATGTGAGAACGGGGTTTTATAGCGGTCGAGAGGTCACTTCTCCTTTTCTTCTTGACTCCTTTATTACCTAAAAACATAAAATATAAAAAACATTATTCGAATAAAAATAAACCTTATTACCTAATAAATAATAAATAATAAAAATAAATAAAAATAAAACTTAGGTTAAATTAGGGATGCCTTGTGGGGCATCTCCTAAGGTAACCACTTCCTGTATTCCTGGGGCTTCAGTCCCCTGATAATGCTTGAGGCGTTGTCCATTGACTTTGAATTGGTGCCCGTCTTATAATGATCGGATTGTGATGGCGCCATGGGGAAAAACTTGTACTACTTGGAACGGGCCAGACCATCTAGATTTTAACTTCCCTGGGAAGAGTTTAAACCTCGAATTAAACAACAACACAAGCTGCCCTAGGCAGAACTGTCGTGGCAACAACTTCTTATCATGCCACTTCTTAGTTTTCTCCTTGTATATTCTTGCATTGTCGTAGGCCATTGTCCGTATTTCATCGATCTCATTCAAATCTAACAGCCTTTTCTGGCCTGCCTTGTCCAAGTCCATATTTACTGCCTTGATTGCCCAGTATGCTTTGTGCTCTATCTCGACAGGCAGATGACAGGTTTTCCCATAAATCAAACGGTATGGAGACATTCCCAATGGAGTTTTAAAAGTTGTTCTATATGCCCATAACGCATCATTTAGAAGTAAAGACCAATCTTTCCTAGTTGGCTTAACCATCTTCTCAAGAATGTTCTTAACTTCCCTATTGGATACCTCAGCCTGTCCATTGGTCTGTGGGTGATATGCTGTCGCTATCCTGTGCTTGACACCATATTTTCTCAAGGCGGCAGCAATTACCCTATTATCAAAATGTCTCCCTTCATCACTGATAATCGCCTTAGGGATGCCAAATCTAGAAAAAATGTTTTTGTGTAAAAACTTTTGGACCGTCTTGGCATCATTCTTTTGAGTGGCGATTGCTTCTACCCACTTGGAGACATAATCCACTGCTAGGAGGATGTATAGATTTCCACATGAGGATGGAAAAGGTCCCATAAAATCGATCCCCCAAATGTCGAAGATTTCCACAATATGGACGAACCGCTGGCACCTGTCACAGTTCTTGTAGAAGTCCTGTGCATCTTTATACAGTGTCGGCCAGTAGAACCCTGACTGCAGCACCTTGGCAGCAGTTTTGTTGCCTCCTAAGTGACCTCCATATTGTGAAGCATGGCAGTGATGGAGAATGTCTTCTTGCTCTTCTTGTGGTACACACCTCCTTATAACATGATCTGCACACATTTTGAAAAGGAGAGGTTCGTCCCAATAATAATGCTTAACATCATTTTGGAACCTCTTCCTGGCTTGATAATTAAGATCAGAAGGAAATATTCCGGTAACTATAAAATTAACGAAATCAGCATACCAGGGGAGTTCAGAAGACTTACCTGCCGCCATGGCTGTCGCGGTAGCGATTGCGGCAGCAAAGAGCTGCTTATCTGGGAAGGTCTCCAGTATGTTTGTCTCGTCGATTGGTAGACTCTGTCCCTTCTCCAACCTTGACAAGTGGTCTGCCACTTGATTTTCTGTCCCTTTTTTGTCCTTGATCTCAAGGTCGAACTCTTGCAATAGCAGGATCCATCGTATCAATCTAGGCTTTGCATCCTTCTTCGCGAACAAATATTTCAGGGAAAAATGGTTTGTGTGCACTATTACCTTCGTCCCAAGTATGTAAGAACGAAACTTGTCGATGGAGAACACCACAGCTAACAGCTCCTTTTCTGTGGTGGTGTACTTTACTTGGGCGTCATTCAATGTCTTGCTAGCATAATATATGACATGAAACAGCTTATCTCTGCGCTGCCCAAGTGCTGCCCCGACAGCATAGTCACTAGCATCACACATAATCTCAAATGGCTGTGTCCAGCCTGGTGGCTGTACTATGGGGGCTGCTACTAGTTTTTCCTTCAGAACCTTGAATGCTTCAGTACATTCTTCATTAAAGTCAAAGGGTCGGTTCTGCTCTAAGAGATGGCATAGGGGCTTCGTGATTTTTGAGAAATTTGCAATAAATCTCCGATAAAAACCAGCATGCCCTAAGAAACTCCTAATGCCCTTGACTGTGGTCGGCGGCGGCAGCTTCTCAATTACTTCTATTTTGGCCCTGTCGACTTCTATCCCACGGCAGCTAATCTTATGGGCCAAGGACTATCCCTTCATCCACCATAAAGTGGCATTTTTCGCAATTTAGAACAAGATTAGCTTTTTCACATCTTTCAAGTACCTTTTGTAGATTTCCGAGGCAGCCCTCAAAATCGTCTCCAAAGACGGAAAAATCATCCATGAAAATCTCAAGGAAGTCCTCTACCATGTCGGAGAATATGGCCATCATGCATCTTTGGAAGGTGGCAGGTGCATTACAGAGTCCAAACGGCATCCTCCTAAACGCGTATGTTCCGTAGGGGCATGTAAAAGTTGTTTTCTCTTGATCCTCTGGTGCAATAGCAATTTGGTTGTAACCTGAGTAACCATCAAGAAAACAATAGTAAGGTTTACCCGCTAATCTATCAAGCATTTAATCAATAAAGGGTAAAGGAAAGTGGTCCTTTCGGGTAGCTTTGTTAAGCTTCCGATAGTCCATACAAACCCTCCAACCGGTCACAGTCCTGGTTGGGATTAACTCATTGTTTTCATTGGTCACCACGGTCATTCCTCCTTTCTTGGGAACGCATTGCACCGGGCTCACCCATTTGCTGTCGGAGATGGCGTAAATAATACTAGCATCTAACCATTTGATCATCTCTTTACGCACTACCTCCTTCATCGCATGGTTTAACCGCCTTTGGGCATCTATAGTCGGCTTATGATCTTCCTTTAAAAGAATTTTGTGCATGCATAACGCCGGACTAATGCCTTGAATGTCAGAAATCGTCCATCCAATCGCCTTTTTGTGCTACCGTAGCATGTCGATTAGCTGTCGTTCCTGTTCCTGCGGCAGCTTAGAAGAGATGATTACGGGCAACATATCATTTGAACCAAGAAAAGCATATTTAAGCCGCCCTGGCAGGGGCTTCAGTTCTAAGGCAGGTGGTTCAACAGTAGATGGCTTTTGGATTAAATGGTTATCCGAAGTATAATTCAAAGGTTCGAATAACTTACCTGGACGATTGCCTATCCAGTTTACCTCCTTTTGTCCTTCAGTATTAGATGTATCAGAATCAGAGGAGTCGCTGTCGTCGGTGCTGTCATCGTTGCTGTCGTGACAGGCCTGTAGGTGGCTGCCGCGGCAGTGCCCAAATTTAATATCGTGACAGCCCGACCTGATGCAGGGTTGATCAAGGGTAACATCAGTGATAGCCTTGCATTCCTCGTCCACATCAGCATGTTTCATTGCTTGGAGAACATTTAACTTGATCTCTTGATCGTTCACTCGCATGGTGAGTTCTCCTTTCTCCACATCAATCAGTGATCTTCCCGTGGCTAAGAAGGGTCGCCCAAGGATGACTGGTGCGTTTTCGTCTGCCTCACAATCTAAAACAAGAAAGTCAGCAGGAAAAATAAATTTATCCACTCTTACCAGAATATCTTCAATTTTTCCCTCTGGGTGAACGTAAGAGCGGTCTGCCAGCTGCAGAGTTACTGTCGTGGGCCGCGCCTTTCCAATACCTAATTTCTGAAAAACAGACTTTGGCATTAGATTAACACTAGCACCAAGATCACAAAGTTCCTTACCCACGAATTTATTTCTGATTACGCAAGGTATGATGAAGCTCCCCGGATCCTTCTTTTTCTAGGGTGGCTGCCGGTGAAGAATACTCATGCAACCTTCTGTCATCTTTACCGTTTCAAACTCCCCAAGTTTAGATTTCTTCGACATAACATCCTTGAGAAATTTGGCATAACCGGGCATCTCCCTAACGACATCTAACAATGGATTATTAATATGAACCTGCTTAAAAATATCATAAATTTTTTTAAGTTGAGATTCATGCTTAGCTTGTTGTATCCGTTGAGGGAAAGGTGGTGGGGGACGGTAATCAACAATGCGTCCTTCCCACTGCATGCGAATCTGAGGACGATAATCATCTTTTTTCTCCTCTGTCGCTTCTGCTGTCGTGACAGGCTCATCGGCCGCAGTCTGTTTATCACCTGTCGGGGCAGCTTCCTCGGCAGGTTTATCCAAGGTAGGTTCCTTTTCTGTTTCAGCTTCTTTTTCCGGCCCTGGTAGTTTCTCCCCACTCCTAGTAGTAATTGCCTTACATTGCTCATGTGGGGGCGGTCTAGCATTTTCAGTATTGCTACGGAATCCTCCATTCTGCCTCAGCTTAATATGTTGTGAAACCTGACCCATTTGTGTCTCTAGAGATTTCAGAGTAGCTTCATGATTTGTCATCCTCATCTCTGTCTTATCCATGAAATTCTCTGTCTTCTTGACAAACTGATTCAAATTTTCGATATAAGTACCGGTCTGAGACATAAAAGTGGCCAGAGTCTGTTCCAATATACTGCTCGTGGCAGGTGGTGGCTGTTGTTGCTGCTGCGGCGGCAAGTGCGGCGGCAGTTGCGGCGGCAGTTGCTGTCGCGTCAGCAATCAAGGACCTCCCTGATTCTGATTATGTGCTTGAGGGTTCAGGGCATTATTAGGATTGCTCCATGAAAACTTAGGATCCTTCCTCCAATTGGGATTATAATTGTTGGAATTATAATTTGGCTTGTAATTTCCAACATATTTTCTCTCTTCTACATTTATTGGGCACTCATCCCTACTATGATTTCCCTCACAGATGTCACATACTTCCTCAACAGCAAATCCTTGTAATCCATCATCATTCAATAACCTTTTCATTGCTTTAGTAAGGAATGCTACCTGTGATTTCATAGTGCTGTCGGCTTCATAATCCTTGACAGCAAGTACCCGTTTACCCCCTCTTCTAGCTGTCGGAAACTGCTCCTCATTCTTGGCTAGATTTTTCAAAACTTGCAAAGCCTCGTCCGGATCTTTATCCAATAATAATCCATTTGCTGCAGAATCAATTCGAATGCGAGTTTGTAGGTTGGAAGCATTATAGAACTTTGTAACCTGATTCCAGACGGGGAATCCATGCATTGGGCAGTTTCGAAGAAGAGTAGTAAATCTGTCCCAGGCCTCGTGCATCGGCTCGTCATCTTCCTGTTGAAAAGTAGCAATTTCATTACGTAATCGCACAGATAAATGCGAAGGATTAAAACGAGATAAGAATTCACGAGATAAATCTGCCCAAGTTACGATTGAACCCGGTGTTAGTTTATTCCACCAAGTTTTAGCTCTGTCCCTCAATGAATGGGGAAATAACCGAAGCCTCAGTATCTCCGGACTAACTCCTGGCAGTCTAAACGAACCACAGATCTCCTGGAACGTTTTGAGATGCTCCCTAGCATCTTTTGTCGCAGCACCACTAAACTGCCCGGCATTGTTGATCATACTAAACATGACAAGTTTAAGCTCGAAGTTATCAACATCAATATCCGGCAGTGTGGTCTCCAGCTCTACATGATCGTTCAACATGTAGTCACGACATGACCGTCGTCCATCTACCGCAGGCGGGTCGCCGACAGGCGGTATACCATCACCAGCGGGCGGATTACGGGCCATCTGCTCTAGCTGTTCCTCAAGGTACTCGTTCCGGTCTAAAAGGTGGCGAAGTTGTTTCTTGAGATTGAAGGAACGTTCAACTTCCGGATCTAAACTCAGGATCTTCGCCTCTTTTAGATCTGCGCATAAACAAGAAAACCTTGTGAAAAGGAAGAGTTGAAAATACTAACAAAAAAAATAGAAAAAGAAAAATTAAAAGAAAAACAAAAACAACAACGAAAAGTGCAATAAAGGAAAGGTGTAGTTATGTTGCCAATCCCCGGCAACGGCGCCAAAAACTTGTTGCGTGTAAAAGAGTCTATCGCAATTGTAGTGCAAGTGTACACGACGCAAGTAGTAAAGTGATACGAAGTATCGGATATCGTCTCCACAGGGATTGGGCTAATGACTTCACCTTTATTCACTACACACAAGTAAAGAAAATAATTGAGAAGATTGTCACGAGAATAATAAAGTAAAACGTAAATAAAAGAGTTGGAATATCAAGATAGAGAGAATGGGCTGGTATTGAATTGCTCAGTAGTGCAGGTATTGCGATGCTCAGGAAATCCAGTTCTGTCGTCGCGCCCGTCGCCGACAGCACCTGTCGCGGCGGCTGTCCGTTAGCTGTCACGGCAGCGAACACACCAACTCCGTACTTCAAGTTTGGCAAGAATCCCAGATCTGCCTTGGCCTATCCCTAGGTCCAAGTCTGCCGATGATCACGTCTTTGATGATACCTCCCGGCGTGAATCGAAGGATGAACACCGATGTGTATGAATTCTTCCTTAGCCACTTAACCTCGCCCTATCCCTAGGCACGAGATGGTTCAACTATAAACTAGAGAATGCGCTCTTATCTCTTTCGTATATTTAACTCTCCCGATGCTAAGTAAATAGATAACCTCACAATGCTCTCCCGATGCTCTTGCAAGATATTAAAACCAAAATAAGAGAACTTGAAGTTTATTTTATTGAACTTGGAAAATCCTAAAACAAAACAACCCTTGCAACTACTTTACAAAACAACCCGTGGCCCTAGGGGGTTTTTAGAACATAACAACGACGGGTAAACGGCGGAGGGGTTTGGGATATCGGTTATGGGGTATGATTCCTCCTAGGTTAAATCTATGCCCTTATATAAGCTTTGGGCTCAAGTATTCTAAGTTAACAAGGATTACAACTTTAATTAAAAGTAAGATTCTAATAAAGACTTAATCTCTAAAGTTCCTACTTTGCAGCCGCCATCCTTGTTTCTAGGGATTTCCTCTCCTTGAGCTTTGGCTTGTCATATCTTTTGATCCGGGGCTTGGAAAAATATTTGGCTTTCACACGACAGACGAGCAGATTTTTCTCTATCTATCGAGGTCCACTTTACTTTTCCTCTTCATAAAGTTGCTGTCACCATGCTGTCACGACAGCTCCATGGCAGCTTCGTCCTCGTCGTCTGCTTGTCCAGTTCAGCTCTTCTGCTTCTTTGTCCTGTACCTGCCTTCCTCGTCAACTATGGCAGCAACCTGCAAAATACGCCATCTTTTAGTAGAATCCGTGCCTTTTATATATTTGTGATGTTATGCTGTAAACTAACCTAAATGCAATGCAATGATGCTTGAATGCAGCAGAAATATGGGTTAAAAAGGGTGTAAATAATAGAACTTTTACACACTCAACAGATACAAACATGACTTCGGGTTTTAGTGCTATCAATACTCGTTTGCAATCCGTGGAGGATCGTCTCACCGCACTTGAGAATCAACATCAATCGATGGACTTTTCATTCTCTAACTTCTATGGTCAATGGATGACCTTTCGTCATTCTCAAGCTAAAAACGATGACGATTCTTTGGATGTTGATGGTGACGATGATGAGCTTAGGGTCTTTATTGCATATCATATTATATTATCATATTAGGACTAAGTTTGCACCTTTATTTTGTTTATGCTTTATGAACCTATGTTATGATTGCTTTGTTTGGGATTGAGCTTTAAACTTTATTGCTTTAAGTTTTATATTTGGATATTTGAACTATATGAATCTATATTATGGTGTTTATTGCTTTTAATCTTGTGTCTTCTCTTGATGAGCCTTGTTTATTATTCTTTTTTATCTAACAAAAAGGGGGAGAAGTAATATAAGAGCCAAAAAAATTTAAGTTAGTTTTGAGTTTTAAAACTTGAATTTTAAATATTTTCAAAAACTTAAAAACCCATTTTAAATTGAAGGGAGTTAGAACGTCTTCAAAATTTCAAAACTCTTAAAAATTCTAACTTGGTTTTGTTATATCAAAAAGGGGGAGATTGTGAAACCAATAAATTGATTTTCGATATAACAAAAGATTTAAGGACTAAATTGAAAAATGGAAAATGAATTTTTAAGTCCTCAAAACCTCTCTATGTATTTAAAAAAATGTTTAAAACAAAACATCAACTTGTCAAATATTTTCTAAGTGTTTATCAAGCCAAAACAGTGTTTTTCGAGTCACCGTTTCAGAACGGCCTTTGGGCGTTTCAGAACAGTTTAAAACTGTTAACCTCTGTTTCGGAACGTGTTTCGAAATGGATGAAGAACATTGGAACGGTTTGACCCGTTTCGATACGGTAGTATCGAAACGGCCTCAAACGTTTCGAAACAGAAATCAAACTTGGTTTTAAAATATGACCGTTGAAGTTTTATAACTGAATTTAAAATTGTCGTTAAGGCGTATCGAAACGCTTCTAAGCCGTTTCGATACAGGCTTTGACAGTGGCAAAATATTTTGAAACGGGCTCTAAGCGTATCGTAACGATCGTGCCCGTTTCGGTACGATCTATTTATTACACCCCAACGACTCTTTCTATTTTCGTCTGTTTCGAAACAGGGTCGGGCGTTTCAGAACGGGTAGTTGCAGACTGCATTTATGGAGGGAAGATAACATTCCAACGACTATATTGATGAATGCAACAACCCCAACGACTAGAATTCAATGAGAATGTATAAAAGGGGCCTCTAAAAGCTCCAACAACAACTATTGATCTTCAAAGAATTATCCAAACATCAAATCCAAGCAATTGTGCCAAAATCCCATTATTTCTTGTAAACCCCAATTGTGAACTTTGTAATTTCAATTCTTATTTGTTCAATTGGGTTGAGTGCTTGTAAAAGGGCTATATTTTGTTTTGAGAGATACTAGTTTTAGCCTTCATCTTTTTTGTATCACTTGAGTGAGGATTGTGTCAAATTTTGGGTAGAAAATTTGATCGGTGTTGTAAAGGTTACCTCCTTAGCCTAGAAAAGGGGAAGAAAAATTAGTGGATTGTTGGAAATCCTTAGTGAAGCTAAGGTAGTGGATGTAGAGTTCGATTGGAACTTCAACCACTCTAAATCCTCTTGTCTAGCATTTTTAATTTTCCACTCCATAACCAAAAGTTCTAAAAATCCAATTCACCCCTCTCTTGGCTTATATCGTTTCATTAATCCACTCAACACTATGAATTTTCAACCTTAAAAATTAAAGAAAAACTTCTTACAAGCTTTGAATACCGCAAAACCCATAAATGAGAAACTCACAATTTTAAGAAAATAATACCACTTTTTTGAAGCTCTTGGAATGGTGATTAATTTCTTCTTCACTCATGAATTCCGAAATGAAACTTTGGAAGGTAAAGATTTAATTTTTAAGCTTTGGGAGATAAAGTATCCATGGAAGTGATGATAAGAAAGAAGAAGAAAGGGTGGTGATATCATTATGTCCTCCTTCCTTATATGAAAGACAAGATAATAAAGGGTGGTAAGCCTTTTATTTAAAAATGGGTCAAATCCCAACATAAAACCCTCCACTTTCACCCTTGTCACAATTTGGTCACAACTCCAAGCTCATGTAGTTTAAATCTCATCCAACAAGGCTCAAACTTGTCTCGATGGATCCAATTACTCCAACCAACACGAAGGTCTATAACTCGGGTCAACGCCTAAACGCTGAATTGGAAATTTGGATTGTTACAGTCGGCCATCATCGTCGGCGGCCATTCTACTCCAAATCGTATTGGGAAACTTATCTTGATGCGCTGGACACGAATCTGGTCACCATTTTGCGGAAACCCGCCTTAATCACCACGAATAACGCCAACAACCTTTCGGCTTCCTACTTTTCGATATACTCTCTCCGTCTTTGGATCAACTTGATTTCAACGTATGTGATTCTTTTTACCAAAAGAGGGCTATCTACCGTTGAAATTCGTCGTCTGATGACCGGAGCCACCGCTGACGAAAACCCGAAAGTAAATTTGTGGTAAATCCATTTGTTCGTTCCAATTCACATTCCTAAACAAATTGGAACGAAAATGAACCGTGAATTAGAACGCACGAATCCAAACGGGATTCGCGGGTTGGTGGGCGAATTAGGTAACACTTGTCTAGAGTAAACTATATATCGATATATACCACTAATCATATGCATTGATATGTGCCATTAATTATTTTAATAAATTTTAAAAACTGAAATGTGATTATTTTTTTAGAATAAAATATGTTAAAATAGTTTTTGTGCCACCTTTTCAGATTTTTTTAATAAAAAGTTGAATTAGGAATTATTTTTTAATAATTTTTTATTTTTTAATTTAAAATATTTTTTTGAAAAACTGAAAGAAAATTTTTTAACATATTTTATTGTCAAAGGGTTAAGAATATGTGCGAGGTGTATGTATATTGTCAAAGGGTTAAAAATATATATAAACAAATATTACATTGCAATCATCTTAAAACTATTCAAAACAAAAACATTTTTCATTGTCAGAAATGAATAATCACACGCTTTAAGTGCACATGATTTCAAAAGTTATTAAAATAATTAATATTGCGCATATATCAGTACATATAATTAGTAGTACATATCGATACAGAAATTTACTTTAGAATTTTCTTCCTTTAAAATGCTGGCTTATGAATGAGAATTTTAAAATCTTTTGGTTATTTTAATTTGGGTTAGTATCGAAATCGAGTTATTTAGGATAATTAGATATTTGAATTTTTTCCGAACACAGAGCACTAACTGTGTTTATTATCATTGGATTTGTGATCGATATAGTTCAACATGGTAATTCTAATGGCTTATGCTAATAAACTGCCAATATATTGATGAAGCCTTATTAGGTCTTGTATATCTTTTCTCCAGTATGATTAGTCCAAGGATTGAGCACGTTTTCATGAATGCTACCATGTGGTTTTCTATTAAATTCAACTAACAATTTCAATCAAATAGTTGCATCCAAGGGTGGTTCACTCCTTACAAAAGCCGTTTCTCAACCATGCTAAAATGGGGTATGCAGGATTAGCTACGAATTCAACTCGATAATTATTTCATTCAAACGGTAAAGCGGAGTGGAGTGCCTGTAAATATATATGATGCCGATAGAAATGCCAATATTGGTTCTTGATTAATTAAGATTAAGGTAAAAGCTGAACAAATCTAGCCTTATTTTAGTCACTTCTGAGACTTCTCAACATCTGGCCCTTGAGCTGTGCTCATCTTCTCGGCTGCTGCAGTTGCTGCAGATGCCGCCTTGTTCAAACCCATTTTCTCCAACTCCTTATAGAAGCCATTCACGTCATTGTCATTCATTTGGTACGGGCTGTGGGAAGGACCGGGAAATGAACCGTTGGTTACTTCTTCCTTGTAATCCAAGAGAGCTTTATTTATGACATCTCCGACTCGAGCATACTGCTTACAGAACTTTGGAGTAACCTGCAGAAGGTAAAACAACCACCTTTACAGAACATTTGTCATATAAAACAAAGAACCTGAAAGGTCGAAAGAGCAATTGTGAGTTTACCTTTGCATGATGAGGGTGTTGCAACATTCCTAGAAGATCATGGTAAACTAGAACCTGTATCAACAGTACAATTCAAACTAACAGCAAACATTCAAAAGTGCAACAAATAAACAGTCCATCTCGGTTTTGTGAAGTAAAAGGAAGATCAAATAGTAGGGAAGACAATTATACAATTCCATGACACAAAAATGCAGTTTTCTAGTCTTTTCAATGCATATAGTATGAATACAGAGCACTACGATTGAAAAAGCAACAAAGGATGAAGATAAAGAAGCATTTACAAGAAGAAGCACTGTTGGTCTTTTTGCATCAAACCTAAACTCTTCTCTACAGAATCTATGAGGGAATTTCTGTAACCTGCTATTGCATAAAATCTAAGCTTTTCAAGATGAAAATATGAGCCAAAAACATGAGCTGATACAGTTAAGAAAACTTCCATTACGAGTAAAACTTCAATTTAAAGGTCAACTTTCAGCTAAGATAAGATTCATATTATAGGAATACACTTGAGGTCCATAAATCCTAAGAACTGTTGTGCTATAGCATCAAACCTAGCCTTACTAATGATAGAATCAGCCGAAAAAGCGGTTATAAACTTATATGTCACCAGCCCTGAGTGGAGATACTGATGCCAGAGGAATATGTTTTTTTTTTAATATTAATATAAAGAAGAGACCACTTACGACATCAAACAACAGTTATACAATAAAACTAGTCGCTGTAAGCTCTCTGGGCTTTCCCATATAATTAAGGAACTTTATGCCACGCAGGAAACCCAAAATATGTTCTAAGGTTGATTGACCTACAATTCACCTCTTTTTTCCTTTTCAATTTGACCAACAGTTGTTGGTTTGTAAACTTAAATATTCACCAAGACATCTTCTATCATACAATTGATTGTGATAGCAAAAGAAATCGATTAGCTTGTGATGCACAAACAGGAATTCTACACCAAAGGCACATAATTAAGGCAATGTAGGGACCTAGATTTCAAAGAGCCAGAAAACAATTAACAGTCTGAATTAACCTGTCCACTGCAAAAAGGACCGGCTCCAATGCCGATTGTGGGAATTTGAAGAGCAGATGTGGCTGCAGCAGCCACAGGTGCTGGTACACATTCCAAAACAACCGAGAAGCATCCCACTTCTTGCAAAGCCATTGCAGTCTCGACAACCTGTATAAACCAACCCAAATCTACATGTTCAGAAGACAAACATATGCATATATTCAAAGGTAATAGGAATAAAAAAAACTAGGAAAGAGACCTTGATGGCACTAGAAACATTTTTGCCTTGTGGTCTGAATCCCCCAAGTACACTAATTGCCTGAGGAGTAAGTCCAACATGCCCAATAACCGCGATTCCAGCTTCGACAATGGCTTTTGCGGCAGTGATTCTTGCAGGGGACCCTCCTTCTAATTTGATAGCATCCATTGCTCCTTCCTTTAAGACCTTAACCGCCGTATCAACAGCCTGTTCATAATATAAACTGCAATAACATCAGGCATCCCCAACTACCTTACACATCCAAAAAAACCCAATTTCCAGCAACATCGTTTGGTATGATTCAACAGATTATACAGAACTTAAAAAGACTAAAAATTTGTTCTAAAAAATGTGGAAAATTCATTCAGAGAAGGCTGCTTCATCAATTCCCAATAGTACAATGTGGGCAAGAGGAATTTTTTTTCTTCATGAGCTTACCTGACTGGTGCTTGTCTCATAGGTCCCAAAAGGCAAATCACCGACGAGAAGCGGTCGCTTAGCGCCGCGAGCAACAGCGCGGCAATGAACGAGCATTTCCTCGAGGGATATGGGGAGAGTAGTGTCATGACCGTGAACGACCATGGAAGCAGAATCTCCAACAAGGCAGATATCGATGCCTGCGATGTCGAGGTGGACCGCCGATGGGTAGTCATAGGCTGTGACAACGGTGATGAGCTCACCTTTTTTGTATTTTTGTTTCAACTGGTTAAGAGTCACTCTCCGGTCGGTGGTTTGAGGCGTTGGGCCACCGTACACGGTGTTCTCCGGGACATGGCTCATGCAGCGACTTAGGCAGGCTCTGCTCAGCGAAGAAGTCTTGGACAGTTTGGTTAAAAATGCCATTCTTGAGGTTCTAAGGGAGGAGAAAAGAGAAAAAGATACAAATCAAGTGTTATAATAGTGGTAGTTGGAGATTTTGGAGAGTGTAGACTGTAGATATGCCAAATCAGCTATTAGAAAACAAAATTAATATGTACCCAAATTTGACAAAATTTTTAATTTCGGTGTAAACTAGACGAGTCTTCGAGTAGTGTTGTGTTCGATTCGGGTCGTTAAAAATTTGAGTCGAATTTGAGCTCAAATTAAGTCTAATTAAATTAAAGGGTAAACTATCTGTTTGACCACCAAACTATTGTGAAAGTTTTAAAATGACCACCATAGAAAAAAAAACGCGCCATTTCACTACCCAAACTATTAAAATGGGATCATTTTGGCCACCTGCCGTTAAGGGTCTAACGGCAGAGCTGACGTGGACCGTTAAAACAAACGGTGACGCTTAGGTGGAAAAAAAAGGAAAAAGCCAACTCAGCTTATTAGAAAACAAAAGGTCTCGTTTTTTTTTCTTTACTTCGACACGAAAAAAAAAACCCAAAATTCTCTCAATTCTATCTGAAAACCCAAAAAAATTCTCGACGATCTGTAATCTTTTGTTGGAGATAGAGAGGAGATGGTCGGACTTCTACGCGAAAAAGGGATCCTTCTCCGCGATACGGTAAGTTTGATTCTTGTTCTGGGGTTTAGGGGTAAAATTTCATATTAGGGTTAAAACGATTAGGGCTAAAATGAGATTAGGGATTTCAGATTAGGGTTAAATAATTGATATTAGGGTTAATACATGATTAGGGATTTCAGATTACACTTAAAATTTGCTATTAGGGTTAGGGTTTACACTAATCTTAAAAATTAGGGTTAATAAAAATTTGCGATTAGGGTTAATAGATTACACTTAAAGTTTGATTCTTCGCTTTTGTCTGCTTGTTAGGGTTAAAAGAATACACTCAGAAATTAGGGTATTGTAATAAAATACACTTTTTTTGTCTTTTTTGTTAGGGTTAATAAGATATACTTTGTTTGTTAATAAGATATACTTTTAACAATAAAATACACTTAAAGTTTGACGTGGGTTGATATCAATATTTAGGGTATTGCAATGGTGGGTGGGGTATTTATTATTTGTTTGTTATACTTTGTTTGTTGCACTGTGAAAGCATTAATGGTTAGTGTTGTACAATATTTGTGTTATTTGACAGGGGCTGATTCAGATGAGTTTAGTCTTGTTGTACATCATGGACAAAGACTTGATTATTTCGATTACTGTAATGTGGATACTATGTTCATGTTTGAGATTGTTAATATGGTAGAACGGTTATGTATTACTACTGCTGTTACTGTCTTTTGGAAGGTTTCAGATAGACCATTAGAACTGAAGAAGTTGATAACTGATTATGATGTACTTGAGATGGTAGGGCATTTACCTACAGATCATTACATGCATGTACACTTAAGGGAAATAGGAGTGGACAATGAGCCTGAGATGAGTGTACATTCTGAAACTAGGGTAGAACCTGAAACTAGGGTAGAATCTGAAACTAGGGGAGATGCTGAAAGTAGGGTACATTCTGAAACTAGGTTAGATTCAGATTCTAACTCAGAAGATGAGGAGTTTCTTATGGAGTTAGACTCATCCAGTCATAATTCTGAATTTATGACAGTGAAACAGAAGTTCTTAGCTCTGAAACTGAAAGGTGTAGTGGGAATTTAAGTTTGGGCAGTGATCAAGTACAATATGAATCTGACAATGACAGTGGAAAATCTGACTCACTACACAGTGTAGATGAGTCAGATTCAGAGGGTCCAAAACAACCTAGATTTCCTGAATTTAATTCTGAGTCAGACTTAATGAACCCTAAGTTGAAGGTTGGTCAATTGTTTGCAAGCAAAGACATACTTAAGGATGCCATTAAGATGTATGGTATTAAGAATAGATACAGTGTTAAGTTAAAGAGAAATGATAATAGAAGGATTCAAGCAAAATGTAAAGGAGAGTGTCAATGGGTGTTATGGGCAGCCTCTATACATGGTGAAGATCCTTCTACTGGTACATGACAGATTAGGTCTATAATTGGTGAACATAGTTGTCTTAGGGAGCTCAAAAATTCCAATTGTACTGCCAAGTGGCTAGCTAAAAACTACTTTAGTAGTTTTTTTGTTGACCCTAATTTCTCTAGTGCATCCCTAAAAGAAGCTGTCCACAAGGATTGGGGATTAGTTGTAGATAAGAGTAAATGCATTAGGGCAAAAAATGTGGCTCTTGAGAACTTGAATGGTAACTACAATGAGCAGTATGCAAATCTGTATGCTTACTTAGGGGAATTGAGGCACTCTAATCCAGGGACAACAACTGTTTGTAAGTTGGATGAAAGAAAGTTTGAGAGGGTTTATATCTGCATGCAAGCATTGAAAGATGGCTTCAAAGCAGGCTGTAGGCTCATTGTAGGTCTAGATGGTTGTCACTTGAAGGGGTACTACAAAGGTCATCTTTTGGCAGCTGTAGGAATAGATGCAAATGATGCAATCTATCCTATAGGCTTTGCAGTTGTGGAGAGTGAAAACCAGGCATCATGGTTCTGGTTTTTGGAATTACTTGCCACTGATTTGGAGATGGAAAATTCTCACAGCTATACCTTTATGACTGATAGACAGAAGGTATAAGTAAATTTCTTTAACATTTTGGCCTGGATTTTTTTTGCTAACTGTGAACTGTTAATTTTTTTTTTTTTTTGTATGTGTAGGGATTAATGGAAGCTGTGTCAGAAGTGTTCCCCCATGCAGCACATAGGACATGTGTGAGGCACTTGTACTCAAATGCTAAGAGTAGTGGAACTTTTGGAGGAAAAGCAGTGAAGGACCAGCTTTGGAAAGCTGCAAGGGCTACATATCCGAGAGAATTCCAATCTTGCATGGATGAATTAAAGGTGAACTCTCTGTTTTAAAGTTTTGTCGAGTTTCAATTTGACCACTATCTTTTCTGTTAAGTTTTAATTTGACCACTATCGAATAGTTAAAGTTTTAATTTGACCACTATCGATTATTTAAAGTTTTAATTTGACCACTGCATTTTTGTAGGTATTATCAGAAACTGCATGGAAATGGCTCTCACCTAAGGATCCCACCAACTGGTCAAAGTCTCACTTCTCTTTTGGATGCAAGTCTGACATGCTCCTTAATAATAATTGCGAATGTTTTAATAAGGTTCACTTTCTAACTTATCTAAATTACTTTCCAACTTAGTGTTTATGTGAATGTTTGACTAATAATAGTGCTAATCACTAATCTTTGAATGCTGACAGCTTATACTTGAAGCCAGAGACAAACCAATAATAACATGCCTGGAATCCATCAGATCAAAGCTGATGCAAAGACTTACCAAAAAGAAGGATGAGGCTAAAAAGTGGACATGCCTTCTTTGCCCTAAAATTCAGAAGAAGTTAGAACATGCCACATCATCAGCACATAGGTATTTTGACCATCTTTTTACTATTTTTGTGTTTTCATTGTAACTGTGAACTGTGAACTGTGAAATTGAATTTTTATTGTTGTTTTATGCTAGTTGTTGGCCTCTTTATGATGGTGGACACATGTACCAGGTTTCATGTGGTCCATCAACCCAGCATTCTGTTAACATCCAACAGTGGACATGCACATGCAGGAAATGGCAACTAACAGGTATTGCATGGAAATAAGTTTAGGGTATTACACTTTCAATTATTGTTAACTTGTTTTTTAACTAACAAATATTTTTTTTGTTTAGGGATCCCATGTGTTCATGTAATTTCTGTGATTTTATCCATTGAAGATAGGCCAGAAAGATATGTTGACTCGTGCTACTTCAGCTCAACCCAAAGAGCAATCTATTCTCATTTGATATGTCCTGTGAGGGGTGAGAAACAATGGGAGCCTGTTAACACACTAGAGCCTGTTCTGCCACCAGTCTTTAGAAGACCTCCGGGACGACCACACAAGAAAAGACGCAAGAAAAGTGATGAAACACCATCTCAGACTGGTCGATTGTCAAGAAGGGGTATCAAAATCTTTTGTAAAAGATGCAATTCGAGTGGCCATAATATCAGAACGTGCAAGGGAAAGGTTGGTGCCAATCCGAGAAGACATGGACAAGCATCCAGTGGTGTTGCTGCCAGGAAAAATCCTAGAACTCCAAAACTTCCAGTAAGTTACATCCACCAGCTTCTTTGTTACTTGTTTGTTTAATTCATATATAATAAATTGTTGTTTGCTTCTTTGTTGTGCAGGTTAGAAGACCTGAACCAGTCCATCCTTCACAACCCACCACTGTGAGATGGATGCCTACAACTGGTGGTGCTGGAACCAGTCAAGGACCAAGTCCAACACCATCTCAGCCTTCACAACCCACCACTGTGAGATGGATGCCTACAACTGGTGGTGCTGGAACCAGTCAAGGACCAAGTCCAACACCATCTCAGCCTTCAGAAGTCACCACTATGAGATGGATGCCTACACCAAGAGTTCCTACAACTCAAGAGAGCTCCTACAATTCATCTTGAATTCTGTTGAAGACTTAGGTGATCATTTTGTATAGTGAATGTGTGTTGCATACATGAATATCACATTTTGTTTTGACTTGCTTTTGGGATCAATGTTTAGGGGAAGATATTTGTCTTTTGTTATGTATTGGTCAAACATTTGTATGACACCATGTTGTCATATTTAGGGTTGAGTTTGACCAAAGTATAACATGTTGTCATTACAAACATTAAGTATCACATGTATTGGTCAAACATATGTATGCAATACTATTATGAAATTATCAAATGAAATATTATATTTTGCTTATTTTATCATCTTTCCTTTATTTTATGTCTTGTAGATTCAATTTGTAAGATAACATATGGATCAATTATCATAAACAAACAAAAACTACATTTCATTTCAATAAGATAAACCCTAAATACATTACATAATTCTTCCTCCCTGAATGTTCTTCCCCAAATACATAATCCTTACAATACATTTCAATAACAGTCACAAAATAACAGCCCTGCCATGCCCAAAATATCAGGGACAAAATCCTTTCTTCCTCATCACTGTTCTTCCTTTCTTCCTTCACCAACACAAAACCCTAAACCCACCACAATAACAGCCCTAACCTAGAAGAAATGTTTCCCCAAAATAAATCCAACCAAAACAGCAACAACAACAAGCAAACTTGCAACAATTCTTTGCTTCTTTCTTTCTTCCTCCATCGAATCATTTTTTTTAAGAAGACCAACAATTACTCTTTTTGACCTATCGGTCATTGGTGGATCAAACCAAGAAAAAAAATTGCAAGCCCTAACCCCATTTCAAAATTTTCCACAACCCCAAAACCTCCTACCTAGATTTTCATAAGTCCAACTTGTTGTCAGCTTCGAACGAACCTCACAATAGCAATCACGATTCATCTCTGCTGTCATTTTCTTCTACACCAAAACCACCTAATTTCTTATTCTTCTTCTTCACGATATACTGAAGAAAACTTGTTTTTAGGGTTAAGTTTGGGTTTCATTTATAAACGTTTTTTTTATTTGCTTAGGTGGAAGGTTGACGTGGATGGCTCCTCACTCCAACGTGGAAAAAATAATCACAGCTCATACAGCCCACCTGTCCACGTCAACTCTGCTGTTAGCCTCTTAACGGCAGGTGGCCAAAATGATCCCATTTTAATAGTTTGGGTAGTGAAATGACGCGTTTTTTTTCTATGGTGGTCATTTTAAAACTTTCACAATAGTTTGGTGGTCAAACAGATAGTTTACCCTAAATTAAATTTAATCGAGCTTTAACTGAATAAGACTCAAGTAGCTTGTGATTTATCTTGTTTGAATTATTATTATTATTATTATTATTTTGAAAAAGTGCCGGATTGCTTTATTGAAGTAAAATAAAACAACATGATGGAACGGTTACAAAGTACTGAGAAAAGAAAACAAAACACCCAAAGAGAAAAGCAAAGAGGAACACAATCCGACCAAACTCTTCAGCTTCTAAAGATCTGAAAATGAAGAAAGAGCATAGCAGAAGAAGAAACTGGGGAGCTGCCCGATGAATGTTGAAATTAGACATCCCCAAAGAAAACCAAACACCATCGTGAATCTAAGGAGGATCCAAAAATCGACGGTCTTCGTCCACCTGTCGAAGAACAATCGGTGTTACTCTTTTCACCCAAAAACGATCGGAGGAATTAACAATACCCAAGTTTGCCATTGCAATCGTCGATTTATTCCCATTTCAGCCAACAAAGCGAAACAAGCACGACTGGAATCCAGTAGCTAGAGTCTTAATGTCTCTGGTAAGAACTCCAATTTCCAAATGGTCAATCTCGTTTGAATTTAATTTCATGATTATGGTCTTTGCATCGCTCTCTGCAATCAGAATCCTCAAACCCAAATCCGCTGCAAATTGGAGTTCCTGAAACATTGCCAAAGCTTCTGCCATGAATACTGAAGCAACATCGGAATTGATACGGTAACACGAGCCCATAACCTCACCGTTATCATTTCGAATAATTATTTCAGAAGAAGATTTCCTTTCTGCACTCTTATAACTTGCGTCCACATTTAATTTGTAGGATGATGGCGGAGGAGGTTCCCACATGGCATTTTGGATAGGATTCGGATGACGGAGAGATGCAGTAGCGTGAGTGATCTCCAAACAATAGCCTTGGATGAAGGTAATCATGTCTTCAGTTCTTTGTTTAACACTTTCATATAGAAATTTATTCCTCGAATACCACAATGCCCATATAGTTGTGATAATTTGCATATGTTTGGAAGTATTTTGATGCTGGAAAAGATATAATAGTCAACCATAGAAACCCAGGTTATTGATATTAGGGGGCCAGAAAATATTCATACTTGACCAAACTGTCATGGCAAAATAGCAGTCACGACTAACATGAATCCCATACTTTGTATGAAATGCACAACGAGGGCAGCTAGGATCAAAAGCAGCATATTTGATAACTAAGTTACTCGTTGTAGGAACATAATTACGTATGAATCTCCATATTGTAATCTTAATTTTAGAAGGGCACGAGATAGACCAAAGATGTTTGTAGATTACATCCGAATTATCATCCGAAAGAGAATGCAAAAGTAACTTATAGCCACTTCTTACGGTGTAAATTCTGGATTTTCCCCCTTTCCAATGGAAGACATCTGGTTGAGCAAAATTAGGAAAAGAAATGTTCAAAATGTGCGTTGTATCCTCTAAAGAAAAAAATTTGATGGATCAACTGTGTATCCCATCTCTGCTCATTAGAAACCATAATTTTCGAAACCATATGCAGATTTTTTGGTCTCGTAGCCGTGACCTTCCTAGAAGGTAATCCCGGGAGCCAAAAATCGTTCCATACGGACACAGATTGTCCCGAGCCAATAGTCCAACCAATTCCCTTCTCCAATAGGCCTCGAGAACATCAAATATTTCTCCAAATAAGAGAAGGAGAAGAACCTAGATCTGCTTGTAAAAAGATGGTCAAAGGGTAATACTTTGCTTTAAGAAGACTAGAAACCAAAGAATTAGGCTTCATAATCAATCGCCAATCTTGCTTAACAAGAATGACGATATTGAACTTACTCATGTCACAAAAGCCCATCTCTCCTTCCTCTTTTAGTTTGCATAAGTCACCCCAAGTACACCAATGAATATCGCGCTTCACTGCTGATTTTTGCCACCAATAACGGGCATCAATAGATTCTAAGTCCTTGCAAAAAGAGCCTAGAAGAAAAAAGCAAGACATCACAAAAAGAGGTATAGCCTGAAGAATTGATTTAATGAAGATCACCTTCCTCCCTGGTGACAAAGATTTAGAATTCCAGCTCTCGGTTCGAACAGAAGAATGATCATACAATCTTCTAAAGGCCTTCTTTTTATCTCTTCCAATAATAGCTGGCAGCCCCAAATACGTTTCTGGGTTAGATGTTTTCGAAACGTTTAATTGTTGGCAAGTTTCCCGATGAACACCATCAGTAGCATTCGAAGAGAAAATACATGTGATTTCTCATAATTCACCAACTGGCCCGAACAATCAGCATATAATTGTAGAAGGGACTTAATAGTATGGGCGCTCGACATAGAAGCTTCGCTAACTATAAGACTGTCGTCTGCAAATAATAAATTTGATACAAGAGGTGCGCCACGAGTCATACAAATGCCTCGCAAGCCCCCATTTGATAAAGATGATCGGAGCAAAGAGGAGAGATCTTTGCCACAGAGAAGAAACAGATAGTGGCTAAGTGGGTCACCTTGACGAAGACCTCGGGAGGGGACAAATTGATCACCAATAACACCATTCACCACCAGAGAGTAGGAAACAGTGGTGACACAATTCATAAGACATTGGATCCATTGAGTCGAAAACCCAATCTTAATCATAACATGCTCAAGAAAACTCCACTCCACGCGATCGTAAGCCTTACTCATATCAAGTTTTAGAGCAAAGAACCCTCGATTCCCAGAGCGCCGCTTCTTGAATGAATGAAAAATCTCATAAGCTGCAATGATATTATCCGTAATCAGACGACTAGATACAAACGCGCTTTGGGCTTCATCAATACATCAATCAAGGACTATCTTAAAACGATTCGCTAACACCTTAGATATTAGCTTAAAAAAACACATTACATAAGCTAATAGGTCTAAAGTGGGACATATGTGAGGCATCATTTCGTTTGGGAATTAGAACTATGTGTGTATTATTTATCTCTAACATAGGGCACACACCATTCAGAACATCGATACAATATTTAGAGACTTCAGCACCTACAATATCCCAAAACCGTTGGTAAAATATGGCACCAAGATCATCAGCTCCAATAGCCTTAAGGGGGCTCATGGATTTCAAGGCCACTAAAACTTCAGTTGCTGTAAACTCGGCTAACAAAGAATTGTTCATATCCTCTGTTATACAAGATGGATCAGTCGTACCTCTTGTTATGAACAGATCCTCAAAATAACTTTATGCAATATGACAAATCCCTTCTTCATCATCATATTGAAACCCATCATCCGAAACATGCCTAGATATCCGATTTTGACGACGACGCTGACTAGCAAATCTGTGAAAAAACCCTGTATTACAATCGCCATTTCGAAGCCACTTAGCACGAGCCCATTGTTCCCAATAGAGATCTTCCTTGTCTAGTTCGGTATTCAACTCCATCTTAGCTTCCAGCAGATCACCCAACACATCATCCGAGGGGAGTTGAGCACTAAGGAATTCGACCTGCTTCTCTAACTCCTTAATTGCCAGTCGCTTTTCTTTTTTTGATATTTTTAAACCACAAATCAAGATAGAGCATAACTTACGAACCCCAGCCTCACAAGAATCCTCAAGAAGCCAAGCAGCTTCGAACTTAAAGTGCCAAAATCGATTTGCTGGATTAGACAGAGCATTCGTCTGAAGCAAGATAGGACAATGGTCTGAAAATGAATGGGGAAGATGATCCAATTGGAAATGTAGAAATAAATTCCTCCATAAAGATGCGACCACACCACAATCAAGACGCTCTCGAATATTATTAGAGGCTTGGCGACCCCATTCCCATGTGAACCAGTTACCACGATCCAAGCATTACGAAGAAGACCACCTTGCTTTTCTTCTAATGAAAGAATCTCGTTAAAATCACCCATCACACACCATGTAATATGTGGGCAATCATTTAGTTGTCGTAACAGATTCCACGAATCCATTCTATTACCAACTTCCGGGGCACCATAAAAGCCTGTGAATCTCCATGTACTCCTAACATAATCATCCTGAATTAGAACATCAATATGGTCAGCTGAAAAAGAGCGAAGAGAAACCGAAACAGAATCCTTCCAAACCAATGAGAGGCCACCACGTTGTCCATGAGAACTTACATCAATTCCATTTGAAAAACCACACAACTTCCTTATACGCTCCATCTTAGCGGACTGTAGTTTCGTCTCAATAAGAAAAACCACAGAGGGACTTAAGTCTCGCAAAATAAAGCGAAGACACTTGACCGTTCGAGGCATCCCTAGACCCCAAACATTCCAACAGATGATTTTCATTGTGGGCGGCTGGCCTGCTGAGCAGAGCCCGTCGATAGAGAAGCGACATTATCAGACTCATCCTTAGCATCAGAAATGCTTGATGAATTTTGTTGAAAATGGGAATGTTTAGCGCTCGATATAGGCCCAGAGGATCATCTTCTTCGACACTATTCATCTTAGTATCAAAAACAGTTAATGGGCCAAAGGAGTTGAGGCCCAAAATGAGAATAAGAGGACATTGAGGCACCTAGTGGGGCCCAAACAAATTAGCGGCCAATTGTGCCTGGGAATTAGCATCCAAAATATGATTCCCATTACTAACTTGTTGATGCGAAATATCCCTGGAATAAGGCGTTGACTTACCATTTGAGGAAAGAGCTGAATTAGAGGGATGAGAATCAGAACCCCGTGATCTTTTCAGATTGGATGGTGTAATTAGAGGACTAATTTCTCCTTCTTCCAATAGCCACTTACTATACGATGGAGCAACACGTCGAGGTGGTGCACGGAGAGATGCATCTCGCTTAAACGGTAGTTCTTGGCAACCCTCCATAAATCGCAGAGCACAAAAACTCTCACCATGGCCTAATTTTCCGCACAGAAAATAGAACATGGTCAATTTTTCATATGTAAAATGGACATAATGTTCTTTACCTTGAGCCAAAATCAATTTCTTCCTTCGCTTCAACAGACACCGGATGTCTAGCCAGACTCGTATCTTCATAATTTGTTTATACCCAAGAGAGATGGAATTGGGTTCATAATCCAAATATTTGCCAATGAAATCACCCAAAATCCTAGCAACCCTTTCAGATAGAAAGCCAACATGGACATCATGCACATATACCCATAAGTCCACCCAATAAAAGGGAGCCAACATGAGGTCCTCACTCTCCTTAAGGCGATGTAGGATCAGAAAAAATATTTTCACTTGTCTCATTAAAACCCCTAATCTTAGTCGGAGGAAAAAAGTATACATTAAAGTTTAAGTTATTCGAGAAGTGTTAGAGCTTGAGGGGGAGTGTAAGTTGACGAGGAGTGTTAGAGTTTTTATTTAATATGTAATTAGAGTTTATTCCTAATAAGTAGTTTAGATTTACTATAAGTCTTATTTAAATTAGGAATAAGTACTATTTAAATTAAAGATAAAAATATAGTTTTAGTTATATTAAAACTATATATCAGCCTATTTAAAGGCTTACTCTGTATACATTTGATAATTAAGAATAATAAGAAAATATAGAGAAACGTATTGTTCTCTCTAAAAAATATCTTGTTCATCTTCTTCAAACAACAAATCTCTAACTACGGATTACACACAAACCACCATTATTCATTGCATCTCCGGCCACCATGACCCCTTTCTCATATGGTATCAAAGCCAACAACGATCTTGATGTCGTCACCACTGCTGCCATCTCTAATCTGAAACAGATCGATGACGATTTGATTTTTAGATGCATATCGTTTTTCTTTTTCGTTGTTGTCATTAGGCCACACTCGCTCCTTGGCTTCTCCCTCGTTGGAATTTTACATCTATGGTGAAATTTCTATTCGTTTAATTTTGCTGTTTTATTTTCTATTTTATGGTTCTATCTTAGCCAATCAAAATGATAGATGAAAATGTTATAGTTTAGCCTTAAAAACTATTTGGCTCTATCTTAGTCATCCATCCTGAAAGATAGGAGAAGAGGTTCTAGTTTAACCTTAAAAACTAGATAACATTTTTTAAGGGATTCTACATCAAAGATCCAAGCTATAACTCTAATCTGTGTAACTACAAGCTTGAGGGGGTGTGTAGATTCTTGTGATCACTTCCTACATCATTCACATCAGATCTTTTAGTCAGGAATTGCATGCTAGAACATCATGTGGAGCAAACCTTTTAGTCAGGAACTGCATGCTGGAGCATCATGTGGAGCAATCTTTGTATTCTAACTGATGCATCAACCATCTCAAGCGTACCATAAGTTGAATGACATCAACAATTGATGAGCAAGAACATCATAATTATGTCCTTACTCTTCAAATCAAAGACTCTCGAGAACGAGGAACATTTTTCTCTAAGAAACAACATAAGAAATATGAGTAGGGCATCACATCCAATATCCAAGCTGGTGCTCTACTCATATTTATCACATAAAGTATATCGAAAGTTAAACTGACATAAAACCAAAAACACACAACCTACATCTTAGTTCACTTTAATTTCAAAATTTTAAAAATAATATATTATATTTTTTAGTAGCTCACGAACTTTTCGAGTCAAATATCAAGTAGATCTGCTCGGCTCGTTAAAAATTTGAGTCAAGTTCGAGCTCGAGTCGAGTCCAATCAAGTTGAATATTAACCGAACTTTGACTAAATCAAATTCAAATAACTCACAATATGTCTCGTCTCATTTACAACCCTAATTGCCGTAATAGCACTCTTCTTCTAAATATAATAATATTTATTTTGATCAATTCCAAATGTGAGATTTAATTTCATAAATGTTATATATTCTAATATTTGGATATGATATTTAATGCTATGTATGTATTTCTGTTAAACGTGACACATGGATTTAACAAATATTGTATATTGTAGTAACAAAAATTAACACGTGATATTAACCATTCAACTGAAATTTTCTAATAAAAAAACTAATATATAGGGATGGAGGCAGGATTTGAGGGTTGAGGTAAAACCTAAATGTTAAAAAATAGGGGAAAATTCATAAATAAACCATGTCGCTCCGCCTATGCTGATTTTTTTGTAGTTTTATTAGTTAAAAGTTGTATTTTTTAGGAAAATACTTTAATACACAAATTTGGATAAACTTTAATTATAAGGTTTAGTAATTTAGATTAGGGTATAGGGTTTTAATGTATAGTGTGTAGAATTTAAGGTTTATGGCTAGAATTTAGAGTTTATGGTTTAAGATTTAGGTTTTACGGTGTTAGGGCTAGGAATTTACGTTTTAGATTTTATAGCTTAAATATGAAAGATTGTGTAATTTTTTTACACAACTTGTGTATCAAAATATAACTCATTTTTAAGGGTAAAATTTTGATACACTATAAAACCCAAATCTTAAATTTCTAACTCTAAACCTTAAACTCTAAACCCTAAACCATATATTCTAAACCCTAAAACCTAGATCCCTAAACTTTAAACCCTAAAATTAAACATCTAACCCCTAAAACTAAAAGGCATAATGTCAAAAAAAAAGCCTCTAACATTTGACTGAATAATCACTTTGGCCCTTATTCTTTTCTTGGAGCAATTCAACCATCAACGTTTCATTTTGGGTCAAAATGGCCCCTTTGCAGATGAAAATTGTTAGAAAACCGACGGTAAACAATTTAAAATAACTTGACAGAATGATAAGTCAACAAAAAATTATTTTATATTTTATAGAATTATTTTTTGACTGATGTACCATTTTTTCAAGTCAACACATTTGTCTATATGATAATGTCATGTCAGCATACACTAACATATATGTTTGTCCCGTCATTTTAAACCATTTACCACTAGTTAACTAAAAATGTTGTTGGGCTTGATAGACTCGATTTACTTCAACCGATTTAGATAGCCAAGTGGTGGAGAAGTTGTATTTTAGGTGATTTTGTGGGAGGTAAAAATTGGACAATGGACATAAGGACTTATAGTGGTTCGACCTTCTAACAAGCACCTACATCCACTAACTTAGCTTCTCACTAAGGATTTCACCAAATTCACTCTTGAATTTCTTCCCTTTTTCTAAGCTAAGGAGGCAACATTTACACACTCAAAGCTTTCTAACCCAAAGCTTGAGTAAACCCACTTTACAAGAGAAATTTGAGAAAACTTGAAATCTCTAACTAGGTAGATAGTTTGTACTCTTAAGCTCACTCACCCAATCCTAAACACTTGAGCAAATTTGACAATTTTGGCTCACAAGTGTTATCTATACTAGAAATGTACAATTTAAGCTCTAAAGACAATTTGACATCATAATGTTGTTACAATTGAAGCATTAACCATCTCTTGATGCTTGGAGATCCCTTTTATACTCCTAATTGATTTTGTAGCTGTTGAGGACTGTTGGAGTTGAATTAGAGTCGTTGAAGCCTTTATTTCTCACCATAAATGCAGTTCTGCAGCTTAGCATATCGTTACTCCTCAAATCATTTCGATATAGTCTCGATAAGGAAATAGCCGTTGAGCACTTCCAGCTGGTGCGTATCGATATGCGTAGCAAGTGTATCGGTATGGTCCTGCAATTTAAAAGATCGTTGGGAATTTGACCGTTGGGGGTAGTTGGGCGTATTGGTACGCGAACTAGCCGTTAGATATTTAAAACACACCGTATTGATACAGACAAAGCGTATCGGTACGGGTTTTGGCTACTGGAATTTCACTGTAGCTGAAACCCTAAGGTGTATCGATACAGTACCAAACCGTATCGGTATAGTTACTTGAAAAACACTGGTTTGACTATTTTAAAAGCATTTTAAGTCATTCCAAAGCCTTTTAAATACCATTAAACATATTTTCAAGTTGTTTTGACTAAATGCTTACTTTAAATTCTTTTCAATTTTGTCCAAAACATTTTTCAATCATTATATCAAAATATTTAAAAACCCTAAACCCCTTAGTATTTAAAAAATTTGAATTAGATAATTTTAAAACATAAACCATGTAAAGCCCCCTTATTGTCTAGAAAAATCAATTTTTGTAAACAATTGATTCTCTCCCTTTTTGTTATATCAAAAAGAATTTAAATGACTTTAAGCTCAAAATAACATAGGAGGTTAAAAAATTGACACAATTAAAAACTTTGATTTTTAAATTGGCTCCCCTTACTCTAAGCATCAAACAATGTTAGTCCAACATATATGATTAAACTAGTTGAATTAAAAGAAATAAAACTAAACAAAAATAAATTCAACTAATTTTACCACACTTGAATCCAATGGAGGATGTGAAGCCTTCCTTCTTCAAGTGCTCACTTTGTGTGCATGAAGCTCCCCCTCAAATTTGGACTTGTTGATCACTCTCCATCACACCTAACAAAAGAAAATCAAGTAATTGTTGGTATCCAAATTGTTTTGAATCCATAGACGCTAGTGGCACATAATTTTGTCCCCTTAGGAATCATTTTTCAATTTCATCATTTTTAGTTGAAGTACTTAGTCCTTTTGGGACTCAAATACTTCTAAAAACTTTACCATTCCAAAATCTAGGGGCACTAGATTGTCTTAAACAAAAATTTGATTTTCCTAAATTGTTTTTCTTTTGAAGCTCAATGAAAATCAAATCCTTTTCTTTTTAAGATTATCAACATCTTTTTGATGACATTTTCAATTGTTTGAAGTAAATTTTGTAAATTTAAAACTTTAAGTTTTGGAAAGCAAATCATTTTCCTCTTTTAAATTTGAAAGCAATTTTTTGTTTTTAGAAAATGATGCCATAAATTCCAAAAACATATTATCATAGGCATCTTGTAACTCATCAAATGTATAAGAATTTGAAATAGATGAGTTAGAAGTTACCTCCCTCTCATTAAGGGCCATGAAGCATAGGTGGGCTACCTCATCATTGATAGAGTCTTCATCACTCCATGTCGCCACATATGTTTTCTTTGAAGATGATCCCTTTTTGTTGGACTTGTGGGAATCCTTCATCTTCTTCTTCGATTCATGCTTGGATTTAGCCATCTCGCTCTTCATGATTCAAGTGAATTTCTTGAAGAGATGAACCATCTCTTCATCTTCACTTTCCCCCTCGCTCAAATAAATGTGTTGGCATGTGGAGGATTTGAGTACAATGACACTCGCGTTGATGCCTAGCTCCATGATTTTCTTCTTCTCTATCTTCTTTATCTCTTCCTTCTTCTTCTCCTCTTATTTTTCTTTCTTCATTATTTCACGAGTGAGAAGAGACCCCTTGAGTTCATCTAGCTTCAAGTTCTTGAGATTTTTGGCTTCGATGATGGCGGTCTTCTTTTGAGTCCCATAACTCGGGAAGAGAATCGAGAAGCTTTCGGACAAGCTTGTTTTCCAAAATGATTTCTCCATAGCCTTTGAGTCCATTTGTGATGGTGGAGAATCTATCGAACATCTTTGTGATGTCTTCATCCAGTTCCATTTTGAAGTTCTCATACTCGTGGTTGAGAAGGTCGATCTTGGTCTCCTTTACTTCGTTTTTTCCCTCGTATGTAACTTCAAGCTTGTCCCATACTTCCTTGGCATCTTCGCAAAAGGACATCTTCTCATAAATGTTAGGCCTAAACGCATAAAAGAGGATGTGTAAAGCTTTGGAATTAAGCTCCATCTTCTTGCGATCATCTGCACTCCATTCCGCCATTACTCTTTGTGGTACATAGGGACCCTCTTCAACAACATCCCAAAGCTTGTAAAACTTCATTCTAATCTTCCAATGAGCGTAGTTGGTCCCGTCGAAGAATGGTGGCTTGTCGATGGATTGCATCATTTGACCAGTTAATAGAAATGATGATCAAGCTTCCCGGATCGCCTAAATAGGATGTTAATCCCCTTTGATTGAGCCTCGCTCCGATACCAATTGTTGGGCTTGATAGGCTCAATTTACTTCAACCGATTTAGATAACCAAGTGGTGGAGAAGTTCAATTTTGGGTGATTTTGTGGGAGGTAAAAATTGAACAATGGACACAAGGATTTATAGTGGTTCGACCTTCTAACAAGCACCTACATCCACTACCATAGCTTCCTAGTAAGGATTTCACCAAATCCACTTTTGAATTTCTTCCCCTTTTCTAGACTAAGGAGGCAACCTTTACACGCTCAAAGCTTTCTAAACCAAAGCTTGAGTAAACCCTCTTTACAAGAGAAATTTGAGCAAACTTGAAATCCTTCACTAGGTAGATAGTTTTCACTCTTAAGCTCACTCATTCAATCCTAAACACTTGAGCAAATTTGACAATTTCGGCTCACAAGTGTTGTCTATACTAGAAATGTACAATTTAAGATCTAAAGACAATTTGACATCATAATGTTGTTACAATTGAAGCATTAACCAACTCTTGATGCTTGGAGGTCCCTTTTATACTCGTAATTGAGTTTGTAGCCATTGAGGATCGTTGGGGTTGAATTAGAGCCGTTGAAGCCTTTATTTCTCACCATAAATGCAGTTCTGCAGCTTAGCATATCGTTACTCCTCAAATCATTTCGATATAGTCTCGATAAGGAAATAGCCGTTGAGCACTTCCAGCTGGTGCGTATCGATATGCGTAGCAAGCGTATTGGTAGGGTGCTGCAATTTAAAAGACCGTTGGGAATTTGACCGTTGAGGGTAGTTGGGCGTATCGGTACGCGATACAACCGTATCGATACGCGAACTAGCCGTTAGATTTTTAAAACACACCGTATCGATACGAACATAGCGTATTGGTACATGTTTTGGCTACTAGAATTTCACTGTAGCTGAAACCCTAAGGCGTATCGATACAGTACCAAACCGTATCGGCACGGTTACTTGAAAAACACTGGTTTGGCTATTTTAAAAGCATTTAAGTCATTCCAAAGCCTTTTAAAAACCCTTAAATATATTTTCAAGTTGTTTTGACTAAAAGCTTACTTTAAATTCTTTTCAATTTTGTCCAAAACATTTTTCAATTATTATATCAAAACATTTAGTTCTACAGTCTCCTCATTTTTGATATAATAAAACCAACTTGAAATTTTTTGTAGGATTCCCCCCCTTAGTATTTAAAAAATTTGAACAAGATAATTTTAAAACATAAACCATGTAAAGCTCCCCCTTATTGTCTTGAAAAATCAAAATTTTAAAACAATTAATTCTCCTTCTTTTTGTTATATCAAAAATAATTTAAATGACTTTAAGCTCAACATAACATAGGAGGTTAAAAAATTTGACACAATTAAAAACTTTGGTTTTTAAATTGGCTCCCCCTTACTCTAAGCATCAAACAATGTTAGTCCAACATATATGATTAAACTAGTTGAATTAAAAGAAATAAAATTAAACAAAAATAAATTCAACTAATTTTATCACTCTTGAATCCAAGGGAGGATGTGAAGCCTTCCTTCTTCAAGTGCTCTCTTTGTGTGCATGGAGCTCCCCCTCAAATTTGGACTTGTTGATCACTCTCCATCACACCTAACAAAAGACAATCAAATAATTTTTGTTATCCAAATTGCTTTGGATCCATAGACGTTAGTGGCACATAATTTTGTCCCCTTAGGAATCCATTTTTCATTTTCATCCTTTTTAGTTGAAGTAATTAGTCCTTTTGGGACCAAAATACTTCTAAAAACTTCACCATTCAAAAATCTAAGGGCACTAGATTGTCTTACATAAAAATTTGATTTTCCCAAATTGTTTTTCTTTTGAAGCTAATTGAAAATCAAATCTTTTTCCTTTTTAAGATCATCAACTTCATTTTGATGGCATTTTTCCATCGTTTGAAGCAAATTTTGTAAATTTAAAACTTTAAGTTCAAGAATCTTTATTTTTTGCTTCAACCTCTAGATTTGTTTTGGAAAGCAAATCATTTTCCTTTTTAAAATTTGAAAGTAATTTTTTGATTTTAGAAAATGATGCTTTAATATCCAAAAGCAAATCATCATAGGCATCTTGTAACTCATCAAATGTATAAGAATTTGAAATTGATGAGTTAGAAGTTACCTCCTCGTCATTAAGGGCCATGAAGCATAAGTGGGATACCTCATCATCGATGGAGCCTTCATCACTCCATGTCGCCACGTATGTTTTCTTTGAAGATGATTCCTTTTTGTTGGACTTGTGGAAATTCTTCATCTTCTTCTTTGATTCATGCTTTGATTTAGCCATCTCGCTCTTCATGAATTGGGTGATTTTCTTGAAGAGATGAACCATCACTTCATCTTCACTTTCCTCCTCGCTCAAATAAATGTGTTGGCATGTGGAGGATTTGAGAGCAACGACACTCGTGTTGATGCCTAGCTCCATAATTTTCTTCATCCCCATCTTCTTTATCTCTTCCTTCTTCTTCTCCTCTTTCTTTTCTTTCTTTATTATTTCACGAGTGAGAAAAGACTTCATGAGTCCATCTAGCTTCAAGGTCTTGAGATTTTTGGCTTCGATTATGGCAGTCTTCTTTGAGTCCCATGACTCGGGAAGAGAATAGAGAAGCTTTCGGACAAGCTTGTCTTCCGGAATAATTTCTCCATAGCCTTTGAGTCCATTTGTGATGGTGGAGAATCTATCGAACATCTTTGTGATGTCTTCATCCGGTTCCATCTTAAAGTTCTCATACACGTGGTTGAGGAGGCCGATCTTGGTATCCTTTACTTCGTTTGTTCCCTCGTATGTAACTTGAAGCTTGTCCCATACTTCCATGGCATCTTCGCAAGAGGACATCTTCTCATAGATGTTGGGGCTAAATGCACAAAAGAGGATGTGCAAAGCCTTGCTATTAAGCTCCATCTTCTTGTGATCATTCGCACTCCATTCCACATTTACTCTTTGTAGCACATAAGGACCCTCTTCAATAATATCTCAAAGCTTGTAGAACTTCATTCTAATCTTCCAATGAGCGTAGTTGGTCCCGTCGAATAATGGTGGCTTGTCGATGGATTGCGCAATTTGACCGGTTGATAGAATTGATGTATCGAGCTTCTCAGATCAGCTCAATAGGATGTGAATCCCCTTCGATTGAGACTCGCTCTGATACCAATTTTTAGGCTTGATAGGCTCGATTTACTTCAACCGATTTAGAAAGCCAAGTGGTGGAGAAGTTGAATTTTGGGAGATTTTGTGGGAGGTAAAAATTGGACAATGGTGTTGTCACTAAATTTTCACTTTAACTTTAAATAATCCAATAAAATAAAAATATATAAAATATATAAAAAAAGGAAAAAATCCCTTTTTCCTTTAAATAATAAAAGGCCCATTTTTTTTAAAAAATAAATAACAAAGACCCATCTTTAAAAGCCCATTTTTAAAAAGAAAAAAAGAATAAAGCCCATCTTAAGTTCAAGCACATCTTTTTTAAAAAAAAAAGAAAAAAGGAAAAAAAGAGAAAAATAATTCTTATAATTTTGGTGTAAAATAAATATTGGAGAAGAAAAAGGAAATAAAATGAAGTGAAAAAATAATAATAAATGTGATGAAAAACAATAAAAAGGGGAAAAAAGAAAGAAAATAAAAAAAATAAAAGAAAAGAGGGAACCAACGCGCGCCACGCGCCAGCGCGTGGGCCGCATGCGCGCGGGTTGGTTCCCCAGCCAAGCGCTCTGTCGTGTTTTCAAGGTGGCCGACCGGCGTCTACTGGTCACGGCTTCCGACGTCGTTGGTACCGACCGGTCCGCCTAGCCTTTGTCGACTCAATGCCACCAACCCCGCTCGCCGCCTGTGCTCGCCAGAATCTGCAAAAAACCGAGACAAAAGGTCACACCCTAGGCTCGAATCAAGGGGAAAATTCAGCTTCGATATTGGACCAAATCAGATAAGGATTGAGGAGTTTTACCGAGAATCAAGTTCTTGGTCTTATTTTGGCTCCAATTTGAGGATTTAAACACGGATTATAGCTTGATTTGCAAGCTCAAGATAAGTATAAAACCCCATCCCCCTTCCTTTGTTCAACACACAATTTTCAAGAAAAAAACACACTTGAAAAAAAGCAAACAGGCTTAGGAAAATCCAAAAAAATCTCTAAAAATTTCTTCAAGGGTTGCTGGAAATTTTGAGTTGAAATTCGAGTTTGGAAGCAATTTTCCGGAGGTAATTTGGAGGATTTCGAGAAGTTTGGATTCGAGTTCTTTGTTCGTCGTTTTGGTAAAATTTCTAACTTTTCTTTTACTTTTTATTTAGATTTTTTAATGGTTGTTCTTGGTTGAATTTTTGTTTTTGTTATTTGTGGATTTTAGGTTGCGTTCATGAAGTCGGAAAATCGTTTCACGATTCCGGTAACGATTTCGTTTTAATTCTTCATTTTAAATTTGGTCTGATCTTTAAAAATATTTGCATGCTTAAAAATTGTTGTTAAAGTTGTTTTGATCTTTAGAAGTGTAGAAATAATTTTTTAAAGGTGTTTATATTAAAATGAATAAATGTGGTTTAATTGAAAACAACTTAAAGTTAGGGATTTAATTAGGAAAATTAATAATGTTCTTCACAAAAATAAAATAGGTTTTAGAAATAGGTTTAAAACTTAGGATTAGGGACCAAAGCTTAGATAGAGACGTGTTTTGTTGAAATATGTTCTTCACAAAAAATAAAAAACACACTTAAGCAAACTTAAACTTTAATTAGGAATAAAAGACTTAGACGTTTTTAGGGTTTTTAAATAATTGAACTTAGAAATGAATAAAATGCTCAACACACTAAATCTCTTTGTTGTTTGAAAAAGTGAAATTAATTTAATGCGGTGTCTTATCAAACGTGAATGACGGGTTAGCGCCAGAAATGTTAGCGGTGATTAAAGTTCATCTCCCGAGCGATAAGGTCGTTAAAATAGACTAATATTCATTAAACGGACAAGTAAAAGTCGAACCTTTGAGAACTTGCAAATTCCAATTTTGAAAATGATTTTAAAACCAATTAGGTACCAATTTTGGGCGTCGTGAGGGTGCTAACCCTTTCCCACGTGTAATCGACCCCCGAACTTGTTTTCTTATTTGTCACAGACCAAAACCATTGTTTTATTAAAACAAAACGTTTTATTAAAATAACCCTGTTTTAAAGTGATCCAATCACACTTTTCAAAAAGATTGGTGGTGACTCCGTGTTTTTTAAAGTTTTACCAAAAATTCAAAGCCTCCCTAAAAAGGTGGTTGCGACAACTTGGCGACTCTGCTGGGAAATTGTTTTATTTTTTAAAATAAAAACAAAAGAGGGTCAGGCCCCAAATTAGTTTTAAATGGTTTTCAAAAAAATGTTTTTTTTAATATGGAATTTGCAAGTTCACAATAGGTTCAATTTATTTGTCCATTTGAATGAATATAACTCTATTTTACGCATTTAAGACTTAAATCCAAGCTCTATTCCCGAGCTTTGTCCCATTCGTTTAAGTGGGGGGAAATACGCTTTGCTCATGTAAGAATATTGATTCTTCGTATGAGCCTAGCAAGTACCTTCGGGACTCATTCCCTTGTCTTCGTAAGGATATTGATTCTTTGAGAAGGCATCGGTGGTGAGTCCTCCTGAGTTGAGCTCGATTCATTTGAAGCCTATAATGGGTGAGAATCGAGGGCATTGCTACCCTTAGTAGGGGACAGCAAGGACATCACGAGTACCTTTTTAGAACCAAACCAAGTTTGAGAATTAAAGTCTACCCCTTGAGTCTGGTCAATAGTCAAGTTGCAATAACTATCTTGATTTTCTTAGTGATTGTTTGAATAGCATGTTTTCTTTTGGTCTTAAATCTCCGTTCTCTATCTTGTTTGTTTTGCATGTGTATCATTCCATATTTAGAGGGGGTTGATTCTAGAAAATTGTTCAATTATGAATGGAAAGCTCTTAAAAAGGAAAACCAAGCACGTGACAATGCTGGCAACCGAAGATGCAGTTCTTCGTCAGTACATCAAGCCCATTGGAGAAGTTGGACCAAGGCTCATGTGGCTAGTTGAAGAAGTCAAGGAGTTAGGTGTTCAAGTGGAAAAATATTTGTAATTCGAAAAGGATGTAATAAAAACTTTCGTATTTAATAAAGAGTTTCCTTTCATGAGCAGATTTTCAATGGAATTGATGGCCCTTCAACTGCATTCATGCATTTGCATTGTCTTGTTTGCTTTGTTGTTTGCTTTTGTGAATTCATTTATGCATACATTCATTCATGTCATAAACTAACTTAATAATAAAAACGATAGAATATCCAAAATTGCTAAGACAACTCATAAATATGGTACACGAGCCCAAACCCGAGCAATGGACTCTAAGGAAATATTGACAACTTTGGAGGAGAACCAAAAGAACATTCAAGACAAGCTAGAGAAAATGGAGGTCGACCTAAAACAACAAGTTGAGGCAGTTCATCAAAATATGGTTAGTTCAATAGCTGCTATGCTAGGATTCAAGGACCCGTATGCGGTTGAAGAATGAGGAAACACTATTGACATTCCACGATTCTCAGGAATGACATTTAGGAAAGAGGTTGTTGCTAAGGCCAAAACACCCATCCTTGTAGCTGAATCTTCCACTCATGTTCCAAATTTGGAAGCCAATAACTACGAGGTGCTTGACCTTGATGAAATTGCTGATAAGGTTTGAATTGAGAAGAAATTGGAAGAAAAGTACGAAAAGTTAGAGGGAATGATCAAATCCTTCCAAGGCGGAGCTGCCCATGGTGGAATGGATGCCAAGGATCTGAGCTTGGTAACTGATTTAGTCACATCACCAAAATTCAAGATCCCAGATTTTGAGAAGTATAATGGGACCACATGCACATCAGCACATCTTACTATGTATTGTAGAAAGATGTCAATGTACCTTGACAATGAGAAGCTGCTCATTCATTGTTTTCAGGGCAGCTTAGTAGGATCTGCTGCACATTGGTATTCACAACTAAGTCGGGTGAACATCAAATCATGGAAGGATCTGTCCAGAGCCTTTAACAAGCAATACAAGCACATTTCAGACATGGTTCCAACTCGTTTGGTCTTGCAAGGGATGGAGCAAAATCACCACGAGAGCTTCCGACAATACGCTCAAAGGTGGAGGGATGTAGCAGCACAAGTGCAGCCACCGTTGCTAGAAAATGAGATCACCCCGATGTTTGTAGAAACACTAAAACGTCCTTTTTACAATCACATGCTCAACCATGCTACGAAGAACTTTGCGGACATGCTGATGAATGGTGAATTGATCCTAGAAGCCATGAAGAGCGGGAAGTTGGATAGTGTGGAAACGAAGAAAACATATAAAAAGAGGGAGAACAATGAAGTCAGTGCTATGAATGTCTATAACCCCAGTTATTCAACAGATGTGGTATTCAACAAGCCCAACACCTTCAATAAGCCCAACACCTCAACTCCGACGGTTGCAAATGCCCCAAAAGGAGAACGGAGATATCAAGGAAACTCGAGGTCATACTTTCCTCCCATACCAATGACTTACACAGAGTTGTTCACCGAGTTGGTCAAATCACTAATGGTGCTACTAAGACATGTTCCTCCATTCTCATCTCCTAATCCACCGTGGTACGATGAGAAGGCCCAATACGATACCATGCATGAGTGAGGGGCATACCATTGAGAACTGTACCACATTCAAAAGGGTGGTGGATGATCTAAGAAAATCAGGCATGTTGTCATTCGAAACTTCTGAAGAAAAGGGAAATTCGTTGCCAAACCACCAGAAGAATGGAATAAATGCCATCATAGAGTAAGAAGCTCACACCAACAAGAAACACATTTTCGAGGATAAGGCATCCATGAAATGGGTATGGACCCAGATAGTCAAAGCTGGGGTGATAGAAGGGAGATTTGAAGAAGCAACGATTAAAGGATTGTATTGTGAATACCACCAGCATGAGGGGCATGAAATTGAAAATTTCTTGGAGTTCAAGCAGTTAGTACATGCGAAGATTGATTGCAAAGAGTTAGAATTTTATGTGTAGAAAGAACAGGGGATGGAAGTCTGTGCGTCAGAGAAATCATCCTCTAAAAAGATCTACACATGAATGAAGCCTTTGGTGATCAAGACCAAGGTTAGGGTTAGTGAACCAGCTAGGAGTGTGACTCCATGATTGATTGTGAAAGCACCAGCCCCATTTCCCTATAAGAATAGTAAACAAGTCCCTTGGAACTATGCTTGCGCAGTAACGGATCCAAGGAGATCGACAGTTGAAGAGGGAAGAAAAGAAGAACCCGTTAACGAGGTAAGTCGTTTCACCAAAAGTGGAAGACTTTATTTGGAACCAGAAATTGAAGATAGAGATGCAGCGTAGAGAAAGGCCGCTAATCAGCAAGATAAGGAAGGGGAAAAAGACTTCTTCCAAGAGAAAACACAAGTGATTCATGAACAAGTGAAAGAATCAGAGGCTCAAGAGTTTCTGAAAATACTTAAGCACAATGAATACAATATGGTGGATCAACTACATAAACTTCCAGCCCGAATTTTTATGCTATCGTTGCTATTGAGCTCCAAGGGTCGTCAAGATGCTTTGTTGAAAGTGTTAAACAAGACATTTGTGTCAAAGAAGATCACGACTGACAAGATAGACATGTTAGTCAATAATATTGCGGTCAATAACTTTATATCATTTAGTGGCGAAGAAATACCTGCGGAGGGAATGGGGTCATGCAAGTCTCTCCATATTTCTACAAGATGCAAAGGATACATGCTACCAGAAGTTCTCATTGACAACAAATCAGCTTTGAATGTTCTCCCTTTGGCAACGTTGAAAAAGTTGCCTATTGATATCTCCCACATGAGAGCTTATCAAAATACTGTACGGGCCTTTGACGGGACCCAAAGGGATATGTTAGGAAAGATTGAAGTTCCCATACAGATTGGGCCATCAACATTTGAATTAGATTTCATGGTTATGGAAATAAACCCTAGTTATAGATGTTTGCTCGAGCGCCCATGGATTCACACAACAGGTGTAGTGCCCTCTACTCTTCATCAGAAATTAAAGTTTGTTATTGATGGACAATTAATCACGATTGGTGCGAAAGAAGAAATCATTGCATCAGTGATCACTGATACACCATACATTCAAGTAGATGAGGGGGCACTTGAGTGTCATTTTGAGAACGTTGGAGTTAGTCAATGCAACCTTCGTCACTGAAGGAAGTAAAGTGCCAAAGCCAGAGCTGTCAAGTTGCACGAAGATGCAAGTAAAGCAAACACTTGGAAAAGGAGCCAATGTTGGATTGGGATTTGGAAGAAACCATCAGGGAAGGCTTTACCTAGTGGAGATCCCAATAATGAAAGATCGATTCGGTTTGGGCTTCAAGCCCACCAAATGGCAAAGAAAAGCATAATTCAAAAATCAACAAGAGATAAGGAAGTCAGGTTAAGTGGAGAAGAAGTTGAGTGGGAGCCAATGACGTACCCACCCCTAAGTGTTACTTTCAAGGCTGGAGGGCTTCTAAACCCTAATGCCCATTTTGCAAGGAGGAGAAAGGAAAGGAGGAATTATGCGAAGTTTTTGAGAATTTGAGCATTAACGCCATCACAGACAAGAAGGGATGAGAAAACAAATATCTGTCCAAGATTTGTCTCTGCGCTGAACTGAAGAACTGGACTACCGAAGTAGCCCCTGAAGCTTTTAAGACTGCCTCAGAGTAATTCTCAAAACCAACTCTTTTACCCTTAGACCCTGGCATAATTAGAGATCTTATGTAAAAGGGTCTATGTCAAACCATTATTCTGATTTCAATAAAATATGCATATTTCCCAATTATATCTAGTGGCAAACTTTCTTTTGCAACACAAAATCACCAGAAAACCAAAAGATCATAAAAACCCAAAAGCAAAAAAACAACAAGCCTTTTAAAACATAACAAATCATATCATTTCATTCTTTCTTTCTTGGTATATATTTTTGTCTCTTTATTTGAAATTTTTTAGATATCAATGACCCAAACGATTCTGAATCAGATTCTGAAGTTAATTTTGAATTACCACTATGCTTAGAGGAAGTTGAGAGTACAGATGATGAAGAATAGTATGACTTGTCTGATGATCTGCTTCGAATGGTAGAAGGAGGGGAAAAGAAAATTCTTCCCCACAGAGAAGAGTTAGAGGTTTTGAATCTTGGAACTGAAGAAGAAAAGCACGAAGTAAAGATCGGCACCACCATTTCAGTTGAGACACGACAATGTTTGGTTGAGCTTCGACAAGAATATAAAGACATCTTTGCCTGGTCATATCAGGATATGCCTGGTCTCGATACAGATATTGCCATGCACAGGCTTCCTATAAGAGCAGGATAGAAGTTAGTGAAGAAAAAGCTTAGAAGAATGAAGGCTGATACACTTTTGAAAATCAGAGATGAGGTCAAGAAGCAGTAAAATGCAGGATTCCTCGAGGTGGCTAAATATCCAGAATGGGTGGCAAACACCGTCCCAGTGCCTAAGAAGGATGTAAAAGTAAGAATGTGCGTCGACTACATGGATCTTAATAAAGCAAGCCCTAAAGACAATTTTACGCTTTCACATATTGACACCTTGGTCGACAATACAGTTGGCCATTCCTTTTTCTCGTTCATGGACAAATTTTCTGGATATAATCAAATAAAGATGTGCCTAGAACACATGGAAAAGACTATTTTTGTAACGCTTTGAGGAACCTTTTGTTATAAGGTAATGCCTTTTGGATTGAAGAACGCATGGGCAACATATCAGAGAGCTATGGTTACTCTTTTCCATGACATGATGCATAAGGAAATATAAGTTTATGTGGATGATATGATTGCCAAGTCCAGAACTGAAGAAGAGCATGTAGTGAACTTGGGTAAGTTGTTTCAAAGATTGAGTGGGTTTCAGTTAAAGCTTAATCATGCCAAGTGCACGTTTGGGGTTACTTTGGGGAAGTTGTTAGGCTTTGTAGTAAGTAGAAGAGGAATTGAAATCGATCCAGACAAGATAAAGGCCATACAAGAGCTCCACCTCCTCAAACACGGAAGGAAGTTCGAGGATTCTTGGGAAGGTTGAATTACATAGCCCTATTCATCTCCCAACTTACGAATAAATGTGATCCAATATTCAGGTTGCTTAGAAAGAACAACCCATGGACCTAGAATGAAGAATGCCAAGCGGCTTTATAAAAGATCAAGGAGCAGCTAACTAATCTGTCAGTGTTAATGCCACATGTTTCGGGGAAACCGTTGATACTCTATCTAACGGTGTTTGAAAATTCAATGGGTCGTGTATGAAACTGGAAGGAAGGAAAAGGCGATATATTATGTGAGCAAGAAGTTTATTGACTGTGAAGCAAGATATACTCTGATTGAAAAGGTATGTTGCACTCTGGTATGGGCCACTAAGAGGCTTAGGCAGTATATGTTGAACTTACGGTTAAATCCGTTAAAGTTTATTATGGAAGCTCCAGCCATATCAGGAAGAATAGCGCGATGGCAGATGTTGTCTAGGAATATGACATTTAGTATGTGAATCAGAAAGCGGTGAAAGGAAGCACCATAGCGGATTTTCTTGCAAGGCGCGCACAAGACGATTATGAGGCATTAGATTTCAGTTTCTCCGATGAAGATTTTATGTGTATTATGGAAGATGAAGAGTCACCAACGGAATCCTGGGCCATGCATTTCGATGGTGCTGTAAATGCTTTAGGACGAGGTGTTGGGGCATGTTTGGTTTCGCCAGAACGAGATCATTATCCTTTTACTTGTCGTTTGAAATTCTTCTGCACCAATAATATGGCAGAATACGAGGCATGTATATTGGGCCAAAGGGAAGCCATCGACAGAAAAATCCGAAAGTTGAGAGTCTATGGGGATTCAACATTGATCATATACCAAACACGTGGCGAATGGGAAATAAAAGATGCAAAATTGATAGAGTATCACAAGTTGGTCCTTGAGTTAACTAAAGAATTCGAGGTGATCACTTTTAAGCATCTCCCAAGAGTAGATAACCAGATGGCTGATGCGTTAACTACTTTGGCTGCCATGTTTAAAGCAAGCGAGGGTTCGAAGATGATGCCCATTAAGTTACAAATGATGGAGTCCCCAGCATATTGTTACAATGTAGAAGAAGAAGATGGTTTACCATGGTACCATGATAACTTGTAGTACATAAAGCTTCAACAATACCCAGCACAGGCTTCAGAAAATGAAAAGAAAATGATTAGAAAAATGGCATTAGGATACATCCTTCATGGGGAGATCCTTTACAAACGTAGTCGAGACCATGTGTTACTAAGATGTGTGGATGCGAAAGAAGCACAGTTAATTTTGGAAGAAGTTCATGAGGGAGTTTGTGGAACCCACCCTAATGGTTTCTGTAATCACTAATTTTGTCTGAGATAATCTTTTTTATTTTGTTTTATTATAATGGGATTATATGGGCTGTTGTTTAACTTTTAACTATATAAATGTGTGTAAGTGGCTATTATTAAAATCCAGAAGCAAAAAAATATTACTAGTAGTATGTGTTTTATTGTATTTGTCATATGTGATGATTATTATTATTATTATTATTATTATTATTATTATTATTATTATTTAATATAAAAACCCTAAACATTACTAATATATTATGTTATGATATTTACTACTTTTTTATCATCTTACTATTATTAGTATTACTGATATCTTATTATTGTTATTATTTTTACTATTATTATTTTTGTTATTCTTTTTATTTCCTTCATTATTAAAATAAAATAAAACTATGAGTTATATTAAGTTAAACAAGAGCCCAATAATAAATGAATCATCCCATACATATAAATGAAAAGCCCAAGTCTCTTTTAAAATTATCAGTCCATTTACAATTAAAAGAACCCAAATTATATATATTGGCCTGATAAGGGCCCAAGATTGAAACCCTAAATGACCTAATCTGATGAGCATATTTGTTCTCTGCGCAGCCGGCTACCAACCGTCAGATCTAATCCAGATTTGACGGTCCAGATCGTGTTGATGGATGAAACCCTAGCTGGCCATTTGCTCCTTTAACGTCGCACCACTCGCAGCCGTCAGATCTATGGTGCATCGTGCGGTCCAGATCGCGCCAAGAGATGAAGCCCTAGGGTGCCCTAACCCTTGCTTCGCGCCGCCACCTCTCGTTCGTTGGATCAAAGGGACATCGGACAGCTCGGAATCGAAAGAGGAAGCTTCCAGATCCATACGCGCCCACGCGCGACCTTTGGTGTCACCCACGCGCGCGTGCAACTCACGTGCTTGACTCTTCAGCTCTCCAGACCGTCCAGATCCTCACCACGTGCATCGAAGGGACCACTATCAGCCACGTCGGTGCACGGCCATTCGATGCCCTCACAGATCCCCTCTCGTACGAGAGTCGTATCACATGCAAAAACAGAAAGTCAAAATGTTAGCCCGCAATATCAGAACAAGAATATAAACAAATTTTTAGAACCTATAGCAATTTTTGTTCTAATTTTCATGTAAACAATTTGATGTAATTTTCGGCTATAAAAGCCGAAACCAAACAATGTAAAAAGGATGCATCAATCGGGGGGATTTTAGAGAACAATCATTACAAAGTGGCCTACCTAAGTGGCCGGTGGCGACTCCAAATTTTTACCGTTTTCCAAAATTCGAATTCTTTAAGGAAAATTCCCCTTTCAAACAAATATTTTCAAGAGATCGAGATATTCAAACCTAGTTTTCAAAACAGGTTATTACAGTTTCACTATGGCAAGAAGAATTATGCATTTCAGATATTACTGGTCAACAATGGAAGGGGATTGCATTAATTATTCCTGTAAATGCCACAAGTGCTAGGTTTACGTTGACAAGGTTCATGCGCCTCCTCAGTCTTTTCATGTCATGTCATCTTCGTTACCATTCTCTATGTGAGGCATAGATGTTATTGGGTAGATTCATCCGAAGGTGTCAAATTGTCATCGCTTTATTTTGGTAGCTATTGATTACTTCACAAAGTGAGTGAAAGCGGCCTCATATGCAAATGTAACTAGGTCAACTGTTTGCAACTTCTTAAGGAAGGAGATCATTTGTCGATATGGTCTTCCAGAAAGCATAATCACCAATAATGCCTCTAATTTGAACAATCGAATGATTGCTAGGGTTTGTGAGCAGTTTAAGCATCGCAACTCAGTAGTATACCGCCCGAATTTGAACAGAGCAGTAGAAGTAGCCAATAAGAATATCAAGAAGATAGTTGCAAAGATGAATGATACTTATAAAGATTGGCATGAAAAGTTACCATTTGCTCTGTAGGCATATCGAACAACGATACGAACATCTACTGGGGCAACTCCGTTTTCATTAGTATATGGAGTTGAAGTTGTGCTACCAATCGAGGTGGAGATACCAAAGGAGAATGATTAGGGCTTTTGAAAAGAAGCCGTGTGTCATGGTCAAAAGTACCAACATCTACTAGGCAACTCCGTTTTCAAGAAGCCGTGTGTCATGGTCAAAAGTACCAAAGGAGAATGATTAGGGCTTTTGAAAAGAAGGTTCGCCCTAGAGAATTCCAAGAAGGTGATCTAGTCTTAAAGAAGAAGTTGCCAATTCAAAGTGATTAACAAGGAAAATGGGCGCCTAATTGGGAAGGACCGTACATTGTGACAAAGGTTCTTTCTGGTGGAGCATTGATTTTAGCTGAGCTGGATGGTAACTATTTTCTAAACCCGGTAAACTCTGATACCGTCAAGAAGTATTATGCCTAAAAAAGAAAAAAGGAAAAAAGGAAAAAGGAAAAAGAAAAAAGAAAAAAAAAAGAAAAAAAGAAAAAAAGAAAAAAAGAAAAAGAAGAAGAAGAAGAAAATAAGAAAAGAAAAGAAAAAGAGAATTCAAAATGAAAACCCGCAAAAGGCATTTTAAAACCAAAGGAGGATCTGAGTTGAAAACTCGTAAAAGACGGCTAAGATAATTTGACAGATTTCGGGGCTCCACAGATTATGCACGGTACTCAAGGTTTCCTCGACACTCGTAAAGGAGAAGTTTGGACTATTGATATTTGAATGCTTGTTTCCCTTCCTTTTTATAAACTTTTTTGTGTTTGCCACATCGTTAACAAAATTTGTTTCATGAGTTTTTCTTTCTTTCTTGTTTCTTCCCCTATCTTTGTTAGCATCTTGCTTTGAAATAAGGATCAATGGATTTGACAATCATTTATATATGCAAAAGATTTTTGAGCATTACTTTGAGAATGTTTTGAAAAGTTTAGGGACTACGAAGTCCTCCATAATTATTATTTGGGGCATATGGTGTTAAAATGCTTGAAGTAGAGGTAAAGCCTTGTTGCAAAATTCTTTGAAAGGAAGAAAAGTCATATGAGTGTCTTGGCGCTTAAATAACGTTTCCTAAACACCAGCCTTCCTTACATGATGATAAGAGCAGCCTTACAATGTCGAAACGTGATTTTGGAGGTTCATCTTTGAATACAAAAATGTTAACTAGGAAGATAGACAAGGATTAAATGTTTCCCATAAAATGAGAGTAGGGTGCAAAGATAGAACCATTCAGCAAAAGATCAGAAAATGAAGCAAAAGCTAGAGTTGTTCATAACTCACAGGTGAATTCCTAGGTAAAGAAGCGGGCCTTATCCCAGGGAATGATGAATTTGAAGCCAAAAAGCCAAGAAGGGTTGAAAGAAAAGTGAAGCAAATCGTCTTACCTACGCATAGGAGAGAGTTCATGTTAATCGAGTTGGCCTCGATAACCAGAATTTCATTAAAATTAAGAAAACAGTCTAAGCAAAAGAAGTTTTAAAAGGAAAAAAATGTCATACATTCATATTCTAGACATCCCTAGGGGCATGCACATCATAATTGTATTGCATGTTGCACTTTTTCAGGTACATGGAAGACCTGCTCAAATGTGAGTTTGCTTATTCATCCAAGCATAAGGATGATGAAATTTTTCAGAGGATTCGCCTGTCTGTTCAGGCAAAAGGAGAATAGAGTTTGCTTATTCATCCAAGCATAAGAAGGATGGATTGTTTAAGAAGGTTCCCCTATTCGTTCAGGCATAAAGAGAATGGAGCTTGCTTACTCATCCAAGCATAGGGAGGATGAAAGGTGTCAGAAGACTTTGCCTAATTGAGCATTTGGGAGGACAAAACTCAGCTGAGTTGTTTAGGCATTTTGGGAGAATAGAACCCAGCTCAACTATTCGAGCATAAGGATAATAGAACCAGCCTATCCGTTCGGGCATTTGGAGAATGGAACCTAACTCAACTATTTGAGCATAAGGAGAATAGAACCAACCTATCTGTTTGGGTATTTGGAGAATGGAACCCAGCTTAGCTATTCAAGCATTAGGAGAATAGAACCAGCCTATTCGTTCGAGCATTTGGAGAATGGAACTCAACATAGCTATTCAAGCATTAGGTGAATAGAGCACACATATCCGTTCGGGCATTTGGAGAATGGAGCCAATCAGTAAATCAATGAAAATTAGTGTCTTTTGTCTTTGCTTTATCTCTGTTGCACGAAGATAAGCAAAGAGGGGCAGCTGTTGTCACTAAATTTTCACCTTAATTTTAAATAATCCAAAAAAATAAAAAAAAGCAAAGAAAAAATTCCATTTTCCTTTAAATAATAAAAGGCCCACTTTTAAAAAAATAAATAACAAAGACCCATCTTTAAAAGCCCATTTTAAGCCCATTTTTAAAAGGAGAAAATGAATAAAGCCCATCTTAAGTTCAAGCCCATCTTTTAAAAAAAAAAAAGAAAAAAAGAGAAAAATAATTATAATAATTATGATGTAAAATAAATATTGGAGAAGAAAAAGGAAATAAAATGAAGTGAAAAAATAATAATAAATGTGATGAAAAACAGTAAAAAAAACAAGAAAATAAAAAAAGTAAAGGGGGAACAAGCGCACGCCACGCGTCAGCGCATGGGCCGCACGTACGTGGGCTGGTTCCCCAGCCAAGCCCTCTGTCATGTTTTCAAGGTTGTCGGTCGGCGTCTACCGGCTACGGCTGCCGACGTCGTTAGTACTGGCCGGTCCGCCTCGCCGTCGCCGACCCAATGCCACCAACCACGCTCGCTGCCGCCGCATGTGCTCGCCGAAATCTGCAAAAAACTGAGACAAAAGGTCAAACCCTAAGCTCGAATCAAGGGGAAAATTTAGCTTCAATATTGGACCAAATCAGATAAGGATTGAGGGATTTTATCGAGAATCAAGTTCTTGGTCTAATTTTGGCTCCAATTTGGGGATTTAAACATGGGTTATAGCTTGATTTGCAATCTCAAGATGAGTATAAAAACCACACCCCCTTCCTTTGTTCAACACACAATTTTCAAGAAAAAAAAACACAGTTGAAAAAAAGCAAATAGGCTTAGGAAAATCCGAAAAAAATCTCTAAACATTCTTTAAGGGTTGCTGGAAATTTTGAGTTGAAGTTTGAGTTTGGAAGCAATTTTCCGGAGGCAACTTGGAGGATTTCGAGAAGTCCAGATTCGAGTTCTTCGTTCGCCGTTTCCGTACAATTTTTTACTTTTCTTTTACTTTTTATTTAGATATTTTTATTGCTTGTTCTTGGTTGAATTTTTGTTTGTGTTTGTGTTTTTTGTGGATTTTAGGTTGCATTCACGAAGTCAGAAAATCGCTTCACGATTCCGGTAACGATTTCGTTTTAATTCTTCATTTTAAATTTGGTTTGATCTTTAAAAATATTTGCATGCTTAAAAAATGTTGTTAAAGTTGTTTTGATCTTTAGAAGTGTATAAATAAATTTTTAAAGGTGTTCATATTAAAATGAATAAATGCGGTTTGATTGAAAAAAAACTTAAAGTTAGGGATTTAATTAGGAAAAAATAATAATGCATGGGTGGAAATAATAAAGGAGCTTGATTTTAATAAAATATATAAAAAAAGGTTTTTTTGAAATTTAGTTTTAATAATAAATGGGTTAAATGATTTTAAAAATATAAAAAATAAATAAAGATGTTTTTATAAAAAAAATGAGTCATAATGTTTTGTTTTTTTAAAATAAAAAGGGGTTTTAAATAAAGTGAAAGGTTTTAGGGAAAAATAAATTTTTGAGAAAAAAAAACTTAAAGGGAAATATCTCAAGAAACAAAATTTATTTTAAAAATGTTCATTTTTTAAAAGAAAAGCTTAAAAAATAAAAAAATTCAAAAAAGTAGTTTTTTTAAAAGAAGAATTCTTTTTGAAATGAAACAATAAAAAGGTGGGAAAAACATAAAAATGAAAAAAAGTAAAAAAATGTAAAAAAGGTCTTGTTTTTAAAAGAAAAAAAGGTAAAAACGAAATAAAAGTTTTTTTTAAAAAGAATAATAAAAGGGAAAAGACCAAAAAAAATTGCTTGCTTGTTTTAGAAATAGGTTTAAAACTTAGGATTAGGGACTAAAGCTTAGATAGAGACACGTTTTGTTGAAAAATGTTCTTCACAAAAAATAAAAATCACACTTAAGCAAACTTAAACTTTAAATTAGAAATAAAAGACATAGACGTTTTTAGGGTTTTTAAATAATCGAACTTAGAAATGAATAAAATGCTCAACACATTAAATCACTTTGTTGTTTGAAAAAGTGAAATTAATTTAATGATGTGTCTTATCAAACGGGAATGACGGGTTAGCGCCAGAAATGTTGGCGGTGATTAAAGTTCATCTCTCATGTGATAAGGCCGTTAAAATAGACTAATATTCATTAAACAAACAAGTAAAAGTCGAACCTTTGAGAACTTACAAATTCCCGTTTTGAAAACGATTTTAAAATCAATTAGGTACCAATTTTTGACGTCGTGGGGGTGCTAACCCTTCCCCACGTGCAATCGACCCCAACCTGTTTTCTGATTTTTCGTAGACCAAAACCGTTGTTTTATTAAAACAAAATGTTTTATTAAAATAATCTTGTTTTAAAGCGATCCAATCACACTTTTCAAAAAGATTGGTGGCGACTCCATGTTTTTTAAAGTTTTACCAAAAAGTCAAAGCCTCCCTGAAAAGGTGGTTGCGACAAATGGATACAAGGATTTATAGTGGTTTGGCCTTCTAACAAGCACCTTCATCCACTACCTTAGCTTCCCACTAATGATTTTACGAAATTTACTCTTGAATTTCTTCCCCTTTTCAAGGCTAATGAAGCAACCTTTACACACTCAAAGCTTTCTAATTCAAAGCTTGAGTAAACCATCTTTACAAGAGAAATTTGAGCAAACTTGAAATCTCTCACTAGGTAGATAGTTTGCACTCTTAAGCTCACTCACCAAATCCTAAACACTTGAGCAAATTTGACAATTTTGGCTCACAAGTGTTGTCTATACTAGAAATGTACAATTCAAGCTCTAAAGACAATTTAACATCATAATGTTGTTACAATTGAAGCATTAACCATCTCTTGATGCTTGAAGGTCCCTTTTATACTCTTAATTGAGTTTGTACTTGTTGAGGACCGTTGAGGTTGAATTAGAGTCGTTGGAGCTTTATTTCTCACCATAAATACAGTTCTGTAGCTTAGCGCATCGATACTCCTCAAATCGTATTGATACGATCCCGATAAGGAAATAGTTGTTGATCACTTCCAGCTGGTGTGTATCGATACACGTAGCAAGCGTATTAGTACGATCCTACACTTTAAAAGACCGTTGGGGGGGTAGTTGGGCGTATCAGTACGCGATACAACCGTATCGGTACGCGAACTAGTTGTTAGATATTTTAAAAAAATACCGTATCGATACGGACAAAGCGTATCAGTACGGGTTTTGGCTATTGAAATTTCACTGTAGCTGAAACTCTAAGGCATATCGATACATTACCAAACCGTATCGGTACGGTTATTTGAAAAACACTGGTTTGGCTATTTTAAAAGCATTTTAAGTCATTTCAAAACCTTTTAAAAACCCTTAAACATATTTTCAAGTTGTTTGACTAAAAAGCTTACTTTAAATTATTTTCAATTTTGTCCGAAACATTTTTCAATTATTATATCAAAACTTATAGTTCTACAAATTTTCATCCGCAGAGGGGCCATTTTGACCCAAAATAAAACATTGGGGGTTAAATTGCTCTCCAAAAAAAATATGGGTCAAAGTGACTACTATTCAATCAAACGTTGAGGCATTTGTTGACTTTATGCCAAACTGAAAAGCTTGTATATGCATTTTTTTAATAATCTTAAAGAGATTATATTTGTCTATATTTTTTTCTTAAAATTTATATTTAATAAACTCACGTTGGAAATATACAAAATACGACATAACGTCAAACAAACAAAATACAAGTAACTTATAAAAAACAAGTGTAAATTCAAACACCAAATTATGTGTTCAACAGAACATAAGAATAATTTGTGTTTTGGCTCCATTGTCCTAGTGGTTGAATAGTATTAACACTTTTTCTCCGGAGTTTGCTATACAAAGGGTTTTGATATACACATCTCTTAGGATTGTGTATAAAAACTATTAGATTCCTATCATTAATTGTTATTTTATTTTTTAATGTAATTTATTAGAATGCAATAAAATATATTCTTAAAAAATTAAAAATCATTAACTGTGTTTTAATAGAATTAAATCCTAACACCCTAAACCCTAAACAATTAACCCATACCCTATAAATACTAAACTCTAACTCTAAACCTTAAATATTAACCATAAACACTAAACTCTAAACCCTAAAAACCATAAACCCTAAACCCATAAAAATACAATACTAAAATCATAAACCCTAAAATTATAAATCATAAACCTTAAACACCTAAACCCTTTTACATATACACAACCATAAGGGTTGTTTATAAGAACTATTAGATCCTATCATTAATTGTTATTTTACTTTTCAATAGAATCTATATATTAGAATGCAATTAATTACGTTCCTAAAAAATTAAAAATTATTAATTGTGTTTAATAAAATTAAATACTAACACCCTAAATCCTAAACCATAAACAAATATATATTTAAATTGAAAATAATCTAACTCTAACATTTTTAAAAAAATTCTTAACAAATATAAAAAACCATCAATAACACGCATTTGGCTCTAATTTAAGTTTAAATTACTTTTCTGGATAAGGAAAGATGAGAGAGATTGTTCAAGATCAGAAGTGTTCATAGGTCGAATTACATTTGATTCAGACTTATGAATGGTTTTTAATAAACTCCATGCTTGTCAAGTTTGACTTAATCTTAAATATGAGCTGATAATAACATGCTCTCCGTCCCCATACCCGACGGATTCTCACAGGTTTCAGATCTAGAAGATGGGAAGCGTCTGAGAGCAGCAACCACAGCAGTGGGAAGATCAGAACAATCGTTCACGTCGGAGCAACGCTAGAACCGGTGTAGAGTTGGAAGAGTTTGACGGAAGAAACAACAGGTCCAGCAAGAGTTTCTTCAACACCACAAAACCCTATAGCAGACAAAGAAAATTTTTGAGGCCCGAAGTTACAGTATTCGTGAATCTTGTTAGCAAAAGGATTCATCCCTCAACCCTAAAGGAAGCTTTTTCATCCTATAGAAAGATTGTTGATGTCTACATCGCCTATAACAATCTAAGGAGAATCCATAATAGCCACACTTTCGGATTTTTCTAGCGTGCGGCAGATTAATATGCGGCTAATATACGGCGTTACCGGAAACATGGTTGTGTATATAATGTAACCGGTAAAGCGGTACCGGATATGTGGATATGAAATGATAAAACCGGTAAAAACCACACAAAAAAATGATAAAATAATGGTAACCGGCTAATTTAAGTAAAAGGTCACACATAATAAAACCGGTAGCGTCTAATTTGTTATAAGGTATATAATGTATTCGGTAACGCGGTACCGGATATGTTATATTCGAAAGTTTACATACTTTTGAAAAGTTTATCGAAACTTTTTATCAATGGTACCGGATATGTTGAATTCGAAAGTTTCCATACTTTTGAAAAGTTAATCGAAACTTTTTATCAATGGTACCGGATATGTTGAATTCGAAAGTTTCCATACTTGTGAAAAGTTTTTCGAAACAATTTATCAATGGTACCGGATATGTTGAATTCGAAAGTTTGAATACTTTTGAAAAGTTTTTCGAAACTTTTTATCAATATATGGATACTTATATTAAATGTTTGGATACGTCTATGAGAGGTAAAGATACTATCGAAAAAGTATGGAAACTTTATAAAAATTAGAATCAAGAAAATAGTAGGCATCAGATAGAAAGGAAAAGATTACAAAATGAAAAGATTACAAAACGATATGGCAACGGAAATAAAAAGAAATTGAGAAGAAACAAAAGATTCATTGTCCCTTCAAGCCTCCTCCCTTCAAGTCCCCCTGCCACCCATGGAACTTGTTCCAGCACCAGCTTGCTGTCCAACCATCTCCGCATATGGTCGCATCTCAAACTTGACCTTTTGGTTGGCTAATGAACAAAATTTTTTTGCATAAGTATGAGCAGAAGAGTATCTTGTTATTAATAATAGAAGAAAATGATAGAGAAAACCTTGGAGATGGCGGTTGAAGGTGTGTATATCTTCTTTTTCAGCCATGTAACCATATAGTTGGCGCTGGCTGGATGGAGGGGAAGGAGCATGACGTTGCCAAGCATCTAACCCGAAACCTTGGGCAGCAAACTGGTTATGCAGACGCTGAGCATCTAAATAACCTCTCGCTGTGCTCTCAAAAATCAAAAGGCTCATCCCACGATGGCCTCGTGGACCATATGAATGGCGAGCCTTGGCAACAGCACCAAAGGTATTGAAAGCGTTGAGAAGGTCTTGGTTTCCCATGCCAACCCACTGAAGCAAAAAATTAAAGAAATAAGAAGTTAAGTATTATAATAGTAATGAAAACATAATTCAGAAGTTATATAACTACCTTCCCCTCTTCATTTGTATGAAGTTGTGTGTTCCTAATCATCACCATGGGTGGCCAGAGTATTTGGTGATTAGGTTCCTGGTGGCTTGAAGGCGGGGGGGAGACAATAGCAGCATCATTACTCAGACCACGCCAATGGCCTGAAGCGTTTTGTTGAGGTTGAGGTTGAGGAGTGGCCGAAGCAGCCCTTCTTCGTAATTCCTCGTCCAACGTCTGAGCAAGGAGGCGATGGATTTTCATCTTATCTCATTTTTTGGTTTTTGCATGGGTGAGTAGGGACTGAAGGCCAGAAAACGACTTAGAGGCACCAGGACCTCCGTGGCATGCTGGACAGCGCCATGTAGTAGTAGGGTCGTTGATAGAGTTCATTCGATCGAAGGCCTCGAAGAAACTCCTGAAAAATTTGCTGGATTTTAATGCCTCGTGGCTTAGTTGTTCGTCATTTTCAGAATCAGAATCAAAGTAGAAATCATCATCACTGTTTGATGATGTGTCGAATTCAATCTTCCTCTTTGCGAAAGACTGAGGAATTTTACCCGAATTTCTGCTTGAACTCATTTTATAATAGAAGATTGGGAAAGAGAACTGATTATAAAAGCAAAGGACTGTTGAGTAGATAAAATTGAAGATGTTGTGAAGAGCAAAATAGAGGAGTTGTTAATTTATAGGCAATTTCCGTTTGGGAGGGAAAGTGATAATGCATGAGACTGAAAAGGCAGAGATTCGTTCGTTCTCCTCGTTTCCCAGGTTATAGAAATAAATGAGGAGAAGGTACATAAACAGAAACGGTGCATGTGATACATTGGAAAGACGCGAAACTGAAAAGGTAGAATCAGATTCGTTCTTCTCCTCTTTTTCCGGGGTTATAGAAGTAAATGTGGAGAAGTAGGAGCAGTAAACGGTGCATGCGTGATACAGGGAGGTAGAAGTGAAAAGACACGACACTGAAAAGGAAGAATCAGATTCGTTGTTGGGAATAAGGGTTTAAGCTTTATACAGGAGGAGCAGTAAACGGTGCATGTGATACAAGTGAGAAATGACATAACACTGGAGTGCAAAGTTGTAGAAGTGTATAATGAAAACGGTAATAAAAAACCGGATACATTGATGTAATGAATAAAGAATAGAGTAAAAATAGACCGGGATCATGAATGTTTTTGCAAACTTATCAATAATTTCCATTAAAACATGGAAAAGTATCGAAAATCTTGTTAATTATCGATATTTGTGTGTCAAAAGTATCGAAAATCTTGTTTTTTATCGATATTGTCGAAGGAAATTCGTACCGGAACATTGATTTTCTGGCAAAAGTATCGGGTTTTTTTATTAATAGTGTGTAAATTGTATCGAAACATTTTGTTCCAGTAAGCTATGGGAATCCGTTGTTTCTTAAAGTATCGGTATTTGTATGGTAACGTTAAGGAACTATCGATATATTCGAGCAGATTCGCTAATGTATGATGGAATTTAACAGCAGTATCGAAACATTTTTTCAGATAGGGGGAATAATGTATCGAAATTTTATTTGGAGGCAGTGGACAAGTAAGGGATAAAGGATGAAATAAGACGTCATATAACATAATTGGAAGATAATTTCAGAAGTTTTTTGTTAATCTGAATCATCGTAGTCAGTGGACACGTCTGAACTTAGGTTTAGTTCTTCGATCAGCTGTTGTTTTCGTTCTCTACGCCTGTACACAAAAAGTTGCAGCTCATCCGCAGCCGCATCAACATCCGGTGAAGACGGTGCGCGTTCAGTGTTTGGATCAGGTTGTACGGGTGCAGACGAACTACCTTCGCCGGCGTTGACGTCGTCAAACTTAACATGTAAATCGACGTCTGTAGCTCCGACGGAATTGAGGCGGTCATACATGTTACGAACGTCTGTTTCGTTCGTAAGCTTCATAACGTAGTGTGTTTTGTTTGCTGACGGTGTTGGGATTCGACATTCCATGGAAGAAATTTGTTTGTCGCCGTGTTTACTAACCTCGATTGTTGTCAACTGTATTAAATCTTTCAGTGACATTTTGGTGGTGATTGTTGACTGAAAAAAAGTATCGAGAAAATAAAATGTTGCCTGAAATTTGGCCATAAGGTGAGCAAAGATTGGGCTCGGTGTTTAGAGAGAATTTGGAATGAGTTAGTGATGGTGGAATTCGTGGGTATTTATAGGAAAGCAAAACACCACATAAGTAAATTTAACTGGAATGAAAACTGTAATTCGCATTTCATTTAACAATACTTTGTTTTTACAATAGTATAGAAACATATTTAGTAAGTTGGAATAATGTTGCCTGAAGGTATCGATAATATTTATCGTCATGTAAAGAAAGAATCGATATTTTCGAGCTGATTCGGTAACGTATGAGGGAATTTAACAACAGTATCGAAACATTTTCAGAAAGGGGAAAATTGTATCGAAACTTTATTTACAGTAAGCTATGAGAATTCATTGTTTCTTTTAGTATCGAAATATTTTATCGTGAAGGAAAGAAAGATTCGATATTTTCGCGCAGATTTGGTAATGTAACAGGGAATTTAACAAGAGTATCGAAACATTTTCAGAAAGGGGAAAACTGTATCGATACTTTATTAACAGTAACCTATGAGAATTCATTGTTTCTTTTAGTATCGAAACATTTTATCGTGAAGGAAAGAAAGATTCGATATTTTCGCGCAGATTTGGTAATGTATCATGGAATTTTACAAAAGGATCGAAACTTTTTCAGCAGAGGGAAAAAATGTATCGATAAAAAAATAGAATTTATTGCACGTTAACTTTGTAGGAAGGAAGAAATAAATTGCTCTAAATGCTTTCAACCACCATCAACCACCATCAACCACCACCACCTACCGAATTTAGTACCTGAAAATGAAAGCAACACAACAGAAGTCCTGTGCAGGAAAAGTTAGGACCACTTCAACCGATCGTGTTTAAGAAAATGGAAGATATTCCATCCAACGATGTTAATGGTAGCGGGAATTTGCAAGATGAGAAGTTGACCGTTGATGATTCGGAACTGTTGGTAGGTCAGCTCTTTTCTTCACGAGAGGAAGCTTGGAATTTTTACAAGGAATACGCAATGAAAAAAGGTTTTAGTGCACGTCGAGGAACATCACGGCTGGATGGCGAAGGGAATGTTAAGACACAAGAATTTTGTTGTTCAAAAGAAGGGTTTAGGTGTTCGAAGGTCGAAAATGTTAATCGTCGACGTGCGCATACGCCAGTCACACGAACAGGATGCAAGGCCAAAATCGTTGTCACAGCAACAAAAACAAAAGATCAGTGGGTTCTGAGTAAGTCTTTCCACGAACATAATCATGCATTGTGCACACCTCTTATGACACCATTTATGCGTTCAAATAGAGGTGTGACTGAGGCTGATGTGGCTGAGGCAACATCGTTGAAAGATGTTGGTGTTGGGACATCAAAGGTAATGAAATATTTCATGAATCAGGCAGGGGGATTTCGTAATGTTGGATTTACTAGTAAAGACCTGTACAATGCACTTGATAGAGGTAAATCAAAGGAGCTTGTCAATGGGGATGTGAATGCACTCCTTGATTACTTTGAGTACAAGAAAGATGATGATCCAGGGTTTTTTATGACATACTCCACAGATGAATCAGGGGCATTGCAGCATCTTATTTGGGCTGATTCAACATCGAGATCTGATTACACTTACTTCGGTGATGTTATTGCCTTCGACACAACTTACAAAGGTAATTACTATGCACGACCAATTTTGCCTATTGTCGGTGTCAATCATCACCATAGCACAATAGTTTTTGCTACTGCGATCATAGCTGACGAAACGACTCAATCGTTCGAGTGGGTGCTGCGAAATTTTCTACAAGCCATGCTGAATAAAGCGCCTCTTTCAGTTGTGACAGACGGGGATAGGGCAATGCAGAGGGCTATCAAATGTGTTTTCCCTTATGCTAAGCACTGATTATGTTCCTGGCATCTAGCTCGCAATGTACAAGCTAACATTGGTGACAACAAATTTAGCACAGCGTTTAACAGATGTATGAGGTCGTGGTGGACAACCAGCGAATTTGATAGAGAATGGTCTAGGGTGATTTTCGAATTCAACGTCGAAAACCATCCATGGGTGATAGAGAAGGGAAATACTCGGAACTTATGGGCTCAAGCATATCAAACGGGTCATTTCTTTGCCAATTTGCGATCCACACAAAGAAGCGAGTCCTTGAATGCTGCACTCGGACGTGCCCTGATACAGAAGAAGACATATGTAGACGTAGTTCGTACAATTGAACACTATTTAATTTGACAAATTCGTATCAACGAGTTGGAAGCAGATTGCTTAAGTTCGCAGACAACGCCCTACCAGATCACCAAACTCACAGACCTAGAAAGCCATGCTGGTCAAATTTATACGCGAGCATCATTTGGTTTCTTCCAAGAAGAACTTCAATAGGAGACTTTGTACCGGATTGACGAAAAAATTCAGTCCTTATCAGATGAGTCTATACATTTTGTTCTGTCAAAGTACAAGGAAAAGAACATTAGATTTGACGTATCTTTTGATGTTGTCTCGGAAACTGTCACATGCTCGTGTAGGAAGTTTGAGACTGTAGGAATTCCATGTTGCCATCAACTGCATGTTCTGAAGCACTTGGATTACACATGTATTCCAAAGTCCTGGATTCTAACTCGATGGACGAAGGAGGCGAAGGCTGCTGCACCAAGTTTCCTTGACTTCAATGTAGCACCTGAAGTTATGCAAATGGCACGGTTCGCGGCCCTACGTACAACGTCAAGTCGTTTGTGCTACATTGCATCAAAGACAGATGCATCTTTCATAACCGCAAGAGATGAGATGAAAAGACTAACTGCCGAATTTGAAAACTCTTTCGGTTTGAAAGATTCAAGTAAACGAAGAAATGTTGATAATGGAGTTCGCGTTGGCGACCCTAAACGAAGACAAGGAAAGAGAAAAGTTGTCCAAAAGAAGATCGTCCAGAAGAAAAGTAGGAGTTGCTCTTTCTGCAATAATGAGGGACATAACAAGTAACGTGTCCTAAATTAAAGCTGGGTCTGGATTCTTTTACACAACATACCTCGACTGACTTTTTTGCTAACGATGCGGAATGGTCCTACGGCCCCGCAGATGAGGATTATAATGTAAGTTACTATATGTATTCTACAACATATTGTCCGCAAGTGTTTGTTTATGGTTAATTTTAATATCAATCACTTATTTATGTCTCAGGGCAACGAGGACATTTGGAAAACAGCAAGTTCCCATCAACAGACATGGAATACAGCAAGTTCCCATCAACAGACATGGTGACTGCATACAACATTACGATATAACATTCAAATGTGTAAAGAGTTATTTTTTACAAATTCGGGTACAGTACTCTGGTCATTCGCCAACTTTTCCAAAAATTCTCGGATGCTTCCGCCCTTTTCTGTGGATATATAAAAATAACCCAAATTAGCAGACTCTCCTATCAACATCTTCAATATATAAATAAACCAATGGAATTAGTCACATATGTAACTGTAATACCTAACGCATTGTCGTTGGAAGATGATTGGTTATAGGGAGGCGGACATATGTAGGTGTATTCCTATAAAGAAAAGATAAATTTAGAAAATAATAGCCATTGATTACGGATTTAAAAAATTGAATGTAAAAAATATTACTCACTGGATTATGCCTCATTTTCTCGGAGGAATCATCCACCAACAGTGTATTCTCCTCTTTGAATTGAGGATACTCATTCCAAACTTGATGCAAGTCTTTGCAGAAGGTGTATTCCTCTTCCTCTATGCACTTTGATTGATCCTGTTAATAGTAACTTGTATCAGTCCAAAATGTAAGAATCATAACAAATTCAATTACCAATATGTAAGAAGCATCTTACCCAGATGAAAAAATATCGTTCTTTTTGTACGGGTATTTTGTTAAGAGCAAGGTCAATGTTATGCCTGCAATCGTGAACAATTACCACGATAAAATTCAAATTATTTAAGAGGTCAACGTTAAATGTTAACAATTTGGATCACAACGGTGCTTACCTCAACTTAGATGACCATATTCCAACAAAAAAATGCTCTAAACAAAATTGCATAAATTCTTCTACACCTGGCCTCAGTTTAACATCTACAACATGAAGTGAAATTAAACATAATTGTTTTCTTTATAGCCGTAAGCAGATTTACAGAAATTTAATTACCTCTGGGAGTTTCTTTTGTATAATATGCAAGGACTCCGTTGACATAAAAAATGACAAGTTTTTTGTTATGTGTTACAGAAATAATATATCTGCTGGGGTCTTCACTGTCATCGTCATCTGAACTGCGTACCTCTTCATCATTCTCCTCTTCAGGCACCGTATTATCCTCTTCACGCACCAGTGGATTGTCCACTTCTGTTATAAGCATGTCAATAGTCAAATAACCGAATGTCAATCGTAAATTGAAAGGTTATTTTACCTATGGGTTTGTCTTTGCTTTGAAGCCATTGATTACAGAAGTTGGAGACGTCAGCACGAACTGAGGAAATTTATGCTCGCATTTGGCCGATTTGGTGATTAATCTCGCCAAAACGAGCATCCATTTGCTCGCGGAAATGAACCATGTAATCCATCACTGACTTCATGGTAATGACCCCTTCGATCTCAAGTTCTTGCATCCGCTCCTGCTGTTCTGCTTCAACGTTCTCCACTTGGTCGTTGCCTTGTTCTGCCCCAATTAGACATTTGTTTATCCAACCGACGTTTTGATTAAACTCGTATCCCGCTTTTGTCAAGGTAATCATGTCGATCTTCCTGGATAGTCGAAGAGGGCAGTCAAGATTGAATTGCACTCCTTCCTTCCTCAATATATGGCAAATTATGCATCCATATGGTAGTGAGGTTGTAATGGAAGCACCCTTCTTCACTATATGTAGCATTGTCTCATATATCAGTTTTGCTATGTTTGGAGCGGTTCTTGATTCATATTTAGACAACCACCAGTAATCAATATCTCGAAGTTCTGAATATTTCCCACCGGACGGCCTCAGAAACCAACTGACAAGAAAGTGGAACAATCTGCCCTCCGCACCAAGGCGAGTGGGAGTATTCCGATCCACACGTTTCATGGTAGGATCTATAACATGTTCATCGGAATCTCCTACATTCTTCACTCCTATACTAGCAGCAATAGATGACGCATCTATATATATGTCCTTACCCATGACATGAGTCGTAAATCCTAATATTTTTCCCGTACCAGGGTGCGGGTCTAATTTTGCATTACTATAGAAAACTCTAACAAAATTGGGGTAATATTTTGGTTCTACACCAAGCAGTTCCAGCCACCCCCATTCTGTAAATGTATCTTTAAACCCAAATTTGTTTTTCTCATCGAAGAAGAAGTTCAAGTCAATAACACGTTCTGGACGAATCTTCCTTGTTTTGAAATTGCTATCATATGTCAGTTTCTCATCGGTGCTTCTAAAGTTTTGCGATTCAAAAGACAAATTTTCTTCAGAAGAACTTGAACTTACTTGACTAGCAGACCTTGATTTCGAAGATGACTTTGTCTTCGAAGCAGAAGTTCTCTTCCGTTTGGGTGCCCCTTTTTTGGGTGCCATTACAACTGTTATATGCAGAAGATGATCGGTTACTCCATAATCGTGCAAAACCCTAACCCTAAAGTACGAAAAGTCAGTCACTTTTACTAACCTGTAAATATGATCGTTGTAATCGTCCTCGTCGGTGTTGATGTTACCCAGGTCGTCGTTGGAGTTGAAGAGATCTCTGCAATAGTTTCGAATAAATTCCTAAATGGGTGTTTGATTTAAGTTAAGAGTTGGTTTAAATAGAAATCCCGCCTAAAGTTCCGATTAAGATTATAAGTTTCGATAATTTAATAACGAAGGAAATAAAGTATCGATTTTTTCGAGGATTAATATTATAAGGATACATATATTTCGTAAAAAAGTTTCGATATTATCAACAATTGGGACAGAAAAGTATCGACAATTTAATTCCAGTAACCTAAGCAAGTCCGTCTGTGTCAAAAGGTTTCGATAATTTAATAACGAAGGAAAAAAATATCGATTTCGTCGGGGTATGTTACTCTAAGGATACATATATTTCGTATACAAGTTTCGATATTATTACTCATTGGGACAGAAAAGTATCGACAATTTTATTCCAGTAAGCTAAGCAAGTCCGTCTGTGTCAAAAGGTTTCGATAATTTAATAACGAAGGAAAAAAAATATCGATTTTGTCGGGGTATGTTACTCTAAGGATACATATATTTCGTATACAAGTTTCGATATTATTACTCATTGGGACAGAAAAGTATTGACAATTTTATTCCAGTAAGCTAAGCAAGTCCGTCTGTGTCAAAACGTTTCGATAATTTAATAACGAAGGAAAAAAATATCGATTTTGTCGGGGTTTGTTACTCTAAGGATACATATATTTCGTATACAAGTTTCGATATTATTACTCATTGGGACAGAAAAGTATCGACAATTTTATTCCAGTAAGCTAAGCAAGTCCGTCTGTGTCAAAACGTTTCGATAATTTAATAACGAAGGAAAAAAAATATCGATTTTGTCGGGGTTTATTACTCTAAGGATACATATATTTCGTATACAAGTTTCGATATTATTACTCATTGGGACAGAAAAGTATCGACAATTTTATTCCAGTAAGCTAAGCAAGTCCGTCTGTGTCAAAACGTTTCGATAATTTAATAACGAAGGAAAAAAAATATCGATTTTGTCGGGGTTTGTTACTCTAAGGATACATATATTTCGTATACAAGTTTCGATATTATTACTCATTACGGCAGTAAAGTATCGAAAATTTTATTCCAGTAAGCTATGGCAGTATCGACAATTGTTTCCTAAAGGAATATAAGTATGATATTTTTACAAGAGTAAGCTATTATGTTAACATAATTTACAACAAACTAACTATGATATCATTATTTACATAGTGGGAAAAAGTATGGTAACATAATTATCTTTTCATACGTGCCAGGCAAGCAGTTGTGACCTTCGCTCTCCTTCTATTACAATCGTGATTTATGAGATCGTTTAAAACTCTCGGACGATCAAAATCCCCAACAACCTACATTCAAATTAGGAGTCAATGTCAGTCCCAATTTTTTTTTAAAAATGAAGTCCTTTTCCGACAACTTACCAAATCATCCGGTGACCTCCCTTCAGAAATAGCTTCCATCCACATGACCACATACATTCCGCAATCATGTCTGTTCGTTTGCACCTTCGTCTTACGGACCACGAATTTTAAATCCCTCGGTGGGACCTTAATCTTCCCAAATTGGGCAGAAAACGCCTCGTCCTCACTAAATTTCTGAAAACATTCCAACTGCGTAAAAAAAATAAATACAATTAGATTACGAAGAATTTATGCATTATAAATTACAAAATGTATCGACACATACTGTTTTCTTTGTTTGCTCCACTCTAGTCTTGTGCCGGGGAGATCTATGTAGACTATCAAGAAACGATGCTACACGATCAACCATATCCAACACCAAGAGACACCAATGAGTATCCGAATCGTTTATTGGCATGAAGATCTACAACAATTGTCACACAAGATATTAGAACATTTATTGTTATTATTTAAATACTTAACAACATGTAAGCAAAAATATCTTACAATGTCACAATCGGTGAGTTTATTATGGCCCATCAACGTTCTAGAATAGAAGTGTACAAGATACGGCGCATTTTGACCGTCGCTTATGAACGCGTTCTGCATTTCAAAAAACAATCTCCAGTAATTGACCAGCCATGACCAAATTGGACACGAAAATGTGTAAAAATGTAACTTACTTACCACAAATTCGGATGGAAGATAGCAAATCTTCCGCTTCATGGTAGGATTCCTCATCGACTCGTAACCCAATAACCAGCCTTTCAAATTAATGATCTGACTTATTAGCCATTCCCCGGGTATTAAGCTGCAAAGGTCGCCTGCTGTGCAATGTTCGAGCCCGTAATCTACGATGACATCTCTATAGAAGCAATTTTTTTTGTATTAATTTTTTCACCACATTTATTTAAATATCACTCGCAAAGCAATATATATAACTTACCCTGGTTCTAACAAGCCACTATTCCATACATAATCACACATAGCAGCCTCGACGACATCAATTCCCTTTGGTATTTTTACTTTTGTAACCTACGATATATCAATAGATATTAGCCGCAACACAATAATCAAAATGGATGTCATTTGTATTATTCATTTTACCTTTTTACTCTTCTGCTTCTTTGGTGCAGGACACCCTGAATCGAGCTCTACATCTATTGCATGACCCGGTGTCCTAGTATCTTCATGGTGGACCTCTCTTATATGTTCCTCCACCCTCTTAGTCAATTCTTCGACATTTTCTTCATCATTTTTTATAAGTTCTTCATATTTAGCCTCAACATAGCTCCTCTTTTTGTTTGTTTCAGGAATTAAATCTATCCCCTCATCCATATCTTCCTTGAATTCAGGACTTAAATGTATCCCCTCATCCATATCTTCCTTGAATTCAGGAGTTAAATGTATCCCCTCATCCATTTTTTTGTTTATTTCAGGAATTAAATCTAACCCCTCCTCCAATTTTTTTTCCACCGTTTCAATCACCCCCTTTAACTCACCCCTCAATTCCACCACTTCTTTAACAACACCATTACACTTTTCCCCTACTTCCCCCTTTAAGCTCTCAATAGCCTGTTCGATTCTGGATTGTCTTTGCAAACAATCAGAAACGAGTTTTTTAACCTCCGCCAACTCAGCAATCAATATGTCAAATTTACTTCCCCCTTCATTCACTTTCAACTTATATTCTACCTTCTCCTCTTCCTCCTCTTCCTCCTCTTCCTCCTCGCCAACCTTCGGAAATAAAGTACATTATTAGAGCATCTTTCTTTTGTAAGTCCTTAGTAATCTATAAATACTGAAATTACCATTACCTTCTTTTTCGGTAATTCCAACTTTAACTTTGCCATAACTCGAACAACTTCTTCCTTGCCCCAGGCAGTGATGCGTGCCACTCCGGTTTTTCGGAATGTCGGCACAGAAGAAGAATCTGACCAAAAATCATACAATGCAACCTGCATTTTGTATAAACTTTATCATTTTCTATAATAACTACTTACAAAGTTTTCTAAACCAATACCAATATTCAACTCGTGAAAAGTTTACCTCTAAGACAGCAATGCATCCTTTCAGATATGAGGGGTTTTTGGACTTTTGAAAAGTCGTGATTGCATCAATTATTTTCTCATACACATATGAAGCCCAATTTAATTCACCTCTAAACCCGGAGTCGCACAATAACTTCATACTATCCTTGCTCGGGGATGAATCACCCGTTGGACAAAGGAATACTCCGACAATGTACAATAGTACACGGGCCTTCAGATCATCCCCTTCATACTTGCCGCTTTTTATTTCGTCCTCAAGTGTAGCAAATGACACATTAGACGTTAGGCCATACTTCTGCACAAGTAATTTCCAATCCTCCCTGTTTATAACTTCATCCACACTCTGGCCTTTTATTTTGTAGCCCCAATACGGCTTCAACAATTCGGACACTAAAATGAAATGAATATTCTCCGTATCGCACATCACACTTCTGCAAATCAAAATCTCCCATCAACAACCGACACAATTCCCTCTGAATTGGTCGGTCCTGAATCCCAATAAGAGATCCAAACCCCATTTCTTCCAATAGATTTGATTTACCCTTCGCTTTCAACTCCTCTACTATGTTGTGCACTCGTTTTATGCTACACCTAGTCGACACTTCCTATGTAAATAATATTCATATAATGTCAGAGTTTTTATATATCATTTATAAAATATTTACAACTATAATGAATACCTTCTTCTTCTTCTTCTTCGCCTCATAGTTTCCTCTAGCATTTATGGACAACATGTTGTATGGTTGCTTCTCAGTTGCACTCATCTTGTACCATTTCTTCACCACCACGTCTCTCACCTGCAAATTATACATAAACCATAAACAATCAAAATATTCAACCTCCAATATATTCACTATAATTTCAATATACATACCGAACCGACAGTGTAAGTCCCAGAATCCCTCATCCTCTGCAATTCGTCAATACTGTCATCATAGGAAAGTTTAAATGTTCTTAAATACTTTCATCCAATAACAATTTACAGATTAATTATTTCACAATTTCTACTTACTAGAAGTACAGATATCCACCCTTTGGTCTCTTCGGATTTTCCTCCCTATCTACTTTCTCCGCCTCCATTTGAATCATTTCAGTCTCATCTTGAACAACATCTTCATGATCCTTAGAACCCATCTCGCTTCAGTTTTCTGACACAAGTATCGATATATAAATTATACCGACATTATTACTTTCTACCGATAAGTTCACAGAACAAAGTTCCGATATTTAATTACTAAATATATTTACACATTTTCGACCTATATAGATCAGAATTCCGATTTTACTTCAACATCACTAAACCCAAAACATTATCCCCAACTACCCAATACTACATTACCAAATAATTAGGGTTTCGACAACATACCTTTTACTTCAAAGTCCCCAAACCCTAAACCTATCCTTTCGATTCTGATACAACAAATTAGGCTTTCTGTAAATGCAACCAAACTCGTGTCGATTTCACAGCAACCAAACTCGGGTCGATTTCAAATACTCTCCTCTCTTAGGTTTTCTGTAAATGCAAGCAATACAAACGATACTTTTAACCGGTTATATAATTATGATATATATAATCGATATAATTCCCAAAAGTTTCGATATGTTTTTGAATTGTGTCGATTCTTTCCACACCAAACAATAAATCCGGTCAAGATTTACCGGTTACATTATATGAATTAGTAATGTAATCGGGTATGTTTTACCGGTTAGATTATATGAATTAAATATCGATTCTTTTCTGCACGCTCTTACTTAGATATCGATATTTTCAACATTTTTTCAACCACGGTTTCTTTGGTGTTCAAAAGGTTTCGATAATGATTTATAAAGTATGGATAATTTCGAAATAATATATCCGGTTATGTTTTACCGGTTAGATTATATGAATTAAATATCGATTCTTTTCTGCACGCTCTTACTTAAATATCGATATTTTCAACATTTTTTTCAACCACGGTTTCGTTGGTGTTCAAAAGGTTTCGATAATGATTTATAAAGTATGGATAATTTCGAAATAATATATCCGGTTATGTTTTACCGGTTAGATTATATGAATTAAATATCGATTCTTTTCTGCACGCTCTTAATTAAATATCGATATTTTCGACATTTTTTTCAACCACGGTTACGTTGGTCTTCAAAAAGTTTCGATAATGATTTATAAAGTATGGATAATTTCGAAATAATATATCCGGTTAGATTTACCGGTTAGATTATATAAATTAAATATCGATTCTTTTCTGCACCCTCTTAATTAAATATCGATATTTTCGACTTTTTTTTTCAACCACGGTTACGTTGGTTTTCAAAAAGTTTCGATAATGATTTATAACGTATAGATACTTTCGAAATAAACAACAAATTAGGCGCTACCGAATATATTGAAATTCGGATGAACATAACCGGTAATTTTACCGGTTTTGTTATAGTCCAAATGTCCGAGTGCCCATCCGCTCCAACTTAATGATAAATTCGGTGCTACCGATTATATCGATAATCGGATCAACATAATCGGTAACTTTTACCGAAAACATGATCTTTAACCGCTCACCGCCCTAGCCGGTTACGCCGTATATTAGCCGCATACTAGGCGCCGTACCGCAGAACCTCCCTTTCGCTTTCATAATATTCAGGTCTTGGAAGGAAGCTTGCAAGGCAGTGGAGATGGGAAATAACAGAAGAATGGATGGATTCTACATTAAAGTGTTTATGGCTAAAAGTCAGAAAATACAAAGTAGAAGTAGAGACAAAATGACAGCACCAACCATCAGCAAACTAACCTTGCCAAAAATTGACTACTCAAAACTTACAGATGGTAGATCTTATAAAGAAGTGTTAACTTCTAAAAAGGATGCACCAACTAGGGAAACAAAAGAAAGAATTCAGAAGAACTTAGCAAATACCTATCAGATGCCCCAAGTCGAAACCTTCACCGAGGAAATCATCCCTAGCTTCAAAAGATGTGTACCCTTTCACTATTCAATCCCTTCTAAAGACTGACTTGGTTAAGAAACAGTCTCATTGGCCAGGTGAAAAGCATGTATGACGCGGCATTTGCTCAACAGATTTTACGGTCAGAAGGATTCAAAGTTAAGGTAAGACCTTGGTCTGGTCCGTTCGTGGTGATCCTATTCGAAGAAGAGGAACATGTTCAAATTCTATGGGACTTAAAAGACACTCTTGTAAGAGCTTGGTTTGATGATATAGATACGTTCGATCATTTCTCTAGTAACAAAAAAAACTAAAAATATGAGCATGTTTAGAGAACATTCCATTAGAAGCTTAGAACGATTCAATGTTCCATGGTCAAGATGAGGATCAGTCATTGAGATAGAGGACGAAACTTCAAATAGGAGTAGGCTTGACTGCGCAAGGATCCTTGCCGACGTTAGCAAAAAATCCGACATTCTAGAGACGACCAATATTATAGTCAATGGAGCAACTAATAGCATCCGAATCTCAGTCTCTGATTTTGAAGATGAAAAATGATGGATTAATGAAGACAGTCTGGCGGACGGACAAACGGAGTCCCAATCCGATGAAGCGTCCAACCATCGCCTCGAAGAACTCAATCAGTGCCATAAAGTCGATTTCAAGAGAGATAGTTCAAAGACCATGGGTAACGACATTTCTGAGAGAACGACAGAATGTTTGTCAGGAAAGGAACTTAATGCAGTTGTTGACCCCTCAATTCCAGTGGGGCCGGTCCATAACTACCCACCTCAGTACATTGTGGAAAACGTGGAAAATTTGCTCGATTTTCCAATTTCATTTAATCCGGATTCCCCGAAGATTTTGTCTGGATCAAGTGAGCCCACGATACCTATCCTTTACAAAGATACTGAATTGTTCAAGATAAGGCCCAACTGCTTTAGACTCAAAAGTAGCGTGACCCCCTCATCTCTTAGGTCCAAGATGGACAAACTAAAAAAACGATCCCCTATGAATTTTGGTGATGCAAACCAGCAAGCAGAACCGGTTAAGAATTGGGCCCAATCAGTCTCTCAGCAACCAAATGTCAATAAAGAAATACTAGAACCCTAAGTGGCCACCACCCAAATTCCGACTACTAAATCAATTTCAGAAGCGAGAGCATCGCTGGAGGTCTGTAACGCGATCGGAATCTTCTTCGACGCCAGTAATGAGTTCGTATGCTCTAAGCTGGCACAACTCGAAGAAGATGTTTTGAACAACACCTAAAGTCGGGTATCTCCAATCAGTGAGCGATTTTAATGGCTATGAAGACACAATGCTTATTTATGTCCTGGAATATACGTGGGTTGGAGAAGTTTGAGAAAAAAGCTGAGGTGAGAAAGTTGATACTATCAAGCAAAGCTAGTGTTGTGTTCCTTCAAGAGACCAAGGCAAGTGGAAGAAAAACATATTAAAAAAATTTGCGGAAGAAGATCGAATTTCAACTTTGTTGCATCCCCATTTGAAGGCGCATCTGGAGGCTTGGTTACGCTATGGGACCCAGATTTCTTTGAGCATGAATCTAGAATAATTGAGCCCAGCTTCATCTTGCTGACAGGAAAGTTTGTGGCTACTAACTCAAAATGTATTCTTATCAACAACTATGCCCCTAATAATGATAAAAAAGACAAAAAAGTTTTGCTAAAATTAAACAGAGAACCCAAATTCAGAAGTTACCAATTGTCCTGGGCGGAGACTTCAACACTGTGAAGAGTTTTGAGGAGAAAGTCGGAGTGTCTTTGCGAAGGGGAGCCATGAAAGTTTTTTTTCTGAATTTATCGATGAGATGGGCGTAATTGATCTCTCTCTCCAAGGAAGTCACTTTACTTGGTCCAATTTCCGTGAATCTCCATTCTTTAACAGACTTGATCGCTTCCTGATATCCCCGGAGATCGTTGCCCTTTGGCCATTAGTAATTTAGAGTGCATTACCGAGGGGGATTTCAGATCATAACCCTGTTTTATTATCCATCAACAAGACACTGAGGGGTCCAAAGCCGTTTAAGTGGTTCACTTCATGGTTAGAGAGCAAGGAGCTGGTGGAGAAAATCAGAAGAGTATGTGCAGAAAAAAAGATGGGAAAATTACACCGGTGGTCCCAAAACTATTACCGTTTTCCTATTTTTGTCCCAAACCTATTTTTTTGGCAAAATCGTCCCTTCTGTTACATAGTTCTCATGTTTTGGTCTTCCGTCGTTAAAAACTAACGGAATTCCTCACATTCACATTATTTTCTTTGTTATTGTGCTAACACGTGTCACCACCACATTAGTCTGAATAAAAATTTTAAATAATATATATATATATATGAGAGAGAAAATAAGAAAAAAAATTCCACGTTAGCAATTCCATTAGTTTTTAACGACGAGGGACCAAAACATGAAAACTATGTAACATAAGGGACGGTTTTGCCAAAAAATAGTTTTGGGACCAAAATAGGAAAACAATAATAGTTTGGAGACCCCCAGTGTAGTTTTCCCAAAAATATTTAGAGATAATGAATCTTCTGAGATCATGTAAGTATGCAGCCAAATCTTGGTACAAGGAGAGTAGAAAATTTCACCCAGAGTCCACCCAAGTAATCAAAGAAAAATGCAACATGCTTGAATAAAAATAAATAACACCAAAGAACTCAGAAAGCTACGATCAGTGCTATGGATGTCTATTAGGAGGGAGGAACGCAATTGGTTGCAGAAGTCAAGGTTCAGATGGTTCCAAGTAGGCGACAAAAATACGAAATACTTCCACCTTGTTGCCTCCTCAAGAAACCGGATTAACCACATTAAAAGCTTGAAAATGGGAACAAGAACCATACGCGATCCAAATGAAGTCAAGAAAATAGTGGAAGAACATTATAGGAAAATTTACAACGTTTCCCAAACTATATCGGTTGCTAAACTTGAATGTAACTTGAACTTCTTGTGCCCTGAATCATTTAGAAGATTGGAAGAACCATTTTTATTAGAGGAAATTTGGACTGCAGTCTCATCTTTGGACGATTCTCGTGCTCCAGGTCCGGACAGATTTAATGTTGGGTTCATTAAAACTTTCTGGCCAAGCCTAAAAGAGAAGATCCTGCAGTTTTTCTCCTTAGTTCACAGAAGAGAAATTTCTGAGTATTCCTTCAACAACTCCTTCATAGTCCTCATACCCAAAATCAAATCCCCTTCTTCTATAGAACATTACAAACCCATAAGCCTTGTCGGGAGCATCTATAAACTCTTAGCCAAGGTCCTAGCGTTGCGCCTTAGCAGAGTGTCTTCCAAAATAATTGGCTAGAACCAATTTACGTTCTACCCGGGGAAACAAATTCTTGATTGTTCCCTAATTTCTAACGAGGTGATAGATTACACAAAAAAGAAAGTTCTTCAAGGCTTGATTTTCAAAGCCGATTTCCGCAAAGCTTACGATACAGTAGATTGATCTTTTTTAATGCTCACTTTGGAAAAAAAAATGGGATTTGGGAAGATCTGGCAATCTTGGATTCATTTGTGCATAGCTTCGGCCACCATATCAGTGCTAGTTAATGGCTCCCCAACGAAATAATTCTCCATCAATTAGGGATTGCGTCAAGGCTGTCCGCTATCTCCTCTGCTATTAAATCTAATAGCGGAAGTACTGAGTTCTCTTATTCTTAAAGCGAACACGTTGGGTTTCTTTGACAGATTAATTATTGGAAGCCAGGGAGTAAACATTACACACCTCCAGTTCGCAGATGATTTAATCATCTTTTGCAGAGACAGCGAAACAGGTATCTGGAACATAGTTCGATTACTAAGAGGGTTCGAATTGATCTCTGGCCTAAATTTAAACCTACAGAAATCTAAATGGTTTGGGATTAATGTAGAAGACATGGCAGTAGAATATTGAGCCTCCCTCATTCACTGTCAAAGCGAGAAACTACCATCCTGTACTTGGGTCTGCCTTTGGGAAACAACAAGAATGATGTAAAGGTTTGGGATCCAATAATAGAAAAGGTCAGATTAAAACTCGTAGGCTGGAAATCAAAATCTCTATCCTTTGCGGGCCACATCACCCTGGTCAAGACTGCTCTCTCCAACATGCCAATTTACTACATGTCCTTATACCTTATGCCTAGTCAAGTATGTTCGACTTTGGCTAGCCTGGTTTCCAAATTCTTGTGGGATTTTAAAAAGGGTCGTTCTATTCATTGGTTATGCTGGGAAAAAATATGCTTGCCAAAAACACATGGTAGTCTTGGTCTCGTGGATTTCAAACTCAAGAACATAACTCTCCTTCTAAAATAGATTTGGCGATACAGTTCGGAGCTGGATAATCTTTGGAGGAAGGTTGTAGGCGCGAGATACAAAGGTAACAGTCACTCTATCCTTCCTAGAAATTTAAACCACAAACATAAATCATGGACATGAAAGAGTATCATAGCCGCCCTCAAGTCGAGTGATAATCTTTTCCTCAAAAACATCTGATACATTGTTGATAATGGCCTACGAATCTCCTTTCGGAGTGATGTTTGGATCGGGGAAATGGCGCTTAAAACAATGTTTCCAAGAATCTTCATGCTTGCTACCAACAAGACAAGTGTTATTGTTGAATTCGGCAAAGCTATCAATGGAACATGGCAGTGGAATATCCGTATGCATCAAAACCTTTTTGCCTGGGAAACTGCCCAATGGGAAGAATTTCTCAACACTATTAAGGAATTCAAATCCAACCCTGAAACTCTAGACAACATCCGGTGGATCGCAAATTCTAATGGAAATTACAGTGTCAAATCCTATTGCGAGATCAACACTCCTCCAGGTCTGCCCAAAGATGTTGTGTGGAATCACGTATGGTCGAAACTTTCCCCTTCTAAAGTGTCTGCATTTGTCTAGAAAGCTGTTCACGGCAGGATCCCAACTAAAACTGAACTATTTAAGAGAGGAGTACAGTTGCAAGATTCACACCTCTGTTTATTTTGCAATGCCGTCCCTGAAACAGTTGCTCACCTTTTGTGTCAATGTTATGAGGTCTGGAAATTATGGAAAAAATGGCGTGTTATCTGGAATGTCCACTTGGTGTTTCCTGGATCGTATCGACAACTTTTATTACTTTGGACTGTCGTATGCCCTAAAAAAATTCATTGCTCAATCTGGATTCTCAGTTTCTTCAGTATCAGCTGGACGTGTTGGCTGTATCGAAATGAAATAATCTTCAATAGGGGTAAAGTTGGATCTTGACAACCTATTCGACTTGTGTATGTTGTGTTTAAGCGGGTGGTGCTCTGCACTTTGGCCAGAAACGGGACTGTCGTCTACCTTGATTACATGCCACCCTGATATGTTTGGGATATATAACCCCACAAAGGAGCGCGATGCTTCTTAAAAATGGGTTCCGCCCCCTGGGTACACTGAAGTTTAACACAAATGGATAGTGAAAGGAAGTTTTGGTAACACTTGCATAGGAGGTTGTCTACGATATGATCGAGCTAAATGCTTAATTATGTTCTCAAAATCCGCAGGGATTTCAGATGCAGCTACAGCAGAGATTAATGCAATTTTAGAGTCTTGTACCTTATTCAAGAAATCTCCATGATGCCATTCTCATAAATTGATCATAGAGAGTGATTGTCTACAAGTGGTGGAATGGATCAAAATGCTCCAGAACTGCCCCACGAGTTTTAGAGCTTTTATTTCCTTATGCCTAAAATGATGCGAAGGTCTAGATTGGAGTATTCAATTTGCCCCAAGGGAGTGCAATACCATGGCAGACACTCTCTCCAAAAAAGGTATCTTACGCCCCTCCCATCTATGCCAATACTTCTTGTGAGAAATAAAACTGTATAGCTGGGCCTGATGGAAGTTCGTCAAACATATCAGTAAGGTCTGCTGTGGTTTTGCGATTCTAGTTTGATCGTATTATGATGCAGGTTGCTGCACCCCGTTAGGCAATGTACCCCTGCAGATTTATGATCACATAAGTAAGCTTATCCACCTGGCTTGGTTAAGATTCACTGGTTTTAGAACCCTTCTTAGGCGAAGTTCAAAGAGTTACGTGTGTGTAAAGAGGCCTCTGCCTTATGATCATAGATGTTTTGCACTTTTTTTCCTCCAACTAGGCTTAGGAAGATTTTTTAATGAGCCAAACGTCTATGTGTTGTTCCTTCTATCGAAATAAGAATATGATCCTTTCAAAAAAAACTTAAATATGAGCTTCAATTTTTTTATTATCGAAACTCATTTATATTATTTTTTAAAAAATATTTATTTTATTTTTAATTTAATAATTAGTATTTCTATTTCATCAAAATTGTTTTGTATCGTTTTATACACTAACAATTTGATATATTTTTAATACTTAAGCCATACTTTTACATATTAAATTGAAATAATAAATATATTATAAACACATAAGACTAATCGTGTCGGGTCAGCTTCTGTAAGAGTACGAATCAAAAGAACATAATTTTTTAAGAGATGAGAAGTGATTAGAGCAAAGATGGAGAAGCAGATAGAAGAAATTAGGGAAGAGGAGAATTCATTTCATTTCATCCATACCGAAAACCCTAATTTGATTGGGGTTTTAACCTTTTTAATACAAAAGGACAACAAATAATATTAAAACCGCACAGTTTAGCTAAAACTAAAATATAAAATTAGACATCTAAACTACAACGTTTTGATTGTCTGAAATGACACGTTACAAAACTTTTCCTTCAAAATAGTCCTTGTCCTCAAGGATTAAATGAAAAGAGAATCAGCCAAGGGTCTTCGAAGAAACAATCTTAAGTAATCGGATAATCATTGATTTCTTTTAAATAGTTTGACCAAATATTTTCTATTGCTCTTTTCCTCACAGCCACAACGGATAAACTGATACTAATGTTTCCATTTAAATTCACAAGATCAGTTGAACTCTCACAATGTAATGAAAATTTAAAAAATAATTGATGTAGCAACATGATCAAAAAGTGTCGGAGCTCGATTTCCACAACTAAAATAAGATGAAGAAGTCACATATAGGGGTTTCCAGGGTTGCAATGCTGTCAAACATGATCAAAAGATGACATTTCTCCAAAAGCTCTTGAACATCTCTCTCTACACTAAAGACAGCCACTCCTCGTATGACACCGCCATTTCAAAACTTTAGAAAACCAACTTTGTCTAAAGATGGAATCGTAATAGCAAATGAAGCCACCTCCGCAGCTCCACCTTCATGGGGTTTATACAAAATATGTTCTATATAATTCTGATCATCAGCAATGGTATGGTGTTCAACAATTTCACCCATTTGTCCAGGATGCCAAACTTTATATTTCTCTTGATTCAAAACTTCATATATAACAATCCCATAGAACTTAACAGGCCTTCCACATGAACAATTTGGTTGATATTCCACATCACTGCCGTTTCATCTTCTCGACTATCTCTTCTTTTTCTTCCTGTTTATTTTTCTTCCTCACTTTCCCCTAAAGCCATGGAAACCATTCTGAGTAGCGTCATGCGGCATTTTGTTCTCCGATTAAGGTCGTCGTTCCGGGAACGTCATACGGTGGGCCGTTCCCAGTTCGGGTAGCTATGGTTCTAACATCATCCATAACAGTGGGAGGGGTGTCACTTTCTCCGAGATCAAAAGAATGTATTAAAACTCTACGAGGATTGTACTCACTGACCCATTTACCATTAAACACATTTGAAGACTCATTCAAACAGTTACCTCTATCAAATGAACATTACGTAAATACAAAAATACTTACCAAATAAATAAGATCCCAATCATTTGATAGTGCTCTATTGATTCGTGGCAGCCTTTCACCGAACACATTAGTTTCGCCAGGACCCATCCTACTTATCGCCATAAGTGAATGCAACCAAATACCCTGAACCAACAATGGTTCTAGCAAACCCCTATTCAAAATATCAGACCCCTCATCCTGTGGTACTTCCAGCAACCCATTAGATGAGTCGTCAAAACTATCCAACTCCACTAGATGAGTCGTCAATACACCTTGAGTTCGTTAGAGCATATCAACAATAGTTCTTGTTCCGTCTCAGCCAAATCTGTCGACGCTATACCTTGAACTAGTGGTGGTTCTAACAGGCTGTCATTGAACTCCACCGCTGTTGAAATAACAGTTGTCGAGACTTGAACCTTCGGTTATGCAAAATCAGCAGTCAAGGATGACTCATTCGATTACTCGCAACACCTTTAATCGAACCCAACATTACCCCTTTCTTGGATAACCTTCAAATCGTTTCTAAAGTCACTTAGAAACTTATCGGTAGCTGCGTTCAATATAGCTTCAACTCCCTCAAGTAATGTAATCCGAAGTTCTTCCGAATCCATCACCATATTGCCCACCACGACCAAGAAAAATATGGCGCTCTGATGCCTTTGTAAGAGTACGAATCAAAAGAACATAACTTTTTAATAGATGATAAGTGATTAGAGCAAAGATAGAGAAGTAGATAGAAGAAATTAGGGAAGACAAGAATTCATTTCATTTCATCCATACTGAAAATCCTAATCTGATTGGAGTTTTAACCTTTTAATACAAAATGACACAGCGGAGAATATTAAAACGGCACAATGTAAAAAAAAATTAAAATGTAAAATTAGACACCAAAACTACAACGTTTTGATTGTCTGAAATTAGAGGTGGCAAACTGACCCAAGACCCGAACCGATTTTACCCGATCCGAGACCCGATATCGACCCGAACAGGATGATCCAAACTTGATCTGAAATCTGAAACAAATCAAATCAAATTGAAACCGACACGATTTTTTGTTGAACCAATATGGACCCGATCCGATTTTTCAACCGAACAGAACGTACTTGCACCGATTTTAAACTGAACCGAATGGACCCAAACCGATTTTATCCGAACTAAAACTAACTCGAATCGAAGGCAACCCGAAATAAAGAAAAGATATTAAAAGAAATAATGAAAGATTTGGTGTGAATCACCGCACAACTCACAAAAAAGTCAAATATAATAGCTTTATAAAGCCATATATGAGTTTAAAAAATTGATTCGGCCTAAAAACCCGACTGAAACATATTGATCTCTCATTGAACCGATTTTGACCCGACCTAAAATCAACCGACCCGAAAATACCTGACCTGAAAATTAATCGAATCGATGTGACCCGATCCAGACTGATATCCGACCCGAAAATCAACCGAACCGATGTGACCCGATCTAGACTATTACCCAACTGAAATTGAACCGAAACCAAACTTAACTCAAACCGAAATGACATAAACCGAACCCAATTCGAATGACCCGTTTGCCACCTCTATCTAAAATGACACGTTACAGCTTCAAGATTTGAATGTTGAAACTTGTGTCTAGCCTATACTTTTGAATATATTTGTTCACTCTTCTCAAATTTTGTTTTGATATATTAACCAAACAACTTTGTTGATAAACAAAAATAAAGCCAGAACATAACCTAATAAAGGTTATAAAACATCTCAAAAAATAATAAAAAAGAAAATGATAGATCTAAATTGAAAGAAAAGCGTTGCACTAGTCATATCAATCTATCAAACACTTTCTCTTTGCACAAAAGATAATTTCTACGGTTCATCGTAGGAATGGTTCTTAGGGAGTTGTCAAAACATGAACTAGATGAAATCTCTAAAATCGGCAACCACCTTTCACACATATCCCAAAAATGACGATCCACTATAGATTGCATCGACAAACAACCCAAAAAGGGATCAAACTAATTGTGGGCACATGTGTAAAATGTATGATGCTATTGTAAAGTATGACACAAAAATTAAGTGACCAATTATGTTAGTCGTGTCATAGGTATTAAAGTGTTATGGAAATAAAAGTGTAGATACCATAATATATATTTATAATTCAATGAGGGGTAGAGTTATAAATACTTAATAGTTGATTTATTAAATCAACTATATAAAGAGGTAGTGGTCCCAAGAAATAGGTTAACTTGTATTACTCTTATCCCATCAAAAAGTTTTTACGGCAGTGGCTAACTTATCTTCTTGGAAGATCACAACCACCTTTTAAGAGATCTCCGCATTTAGTTTATTCAAGTACGCTTCCGCATTTAGTTTATTATTCTTGATAATTTGAAATGATAGATTCTAAGTTAAATTTTATATTAAATTATAATTTAGTTCTGACAAGTGATATCAATGCCTCGTTATGTTGAATCATTAATAACCAATTTAGAGTCTAATTTTGGATCGGTTCATTACAGAGATTTTATATATTTTGATATTTCGTATGAATTATGAATAAATCGTTAGGGTTTTGAGATCTCATATGAATTCAAGAATTAAGGTATTTTTGTCAGTTTTGAAATTCTTAGTGTATTTGTTATTAGTATTTTGTTTACACGGTTACCTATGTTGCATCTTTCATGAATTTTGGATTTTAATACCTATTGATATTCGTGCCATTATATCAGAATTGCTTGAGACTTCATTAATAAAAGGAAAATTCTAAATATCAGCAGCTTAAATACCAACCAAAAACCGACCCCTATTTCTCACCCGTTAGATTAAGCCTGTTACATAACAATCGTAGGATTAAGAAAATATAAATGGTTACCCGATAAACTGATAACCGTTGTTTTGCGTTAAAAACACTGAGTTTGAAGAGGGAATATCGAGCGATCCCAACCTCCTCAACGCCTCTACGACCCTCCTTCCTCTCATCATCCCCACGATAACTGCGAAGATAACGACCTCAATGACATCGATTACGCCGATAGCAACGAAACCTCCAACGACCCCACTAGCAATGGAAACAGCGGGAAGATGATGAAATCAACCCTCTCGGTGCGTTCATGCAGGATATAGAGAAGGATTTGAAAGCGATGAAGATGAGGATGATCCGATTGAGAATTTTTGAGGTCGAAGAAGGATGTTAGGCTGACGTTGGCGGCTGATGCGTTGCGTGTTGGGTATAATTCCGATGAGGAGGTTTATGCGGCTGCCAAGGCATGAGGTTCCGAAACCCCCTTGGTGCTTTCGAAACCAGTATGGCAGAATGGCTTAGAAATCACATTAACGTACGAGGTTTCGAAACCCCCTTGGTGGTTTCAAAACCAGTATGGCGGAATGGCTCAAAAATCACATTGACGCATGAGGTTCCGAAACCCCCTTTGTGGTTTCAAAACCAATATGGCAGAATGCATCAAAATCATATTTAGGTAAGAAATTATATTTTACTATAACAAATACGACATGTACAAAAATCCTTACAATTCCACCAGCCCTTTTGGTCTTTGGCAACCTTTGGTAAGAAATTAGCTACAAACCTTATTTTATTACAAAGTGGTAAAAAATTGTTTACATTTTGGTAATAAGTTCGATACATACAAAAATCCTTACATAACTAGTAAGAAATTATGTTTTACTGTAACAAATAGAATATGTACAAAAATCCTTACAAGACCATAAGCCCTTTTGGTCTTTGGAAACCTTTGGTAAAAAATTCGGTACAACCTTTATTTTATTACAAAATGGTAACAAACTGTGTACATTTTGGTAATAAGTTCGGTAGATACAAAATCCTTACAAAAGTTGTAAAAAATTATGTTTTATTGTAACAAATAGGGTATCAACAAAAATCCTTACATGACCATGAGCCCTTTTGACCTTTGGCAACCTTTGGTAAGAAATTCGGTACAAACTTTATTTTATTACAAAGTGGTAACAAACTGTGTACATTTTAGTAATAAGTTCGGTACATAAAAAAATCCTTACAAAAGTTATAAAAAATTATGTTTTATTGTAACAAATAGGGTATGTACAAAAATCCTTACAAGGCTATGAGCCCTTTTGGTATTTGGCAAGAAATTCAACACAAACTTTTTTTATTACACAATACTAAGAAAATTTGAATGGTGAAAGGGAGGGTGCAATCGACGGGTATAAAAACAAAAGTATAGAATCAGAAGCTATAAAAACTGTGAAATTGGGTTCCTTGGTTGGGGTTAATTCTAACGGCCGCGAAGAGGAGATTATCCGGGACATATCAAGAGTAATTAGCGGGGACCGTCGGGGCTTGTGACTCATGAAATTGATCTCTTGGAATGTTCGGGGCTTGGGAGGGAGTGCTAAACGTCGGTTTGTTCGTGATGTATTAAGGAAGAACGATACAGATATGGCGATGTTGCAAGAAACAAAATTGAAGGAGTGGCCGAAATCGTGGTTAGCAAGCTTATGGGGAACGGATAATTTCGAATCAGTGTTCGCGCCATCAATTGGTGCTTCTGGTGGTATCTTAGTGATGTAGGAGGTAAGTAAATTCAACTTAGAACATGTCGAGGCGGAACGCAATTTTATTGTGATGAGAGGACGATGGTTAGAGGATGACTTGGTTTGTGGAATTGTCGTGGTATACGCCCCATCAGACTTGGACGGACAACAAGTTGTTTGGGCAGCGATTTTGAATAAAATTAGTAATCAAGAGGGTCCGTGGTGCATTGCGCGGGATTTCAATGCAATCCTACATGAATCGGATAGAATTGGGGTGTCGGACAGGAATATGGAGATGGAATATTTCGGTGATTTTGTTCTACATGCAGGATTGATGGATTTGCCGCTTTTAGGGAAACGTTACACATGGTTTGGCCCAAAAAATAGATGCATCAGAATTGATAGATTCTTGATATCGGCAGGTTGGATGGATGCTTTCAGCTCAATCCAGCAAGAGGCTCTAGCGCGGGGTGTATCGGATCACACGCCCTTGCTGTTGAGTTGTGATGAGAACGATTGGGGACCTCGGCCTTTCAGGTTTTTCAATTGTTGGATGGAAGGTAGATATCATATGCGGCAAATTGTAGAGGAATGGATCCGTCTGAAAGAATTGGATATTGGCACAGTGAACATTATGGTGAAACTGCGACACTTGAAGGCATTCTTGAAACAGTGGAACTGTGACAGCTTTGGGGATGTGAACGCAATTATATCCGAGATGCAAGACAAGATTGATCAAGCGGACATAGCGGCAAATACAATTAGTATTGATGAGGGAGTTGAGGTGGAAAGGCGACAATGGTTACAAGCTTTGTGGAGAGCTATGCGACATAAGGAGGCGATGTGGAGACAAAAATCACGTGCGACATGGCTTCGTTTGGGTGACCGGAATGCAACATTTTTTCACCGATCCGCTAAGCTGCGAGCAGCAAGGAATTTTATTCCAGGTTTCTTGATCAACGACAACTGGATCAATACACCATTTCATATGCGACGACATGTGGTACAATTTTTCATGAAACACTTTTCTTGTGACACGCGAGAATGCGTATGGCATTTCGAGGGGGAATTTCGACAATTATCATCGATTGCTAGGGAGAAGTTGGTTGCAGTATTCTCTTTGGAGGAGATTCATGGCGTAGTGAGGGGGTGTGATGGTTCGAAAGCACCGGGTCCAGACGGTTTTACTTTGGATTTCTATAAGAAAGGGTGGGAGGTGATCAATGGCAATGTCCTACGCTTTTTTGAAAGCTTTCATGCTAGCGGTCGGTTACCAAAGGATGCTAATTGCACATTCATCGTCCTATTACCTAAGGTAACATCTCTTAAGACACTTGGTGAATATAGGCCTATTTGTTTAGTAAATTCGGTGTATAAAATTTTAGCCAAATGCCTTGCGAATCGACTACAATTGGTTTTGGGTGATTTGATAAGTGATACACAGTCAGCATTCATAAAAGGTCGTCAATTAGTGGATGGAGTACTTCTGGCCATTGAGGTTGTGCATTCCTTGCGACAGAGGGGAGCCTTTGGTTTTTTATTGAAACTAGATTTCGCCAAGGCATATGACTGCGTTAGTTGGCGTTTTTTGGATGAGGTGCTAGGAAAAATGGGCTTTTGTGACGTATGGAGACAATGGATTACTGAATGTATCAGTTCTGCCAGGTTATCGGTGCTACTCAACGGTAATGCCACAAAAGAATTCCGAATGGGTAGAGGTTTGCGACAAGGCTGTCCGCTATCGCCTTTACTTTTTGTGATTGTCGCGGAAGCGATGCACTTGATGTTGTGAAGGGCTGAATTGGGGGGATTGATCCGTGGGGTGGAAGTGGCGTCTGGGATATTTTTGACACATCTGCAGTTTGCCGACGACACATTATTATTTTTTGAGGGATCTTTAGAAGTCGCACAAAATTTGAAGCGGATTCTGCATTGTTTCCAAGTTTGTTCGGGTTTGTCGATAAATTTCGGCAAAAGCTCATTATATTCGATTGGCATAAGGGAAGATTTGGGTGCTAGTGTGGCCGAGATGCTGGAGTGTAGAAAAGCTGATTTCCCGTTCGTGTATTTGGGTTTTTCGATAGGTGCAAGTCCGAGACTAATAGCTACTTGGGAGCCGATAATAGCAAATTTTAGACGCAAATTAGTAGGCTGGAAAAGATCCTCTTTGTCATTTGCAGCTCGAGTGGTTTTGGTGAACTCGGTTCTTTCCTCTCTACTGATATTCTATATGGGCTTATTTGTTGCCCCTAAAGGGGTAATTGACAGGATTGATAGGATACGAAGGGCCTTCCTCTGGGGAGGTGTTGGATTGGAACGGCGTATGAGTAGAGTAGGGTGGGAGGTGGTATGCCGTCCAAAACAGCTTGGGGGTTTGGGGGTTGCGAATTTACGGGTTAAGAACATGGCTTTGCTATCGAAATGGGTGTGGAGATACGCGCGCGATAAGGATTCCCTATGGCGTAATTTGATAGTAGCGAAATATGGTGAACATCCGCAGTGGTGGCGTTTTAACACAGAGAAGATGTCGTCGATGTCGATTGTATGGCGACAAATTGTTGCAATTTCATGCGACGAGCAGGTGGAAAAGCACATGGGCATGACCGGTTTTTTATGGAAACTCGGAAATGGTAGATCAATACTATTTTGGTTTGATCCGTGGGTTGAACAGTTGGCCTTAAAGGATGTGTTCCCGCGTTTATTCTCGTTAGCAATTGATAAATTAGCGAGGGTGTGTGATTACATGTTGGGTGGCAGTTTATCGCATCAACAATGGGCAGATTTCTTTAGGAGGCCATTGAGGGTTTTTGAGCTTGGGCTGTTACGGGATTTGCTTAAAATGGTGTCCAATTTTCGTGTATGGGAAGGCAAGGTAGACATGCTGATTTGGAGGCCGGACGAGCGTGGAAACTTCTCGGTCAGGACCTTGTCGAAACTGCTCATGTTCGATAAGGCGGGGGAGATGGAATTCGGCGAATGTTTCGCTTGGAAAGTGCTGGTACCGCCTAAGGTTCAGGCTTTCCTATGGTTCACATGGATGCGGAGATTACCCACAGCAGATTTCTTGCGTGCTCGTGGGATTCCATTACCGGATGATCAAGGTCGATGTCCTTGGTGTATGACGGAAGAAGAGAGCATCGCTCACATTCTGTACGAATGTTCTTTTGCGCGATCAGCTTGGGTATGGTTGAGACAATGGTGGGGAATCGACACAATTTTACCGGTTAGTTTTGATGCATTTTATGTGCTTGGTTTCCATAGTGTTTTTACGAGATGCATGAAAATGTGGTGGATAGCGAGTGTTGCTGCATTATTATGGTCGTTATGGATAGCAAGAAACGAATTTATTTTCCGTGGGAAACGTTGGAACTTAGCTTAAGTATGTTTCTTGGTAAAATTGCGATCATATTACTGGATAAAAGCTGTTAGGCGGGGTGAGATGTTCCCGGAAGCCGTTTGGTGGACATGTCCTACAAAATTTGAGGTTAATGCACAACCGAAACGGGTGAGGGTGGGAAGGTGCTGGCAGCCTCCTCTAAGAGGCGTGTTAAAATTCAACACCGATGGATCGGCGCGCGGTAAACCAGGTCCGGCGGGTTTTGGTGGCGTAATGAGAGATGCAGACAGTCGTATATTGGGTTTGTTTTCAGGCCCTTTAGGTGTGATGGAATCGAACGAAGCGGAGGTGCGAGCGATAGCTTTTTCCTTGGGTATGGTACAGGAGAGAGAATGGCGTAATGGTTGTGTTATCATGGAGTCGGACTCTCAAGTCGCGTTGAGTTGGGTTACTCAATCCGCAAAACGTCCTTGGCGGTTATGGGAGGTTTTTTTGGCAATTGATCAAGCGTGTCAAGTAACGTATGATATCCAATTCTGTTACGTGCCGAGGGAGGCGAATGGATTCGCGGATGCATTAGCAAAAGAGGGAGTGGATAGACTTTCGACATTTGTGGCATGTTTGTGAATTGGTGTTTTGTTCTTGTTGTTTCCTTTTGTACTCGACGGATCGCATCGTACTCTTTTCCTCCAATAGGTTTAGGGAGGTTTTTAACGAGGTGTGCGATTCCGTCAAACTGTATGTTTTTTATTTCATTAATAAAAGCATACGGTTGCCGATAAAAAAACACAATTCTAAGAAACTGTTTATATTTTTGTAATAAGTTCGGTACATACAAAAATCTTTACATACCTTCTAAGAAATTATGTACATTTGTACCAAATAGGGTATGTACAAAAATCCTTACAAGACCATAAGCCCTTTTGGTCTTTGGAAATGTTTGGTAAGAAATTCGGTACAAACCTTATTTTATTACAAAGTGGTAAGAAACTGTGTACATTTTGGTAATAAATTCGGTACATACAAAAATCATTTCATATGTTGTAAGAAAGTATGTTTTACTATAACAAATACGACATGTACAAAATTCCTTACAAGACCATGAGCCCTTTTGGTCTTTGGAAACCTTTGGTAAGAAATTTGGTACAAACCTTATTTTATTATAAAGTGGTAAGAAATTGTGTACATTTTGGTAATAAGTTCGGTACATACAATAATCCTTACATAAGTTGTAAGAAATTATGTTTTATTTTAACAAATATGATATGTACAAAATTCCTTAAAAGACCATGAGCCCTTTTGGTCTTTGAAAACTTTTTGTAAGAAATTCAGTACAAATTTTATTTTATTACAAAGTGGTAACAAACTGTGTACATTTTGGTAATAAATTCGGTACATACAAAAATCCTTACAGAAGTTGTAAAAAATTATGTTTTATTGTAACTAATAGGGTATGTACAAAAATCCTTACAAGACCATGAACCCTTGTGGTCTTTGGCAACCTTTGGTAAGAAATTCAGTATAAACTATATTTTATTACAAAGTGGTAACAAACTGTTTACATTTTGGTAATATGTTCGGTACATACAAAAATTCTTACAGAGGTTGTAAAAAATTATATTTTATTGTAATAAATAGGGTATGTACAAAAATCCTTACAAGACCATGAGCCCTTTTGGTCTTTGGCAACCTTTGGTAACAAATTTGGTACAAACTTTTTTTATTACAAAATGCTAAGAAACTGTGTACATTTTTGTAATAAGTTCGGTACATACAAAAATCCTTACATAACTTCTAAGAAATTATGTACATTTGTACCAAATTGGGTATGTACAAAAATCCTTACAAGACCATTAGCCCTTTTGGTCTTTTGAAACATTTGGTAAAAATTCGGTACAAACCTTATTTTATTACAAAGTGGTAACAAACTATGTATATTTTGTAATAAGTTCGGTACATACAAAAATCCTTACATAACTTGTAAGAAATTATGTACATTTGTACCAAATAAGGTATGTACAAAATTTCTTACAAAACTATGAGCTCTGTTTGGCTTTGGTAACTTTTGGTAAGAAATTCGGTACAAATTTTTTTCTCTTACAAAGCGGTAACAAACTTTGTACATGATTTATAACAAACTTTGTACAAAATATTTACCAGGTCATCAGGTTCTCCGATATTTAGCCTTAAATTACCCGCCGTTTCCAAGAACTACCCTTAGTAAAGTATACTTCATATTGCGAGGAAAAAAAGAATTTTCTATGTACGACTCTTTTAGGGGTTCTTGGCAATAAACTCTTCATAGGGTTTATATTGAAAATTTAATACATGATTCAGTTTTTAGTTTTGGTTTTATGAATTACATATGAAAATTGATTTCTCATGAATTCATAAGGTTCTGGTATTTGGCAATTAATTGAGGTTTGGCTTCCGATAATAATAACTATTTGGTTTTCTAAAAACAATTAGAGATTTAGCATGTTCTGTTGATTTCAATGGATTTCTGCTGTGATGCTTTAGATTTCAATGGATTTTTATCTATTAATTAATTTGATTAAGTTTTAATCTATACTCCCTAGGAGTAGATTCACTTCAGAAGTAAGTTCATTTACTTGAACATTTTCTTTCGAAACTTCTCTTCTTAGAATCTCGCAACTGGTTGTTGCCCTTCAAGTCTGTTAAGATATTAAGGTGAAATAGGCAAACAATGCCAGTGGTTGCATGGCAGAGAATTTAGAAAACTGAAGAACATGCCAGATAGGAAAATAATGCCAAGGCTTTTGAATTATAACCAGCATTTTAACGCAAACATCCCCTAACCAATTGTAAAAGCTTAGTTCATGATTAGGGGTTCATCCACAAAACATCATCGTTTCTTAACATCACCATTGAATAAAAATAAATAAAACAAAGAGAATGGGCAAGAAGGGGTCCATCGATGCAGCCCTTCAATGGCTCCAAGCCCTCAGTCAAGTTGGTCTAACCACGCTGCTCCTCGGTGCAACCTTCCTTCCAATATGATATTCTCTCTTAGATCAATGATCGATCCTTTAAATAGGCAAGCATGGGACGCCTTGGATAAGCCTTTAAGTTTGAATTTTGAATACACAAGGGATAGGATGCGTGATCCTCTTATCCAAAATTTGAAACTTAGGGCTGACGTGTACAAGGTCCAACGGCTACATGATTGGGCATCACACTTCACTTCTATGCCAGTTGAGCCTTGGCAATTTCTGGTCCAACTGTGCCAACTACACCTCAGCATTATCTTTGGCATTTTTTTTCTCATGCTCTTGCGCTGCTCTGCCAAGCCTTTCCTGATCTGCCAAGACTGCAATAATTCCAACAAAGCAACCCTTTACATTGGCATAAACACTACTCCTAACTTTTTATGCAAATGCATGAATTTAACAACTAAATGCAACTAAACGTACTCAAGGGTAGGAAAAGGCATTGTAAAATAAGCATAAAAATCAGTACTTTTGAAGAGTTAACACTCCCCCAAACCTAACTCATTGCTTGTTCTCAAGTAATGCAAAAATTAAGAAAAACAAAAAAAGTACCTATACAAAAATTTGGTCAAAAAGTCAACAAGTGCTGGCAAGTAGAATCTGGCTCTACTTCTGTCCTAAGATATCCCAGTGCAGTAATGCCAAGCAAATAAGCAATTTCAAGTGCAACAATATAACTATGAGGTGTATGCAATATACATCAAGTATCATTTTACTCCCTTAGTCAAATTTACTACCTAAACTCAAAGTTTTTATTTTTCTTTTATTCCTGCCAGGGGTTTTAGCTGGCAATATTTTAAGCTTGCTTCGGGACACTGTTTGGTGTGAGAAATAAGATGGAGCATACCACGAACCTCCACGTTAATCCAGACGTCACTAGGTTGTACTCTTCAACTCGTACCCTAAAGTTTTTGACTTGAAAACTTAGAGGGAGCAAAACCATGAAGCCCCAAGTTACCTATTATCCCTAAGGTAGAGGAGAGTTATATTTTTTCTTGCCTTGGTAAAACATTGTTGCCTTATTAATTTCTTTTTACCCTTGCATCATTTATTTTTTGTTTTTTTAGTTCTGAGCTTAGTTTCAAGAATTCTAAGTTGGTTTGTGAACTAGATGCATACTACGTGTTAAGTGAAAGTTCAATTTCCTTAAACTAGAGATCAATTGCCAAGCAGTCCTGGCATTACTATCCTGCTGACATAGGTAAAGTAAGGATTTTAAATCTCATCATTAGAGAGAATATTCTAGAACAAATTAAACTACACTAGCAACATGTTAGCATTTTTCTCAAAATTTGACCGAGGCAAAATTTTTTAGCGGTTTGGTATGCATGCCTAATCTACATGGCATGGCAGCAGAATGCAAACATAACTATAAACATGAATGCATGGCATGACAATAGATGAGAGGCAACACACTAAGTATACTAAGTAAACAAAGAATGTTGTAAATGTTAAAGAAAAGGATATATATAGTTGTTGCTTTGGCAGCACAATTAAGCACTTCTTTTCTTCCTTTTTCTAATCATGGCTTTTAAGGGCTTCAGCTCATCACAACTACTCTCTAGGTCTGAAGCTAAGATAGGAGCATACTACGAAACTTCGAACCCTTTGAGTAGAGTCATCTCGTGAAGGCTTTTATTCACTCATGCTAATTTGTCTGTCACTTCAAAGAATTTCAGATACATGGACTTTGATAGCAGCAGAGTGTCCTTGCTCATAATCCTTCCTAGAGCATGTTTCGGACACCACTAGGGCATTCAACCTTTTCTTTGTTTTGCGGCCGTGGCAGCATTGCTTTTTATTTTACTTTGTTGCCTTGTGCTGCCGCAGCAGCATACCTCCATCCAATATAAGATTTTTCATTAAGTTTCAGCATGCAATGTACACTTAGAACTCAAACAATAATCAACACTTAAAAGAAGTGTAATAAAAGTTTGGCAACTAAAAATAATTTTCTAAGGTGTTTTTCAGGCTTCTTCCGAAGATTAAGTTCAATTTTAAATGTGGTGCGAAAATAGAATCGGCTAAATATCATAGGCACAAGTTATTTAACCCAGATTTCCAATTTTCATTAAGTACTAGGCAGGATTTACAATGCAACTACATGCCTAACAAAATAACATGAGGACTAACCCCCCTCCAAACTCAAGGCGGGCATCGCCCTCAATGCCTTAAACAAAATAAAATCTAAACAGAAAATAAAGTAGAAAAAAATAAAGAAAGTAATGGATCTAGAAGCTGCCTGAGTTGTCTTTTAACTCGGTGGACTTGGAGGTAGATGAGAGGACTAGGCGGCGTGTGGTAGGTGATTTAGCGGTGAGGCTCTACTTCTGGCCGCAAGCTGGCTAGACTCTAATGGGAGTGGGTCTCTTTGGTTGCTGCTCCATCTCGGTCTCTGGCTTTTCATCCTCTAGTTCGGCTTTTATCACGTGCCTCTTTTCTTTTCTTTGTTACCTCATCGGACTCTGCATCATCAGAGGAATCAGACACCTCCTCGTCAAAAGAATTGGTGGCCTAGGATGTCTCTTTTGTTGTCGTCTCTGCCGCTTTGGCGGCTATACATTGTATCCCCTCATCTTTCTTGGTGGCTTGCCTCTTATAATAATGTCTAGATCTAGATAAGTAGTTGTGAGATGGACTAAATAAAAATAATATAACTGGAAATAAAATCTGGTCCTAAGTTTATTAAGATCTATTCCTAAAGAAAATGGTAAAGATATGGAAAAACTAAAATTATGTTACAGAGGGTTCGTTTCTGATACTTCTTATAGTTCACTCGCACCCTCTATCGAGTGACTATTCTTATGGGGAAGTCTTTCTTCCTCTTTCTCTTGTAATCCATGTGAATCCTCCACCTTGTTTCTTTTTCTAAAGGCATGAACATGTGATTAGTAAAAATTATACCACTATCAAACCATGTACTTGCCTTATCTTTTTCCAGATTTGTTATGGGGGAGGATGGCTTTTGCTGCCAAGGCAGCTGTTCAGGCGACCAACTGTCAAGGCAGTAGTCTGTCATAATGTGGTTCAGGTCAAAGAAAAACTCGGTAGATTGAAGGGCTCCATCATCCATAACATTGTGTTCTTCAGGTCCCTCGAACATCTCCATCAGTAGAGATTGTGATGGCTTTAGATTTGCCAGCCTCGACTCCTCTTGATATACATATTCCATAGTTGCTGAGATTTTTGCCGAGGCGTGCAGCGCTGCTGAGGCCTCTGTCATGGCGGTCATAGGTACCGAGACTGCTGTCGAGGCATTTAAGGTTGCTAAGGCTTCGGATGTGACATTATCAATTTTTCTGTTAGCCTCACTAGGTATTGTCGCAAAATTGCTCTGTACAGTTTTCTCAATCCTTGATAGGGCAATTTCTCGCATAGGCTTAACATGTGTTGGGCAGTGTTATTCATCCTCTAGTTGTTCCTCATACATCGGAGAACTTTCTTTGCATATTTCATCGTCCTCTTACCTTGGGACATCAGTATCCCTAGGACTGACTTGTTGGTGATCAATGGTTTCCAAGGCAGAAGTTGCTGGACATTTTCTTCGTTCATGGCATATGTGGATGTGTTCAATCAATTTGTTGTATCCCATAAGGTTGAATCCCACTGTGCCATCCTCGTATCCATTTTCTATTAAAGCCTTTGAGTGGATTCAATAAAGGATGCAATACTAGCCATGAAAATTTGAAGCATGTCCTCCAAGGTTTGTGATTGTTCTTGCGGAGGACTACACTTCCAGGGTATATTTGCTGCTGCTGCAACACAATTGTCATGGTAAAAATATTTTGAGGTTGTTGATCATACCATGAAAAATTCTGATGCGGCGGTAGGTGCATCTGCTGTCCTAGTTACTGTTGTGGCTTCTCCTGCTGTTGGTCTTGTATGTCTTCTCCGATAAGTAAATGGAAATTTTTGAACACATGATTTCCCTCACATAGATTGCAAGAATTCTCCAATATCAGCTCTCGAGTGGTTTCTCTTGATTGCTCTTGAAACTGACCACCTTGTCCTAGCATGTTTGTTTTTGCAGCAAAATTGTTATGGTAAAAAAATTTGACAATTTTGATCATACAATGAAAAAATTTGCTGTTGCAGCAGGGGCATTTGATGTTTTGTATGCTGCCACGTCGGCAACTCCCGCTGCAACATCTGTTGTTCATGTTCAAACATCAGCTCCCGTATAGTTTTCCTCGACATTGTGATGCCCTTGGACTTGTAGCGTACCTGAATTATATATATATACAAAAGAAAAAACAAGTTAAAAACCTGAAATTTAAATGCAATTAAATAAAGAGTGCAGAAAACAAAACGAAGTCGCTATTGCCAATCCCAGGCAACGACGCCAAAAACTTGTAAGGCGTATAGGTGTTCCCTTTTTGTGAGAGCGCAAGTGCACACTCCTGTCAAATTATAGTGTAAAAGATGTCGAATCCCACAGGGATTGGAATTGTTCCTTCGAGTGTGTATCTCCACAAGAAATTTAAATGCACAATTAATTTTAAGTTTGATTAAAGGAATAAAACTAAAAACACAATTAATTAAAGAAGGAGATATCAGAGTGATAAAATGGGCCAGGTTATTGCTGCTCAATAGTGTGTTGACTGCGTTGTGAAGAAGTAAAGTAATTTTTGCGCTGCCTCGATTACAGCCTCGCCGGGTATGGCGGGTGGCAGCTACGACCCTGTCACGCGGCTGCAGCGGGTCACTGCCCCTATAACTTTCGTTGTCTCGGCAGGTGGGACGAAAATAAGTCCTGGCGGCAAGTCTGGTAGATATTCCAAGTTCAACGGGAATAGTCGAAAGTGATCCTCCCTATTTCTAGGCAAGGATGCTCGAAAGCTAGCGTGACGTAGGCAATACCTAGCAATCTCAGCGAAAACCTAACACATGCTAGTCAACTCGGTTGGTGATCCCTTTTAGCCGCTGAAACTTGTGAACTTGTTAGGAACCAAGTTTGTCACGCCCCAACATGTTATGATCGTGCTTAACCCTTTCGTGAGCCTTACACTTTTGTGCCTAACAAATGGATTCTCTCAACTGACTGGTGTGGACTAATCGAAAGAATGAAGTGCATAGATTAAGCAAACTTGGAATATTTATTGCAAAAATAAACTCACAAACTTTACTATCGTTTCTCACAACTACTTTACAAGCAAAAACCTAAACCCTAGGAAGTTTAGAACATAGCCAACTCCCTCCCTCTATCTCTCTCTATCTTTATGCCCTTATACTCTCATATACATGGGTATATATAGGGCTTGGCCTAAGGTTATGTCCTCCTTGGAGTAGAAGTCTTCATTGATAATAAAATAGCTTTAATATTTAATGCTTCATTCAATTCTGACTTAAATATGGACTCCTTTGGATGTTTACTTGTTCAGCAAGTAAGTATAAGCCACCTTGCTTATCGATCTTCAATCAGCTCTATACACCGCTCCAGGCCTCAGAAAAATGCAAGATTGGGCTCTATGTACTTAAAAAATGTCCTCTATCAAACGAGACCCATCTTGGCTATGTCGATGTATTATCGTCTGGGTGGTATTCTACGGCGGCAACGTCCTTGGTGGCGGCATTCTGCAGTGGCGGCATCTTTTGCGGCAACTATAACTGCTTCAGTACAGCTCCTTCTACTCCCTGCTTTCATGTCCTCTTTTCCTTTGATCAGCAATCAGCACCTAAAATAGAAAACTAACTAAAACAGTACCTTTTTCTCTACTAAATATAAGATATTCAATAAAAGCGTGGTAAAAGAAGAAATAATGTTATAATGCATGATATGTAGCTAATTATGCCTAACTAAGCTTAAGAACAATAATAATGAGGGAAGAAATATGCATAAAATATAGAACTTCTGGACACTCTACACACCCCAAACTTGAACTATTGCTTGTCCTCAAGCAATGCAACCTAACTAGTAAACCTGCCCTTGTACATAAATCAAAAGGAAAACCTAGTTTTAACTTGGTTTCATACCTCAAGGTTGTGGCACCCATATTAGTTTAGTGAGAGGGAATAACATGAAATAACTTAGAATTTTAATTCTAGTGTCAGTGCAGTGTGTCCAGGTCTGTGTACATGTTGAATATGCTAAGTATACTAAGTAAACAAATAATGTTGTAAACGTTAAAGAAAAAGGATATAGAGTTGCTGCTTTGGCAGCACAGTTAAGCACTTCTTTTCTTCCTTTTTCTGATCATGGCTTTTAAGGGCTTCAACTCATCACAACTACTCTCTAGGTCGTAAGCTAAGATAGGAGCATACTACGAAACTCCGAATCCTTTGAGTAGAGTCATCTTGTGAAGGCTTTTATTCGTTTATGCTAATTTGTCTATCACTACAAAGAACTTCAGATACATGGAATTTGATAGCAGCAGAGTGTCCTTGCTCATGATTAGAGGTGGCAATCGGGTCATTCGGTTTGGGTTCGGTTTGGGTCGTTTCAGTTCGGGTCATTTCGGGTCTATCTAGAATCGGTTTAAATTCGGTTCAGGTCGGTTCGGTTCGGGTTCGGTTCTAATTCGAGTCTGTGATGAGTCGGATTCGGTTCGGGTATTGGATCGGGTCAAAATCGGATCGGTTGTTTTCGGGTCGGGTCAATATCGGATCGGTCGCTTTCGGTTCGGGTCAAAATCGGGTCGTTCGGGTCGCTTTCGGTTTGGGTTAAAATCGAGTCAATTTCGGGTCGGGTCAACATTTAAATTTTTGGGTCAATTTGATTTGAGTTGGGTTAAAGGTTTGATGTTTAGTATTTATGGTTTAGTTTAGAGTTATTGGTGTATGAGATTAATTCTTATTCAACTTGTCAATCTATGCATTTGAATTTGATTAAATATTTAAATCAAAGCTTCATGTATCCATATAATTTTTTTGTATAATTATATTGAATCAATGTTTATAATAATAATAATAATAATAATAATAATGTCTTAAATGAATTAATTTATTAAACTTAGGATCTAATTGAACTAACTAAAATCTAAAAGCATAAATCACAGACATAATTAAAATAATTTTAAAACTAAATGTGAAATTTCAATTAAATTAATCTAAATTGAAACTCAATTAAATCAAGAAAAATAAAAAGACAATTGGTAAAAATAGAGAGGGAAAAAACAAAATTTTGGAGGGAAATAAGCCACCAATTTTTTAAGCTAGATTGAAAAAAAAAAGAAAAAGACAATTGGAAAAAATAGAGAGAGAAAAGACAAAATTTTGGAGGGAAATAAGCCACCAATTTTTAAGCTAGAGATTAATTACTTTTTAGGTCATGTTGCATTTAAAATGTTACATTTTAGTCAACTTTAAGTTTTAGTTTAATTTAATTTAGTCACAAGTATTCCCACGGTTTAGACTTCGGATATAGAACTTCCCTCCCCGTAGTGATATTTCGTCTCTAAAAATTTACTTTTAGTTGAAATTGACTAATCTTTGTAATTTAGTCTATTAATTTATTATATTGATATTTTCGTTCATTTTAATTTCAAAGATTTAATTTTTAGCCAAAATTGACCCATATTTATTTATATGGTATAATTACAAAATTGATCATTGGACTCTCAAATTTCTCCACTTTCAAATTGTCAATTTAGTCTACAATTTCAATTTTATGCTATATTTTATGATGAAATTATAAAATTGGTCACCAAGATCTCAAATTTCTATACTTCATTTTATTATTTATTATATTGTTAACAATAGATATTCGGGTTAAAATCGGGTCAAAATCGGGTTAAAATCGGGTCGATATTCGGTTCAGCTTTCGGTTAAGCTTTCGGTTCGTGTAGCATTCGGTTCGGGTCCATTCGGTTCGGGTCTATTCGGTTTGGGTCTATTTCGGTTCGGGTCCATTTCGGTTCAACAAAAAATTTTGGTTCGATTCAGTTCGGTTCGGGTTTCGGGTCAACTTCGAATCATCATGTTCGGATCAAAATCGAGTTTCGGTTCGGGTAATTCGGTTCGGGTTTCGGGTCTCGGGTCAAGTTTGCCAGGTCTACTCATGATCCTTCCTAGAGCATGTTTTGGGCACCACTAGGGCATTCAGCCTTTTCTTTGTTTTGCGGCCGTGGCAGCGTTGCTTTTTATTTTACTTTGCTGCCATGTGCTGCCGCGGCGGTGTACCTGCATCTAGTATATGAATTTTCATTAAGTTTCAGCAGGCAATGTACACTTAGAATTCAAACAATATTCAGCACTTAAGAGAAGTGTAATAAAAGTTTGGCAACTAAAAAAATTCTAAGGTGTTTTTCATGTTTCTTCCCAAGATTAAGTTCAATTTTAAGTGTGGTGCAAAAATAGAATCGGCTAACTATCATAGGCACAAGTTATTTAACCCAGATTTCCAATTTTCATTAAGTAATAGGAAGGATTTACAATGTAACTACATGCTTAACAAAATAACATGAGGACTAACCCCCCTCCAAACTCAAGACGGGCATTGCCCTCAATGCCTTAGACAAAATAAAATCTAAACAGAAAGTTAGAAGAAAAAAATTAGAAAAAAAATAAAGAAATTAATGGTGCTAAAAGTTGCCCGAGTTATCTTTTAACTCGGTGGACTTGTAGGAAGATGAGAGGACTAGGCAGTGAGTGGCGGGTGATTTGGCAGCGAGGCTCTACTTCTGGTCGCGAGCTGGCTGGACTCTGATAGGAGTGGGTCTCTTTGGTTGCTGCTCCATCTCGGTCTCTGGCCTTTCATCCTCTGGTTCGGCCGCTATCACGTGCCTCTTTTCTTCTTCTTTTTTGTTACCTCGGGCGGCTCTGCATCATCGGAGGAATCAGACACCTCCTCGTCAAGAGAATCGGTGGCCTAGGCTGTCTCATTTGTTGTCGTCTCTGCCGCTTGGGCGGCTGTACTTTGTATGCCCCTCATCTTTCTTGGCGGCTTGCCTTTTATAATAGGGTTTAGATCTAGATAAGTAGTTGTGAGACGGACTAAATAAAAATAATATAACTTAAAATTAAATCTGGTCCTAAGTTTAATAAGATCTATTCATAAAGAAAACGGTAAAGATATGGAAAAACTAAAATTATGTTACAGTGGGTTCATTTCTGATACTTCTTATAGTCCACTCGCACCCTCCATCGAGTGAATATTCTTATGGGGAAGTCTTTCTTCCTCTTTCCCTTGTAATCCATGTGAATCCTCCACCTTGTTTCTTTTTCTGAAGGCATGAACATGTGAATGGTTAAAATTATACCACTATCAAACCATGTACTTACCTTATCTTTGTCCTGATTTGTTATGGTGGAGGATTGCTTTTGCTGCCAAGGCAGCTGTTCAGGCGGCCAACTGTCAGGGTAGTATTCTGTCATAATATGGTTCAGGTCAAGGAAAAACTCGGTAGATTGTTGGGCTCCATCATACATAACATTGTGTTCTTCAAGTCCCTCGAACATCTCCATCAATAGAGATTGTGATGGCTTTACATCTGCGCCTCGGCTCCTCTAGATATACATATTCCATAGTTGCCGAGATTTTTGCCGAGGCGGGCAGCACTGCTGAGGCCTCTGACGTGGCGAGCATAGGCACCGAGACTGCTAAGACTTCGGATGTGACATCATCAATTTTTCTGTTGGCCTCACTAGGTGTTGTCGTAAAATTGCTCTGTACAGTTTCCTCAATCCTTGCTAGGGCAATTTCTCGCATAGGCTTATCATGTGTTGGGTAGTGTTCTTCATCCTCTAGTTGTTCCTCACACATCGGAGAACTTTCTTCACATATTTCGTCGTCCTCTTGCCTTGAGACTTCAGTATCCCTAGGACTGACTTGTTGGTGATCAATGGTTGCCAAGGCAGAAGTTGCTGGGACATTTTCTTCGTTCATGGCATATGTGGATGTGTTCAATCAGTCTACTGTATCCCATAAGGTTGAATCCCACTGTGCCATCCTTGTATCCATTTTCTATGAAAGCCTTTGAGTGGATTCAATAAAGGATGCAGTACTAGCCATGAAAACTTGAAGCATGTCCTCCAAGGTTTGTGATTGTTCTTGAGGAGGACTACACTGCCAGGCTATATCTGCTGTTGCGGCAACACAATTGTCATGGTAAAAAAAATTTGAGGTTTTTTATCATACCATGAAAAATTCTGCTACGGCAGCAGGTGCATCTGTTGTCCTAGTTGCTGTTGTGGCTTCTCCTGCTGTTGGTCTCGTATGTCTTCTCCGATAAGTAAATGGCAATTTTCGAACACATGATTTCCCTCACATAGATTGCAAGAATTCTCCAATATCTGCTCTCGAGTGGTTTCTCTTGATTGCGCTTGAAGCTGACCACCTTGCCCTAGCATATTTGTTTCTGCAGCAAAATTGGTATGGTAAAAAAATTGACAATTTTGATCATACAATGAAAAATTTTGTTGTTGCGGCAGGGGCATTTGCTGTCTTGTCTGCTGCCACAACGGCAACTACTACTGCAGCTTCTATTGTTCATGTTCAAACATCAGCTCTTGTATAGTTTTCCTCGACATTGTGATGCACTTGGACTTGTAGCGTACCTAAATTATATATATATATACAAAAGAAAAAAAGTTAAAAACCTGAAATTTAAATGCAATTAAATAAAGAGTGTAGAAAACAAAACGAAGTCGCTATTGCTAATCCCAGGCAACGACGCCAAAAACTTGTAGGGCGTGTAGTGTTCACTTTTTGTGAGAGCGCAGGTGCACACTCCTGCCAAGTTATAGTATAAAAGATGTCGAATTCCACGGGGATTGGAATAGTTCTTTTGAGTGTGTATCTGCACAATAAATTTAAATGCACAATTAATTTTAGGTTTGGTTAAAGGAATAAAACTAAAAACACAATTAATTAAAGAAGAGGAGATCAGAGTGATAGAATGGGTCGGGTTATTGCTGCTCAATAGTGTGTTGATTGTGTTGTAAAGAAGTAAAGTTATTTCTGTGCTGCCTCGATTGCGGCCTCGGCGGGTATGGCGGACGGTAGCTACGACCCTGTCACGCGGCCGCAGCGGGTCAATGCCCCTGCAACTTTCGCTATCTTAGCAGGTGGGACGGAAATAAGTCTTGGCGACAAGTCTGGCAGATATTCCAAGTTCGGCGGGATAGTCGACAGTGATCCTCCCTATTTCTAGGCAATGATGCTCGAAAGCTAGCGTGACGTAGGAAATACCTAGCAATCTCAACGTAAACCTAACACATGCTAGTCAACTCGGTTGGTGATCCCTTTTAGCCGCTAAAACTTGTGAACAGGTTAGGAACCAAGTTTGTCATGCCCCAACATGTTGTGACCGTGCTTAACCCTTTCGTGAGCCTTACACTTTTGTGCCCGAGAAATGGATTCTCTCAACTGACTGGTGTGGACTAATTGAAAGAATGAAGTGTATAGATTAAGCAAACTTGGATTATTTATAGCAAAAATAAACTCACAAACTTTACAACTGTTTCTCACAACTACTTTACAAGCAAAAACCTAAACCCTAGGAAGTTTAGAACAGAGCCGACTCCCTCTCTTTATCTCTCTCTATCTCTATGCCCTTATACCCTCACATACATTGGTATATATAGGGCTTGGTCTAAGTTTTGATGTTTAATGCTTCATTCAATTCTTACTTAAATATAGACTCTTTTGGATGTTTACTTGTTCAGCAAGTAAGTATAAGCTACCTTGCTTATCGATCTTCAATTAGCTCTATACACCGCTCCAAGCCTCAAAAAAATGAAAGATTGGGCTCAATGGACTTAGAAAAATGTTCTCTATCAAACGAGACCCATCTTGACTATGTCGGTGTATTGTCGTCTGGTGGTATTCTGCAGCGGCGGCGGCGGCGGCCTTTGTGGTGGCATTATGCACCGGCGACGTCTTTGGCGTCAACTGGAACTGCTTCAGTACAGCTCCTTCTGCTCCCTACTCTCCTGTCCTATCTTCCTCTGATCAGCAACCAGCACCTGAAATAGAAAACTAACTAAAACATTACCTTTTCTCTACTAAATATAAGATATTCAATAAAAGCGTGGTAAAAGAAGAAATATTGTTATAATGCATGATCTGCAGCTAATTATGCCTAACTAAGCTTAAGAACAACAATAATGAGGGCAAGAATGTGCATAAAAAATTGAACTTTTGGACACTCTACATGTTTGCATCAGGCTTTGGGTACACCGCTGAATCTTAGTACTTCGTATCATCCTCAGACGGATGGTCATTTCGAACGTGTGATCCAAGTCTTGGAGGATATGTTAAGGTGTTGCATCATTGAGTTCCAAGGAACCTGGGAGAAACAATTGCCTTTGGTTGAGTTCGCTTATAATAATAGTTATCATGCTAGTATACAAATGGTGTCGTATGAGGCCTTATATGGTAGGAAGTGTCGTAGGCCTTTGTGCTGGGGAAAGTATGTTTCTATATCGAGGGTGTTGAAAGGCACAAATGAGAAGGTGAAGCTTATTTGTGATCGCTTGAAAGCGGCCTCGGATCGTAAGAAATCCTATGCAAATTTGAAGCGTAGGGTGATTGAGTATGTTGTTGGTGATCATGTATTCTTGAAGGTGTCACCTTAGAAGAAGGTGATGCGGTTTGGGCGTAAGGGTAAGCTCAGCCGAGATTTATTGGACTACATAAGGTTGTGGAGCGTGTAGGTCTTTTAGCTTATCGTTTGAGGTTGCCTCTTAAGTTGGGGAAGATTAATGATGTATTTTCTGTGTCGATGTTACGAAGGTACCGGTCAGATCCATCGCATGTTATGCCAGGAGAGGAAATTGAGTTATAGTCGAATTTATCTTATGATGAGGAACCTGTAGAGATCCTTGATTCTAGCAATAAGGTTCTTCGTGGCAAAACGATCAAGCATGAGAAGGTGTTGTGGCAACACTGTGGAGTTGAGGAGGCCACGTGGGAGAGTAAGGCGGACATGATGAAATAGTTTTTGCATTTGTTTCCTTCAGGTAAATTTTGAGGATGAAATTTCCTAAATGGAGGAGAGTTGTAATGCCCCGGTTTTGGGACTAGGAGTTTCTAGGTTGATTTGACAATCCGGTGAACCGAGATTAGAGATTCGAGTCGAATTTAGGATAAAAATCGGAATAAATATTTTTGTGTGAGATAAAAATATGGAAAAATATCCTAAAATCATTACTTAATATATAGATATTTTCGTAAAGTTAATTTGGAAAAATAGAATTCATAAATTGGATATTTTGAGATAGTAACCAAAATGTAAAGAGTGCAAAACTGTTTTAGTCAATGTTTTGTAAAAGGGTGAAATCTTAAAATCTATAGGAGCTAATTTACCAAATATTTTAATATGATTTTCTCTCAAATTGGATTATTTTTAAATGGTTTCAATTAGTGAATTAAAGGATATTTGATTAAATAGGTGGTTATTTTCCTAAAATCACTTTTGACTTAACTTTTCTCCTTAAACTTTTCTCTCAAAATTTCTTCAGCCAAACACTCTCTTTTTCATCAAAGATTTCAAGTAATGTTCTTGATTTCTTAAACTTTTGATTACAAATGGATTGTTCAATCTTGTTTTCCAAATTCTCATTGTTTTCCTTTACTTTTCAAGAGCGAAACATTCAATTGATAGGAAATTCACTCATTGGAGGTAAAGTTTGTTCTTCTCCTCTAATGAATGGTTCTTTACTGAAATTTCTAAGTATTTGATCCTTGTTTAATGTTTTTTAATGAGTTTTAATGATTTAATTATGGAAAATTGGTTAAATCAAGATTTAATTGATGAGATTAAGTGGTTTTCATTTTGGATTTGTTTTGTTTAATTCTTGATTGGTTCTAATCATAATTTTGGTGTTTTATAATGTTAATAAGTTGGTTTTAACATTGGAATTCCGAAACTAGGTGAATCGCTATTTTTCTAGGTTGTTAGTTATGTGTTTTTGAGGAGTTCTTGTTTTATAAATGCTGGAGGCATAAGAATGTTATTAGATTGTTTTAGATGTTAATTAAAGGTAATTGATCGATTAAACCTTTCGGTTTTGGCTGGGTTAAGTTTGGAAGGTGTTTGATGTTGATTTCAGTTGTTGTGGAGGGGTTTTGGTTAGAGTTGTTGTGGATTAATGTTGTTGAGTGTTTGGATGCTTTTAGATGCATTTAATCCTCTATTTTTATGTGGTTAAAATAGGGGAGGTTTATCCTCAAGCTAGTGGTACCATTTTGGAAGCTTTGGAGGAGGAGTTCGCATCAGCGAACGAGGTTTTACGTAGTCAGTGAGTGAGAATGTGGAATTCAACTTTGAAATGGTTTAAAGGTTATTTTGGGAGTTTAAATTAAGCTTTAAACGTTGGTTTAAACTTGGAAGTAAGTATGACGAGATTTCTCCCTCGGTTGTGTTTTGGCAAAATTGGTTTTATGCACTTGTTTTGAATTACACGGTACCTATTATTTAAGCATGTTTAAAGTACGATTTATACTGATTTTGATCATATACTGATGATGGATGCATTTGGAAAGAGGTCCATGTAAGTATAAGGAATACTTGTAAATGCATGGTTTAATGCATTATAAATGGTTTTGAAATGTTGCATATAAAAACAGTGAGGTAGATGGTTAATAATGAATTATATTGGCAAGTGATCTGGTTTAAAATGTTATCGGATATAGTTGGTCGGCCATAGGATTGATAGTGCACTATAATAAGTCGCCTCGAGTGTTGAAGGGTTTATATGTACCGAATACTTTACCACGAGTACCCTAACGGTCGAGGGGTTATATGGTACTAAAAACTCTCGTTTGTGGATTATACATCTAACTGATGATTAGGTTGTGATGGTACCCGGTTGAGATTGTATGAAGTGTTGAGAGGACACTTGTTGAATCCGTGTATCCGATGTAATATTTTGTAAAGTGGGACTTGATTTATGATCACTTGAAAGCCAATATAATTGATAATGTATCATGTTGATGGATTATGTATATCATACATGTTTACTCTTTAAGTGTTGCATATAGGTTGTTATGCATGGGAAAGCTTATATCTAGGGATTGCAAATGGGATTTTGTTTTTGATCCATGATACATGTTGCATATGGTTTAGTTTGCTCATTTTTGGAAATGTTAAGTGCATGGTTTGTAAGGCATGATGTTTTGAAAGATGATTAAAATGAGATTTTCAAGATGTTTGATAACCGGTTTTAAATGCATTGATGGTGTTTTGTTTTTAGCACTCCTCACTAAGCCTGGTGTACTTACGCTCTCTTTGTCCATCAATGTAGAGAATTAAAGGTTGGAGGCAGCATGCAAGTGAATGGAAATCCAACGACTTGAATGATTTGAAAGTATGGTTTTTGAAATAGACTAGTAGTAATTAAGGCAATGGGGTTCAGTGTTGTTTGGGAGGGTTATTTGCTAAACTCCCGTTTTGTGCAAGTTTATTTTGTTGTTGTGGAATTGTGTGAGGCTTTATATGTTCGATTTTGTTGTGGATTTACATTTCGTGCTTTTGATTGATTGGTTTTTAGGAATCATGCCTCTAGATCTATGATTGAAGTATGTTGCTATGTTTTGATCACGTTTCTTTGATATTCTTGCATGGATTGATCTTTAGTTTAGTGGCGTACATGTTTATGGCTTGTTAAAGCATGTTTGGATCCATGATTATATGAAAACCCAACAAAATTGAACATTACAGGTCTGGGCGTATCGGTACACGGGAAGGTGTATCGATACGGGTAACTATATTTTGGTTGGGTGTATCGATACGAGGGATGGTGCACCGGTACGGTTTTGAGCTACTGGAATCTAGAATTTTGGAATTTTTTTAGTGTACTGATACACTTGCTAGTGTATTGATACGAACTGTAGTTATTTCAGTTAATGTGTTCTTGTGAGTTTTTGATTCTTTCATTTTAGTCCATGGTTCTTATGAATGCAATTGAGTGAGTTTGGATGATCATTTTGAGCCGAAATTTGGTATGTAAGCATGAAACCTGAATAATTGAGTATTGGTAACTTTGAACCTAATTAAGTCCTTGTAATTTTCCAAATTTTCATTTTGGTTCATAATCTATAACTATGCGCAATTGAATGTCTTTTTGACGCCCGATTCAGTTGATATTTAACCCACTGCCAGCATGCTCACCTTAGGTTATAATGTTGCATCTAAATAAGACAAAAAGAAAAAAAGTGGTGTAATTAAAGTTAACTATTTACAGGTTTGTTTCGGCAACCCAATGTAGCTCGCTCGGTTCGGTCTGGCATCTGGACCATGTCAAGGGGGTTACAGCTCCCCCTATCTTAGTTCCCTTGGGAATCAAAAGAGCAATAGCATAAATGTCATTAGAAGTGACAAGTTCCTTAGGAACCCAAACACTTCTAATCATCTTACCATAAGAGGGCCTATGGAAGCCTCTTTATTTGTAGCCACCAAAGTTTCTTTTTCACATAGTTAGGTTTTGAAGAAGTTCCTTTTTCAAAACGGGAGTTCCCAACTTTGTTCAAATAAGCTTTGGGATCACCCACTTCTTTGTGGTGATCATCATAAACTTTGGAAAGTAGGTTATGCAAGTCTTGATTTTTCTTTTCAAAATCCTTTTATTCTGTTTGCAAATCCAGAACCTTTCTTTCAAGTTCCAAGTTGGTTTTGGATAATGAATCATTTTGGTTTTTCAACTCGAAACTCATTTTCTTGTTTTTCAAGAGTGATTCCTTATACTCTACAACCAACGCATCATACACCTTTTGTAACTCATCATATGCTTCTTGAAGCTCATCAAATGTAAAATCAAAGTTAGATGAGTTTGAGGTTACCTTAGGATCCTCGTCTAGTTCCATGAGACAAAGGTTAGCTACTTCTTGCCCCACCTCATCGGATGAGTCCTTATCACTCCAAGTAGCAACATGAGCCTTAAGCTTCTTTTTCTTCTCGAAGATCTTCTTCTTGAGTTGAGGAAACTCGAACTTGATGTGCCTCGGCTTCTTGCATTCATAGCAAACTATTTGATCCTTTTCTTCCTCCTTGTTCTTGTTCTTGAAACCTCCTCTTCGATGGAACTTTCTTCCTCGATTGGATTTTATGAACCAAGTGAATCTCTTGGCTAGCATAGCCATTTCTTCATCTTCTTCCTCATTAGAATCACTCTCCTTTTGTGAAGCTTTGAGAGCAATTCCTATCTTCTTCTTCTTCTCCACTTCCTTCTTCATTCTTATTCTCTTCTTTTCTTCCTTTCTTCATGATTTCATGTGTGAGGAGAGACCCCAATAGAGCATCAAGCTTCAAGGTCTTGAGATCCTTGGCTTTGATGATGGCGGTTCTCTTTCCATCCCATGACTCGGGAAGAGAATATATGAGCTTTCGAACAAGCTTGTCCTCTGAAATGACTTCTTCATAGCCCTTAAGCCCATTGACGATGACGGAGAATCTATTGAACATCTTGTTGATGTCCTCATCCAGTTCCATCTTGAAATTTTCATAGCTCAAGTTGAGAAGTCCAATTTTGGTCTGCTTTACATCGTTGGTGCTCTCGTATATAGTCTTAATCTTGTCCTATATCTCCTTCGCGCTAGTGCAAGAAGACATATTTGCGTACACGTCCGGTCTAAGAGCACAAAAGAGTATGTGCACATCTTTGTCATTTATTTGCAACTTCCTCCGATCTTCATCGGTATACTCTTGTCTTGTCTTGGGGACGTTCCTTTCTCCTTCTTGCTTCATCGGAATGGATGGCCCATCTTCTACTACATCCCAAAGGAGGTAGTCATTAGACTTGATGAAGAGCCTCATTCAATTATTTTAATAGGGGTAGTTTACCCCCATCAAAGAAGGGTGGCTTGTTAATGGATTGTGACTCATAAAGGTTGGTGCTGGAAGTAGAGGCCATGGCTTGATTGTAGATTGATTGAATCACCTTAAGATCCACTCATGAGGTTGTTAAACCTTCCAATGAGTGTAGCTCTAATACCACTTGTTTAGGAGTACCGATACACCCTTGGTCATATCGATATGGTTTTTAGCTATAGGATTTTGTTTTTATACTTAATGGCTATAGGGTACCGATACGCTTGTAGTCGTATCAGTACATTTTTCATACATGGGAACCAATTGGCCTTCGAGTACCAGTACGGCCTTTGTGTGTGCCGGTACAGGGTGCTAATATTTTGTAAATATTTTGTAATAAATATTCGACTATTGCTTGTTAGTTTATTGGAATCATAAACTTTAAAAATCAGTTAACACGTACTGATACCCTCTTAGGCGTATCAATACGATTTTTCATGCACAACTTATCAAAATTCCAGTGAGCAAAACTGGTATCAATACGATACGGACTGTATCGATGTGCCTTTATAAAATGAACTCTCTGTATCGATATGGCTTCCTGCGTATCGATACCCCTTTGTACAATGGCTATTTCTTCTTATATTAGGTATCGATACGATTGCCCGAGTATCGATACCAGTGTTGAAAGACAACATTTATTGCGAGAAAAATGAATTCCAACGGCTATAATCAATATCTCAGCTACCCAAATGGTTAGAATTCAATGAGGGGATATAAAAACAAGTCTCCAAAGTTTCTTCAACAACTATTCATTAAGTCATAAGCATTCAAGCACACATCAAACAATTTTTGAGCTTTTAGAGTCAAATTCTTGTAACCCACTTGAGTGAGCACATTTGTAATCTTTTGTTCAAGTATTTGAGTTTGAGTGAACTTCGAATTTTCCAAACATTTAGCCTTTGAGAGGATTTTTCAATTTGCTTCATTTGTAATCTCTTTGTAAGGATTTCTTAAGACTTTGGGGTATATGTCTTAAATGAGTGTAAGGTTATCTCCTTTGGCCTCAAAAGGAAAGAAAATTTGGTGGATTTGAGAAAATCATTAGTGTGGATAGCTAAGGTAGTAGATGTAAACCTTGTTAGAAGGTTGAACGACTATAAATTCTTGTGTCCCAATCTTTTTTATCTTTCCATTTGCTTCCACTAATTTTTAAATTGCCAATACACCCCTCTTGGCCTTTCACCATTGATTGATTATCCTAACTGTAACACCCACAACCCGGGTTGGGAGAAAACCGAAATTGAAGATGTTACTAAAAACACATTCCAGAAATCATGTGACCAAATTATAAAATTTGGTCCAGCTTTAGAACAAACTTATCAAAAATTGGGGTAAATTAAAAACTTTTCATTAATAACATTTCATATTAAATCAAATCATTCACAATGTATGTATGTCACACTGATTGATGATTTTACAGCATAACCTCATTAGGCTTAACTTGGATCTAAATGTATATCACTTATCATTTGAAAACTTAACTGTCATTTCACAACCTTTTAATAACAAGACTTATCATTCAATGATCAAGCTAATCTATACATATTATTGCTATCATGCATTCTTAACTTCATGCATTCTTAACTTCAAGCATTTGGGGTTTATGCCTACATGACTAAATTTGCAAGTAGATAGGCAGACTATTTAGAATTTATTATCCCACAGCATCATCATACATCACATATCACAACCCAACAATCGATTGTAGCAACGTATAATCTAACGACAAATCTACCTATACCTATTCCTCAAAAATCATTTCAATGATCACACCAATCACAACCAAAACAATTAAAGATCAAGAGGCGCATTAATCACATGGAAATAAAACGATATATCATTCTAAAACTAAGTTCTAGCTTATTTTAAAATGTAAATCGACTATATGCGATTGCACACAACTTACATAACATAACCTTAAGCTTAAACATTACCACAATATACATTTGGTATTATCTTTCCTATCATATTAGCTATACGTAATGTTCTACCCTATCATGAATTGATACACAATAGGAGATAGTTACTTACTAGCCATATTTTCTTACAACATCCAATCGATTACTAATTTATGTCATATTTAGGGTTTAAAAGCAACCACACAATCACACATTTAACACAACTTATTAAGCAAACCATAACCATGAGATAATTAGAGGCCCATTACAAACTTAAATAATCAATAAACTTATACACTTAAACATAACCAAAAAGGAAATCAATGTGCACTATGCAATTTGGTAACTATGTGCCACCAACTAGGAATTCTAATGATACTAATTGGTATCCTACTCGGATCTCTGCGATCTCGTCTCGGCTCAAGAGAAATCTGTAAGCACATTTACCTTGAAATGTAATGGGAGAATAGAGTAAGAAATTGAATTGCTTAGCTAGGTAATTTAATTAATCAAGACATAAATTAAATCTTTATCCCTCTTTAAACAACATACTTCTGTGAGTAATAAGCTTATCTAAACACAACCCTTTTACAATTTATAAGGTTCATACAACTCATCATACAATGTATTGTTTTCAAGCATCATGATAAAATAATCGACTATGAGTTATTATAGCCACGAGATTTCTAATATGGCCTCAATCCTTTATCCATAAATTCCAGATATCAATTAAACATTGGTTACTTATCATGCAAGTCTCCATTGATTTTCATTCGATTAACTTATAGTTTTAATATTCTTTCTTTAGAGGCATTCTTTAATCATATATATTGGTTATATAAGTCATTTTAATTATGTCATACATGTCCCCTGAGACGTCAAATATATCATAAACATAGCATATTTAAACCCTCTATCCGACATAATCTTATATTCTCCCTCAGACGTATACTCCTATTTACATATTTTATAGGTTCAAATCATATATTCAATTTAATTCGAGACAGTTCTTTAAACATGTACATTCATCTGTATATAGGAAGACATACTCATTTACTTGTACACATTTTCATGAGATCAAACTAGTTCATTAAGTCTAATTCTATCAAGGCAATTCCATTTACATGTACACACAACCAATAATCAGTCCATTAAGACTTAATTTCCAGCAAAACAATCCCTTTTTCATACATGCACAATTACAAGATTAAATCAGTCCCTAAAGACTTAATTTCCAGCAAAACAGTTCCTTTTTCATGCATGCACAATTACAAGATTAAATCAGTCCCTAAAGACTTAATTTCCAATAAAGCAGTTCCTTTTTCATGCATGCACAATTACAAGATTAAATCAGCCCTAAAGACTTAATTTCTAGCAAAACAGCTCCATGTTCATGCATGCACAATTACAAGGTTAAATTAGTCCCTAAAGACTTAATTTCCAGCAAAACAGTTCCTTTTTAATGCATGCACAATTAAAAGATGAAATCAGTCTCTAAAGACTTAATTTCCAACAAAACAGTTCCTTGAAGAACTTATATTTACTCAATATAATCTTTAGGTTTATTAATATAAACTTAACATACAAAACATGTGAGATTGCTCCATAGGTGGTCATGTTAAACCCAACTAAAACAAGGTACTAGTTACTTGAAGTAACAATTCGAATAGGACAAGCCAAGAAACATATATTTTAATCCACATCAATATACGCATTCAACCAATCACATTAACACATGAAAACTTCCAAACCAACATATAATTTCACCAAGGAGGCGCATAACTTATTTTATAATTAGATTACTTGATAAGCGAACCTTCTCAATCCTTCATAAACCTAGTTATAAGTATATTGTTTAACAATAATTATTTTGAACACAATATGTGAACAACAAACATTCTATCAAAGCTTGCACCCTGAACAAGAAGATATACAAGAATTATACATATATAATCCAATTCAGTTCTCAATGTTTCATCTTATAACATATTAGAATTTAATCAAGATTTGCTTACCAAATACCATTAAACATAGTACCTCATGAGCATGTTTTCTTATCAAAGTTACCAAAGCATACTTATCACACATATCACTTGCTTTCCTCACAAGTTATCTAAATAGCTCATTTAACATGCATAATCGATTTACCAAGTCATATAAGCATCTTTATTACATTCAAGGTATACATACCTGATAAGAAATATTCAGATTTCAGTTGAATCACATTAATTTTAAGCTATGTAACACTTCTTTCCATCACTTTGATTCATAATCACAATATCTCTTTAATATAGCCTTGAGAATCGACTCCAGCCTAGGTACTCAAATCCCCAACCAACTATCGCTCATAAAATGGTACTCGCAGTACCGGACAATCCCTCCAATTGTCGCCAAGTGACCACAAATACTTCCCTCCTAATGTCTCCAAATAGGAACCACTGTCCTAGACCGTAGTCCACCCCGACACTGAGCTCTATGAACTCTATGGCATGCCAACTATACCTATGACTGACTTGAGACCAAGGCTTTAACATATTTCATTCAATACTTTTACATAATGAGCGTAGCTTCATTGATATATCCTCTCAAGGATTTCATTTTCTTTCCAATTAAGGAATACATATATGCATGATCACCACATGTGATTTTCCATGCCTCATTTCACTTATTCAAAAGGCCTTATAGCCAACTTTTCATTTGATAGTTCATACATATCTTTCAATATATTCAATATATCTTACAACCATTCTTATGTTCATCCATAACACTCATGAGTTCGAGTCATACATTCTCCAATCGTCCAATCCTTTATTCGATTATTAGGATAACAATAGTCATTATCAAGTATGCACATATATGCATCAATTACAATATAACCATATCTTCATGTCAAAAATAATTTGTAACACCTCAATTTTGGGCTTAGAAGTTTAGGGTCTGAACCGGACCGGTCTGAGAAACAGTTCGAATATAAAAGGAGGTTTTAGGGAAAGCCTAGTTTGGGATGCTTTAAAAATATAGAAAAATATCTAAAAATCCTCATTTAATATATATAGGAGAATGGTGAAATCAATTTTACAAAATAAAGTTTAGAAATATTACATTTCGGTGTAGTGACCAAATTGCGATTTTTGCAAAGTTTAGTAGTGATTATTTTGTAAAGGATTGAAACTTTGAATCTTTAAGGAGCTAATTTACCCAAAATGTTTTTCTCCAGATTTTTTCTTAATTTGGGTGATTTAATTAATGTTTTAATTAAATAAAAGAAAGGAGAAAACTACTTTTTGATTTTCATAACTACCTTTCTCTAATTTTCCCTCATTCCTTTTTCTCTCAAAATCCCATCATCCAAACACATTTTCTCCAGCAAAATTCACATTGATCTCCACTTCAATTGATGAGATTTCCATCATCTATTGGTTTCTAATCAATCTTGCAACAAATCCTTTTGATTTCCACATTGCATTTTCATGGAATTTTGCCCAAATCAAGGAGAAATCATCATTTAGATGTAAGATTGTTCTTCTCCTCTAAATACTCAGTTCTTTACTGAAATTCCCAAGTTGTCAATCCTTTATTAAAGTTTTATAAATTGTTTTAATATTTGAAACATGATTTTGGCTTAAAACTCAAGATTTTGGAAGAGATCTTGAAGATTTTCGTTGTAATTGATTGGGCTATGTTTTGAGATAGTTCTCTAATGTATTTTGGATGTTTAATGATGTTAGAAATGAGGTTTTATCAATACAATCCCAAATAGGTTGTGTTTCCTAAGTTTTTGCTTATGAAAATGGTGGTTTTTTAGGTGTTTTTGGTGTTCTGTTATAGTTGGAGGTATAAGGACGAGTTGAGAGTTGTTTTTGATGTTAATTGATGTTTAGAAATGATTAGATGTGATGGATCTTGGCTGGGTTAAGTTTTGGAAGAGTTTGGAGGTAATTTCGGTTGTGTTTGGTAGCCGAAATGTCGTGGTTGCTTAGAGCAGCGAGTTTAGGTGTGTTGGCTGAAGATTTCAATGCATGATGATGCATTAATCCTCTACTTTTATGTGTCTAAAATAGGGGAGACATCTTCAGACACTTTTGAAGTTGATCCGGAAGCTTAATTGGCGTTTCGGCTAGCAAGCGAAATGAAATTGGTGAGTGCGATTTTGGTTTGAAGTCCATGAGGACAAAAATACGAGGTTTGGGGATTTAGGAGAGGTTTGAAACACCTTCCTAAATCCGGAAGTAAGTATGGTTTGATTTGATCTCTCTAAAGTGGAGTTTGCCCCTAAAATGCTTTTGCATGCTCATGGTTTGTGATTGTTAAATTCCTACTATTTTTATGCATGTTTTGGAGCATGAGATTATGCTTGTAGAGATGTCAAGGGATGACATGTTGCATTGAATAGATTTGAGCTTTTGGTTTAAAGCAAATGTATGATTTATGATTTGAAATGTGGTAAGAAAACCTTTGAGTTTATTGCATGAAAAACAGTAGGTGTGATGATATTATAACACATTATATTGGCATAGAGGTTGAGAAACTTACCGGATATAATTGATCAATCAATTGGATGAGAGTGTACTATAAACTAAAAATTCGTACGTGCTCTTTGGTTAAGCCAAAGGGAGATATTCCGATGATGGGCATTCCATCGGGTAGGACTTGGTGAAATACCCAAGCTTTGTGGCGATGAGAGATTCTGCCATGTGAGTACGGTGATGAGAGATTCCACCTGAAGTTGTTGCTAGACAAGTGAGTACGGTGATGTGAGATTCCACCGGAAGAGTCTAGTGTAGAAATGTGTCCGCATATCCGAGTATTGATGAGATGCTAAATGCCAATATAAATGATTAAATGGTTTTGTTACACATATACCTTTGGTGAAATGATTTATGCTATGAGATATGCATATGTGTTTTGTTTAGAAATGCTTTGACAATACAAGCATGTGAATGGCCTTGCCATGAGATTTGCATTGGTTTTAATGCATGAGATAGAATGAAGGTACATGTGATTTCAATGAGTTTGCTTTGAGGTTTCCCAAACATGAGAAAGAGATGAGCATGTGGTTTAAAAGCTTAGATGAAAGTGTTTTCTAAAAATGCATTATTGTGTTGGTTTTCTTTAGAGCATGCCTCACTAAGCATTTGTGCTTACGTTCTCTTTTACCAATAATGCAGATAATTGAGGTGTTTTGGGCATCAAGGAAGCTAAGTTCATCCAAGGAAGTCCAAGCTCACGTATGATGAAGTTTTCATACACTATTAGTTTTGATAATTTGGCAATGGGAACCTAAGATTTGTTTTGAGAGATGTGTTAAACCCCATAAGGTTGTGGCATGTTTGCCTTGATTAGTTTGAATTGTAAATGGCCTTAATTGCTTGTTGGAGGGTTGATTTCCCTATTTGGTTTTGATATTAGGAAGCATGTCTCTAGATTTGTGAGTTTTCAAGTTTGATGCTATGAAGATGTTTATGGGTTCTAAATATGTTCCTTATATGCTTGATGATTTGTTGATATGATTGGGGAGTCATTTGGGTGTGTTTAAATGGGTTTATGCATGAAAAAACAGCATTAAATGCAGTTTTTGGGTAAACCGTATCGGAACACCCTCGAAGATGTCTCCCATGTTTTAAAAACATAACAACAGAGGATTAATGCATCATCATGCATTGAAATCATCAACCACACACCTAAACTCGCTGCTCTACACAAAATCCACATTTCGACTACTAAACACTACCGAAATCACCTCCAAACTCTTCCAAAACCAAACCCAGCCAAGATCCATCACTTCTAATCACTTCTAAACATCAATTAACATCAAAAACTAACACAACCACGTCCTTATACCTCCAGCTATAATAGAACACCAAAATCACCCCAAAAACCATCATTTTAACAAGCAAAAACTTAGGAAAAACAACCTATTCGGGATTGGATTGATAAAACCTCATTTCTAACATCATTTAACATCCAAAATACATTAGAAAACCATCTCAAAACAGAGCCCAATCAATCACCACGAAAATCTTCAAGATCTCTTCCAAAATCTTGAGTTTTAAGCCAATTTCTTGTTTCTAACATTAAAGCCACTTAAAAATCATTAATAAATGATTGATAACTTGGGAATTTCAGTAAAGAACTGATCATTAGAGGAGAAGGACGAAGCTTACCTCTAATGGATGATTTCTCCTTGATTTGGGCAAGTTTCCTTGAAAATTCAATGTAGAAATCAAGTGGATTTGTTGAAGGATTGATTAGGAATCAAAAAGTGATTGAAATCTCATCAAATGAAGTGGAAATCAAAGTAAAATTGCTGGAGAAAAAGTGTTTGGTTGATAGGATTTTGAGAGAAAATGAAATGAGAGAAAATTAGTGAAAAGTGGTTATGAAAAGTCAAAGGTAGTTTTTCTATTTTAATCACCTTTAATTTATTTAATTAAAACATTAATTAAATCACCAAAATTAAGGAAAAATCTGATGAAAACATTTTTGGTAAATTAGCTCCTTAAAGATTCAAAGTTTCAATCCTTTACAAAACAGTCACTACTAAACTTTGCAAAAACTGTGATTTGGTCACTACACCGAAATGTAGTATTTCCAAACCTTATTTTGTAAAATTGATTTCACCATTCTCTTATATATATTAAATGAGGATTTTTAGCTATTTTTCTATATTTTTAAAACATCCCGAACTAGGTGTTCCATAAAACCCCCTTTTAAATTCGAACCGATTCCCAGACCGATCCGATTCAGACTTTAAACTTCTAGACCCAAATTTGGGGTGGTACAACATTTAAGTTTAAAAAAAGTTAACCTTTCATTATTATAAAAAGGTTTAGGACTTTGTTAATATCTTTTTGGGTAAACTACAACAAATGGTCATCAAAATTTTAAGGTGCTTTCATTTTGGTCACCAAAGTTTTAAAACTTGTGATATAGTCATCAAACTTTTTAGTTCATTTTTATTTAGGTCACCAAACTTTTAGGGTGCTTTCAATATGGTCCCTCCCGTTAGAAGCATATGATGTGGCACATTAGTTTTTCTTTTCCACTGAATAAAATAATGGATAAACTACACCATTCATCAATTATATACAATATTTATAAATTTTAGGGAAAACTACACCGGTGGTCCCCTAACTATCACTGTTTTCCTGTTTTGGTCCCCAAACTATGTTTTTCGGCAAACTCGTCCCTTCTGTTACATAGTTCTCCTGTTTTGGTCCCTCGACGTTAAATAGCTAACGGTTTTGCTGACATGAAATTTTTTAATATTTTTTAATCATTTCTCTCTCCTCTTATATTATTTTTATTTAATTTTATTCACCCAATCATGTCGTGACACATGTCACTACCCTATTACTTGGAAAAAACCCAAAATCCTTAAAAATACATTTGGTGTCGCTGGGATTCGAACCCAAGACCACAAGCGCAAAAGGCATGCACATGAACCAACTATGCTAGGCTAGTTACTTGATTCAAGTCTATTAACATTTATATTTAAGCTAATAATATTTATTAATATTATATTTAATATAATAAATAAATATTAATTTATCAATATAAATTGCTTTGAGCTACTACAAATTCCCAGGAAAATGCAGCTAGTAGTGAAAAATGAATATAAATTTCGTTGTGGACAAGAGTCATGTTCTTCATGATTATGCAAAACTGAAGGGGATTTCTATGGAGGCTGATGATATCTCTAATGAAGTTGTGAATGATTGTTCCTCTCATTTCCACGGCCATAAGAACCAAATTTCTGCTAACTTCTCGTCTGCTGACTATGATCATTCAGGTTATGAGTTTCATTCAATGGACAGAAAACCGGTTGCACTGCCAACGGATCAGGCTTTGAACTCAGTCGGACCTCAGGAAATGCAAAGCATTCATTCTTCATCTCCAAGCATCTCTGAGGATGAAAACAATCCATACATTTTACTTGCTTCAAGAGAGGAAGTTAATTCTGTTCAGCAACCGATCAAATCCATTTTGCCTCCCCCGCCTGCAGGCTCACCTCTTCAAGAGCACTTTGATTACTCTACTAACAATCTTGTTGTCAACCGTTTCGGGAAGGGAAATCGTAGTAGTCAGTCTGATCAATATTATTATCAATATAAATGTTAGTAGACTTGAATCAAGTAACCAGCCTAGCATAGTTGGTTAATGTGCATGCTTTTTGCGCTGGTGGTCCTGGGTTCGAAACCTAGCAACACCAAATGCATTTTTAAGTGTTTTGGGGTTTTTTCCAAGTAATAGGGTAGTGACATGTGTCACGACATGACTGGGTGAATAAAATTAAATAAAAATAATATAAGAGGAGAGAGAAATGATTTAAAAAATATTAAAAAATGCCACGTCAACAAAACCGTTAGCTATTTAACGTCGGGGGACCAAAACAGGAGAACTATGTAACATAAGAGACGAGTTTGCCAAAAAACATAGTTTGGGGACCAAAATAGGAGAACGATGATAGTTAGGGGACCACCAGTGTAGTTTTCCCTAAATTTTATGCATTCAAATATCTTATAGTCTAGCGATTCTAGTTGTTTTTACACTTATCACAACCGAACAATTATAAAACTTATTATATTATTATCATATTTGATATTTTAATAAACAAAGTAAAACATTCATTACTCGAATCAAATATTCTGGTTAATTGGTCAATCAATTATCTCATTTAATTGGTACAATGTAAGATCGAGAATTAAATAATCCGAATTTACCAATTATTCAAAATAATTTTAAGGATTATTTGAACCTGGTTATGGTGTAGATTTTCTTAAAAAAATATTTCGATTCGGTTTTAGTTCATAGTTTTAAGCAATTAATCAAAATAGGAACAATTCGTCAGTGGAGTTATTAAATTGAAAATTTTGAAACTCAAGTGACCAAAATAGGAGTTAGAAGAAAGTTGTGTGGTGAATGGTGTTGTTTATCCATTATTTTATTCATGAAAAAGAAAACTAATATGTCACATCATTAGCTTCTAACGGGAGGGACCGTACCCAAAACGCCCTAAAAGTCCAGTGACCAAAACGAAAATGAACTAAAAATTCGGTGACTATATCGTAAGTTTTAAAATTTCAGTGACCAAAATGAAAGCGCCCTAAAAATTCAATGACCATTTATGTAGTTTACCCTATTTATCTCTACTTTGCTAATATATTTTTTAATATGTTGGCGTGCGATACAAGAGTAGCATTTTTTTTTAACTTTCTTGGTCTTTTTTAATAAGGCACACACATCGTATAGAACTGGTGCCCGAACCCGGGTCACCTGAATGAATTACATCATCATTTACTACTCGGACAACAAGGGGTGAAATAAATATCTTTTAAACAACAGACATTTTAATGATATTTTTCCTATTTTTCGTACTTCACTAATATTTTATATATTTATTATTTTTTGTAATTACTAAATATTATAGGGAAAATTGAGGTTTTAGGTCTTTTGAGAACTTTTACAATTACCTAAAAAGATTTAAAGTTTTGTTCATCTCAAAATCAACTGGACCGGTGAACAACGGTCCAGTGGTTTGCTACGCAGGGCCTAGAACTTCAAAAGCCTCAATGTTTGCCTTTTCAGTTTCTAAAGAAGAAAAGAAAAATCCTCAACCCAATTCTGTTTGGCCCAAAAGAAAAATAAACAGAGAAGAAAAAGGTGCAGTCTCTACTTCCTCCTCAGTTCACCCATACATGACTCTGCAATTTCATTTAGGGTTTAAGCAGGGCTTTTCTCTTTGTAAGCAGAGAATGCGCAGATCGTTAACGTCGCTGGTTCGACCACTCGCGGTGGCGCGTGGGTTTTCCACGAGCTCCGACAAAATTGCAGCCTCCGTACTGTTCGAGAGATTACCTGTCGTTGTTCCCAAACTGGATCCTGCGGTTTATGCGTTTCAGGAGTTCTCGTAAGTTTTCATTTTCGCCTCCTTGTTTGACTGCAGAGAAAACCTGGGAATGTTCCTTCTAAGATATCTTAGATTTTGATTTGCCTGAGAACAAAATGGTTAGCTCAGTGATGCAAACAAAACACTTGTAATAGTTTAAAAGGGAAGAAAAGCCGAAATATTTTCACTGATTGATGGCTTACGAGGCGAAATTATTATTCTTTTTTGTTCAAATTTTCAGCTACTAATTATGATTTTAATGAACTAGATGAAAGGTTCCGAATTTATGTTTGTAATTGCTTTTGTTTTTTGCAGCTTTCGATGGAGGCAGCAATATCGACGCAAATATCCTGATGAATTCTTGGACATGTCTAAATCTAGGCAAGTTCGAAATTTGATTCCTTTGAATTACATATTATAGTAGGGGCGCTTCCTTGTGTGTGATCCCGGGTAAGAGTTGTTGATTTTATTAATCTGCATAAACTTTTTCTTACACCCAAATCAGAAATAAGTAACTAGAAAAGCAGGAAAGCCATTGTTTTATCAAAATCACACGTGATTTCGAGTTGAGTCGTCTGGAAAGGTGATTCAGGGAAGAGGAAGACAATGTGGAGTAATTTAGGCCTACTTTTTCAAATGAAAAACAACAGCCTTAATGTTGATTCAATAAGATGCCTAATTTTGGCTCTACTATGAGAGTTTTCATGGAATATAAAAGCAATCAGAAAGTCATTGTTCATTGGGTTACATTATATATGTTATGCTCTTTCTCCTTACTTTGCTCTCTCAATGCACACGCCCGTGCAACTGCATATTTGCAAATTCAGAAATTGTTTTAATTTTCAGCTAATGAAGTGAAATTCTTGTGTAACCAGGGGAAAAGGTGACTACCAAATTGACTATGTTCCAGCTCCAAGGATCACTGAAGCTGACGAAACAAATGACAGAAAGTAAGTGGTAGATTTCATATTGTTAGTTGGAAATTCATTACCAAGGGATCATTCTTTGTTTGAAATTAACAATCTTTAAGAATAAATGGCCCGAAATCTGAATTAATTATCTCTAGGAAGCTGACAGAAAGAATGACAAATAAAGTGGTGTATTTATATAGTTCAGAGGAACACTGTTACCAATAGGTTTTCCTTTGTTTGTTAGAGATCAGATGTATGACAGCAGGAATTAAGAATCTATAGGAAGAAAGGTCTGATTGGATCTCAAAGTGCTTTTCTCTTTTAGTTAAAGACTCTTTCTCCTTATTTATATATGCAATAGTTATATGAAGGAACAATAAACATCGTTCTCAAGAAACTACTATATTCCTCTTGGTTGTGGCTTATGTCGATGAGAAATGAAATTAGTACATTTGCACCATCATAGTAGTTTAGTGCAATATACTGATCAAGAAAGGTTTTGAATTTTCTATCAAGGTCATTGCAGAGAGCACTTGATAGAAGACTGTATCTTCTTCTATATGGTAATAGTAATGAAGCTCCTAGTGGGAAACCCGTGTGGCATTTTCCGGAAAAAGTTTATGATTCTGAGGAGACATTGCGCAAGGTAATGGTTGTTTTCTTTTCTTGTTTCCTTTTTCTCTCTTTTATTATTATTTTTATCTGATACAAATACGAAACATTTGCAGTGTGCAGAGTCTGCCTTAGAATCTGTACTTGGAGACCTTTCTCACACTTACTTCGTTGGAAATGCTCCCATGGGGCATATGGTTATACAACAGACGGAGGACGCACCCGGACTATATAAGGTATTTCAAGCGAAGTGGTTATATTTTCTTCTTTTGATGTTTGATATAATGCTTGTCTTTGTTAGTCGTTTTAAGCAATACCAATCACGTATAGATGACATATATGCACTTCACTTGGATATTTATTTCCCTATCTTGTGCTTTTCTTTTTGTCAGAGATTCTTCTTCAAGTCGCAAGTAATCGATACCGACAAGTTTAATATCCGGAAGTGCGAGGATTTCGTCTGGGTGACAAAGGATGAAGTCTTGGAATATTTTCCTGAACAAGCTGAATTTCTTAAGAAGATTATTATCAGCTGATGGCAAATTGCTTCGTTTGGTTTTCAATCCATACAGTTTTTCTTATATAACCCATTTTGTGGTTTACTTGTAGCTTTGAAGCAGAGTCTCTACATCAGAAGTTCAATCTGAGACAATACAACCGAACATCCGAACTTGTGTCAATTCGGCGAAAATAATGAAAAGCTCATTGGCCAAGGATGGACTGAATTGTCAAACTTTCTCTTTTCTTTGGTTCCAATGCACTAACAAATAGTTATTTTTAGGGAAAACTCCATGGGGTGGTCACGTAATTATCATTTTTTTTTTGTTTTGGTCACTTAATTTTTTTTTCCGTCAAAATTATTCCTTCCGTTAAATACTTTTCTTGTTTTGGCCCCTCCAACTTTGACATGTTTTTTTGAAATCATCACCTCTCTCCTTGTGAGGTGGTTGACCAACCAGGATGTGATTCACCGCTTGATTTTGAACAAATCAAAGGAAAAAATACCGTTCCTGGGACCCCTTATATAAAGGGTTTCACACCTAACCACTAAGCTAGGTTTAGGATTTGGTTAAGTTTTATTCAAATTAATATTTAACTTGTACTCTTTCAATCTAAAAAAATAAGCGAAACTACTTTTACAGAGATTTGAACCAAGAACGCTAAGTTGAGAACTTAAAAAATATTCACAAAAATTAATCTTTAATTTAAGATATATTATTACCTCAAAATTAATAAAAATACTATTAAAATCAATCTAAATTATTTTTCCAATTCTTTTGGGAATAAAATACAATTATTTATTTTTATAAAAAATTATTAGAATATTCTAAAAATTTACTATATAATATATATTTATGATAGAATATAATTTTTGAATTATTTGAAAATAACTATTTAGATTAAATTTATTATTTTAATTTTTTTTACAAAATCTATTTAGCTGAAAATGTAATTATAATTGAAGATGAAACTAGAATTATTTTTTTCACTTTGTTTTGAAATAAAAATAATAATTAAATATTTATGTATTTATTTTATAAAACTAATGTTAAAACATTCTAAAAATTAAATTTATTATATTTATTTAAGATAAAATATAATTTTTAAACAACATTTACTTCGTTGAAATGTATATGAACAAATTATTTTATATTTAATTAATTTTTGGAATGGTCTAATAAATTTTTATAAAAAGTAAATAATAAGTTTTTTTATTCCCAAAGGAATTTGAAAAATGATTTAACATTCTTTTAGTAATATTTTGATTTAATTTTGAGGTGATAATACATTTTAAATTAAAAATTAATTTTTGTGAATATATAATATTTTCTTACTTTAGATTAGTGGTTAAACACCTTGCTTTTTGTGCAAGATGTTCTTGGTTTAAATTTTCATAGAAATATTTTTGCTTATTTTTTTAGGTTGAAAGATAATAAGTTAAATATTAGTTTGGATAAAACTTAACCAAATCCTAATTCTAGCTCATGGTTAAGTGTTGGCTAGGTTCGAATCCAAGAAGCAACGAAGGGATTTTTTTTATTTGTTCAAAATCAGGAGGCGAGTTTTGTTAATTTTTATCGGCGGAAGAGCAAAACAGAAAAGATATTTAACGAGAGTGATGATTTTGATGAAAAATTAATTGGGTGATCACCGTGTGTGGTTTTCCCTTATTTCTTTTTTATCATATTTTAATTAATTTTCTACTCAGCCTTCCCATTTGCTTATAACCCATCCATTTTTATTTTTTATTATTCCCCTTAAAAACAATAATTCATTTTCAAGCCCTTTTTTGAACAAGTTAATATAGATAAGAAAAACAAGTTAATGGACATACCTATTGAAAATAATGTTAATATAATATGGAAATTATAAATGGACGTTATGATAAGAAAAACAAGTTAATGGACATACCTTAAAAAGCAATAGTTCATTTTCAAGTCCTCATTTGGAATTAACGTGTAGAGCTACATAATATAGTATGGAAATTATGATAAGAAAAACAAGTTAATATAGATTAAAATGAAAAAAAAATTCTAAAAAAATGTTTGCAAACATAATACAACTTTATATAAATGGACATACCTATTAAAAAGGATGGACTGAATTGTCAAATTTTTTCTATTTTCTATTTTCTTTGGTTGCAATGCACTAATATATGGTTATTTTTATCATATTTTAATTAATTTTTTAGTCAGTCTTCACATTTGCATATAACCCATCCATTTGTTTAATTATTCCCTTTGAAAAGCAATAATGCGTTTCAAAGTTTTCATTAGGGGTGTAATTGAATTGAGCTTGAACGAACAAGACTATGTTTGCGTTCGGTTCATGTTCATTTAATATTTTAACATTGTGTTCGTGTTTTTTTATTTTTAAGGTGTTCATGTTCGTTTATTTAGTATTCACGGACGCGTTCGTTTAAGTATTTGTGAACATGTTCGTTTCTATGTTTGGAAATGTTAACTAAATTAACAATAAATAAATAAAACAAAAGCAACAAATAAAACTTACATTTCAACAGGAAACTTATATAACATCCTCAACAACAACAAAAGTAGTATTAAGATATATCCACAAGCATTTTCATCTTATAAACGAGCCTATAAACGAGCTTGTTCGTGAACATAAACGAACCGAACACACCTCTGTTCGTGATCGTTCGTTTATTAAACGAATATAAAAATTTTGTTCATACTCGTTTATTTAGCTTAATAAATAAACATAAACGAACGTTATACAGACGGTTCGTCAAACGCTCAATTTATTTACACCATTCGTTTTCATTCGGAATTAACGTGTACAACTATATAACATAATATGGGAATTGAGATAAGAAAAATGTGTTAATATAGACTAAACGTAATGAAAACAGTAAGCGGAAATGAATATATATATATATATATATATATATATATATATATCTAAAATAATGTTTGCAAACACAATACAATTTACTTTAAAAGCTTTATATAAATGGACATACCACAAAATGAAGAAGTATCAATATTAATAAAGGATGGATTGAATTGTCAAACTTTTTCTATTTTCTTTGATTGCAACGCACTAACATATTATTTTTATTGTATTTTAATTAAATTTTCACTCAAATTTAACATTTGCTTATATACCACTTATTTTTATTTATTATCATTCCCTTTAAAAAGCAATAATGAATTTTAAAGTCTTCATTTGGAATTAACGTGTAAAACTCTACAACATATATAATATAGAAATTGAGATAAGAAAAAAACTAATATAGACAAAACGTAATAAAAAAGTGAGAATGAAAAAAAAATCTAAAATAAAGTTGAGAAACACAATACATTTTACCTTGAAAACTCTATATAAATGAAAGATTGCATGCAGTATCAATATTAAAAAGGAAGAAGAAGCATTCTACGATAGTTGTGGTTGCCTTAGGAAAGATGAAGGAGCATTCTGCAGTCATGGTAATGAATTAAGGAAAGATGAAGAAGCATTATACGGTCGTGTTGTTTGTTTTGATGGCATGTCTGTTAGTCAGCTCTCAAGCAATACAAGCATCCACTACTTATTTGCTCTCCAATGGGCGCCCAGTGTTTGCGCTTCGAGTATCCCTGCCGACTTCACCATCCATGGCCTATGGCCACAACACAACAACAACAACAAAGGAGTGTTTCGTTTGTTGTTGCTGTCTTGTGGCCATAGGCCATGGATGGTGAAGTCGGCAGGGATATTCGAAGCACAAATATTGGGCGGCCATTGAAGAGCAAATAAGTAGTGGATGCTTGTATTGCTTGAGAGCTGACTAACAGACATGCCATCAAAACAAACAACACGACCATAGAGTGCTTCTTCATCTTTCCTAAATTCATTACCATGACCGTAGAATGTTCCTTCATCTTTCCTAAATTCATTACCATGACCGTAGAATGCTCCTTCATCTTTTCTAAGCCAACCACAACCATCGTAGAATGCTTCTTCATCTTTTCTAAGCCAACCACAACCATCGTAGAATGCTTCTTATTCATAGTGTATATATGCTACATTTTGTGGTATTTCCATTTATATAGAGTTTTCAAGGTAAAATGTATTATGCTAGTGAACATTATTTTAGATATATATTCACTTTTTTTTCATTATGTTTAGTCTATGTTAACTTTTTTATCTCAATTTTTATATTATATCATGTAATTTTATACGTTAATCCCAAATGAAGACTTTATTTCTTGAATGTGAGTATAATAGTTTTATTAAAAGAGGAAAATAATCTAATTGTAAATAAATTTGATCCGAACATATTCCTAAAAACACGAAAACTAGAGTCTCTAGATCATAAACATACAAAGAAAGGGTAAAACTCTAACTCAAATACTCGAAACAAAATAGATACAAACATCGCCAACGCTCAACGATGAAAGGTAAAAAACCAACAACAAACAACATTAAAAAAAATGCATATTACAGTAATAAGGCAGGTTGACAATATGATCATTACCACAACTCAATCGCGAACAAGAACGGTGATTGTGAGCTCGTATTAGAATCCAATTCGAGGGTCCAAAATAGAGAGATCAACAAGATAATTAAATAGCGTCATCTTGATTAGTCGTAGCGATGTCAAAGTCAACCCTAATAAGAAATTAAAGAAAAAAGACCAAACGACCAAATAAAAAAAATAAAGACGTGTCAAAACGCAGAGGATACGTACCAAAAGATAAACAAAAAAACGCATCATAAAGACAGAGTTATTGACATTAAAAACGAAAAGGTGAAAAACAAAAACAAAAATAATTAAGATGAAGATGAAGATGAAGATGTTCTTACTGATCTCCATTGAAGATGAAGATGTTCTTACTCTCTATTGAAGATGAAGATGTTCTTACTCTATATTGAAGATGAAGATGTTCTTACTCTCCATTGAAGATGAAGATGTTCTTACTCTCCATTGAAGATGAAGATTTATACATAATGTTAGAAGATGTTAATTGGTCATACTTGAGAGGAATATTTGACGAAGGCATTCAACGTTGGGACTCTATTACCTTTTTGCCTTTAGATATATGGTGCTGGAGAATAGAGCTGAGTAGTGATTTATTCAGAAATCAAAGTTGGATTTATTCAGAAGATGTTAATTGGTCATACTTGTTTTTAGTTTCGTAAAGAAGATGCGTTATTATGTGGACTTGGTGGATTACGTTGCTGATTTTGTTTCATTTCAAAATACCATTATATGTACTCTTGGAAGTAGGTTGGCTAGGCAAAACAATTAATTAAAATGTGTTAAAAATAACTATATATTAGTGCGTTGCAACAAACTTGAGTCAACCCTCTCATCTCTGAAGCAATAATAATTGCATCTAATTTGTATGTCTACCCATGGTCTTGGTCTTGGTACGATGAACTACAAAAGTAACTTTGGGTTTTATGCTGTTGTGATTGGCTAAACAATTACTTTGTCTACCTTCGTGGATAGTGGTTAAATGTAGATTACTTGGTAAAACTAAAGGTAGAGAAAATGGTATTTTGACCACAAGACACATGGGAAATAATGAATCCCGGAAGTCTTGTGGGTGACCTAATTTAGGACTCCTATTTCGGTTATCGACGATCTATCGAGTCAAGTAAAAAAATTCGAGTTGACGAGTTTTATTGTATAATTTAAATTTTATTTGAAATTTTTGGGAGTTGAGTCAAATTAATGAAATTCAAATCGAGTTGTTAGAGCTTCTGTTCAAATTTAATTGTAAACATTTATAATGTTATGGTACTAATTGGTTCGAATTCAAACGACTTTCTTAAGACTATAACCATATATATATATATATATATATATATATATATATATATATATATTTCATCATGTTTTTTCATATGTGATATTTATTTTTGTTCGAAAAAATATGATTTATTATCGATCAAATCATATACGTTAAACCTGGTTGAGAGCCTCATTAAAAATCTCGCTAGTCTTAAATAGACGAAAAAAGTACTCATCAACCAGTGGATATGTCAAGATATATGTTTCGATATAATAATTGAAAAATTGATTTGGAATAAATTGAAAATGATTTCAAAATGATTTGTAAGTCCAAACAACTTGGAAACACGGTCAAGGGTTTTTACAAGGCTTTGGAATAACTTAAAATGTTTTAAAGTAGCCAAAACCTATGTTTTTAATGTTACAGTACCGATACGGTGTATACCGTATCGATACCCCCTAGGGTTTTAGCTACAGGAAAATTCCAGTAGCCAAAACCCATATTGATACGCCTTTGCCGTATCGATACGAAGAGCTTTAAAACTCACAATGGCTAGTCATGTACCGATACAATTGTATCGCGTACCGGTACATCTTAACCGCTCCCAACGGTCATTTTTCCAACGGCTATTTAAAATGCAGGCCGTACCGATACGCTTGTAAGCGTATTGAACGCATATGCTGAAGCAGGTTCAATGGCTAGTTTCCAAGAAGGTCGTATCGATACAGTGACATGAGTATCGATACCCTACTACCTAGAACTGCATTTATGGAGGAAAATAAAGACCCCAACGGCTCCAATTCAATCCCAACAGTCTACAGTGGCTAGAAGCTCAATTGGGAGTATAAAAGAGACCATCAAGCATCTATAGAAGACTAATGATCCTCAAGTCAATATATTATGATCAAAGAAATATCTTAGTGCCTAATTGTGTCATTCTTGTATAAACAACACTTGTGATGATGAAGTGTTCTAGGATTTGGGTGAGAGCTTAAGTGTGCAAACATCAACCTTGTAGAGGGATTTCATTTGCTTTGAATTCTCTTGTTTAAAGAGTGCCCAAAGTTCGGGTTGTGAGCTTTGGTTGCTAGACTTGGTGAGTGAGTCTAGGTTGTAAATGATTTCCTCCTAATCCTAGAAAAGGGGAAGAATTCTTAGTGAATTGGTGAAATCCTTGGTGGGTAGCTAAGGTAGTGAAAGTAGGCTTTGGTTAGAAAGTCGAACCACTCTAAATCGTATGTCAATTTTGTATATCTTTTGCTTCCACCACAAATACCCAAAATTACATCTTCTCCACCACTTGGCAAGCAACAATTGAGTGTTTATCGAGCCTAGCAATTGGTATCAGAGCGAGGATCAACTGAGAAGTTTTAACCAGCTATTGAGGCAATCTGGGAAGCTCGATACATCAATTCAATCAACCGGCTAAATAGCGCAATCCATTGACAAGCCACATTTCTTTGATGGGGCCAACTATGCGTATTGGAAGACAAGAATGATATTCTTCGTCAAGGCCAAAGATTACATGCTTTGAGGTATAGTTGAGGATGGTCCGTTCGTGCCACAACAAAGCAAGGCAGAATGGAGTGCAGATGATCGCAAGAAGATAGAGCTAAATTGCAAGGCTTTACACATTCTCTTTTGTGCATTTAGCCCCAACATCTATGAGAAGATGTCTTCTTGTGAAGATGCCAAGAAGGTATTGGACAAGCTTGAAGCCACATACGAAGAAACCAACGAAGTAAAGGAGACCAATATCGGTCTTCTCAACCTCAAGTATGAGAACTTCAAGATGAAACCGGATGAAGACATCACGGAGATGTTCGATAGATTCTCCACTATCACAAATGAACTCAAAGGCTATGGAGAAATCATCCCGGAAGACAAGCTTGTCCGAAAGTTTCTCTATTCTCTTCCTAAGTCATGGGACTCAAAGAAGACCGCCATCATCGAAGCCAAGAATCTCAAGACTTTAAAGCTAGATGAACTCTTGGGGTCTCTTCTCACTCATGAAATCATGGAGAAAGGAAAAGAATAGGAGAAGAAGAAGGAAGAGCTCTTGGGGTCTCTTCCACTCATGAAATCATGGAGAAAGGAAAAGAATAGAAGAAGAAAAAGGAAGAGATAAAGAAGATGGGGAAGAAGAAAATCATGGAGTAAGACATTAACACGAATGTCGTTGTTCTCAATTCCTCCACATGCCCACATGTAGATTCAAGTGAGGAGGAAAGTGAAGAAGAAGAGATGGCTTATATTTTCGAGAAGTTTTCCCGATTCATGAAGAGCAAAATGAAAGAATCCAAGCATGAATCGAGGAAGAAGAGGAGGGCAAGCTCTTCAAGTCATAAGAATAAGGCATATGTGGCTATTTGGAGTGATGATGACTCCACCGACAATGAACAAGGCAACCTTTGCCTTATGGCCATCCAAGAAGATTCAAGGGTAACTTCTAATTCATCTACTACTTCAACTTCTTATTCTTTTGATGAATTAGAAGAAACCTGTGATTAATTGAGTTTTGAATTCAAGGCTTCATTTTCGAAAAACAAAAAGTTGATTTCAAAGTTAAAAATAAAAAATGATTTGCTTTCTAAAACCAATTTAGAGTTTGAAGCAAAAATCAAAGATTTTGAACTTAAAGTTTCAAGTTTACAAGAATTGCTTGAAACAATTGAAAAAGATCATCAAAAGGAATTTCATGATCTTAAGAAAGAAAAAGATTTGATTTTCAAAGAACTTGAAAAGAAAAACTCTTTTGGAAAATCAAATTTTTAGCAAAGACAATCTAGTGCCCCTAGATTTTTTAATGGCAAATATTTTAGAAGTGTTTGGGTCCCAAAATGACTAATCACTTCAACTAAAAAAGATGAAATTGCAAAATGGATCCCTAAGGGGACTAAACTTTGTGCTACTAACGCTTATGGATCCAAAGCAATTTGGATACCAAAAATTACATGATTGTCTTATTTTTAGGTGTGATAGAGAATGATCAACAAGTCAAATATTGAGGGGGAGCTCCAAACACACAAGGAAAGACACTTGAAGAAGAAAGGCATAACATCCTCCCTGGGTTCAACTGTGGTAAAATTTAGTTGATTTTATTTGTTTTTCATTTGTTTAATTTATTTTAATTCAACTAGATTATCATAATTGTTGGACTAACCATTTGATGATGCTTTGAGTAAGGGAGAGCCATTTTTTAAACTAAAATTTTTATTTGTGTCAAAAGTTTTTAACCTACTATGTTATCATGAACTTAGAGTGTTTTGAATTTTTTTTGACATAAAAAAGGGAGAGAAGTGGTTTGAAAAATTGATTTTTCAAGTAAGGGGAGCTTCAGATTTTAAAAATCATGTCTCTTATTCAAAAATTATTTTACAAAGGGGGAGAATCACAAATAAATTTTCAAGTTATTTTATTACATCAAAAAGGAGGAGATTGTCAAGATATATGTTTTGATATAATAATTGAAAAATTAATTTGGACTAAATTGAAAAAGATTTCAAAATGTTTAGTAAGTCCAAGCAACTTGAAAACATGGTTAAAGGTTTTTACAAGGCTTTGGAATAACTTAAAATGTTTTAAAGTAGCCAAAACCTATGTTTTTAATGTTAGAGTACTGATACAATGTATACCGTATCGATACCCCTTAGGTTTTTAGCTACAGGAAAATTCTAGTAGCCAAAACCTGTACCGATACGCCTTTTCCGTATCAATACGGAGAGATATAAAACCCCCAATGGCTAATCGCGTACCGATACACCTTAACCGCTCCCAACGGTCATTTTTCAAACGGCCATTTAAAATGCAGGTCGTAACGATATGCTCGACGTATCGATACGCATATGCTGAAGTAGGCTCAATGACTAGTTTCCAAGAAGGTCATATCGATACAGTGACACGAGCATCGATACCCTACTGTCCAGAACTACATTTTGGAGGGAAATAAAGACCCCAACGACTCCAATTCAATCCCAACGGTCTATGACGGCAAGAAGCTCAATTTGGAGTATAAAAGGGACCTCCAAACATCTATAGAAGACTAATGATCTTCAAGTCAACATATTATGATCAAAGAAATGTCTTAGTGCCTAATTGTGTCATTCTTGTTTAGACAACACTTGTGAGCTCAAATTGTCAATGTATGCTCAAGTGTTCTAGGATTTGGGTGAGAGCTTAAGTGTGCAAACATCAACCTTGTAGAGGGATTTTGTTTGCTTTAAATTCTCTTGTTTAAAGAGTTTGCCCAAAGCTCGGGTTGTGAGCTTTGGTTGCTAGACTTGGTGAGCGAGTCTAGGTTGTAAATGGTTGCCTCCTAATCCTAGAAAAGGGGAAGAATACTTAGTGAATTGGTGAAATGTTTGGTGGGTAGCTAAGGTAGTGGATGTAGGCTTTGGTTAGAAAGCCGAACCACTCTAAATCGCGTGTCAATTTTGTCTATCTTTTGCTTCCACCACAAACACCCAAAATTACTTCTTATCCACCACTTGTCAAGAAACGGTTGAGTGTTCATCGTGTTGAGTGGATCGAAAGATCGATATGAACCAAGAGGGGGGTGAATTGGAATTTTAAGGTTTGTGTGGTGGAAATTGCAAATTAAAAAGATTGACAAGGAATTTTAGAGTGGTTCAAGTTCCAAATGAACTCTACATCCACTACCTTAGCTTCACTAAGGATTTGCAACAATTCCACTAATTGCTCTTCCTCTTTTCTAGGCTAAGGAGGCAACCCTTACAATTTTCGGTTAAATTTTCTACCCAAAATTTAACCCAATCCTCACACAAAGGTAACAAAGAATTTGATGGCTAAGATAGTATCTCTCAATACAAATTGTAGCCCAATTACAAGCACTCAACCCAATTGAAAAAGATAAGAATGAAAATTACAATTGGGGTTTCTAGACAATATGGGATTTTTGCACAAATACTTGGATTTGATGTATGGATATTTGCTTTAGGATCAATAGTTGTTGCTGGAGCTTTTAGAGGTCCCTTTTATACCTTCTCATTGATTTCTAGCCGTTGCGGTTGTTGCACTCATCAATAGAGCCGTTGGGGATGTTATCTCACCTCCATAAATGCAGTCTGCAACAACCCGTTTCGGAACGCGGGGTACCTATTTCGAAACGGACTAAAATAGAAAGAGCCGTTGGGGTGCATTTAAGAGCCCGTTTCGAAATGTGTTGAAGCCGTTTCGAAACACTTTTGCCACTGTCAAGGGTCGTTTCGAAACAGCCTGAGCCCGTTTCGAAACAACCTAACGGTTTCCAATAAATCAGTTAAAAACATTGTAACGATCATATTTTCAAATCAAAATGAAGAACAGTTTCGAAATGCTTGGACTCGTTTCGAAACAGTTTTGCTATTGTCAAGGGTCGTTTCGAAACTGATTGAGCCCGTTTCGAAACACCCTATTGATCTTTGAAAATTCAGTTAAAAAATATTACAACGGTTATAGTTTTCAAATCAAAATGAAGAACCGTTTCGAAATGCTTGAAGCCGTTTCGATACGGGTTCATGTGTTCTAAATCCGTTTCGATACGCGTTTCGGAACAGGGGTTGGCAGTGATGAAATCGTTTTAAAACGCCTTAGGCCGTTTCGAAACAGGGACTTGAAAATCATTGTTTCAGCTTTAAACACTTAGAAAAATATTTGAAAACTTTGTTTTTAACTTTGGCATAATCTTAATATCATATGGGGATGTTTGAGGACTTAAAAATTCGTTTTGACATTTTCAATTTAGTCCTTAGGTTTTTAGTTATATCAAAATTAAAATATTGGTTTCACAATCTCCCCCTTTTTGATATAACAAAACCAAAGTTAGAATTTTCAAGAGTTTTGAAAATTTTGAACATATTCTAACTCCCCCTTAATTTAAGATAGGTTTTTAAAGTTTTTAAAAAAGTTTAACTTTGAAATTCAAGTTTTAAAACTTAAAAACACTTTCAACGTTTAAAACGAATTTTTGTTTTTGGCTCTTAAATTTCTTCTCCCCTTTTTGTTAGATCAAAAAGAATAAATAAGGCATATAGAGAAGACAAAGGATTAGTACCAATGAGCATTAACTAATAAGAAACAATAATATAAATTCATAAAATTAAAATATCCAAAACATAAATCATCATTAAGTTCAAAATATAATCCCAAACAAAAGATCAAAAGCATAGGTTCCTAAAACATAATGAAACATAACGATGCAATCTTAAACCTAAAATGCATAAATAATATGATATGATATGAAAGTCCTAAGCCTCGTCACCACCATCATCATCATCGAAAGTCTCATCATCGCTCTTGACTTGAGAACGGTGAAACTTCGTCCATTGGCCATAAAGGGTAGAGAAGGACAAATCCAAGTTTGAGTGGGAAGTCTCAAGAGATAGGAGGCGATCCTCGACATTTTGCAAGCGAGTGTCGATGGCACCAAAACCCGAAGCAATGCGACTATCCAAGGCATTGAACCGCTCGGTAATTTGAGCCGTAAGAGCATCATTGTTTCCAACTTGAACTTGCAGTGGAGGTGCAACGGGAGGAAGAGGAGCTTCTCTATCAACACGTTCCCAAATATCATTCACATATCGAAACCCGGACTTGCGAAGAGAGGACTCACCAATCTAGCACTTGCGAGGTTTTGGGGAGTCGTAGGTGCAATCGAGACTGATGGTGCTAAAGATGTGGCTTAAGATCGTGCCATAGGTAAATGATTTCAACTCATTGGTGTCAATAAGCTTAACATTATTGACCATCTCGGCAAAAATGATCTTAGCAACATTAGGGCGCTCACCTCGAAGGAAACATTCAAGCAAAAAATGATCAACTTGACGGATATGAGAGTATTTACCTCCGGAAGGGCGAAGGAACCATGATACCATCAAGTGAAGAAAACGATCGTGTGCATCCAAAGTAAGTTCCAGACCGGTGTTAGTGCCAAAGTGACGTTCATCCTCAATTCCTATATTCTTAAGGGAAAAGGTGGACTCCAAGAGAGCAACATCAACAATAAACTTTTTCCCTAACATGAAGGATTCAATCCCTACAACCTCGGTCTTGGTTTCATCATTAATAAGACGAGCATTAGAGTAAAAGATGAGTACCATATGTTTGTAGCGAATATCCGGGATGCTCAACAAAGGAAGAAGATCTCATTCACTCAAACGCTCGAGGTAACGGAATAGGAATCGCTCGGAGTTGAGGAAATCGAGATCAATGACACGTTCACGACGAACTTCGAAATCCTTGACATATGTGAAGCGAGCTCGCATCTCGGTAGTTTGAAGGGATTTCTGAAAGAGCAGAGCTAGATTCGGGCGCATGCTCGACTCACCGGTTTGAACGGACTTACGCTTTTTGTTAGCTTGATCCAACATCCTAAAAACATTAAGCAAGCATGTTTTTAAAAATTAAGTGTATGCATAGATTTTTAAATTCAATCCAATAATAAATCCCACTTAGGTTTTTTTTAAAAAAATAAAAAAAAAAAGAAAATTAAAAACAAAACAGTAAAAGAAAATACGACTGAAAAATTTTATATTCGAATAAAAAAATTTAAGATTTTGAAATTTTTTTACAAGATATGGAAAACCCAAACATGAAAACATATAATTTATACAAAAATAAAATTTTCTTATAGCACCCCTCACCCGGATTAGGGCAAGGAGCGTTATATTAACTTAAACAGATTCGTGTTAATAGGCAGCGGAAGGGGTTTATCTATCAGATTCGTGTAACATTTTTTTTTCCGAATACATCATGTATTCTTAGCTATCTACTCAAACAAGACACATATATAACAAACATAACAATTCCAATCGTATAACATATATTATGCCAATTTCTAATGTGAACTCATATTATTCGGCCATCATCCTTTAAATCTACCATCCATTCTAATTAAAATACCACTTGTATACAAACTATCAAATTTCATGTAAATCATATATTACATTTCTAAGTTCCTTAGCTATATTCAATTCGAATAGATTGCTTCATTTCCTACCAATTTGGATTGAATATCATACCTATAACCAAATTGATTAAAATACTAACCATGTTACAAGGGTTATACTAACCAATCAAGATCAATTTAAAAATCCCAATTTCATTCGAATAACATCTAGTAATTCCCATTGGTTATTACAAATTCCAATTACTAATTCCTTCTTAAGAGCCATTCGAATATCATACCATTGGTCTATTCCAAAATAATTAATCTACATTGCAAATCATGATTGGATCAATCCTTAAACATATGACCGAAACATTCATCATATATATATATAGCATCATATTCGATTCATACATCCATAGAGTTTCGTTTCCCTTTTTACAAAATAACTGGGGTATCAAACGGCTAAACCTAACGGTTGCCTATACAAAAAGTGACTATCAACAAAAAGAATCAAGCCCTAACATATATACGGGCGATCTATACCCCAACATTTACCCCCTTACATACATAACAAAATATAGGGAAACATTTAAAAGTCTATATAGAACCAAAGTAGTAGTTCATGAACATAACCATTAAACCGAATTGCACTAACATGCCGAATGCTAAGCCACCCATCATAAGTACGACGAAGATAGGGAATATCATACTTAAGCTTCGTACGGTAAGGTTTCGGGTAGAGATCAACGATGTTAGTACCTGAAATTTAGGGGAAGGCAGGAAGGTTCGAGTGGTAAGTACATTTCGTACTTAGTGAGGAAACCCTATTCTATTCGGTTTCTCAATTAAACATTGTGATCAAACAATTTAGATTTCACTTTGCACATTATTCCATTCGAATGAACCAAGCAAAATAAGCAAACAACATTATCAATGTCAAGTATCAATCATTCGAATATGTGCACAAGGAAGCCAAGTAGTTCCAATCGAATACATGTCACTAATTAAACATTATTCATGATTCAATTACACATACAAGCCATGAAACCTACATTAACTTTCAAAATCAGATTATCATAATTTAAATTTCATAACATATCAAGAATGGCATAATCATAACAATCAACATTTCATTCGAATGCTTCCATAATCAATTTCACCAATTTACTTCCAATTTCAGATTTCATTTCTTTAATCGTTCAATTAATCAAATTGCAATGCCTTGGATAGTATAGTTTGATAGGTAATCAAGTCACATATAACAGAGGTTGTGAATCAAATTCACCATGTTAAGGTACCACGTACCAATTCGTATCACATATAACATATCATAATGTCCGCAGACATTAAACAAGTAGGTACACTTACGTACCACAATATCGAGTACACTAACGTACCGATTTTCTTATTGAGCTCAAACTCTAGGCTAGCCGTACTACCTAAACAGACTGTACACACCAAGGGCTTTGCATTTAAGTCGTTAATTTAATCAGATACATAATCAATCGAATTTCAGAATTTCTTAATTAATCCTTTCGATTAATCGCTTATGGTTCCAATTCCATTAACATATTAGCACACATGATCATATAACAATTTACATGCTCAATTCGCATTTTGCAGATCAATTCTCATATAATTCCATGCTCATATCACATAAATTAGAATTACATTACATAGTTCAACACTCAATTGAACCTATCGAGCTTAATCATACATGGAATAGTCATCATATAGTCATGTCTCATAATTCAATGTCATGATATCCACACATAATTAATATCACAACAACCAAAAATCAGTATTGCTAAAATCATATAAAGCAACACAATTAACAGATGATCAATTTCAGAATCAAACATATCAATCACCAATTAAATTTTAATCTCATACACATCAAAATCATATAACACAAGTACCAAATCCAATTTCCATTATTCCTTCTTCCCTTACTAAAATCGAATAGTTAATTAATCAAATTGCATGCTTATTATACTTAAAATCAGAATAAGGTAGTTGGAACTCTAATTCCAACTCTGAAGATTTGTTTCACTCACAATTCGCCGAGCTAATTCGGAATTCGTATGCCTTTCGCCCGATCCGTAGCCGATCCCGGAGTAACCTCTTCTTCTACTCTTTCGCTTCTAAGATCTAAGACACTCAATCCAAACAAATAACAAATTTTCAGAATGCAATTCATGCTATTAAAGACTGAATTTTTCATTTTATTCAAAACAGTCCCTGAATTATTTTAATCCAATTCGACAAATTTCTAAATTTCCTAATTTCTTCAATAAACTCTTTAATCCTTCAAATTGACCACTAAAATTACTAAATTCCATGTCTTACAGTTTATGACTCGACTTAACAATACTTCTTATGCCTCAATTTTACCAATTTTATAAGTTTCAAATCCTAATTTCACATATTTCCAGTTTAGCTCATTTCTGACCACCTAGATTGATACCCTTCGTTTTCCCTGTATACAACTCCAAATCAGACACCGTTTGTTTCTAAATTCAGATTACATACCCAATTTTAACATATCAAAATTTCAGATCAAAACACTTAGTATATTAATTTCTACAAATTTTCAAAGTTCACTGTCCAGCTCGAATTAGTGCTGGACAGTTTTGCATGCTACTACATTTTACACTTTCAGATTTTAACAAAGCCCTTAAAACCTTGGTTTATCATTTTTCTATGATTCTACACATTCTAAAGTGAAACATATCAAAAATGCAGATCCAAACTCCTATCATGGCATTTTCTATAATTTTTCAAAGGTGCATGTTATGAATCTTACAAATCTGTTAATACACTTTGCATGCATGTTATTAAGGTTTTATGACTCTTTATCCTTAAGGATTCATATATATTTCTATATTTCCAGCAACCATACTCAAGAACATCAGATTTATGAATTTCTAGACACCTTAGAACACATGATTTACTAAACCTTTTACAATAATCGAAATGAGAAGAGGATGATCTACTTACTTCCGATTTTTCCTTGATTTTTCTAAGAGATTAACACCAACATGCAAGCTCTCTTCTTCTCCACCGAGCTCTCAATTTCTCTCAAGTTCTATATGATGTTTTGAGTGTGTGAAAGAGTAAGGAAACTTAGTGGTTTGGTTTAGGGTGGCCGGCTAAGAAATGAGAAAGTGGGGAGCAAATTAATTGGGATATGACTTTCATGTCATATCTCAACTAATCTCCCTTGTTATTCATATTAATAACACCACTTTAGTCTTAATAAATCATATATATCCTAATATTTACATGCAATTTCATGATTTAATCCATATTCTTTTACCTTAGCATGCAAACCTTATATTTTCCACCTTGTTCGAATTGGTCACTAATCAATTTGACCGAATTCTACTTATACATTAGTTCACATTTTAATTTGGTCCATAATGAACCAATTTCCAATTCGAACGTTTAGGAATTTTAATCTAATAATTCCCTTAATCAACTAATTAGACCTCTAATTTTTCTAGGCTAATTTTTGGGATGTTACATTTCTAACCAAAGATTCGAACATAAATTGAAAGAAAAAGAAAAAGGGGAAAAATACCTTAGTTTGGGATTTTGGATGAATGAAGAAAAATCCTTGCACAATGTTGATGAAACTTGCTTAGACTTGAGTTTTAGAGAAAAACCCCTCAAGATTTGGTGAAAAACAAAGAGGTTTAGAGGGTTTTTATAGGGAGAGAGTCGGTTTAGGGTTATTAGGGTTTTGAAGAGTTTGAAGTTAAAGTGACTTTTAACATTTAAAGCCCTAAATAAAGCTGTCCGCGATACCGTTTCGGAACGGTCTAGACCGTTTCAAATGGAGAGCACGAGGGTTTGACCGTTTTGAGACTTTCAGCTGACCGTTTCGATACGGTGTTGACCGTATCGAAGCCCCGTTGACCCGTATCGAAACACGTTTCGATACACCCCTTGGCAGTAGCAAAAACGTTTCGAAACGCCCTTCTCCCATACATGAATTTAAGGTATCCGTATCGAAACCGGTTCACCCGTTTCGATACACCTGGGCCTGGAAGTGCAGATGAGGCTCTAAAAGTGCAGAAAAATGATTTTTTCTTAGGCCTATCATGCATAAATGACATGAATGAGCAGGCAAAACATATGCAAACATAAACATACTCCCCCTAGCTATAAGCATTGATGAAAATAGGAGTCTAAACACATAAACATGACATTTCACAAGATCAAGCAATTTTAAGAACAAAAGAGGTCCTAAAAGGTCAAGATAGGCTAGCTAGACCTAACTCTCTCCTAAGGGACCAAAAACGCTCTTTGTCTAAAGGTTTTGTAAATATGTCCGCTAATTGATTTAAGGTGTCTACATACTCTATAACCACATCTTCTTTAAGGACATGATCTCTAATGAAATGATGCCTTATTTCTATGTGTTTGGTTCTAGAGTGTTGGATGAGATTTTTTGTTAGACATATTGCACTAGTGTTGTCACATTTTAGGGGTATGGTTTAAACTTTAATTCCATAATCTAAGAGTTGTTGCTTCATCCAAAGGACTTGAGCACAACAACTCCCTAAGGATATGTACTCGGCTTCGGTGGTAGATAAGGCTACACTATTTTGTTTCTTAGAGAACCAAGATATGAGCATACTACCTAGGAATTGACAAGTTCCCGAAGTACTTTTCCTATCGATTTTGCAACCCCCATAATCCGCATCCGAATAAGCATGAAGGTTGAAGGTAGAGTCTCTAGGGTACCAAAGACCTAAACAACGAGTATCTCTAAGGTACCTAAAGATTCTCTTAACGGCTATAAGGTGAGACTCTCTAGGACTAGCTTGAAACCTAGCACACAAGCAAACAATAAACAAGATATCCGGTCTACTTGCGGTAAGGTAAAGCAATGATCCAATCATAGAATGGTAAAGCTTAGAGTCAACACACTTACCTCCTTCATCTTTGTCAAGCTTTGTAGATGAGCTCATAGGTGTGGCTTGAGGCTTTGCATTCTCCAAGTCAAACTTCTTGAGCATATCCTTTATGTACTTTGCTTGATTGATAAAGGTGTCATCCTTCTTTTGCTTGATTTGGAGTCCCAAAAAGAATGAGAGCTCCCCCATCATGCTCATCTCAAATTCACCTTGCATTAACTTAGCAAACTCTTGACAATGACATTCATTAGTAGAACCAAAAATAATATCATCAACATAAATTTGAACTACTAAGATATCATTTTTATACATTTTTATAAAAAGTGTAGTGTCCACCTTACCTTTTTCAAATCCCTTTTCAATTAAAAAGTTTGAAAGTCTTTCATACCAAGCTCTAGGAGCTTGTTTTAAACCATAAAGAGCTTTAGTAAGTTTGAAAACATGATTTGGAAATTTTGAGTCTTCAAAACCCGGTGGTTGTTCCACATACACTTCTTCATTTACAAAACCATTTAAAAACGCGCTTTTAACATCCATTTGAAAAAGCTTGAAATTATGATAACATGCATATGCAAGCAACATCCTAATGGCTTCCATTCTAGCTACGGGTGCACAGGTTTCATCAAAATCTATTCCCTCTTCTTGAGTGTAACCTTGTGCTACTAGTCTAGCTTTATTTCTTACAATGTTACCACTCTCATCTAGCTTGTTCCTAAAGACCCACTTAGTTCCTATGGTAGATTGATTACTAGGCCTATCAACTAATGTCCAAACGCTACTTCTCTCAAATTGATTTAGCTCTTCTTGCATAGCCATAATCCAAAAGTCATCTTTCAATGTTTCTTTAATATTCTTAGGCTCTATGCATGAGATAAATGCAACATGATTCATTGATCTAAGAGAATATCGAGTGGTTACCCCCTTGGATGGATCACCCAAGATTTCACCATCTTTGACATAGTTGAACTCCCTTGGGTAGCTCACTTCCTTTTCCTCAAGAGCCAAGTCCTTCAAGGCTTCAAGAGGTGGATCTTGTGTGTCCTCTTCTTTTGTTGGAATCTCATCCTCCTTCGAAGTTTGTCCTCCATCAAAGGCATTTATGATTCCTACATCATCATCATCACAAGAATCCTTCCTTGGAAGGAGGTTATCATCGAATACAACATGAATGGATTCTTCTACTACTAAAGTTCTTTTGTTAAATACTCGATAGGCTTTAGAGGTTAAAGAGTAACCTATGAAAATAGCTTCATCACTTTTTGCATCAAATTTACCTAAGTTGTCTTTTCCATTATTTAAAACAAAACACTTGCAACCAAAAGGGTGAAAATAGCTAATGTTAGGCTTTTTAGATTTTAAAATCTCATAAGGTGTTTTCTTTAAAATTGGGCTAATCATTACTCGATTTACAATATAGCAAGCGGTGTTTGTGGCTTCCGCCCAAAAATATTTAGGTAAATTGTTTTCACAAAGCATAGTTCTAGCCATTTCTTGCAAAGTTCTATTTTCCTCTCAACTACCCCATTTTGTTGAGGAGTTCGAGGAGCCGAAAAATTGTGGCTAATACCATTTTCATTTAAAAAATCTTCAAACCCTAAATTTTGAAACTCTGTTCCATGATCACTTCTAATATGTGAAATTTTAAGTTCAAGATCATTTTGGGTTAGTTTTGAAAATGTGATGAATTTTTCCAAAGCCTCATCTTTAGTACTTAAAAATAGAACCCAAGTAAATCTAGAAAAATCATCAACAAGTACAAAAGCATAAGACTTACCACCCAAGCTCATAGTCCTAATTGACCCAAATAAATCCATATGGATAAGTTGTAAACATCTACTAGTAGAAACATCATTAATGGATTTAAAGGAAGACTTATGTTGTTTACCCTTAGAACATGCATCACAAATTTTATCATTTGAAAATTTTATCTTGGGTAAACCTCTAACTAGATTAAGGGAGACTAGTTTTTCTAAAACACTTATGCTAGCATGTCCTAGTTTCCTATGCCACAACCATGCATCTTTTTCATTTTGTGCTACTAAGCATGCATGAGATGTATGAATGCCATCTAGATGCACCATGTATATGTTCCCTATGTGATGACCTATGAGCATAATATTATTAGATTTAATGTCCACAAATTTGCATCCATTTTTATCAAATAAAACATTAAATCTTTTATCACACAATTGACTTATGCTCAATAAGTTGTGTTTAAGACCATCGACATACAAGACATTTTCAATGAGAATAGTAGAGTGATTACCTATGGAGCCAATACCTTTAATGTGGCCTTTGGAGTTGTCACCAAATGTCACTACTCCTCCACTTTTTGGCTTTAGATCCATGAATCTACTCTTGTCTCCTGTCATATGCCTTGAGCATCCACTATCAAGGTACCATGAGTTTTGACTTTGTGCTTTGGCCTTGTAGCAATGCTCCCCCTACAAACAAAGATATTAAGCTTTTGTTTTTGGTACCCAAATCATTTTGGGTCCATGAGTGTTAGCTCCCAAAACCTTTGTTCCCTTAGGAATCCAAGATGACATAGCAATAATGTTATTAGATTTTATAAGTTCCTTAGGAACCCATACACTTCTAATTCTTTTAGCTCTACTATGTCTAGGATAGCTACCTTGTTTGTAGTAGTTAGTCTTTTTCTTAGGTTGGTGTGTTCTTGAGGATTCACCTATTTCATGCTTGACACTACCAACATTTTTAAAAGACTTTTTGAGCTCATTTAGCTCATCCAACACCTTTTGGTGTTCACTATTACATTGAGACAAAAGATTATTAAGGTCAACATTTTCATCTTGAAAGAATTTTAGTTCATCTTTTAACCCTAATATCTTTTTCTCAAATTTTGAATTAGCTTGAGTGAGTGACTCATTTTTCTTATTTAGTTCCAAAATAATTTTCTTGTAACTCATCATATGCATCATTCAACTCATCATATGTAAAATTTAAAGTTGATGAGTTAGAGGTTACCATGGAGGAATCTTCCTCAAGTGCCATGAGGCAAAGGTTAGCCACTTCTTGTTCTTCATCCTCCGATGACTCCTCATCACTCCAAGTAGCAAGCTTGGCTTTGAGCTTCTTCTTCTTCTCAAAGCCCTTCTTCTTGAGTTGAGGGCACTCCGAACGTATGTGGCCGGGTTGTTTGCACTCAAAGCAAATGATTTGATCCCTTGTTTCTTCTTTGTTCTTACTTTTGAAGTCCATCTTTCTTTGGATTTTTCTTCCCCTATTGGACCTCATAAAGCGTGAGAATCGTTTGGCTATCATATCCAATTCTTCTAGCTCATCCTCCTCACTAGAAGAGCTCTCTTCATGTAGTGAAGCTTTGAGAGCTATTCCCATCTTCTTCTTCTTCTCAACCTCAAGCTTTTCTACTCTTTTCTCTTCTTTCTTCTTCTCTTCTTCCCTTCCTTGCTTAATAATCTCATGAGTAAGGAGAGAACCCACAAGCTCATCAAGCTTTAAAGTCTTTAAATTCTTAGCTTCAATGATGGCGGTTCTCTTCCCATCCCAAGATTCGGGAAGTGAATAGAGTAGCTTCCGGACAAGCTTGTCTTCCGGTATGATCTCTCTAAAACCTTTGAGCCCATTGACTATAGTGGAGAACCGATCAAACATCTTGGACACTGTCTCATCAGGCTCCATCTTGAAATTCTCATAACTAAGATTGAGAATTCCAATCTTAGTTTCTTTAACATCGTTGGTTCCCTCATAGGTAGTCTCAAGAGTGTCCCACACTTCTTTGGCACTCTCGATGGATGAAACTTTAGAATAGATGTCCGGACCGAATGAACAAAAGAGCATGTGGAGAGCTTTGTCATTTACTTGAATCTTTTTCCTTTCTTCTTCACTCATCTACACCTTTTTCTTCAAGACCATCTTGCCTTCACCATCTTGCTTCAATGGAATGTAAAAGGTCATCTTCAATGACATCCCACACTAAGTAGTCATTTGACTTGATGAAGAGACGCATTCTATTCTTCCAAAAAGAATAGTTATCACCATTAAAGAAAGGAGGCTTTGTAGTGGATTGAGACTCATACATGCCCGAACCGGAGGTTGAAGCCATCTCTTGATATTTGATGATCACACTCTTCCAAGGAACTTCTCTTGTGGTTGTTAATCCTCAAAGAGGTACGCTCTGATACCAATTGTTGAGTGGATCGAAAGATCAATATGAACCAAGAGGGGGTGAATTAGAATTTTAAGGTTTGTGTGGTGGAAATTGCAAATTAAAAAGATTGACAAGGAATTTTAGAGTGGTTCAAGTTCCAAATGAACTCTACATCCACTACCTTAGCTTCACTAAGGATTTGCAACAATTCCACTAATTGCTCTTCCCCTTTTCTAGGCTAAGGAGGCAACCCTTACAATTTTTGGTTAAATTTTCTACCCAAAATTTAACCCAATCCTCACACAAAGGTAACAAAGAATTTGATGGCTAAGATAGTATCTCTCAATACAAATTGTAGCCCAATTACAAGCTCTCAACCCAATTGAAAAAGATAAGAATGAAAATTACAATTGGGGTTTCTAGACAATATGGGATTTTTGCACAAATGCTTGGATTTGATGTATGGATATTTGCTTTAGGATCAATAGTTGTTGTTGGAGCTTTTAGAGGTCCCTTTTATACCTTCTCATTGATTTCTAGCCGTTGTGGTTGTTGCACTCATCAATAGAGCTGTTGGGGATGTTATATCACCTCCATAAATGCAGTCCGCAACAACCCGTTTTGGAACGCGGGGTACATGTTTCGAAACAGACTAAAATAGAAAGAGTCGTTGGGTGCATTTAAGAGCCCGTTTCGAAACGTGTTGAAGCCGTTTCGAAACACTTTTGCCACTGTCAAGGGTCGTTTCGAAACAGCCTGAGCCCGTTTCGAAACACCCTAACGGTTTCCAATAAATCAGTTAAAAACATTGTAACGGTCATATTTTCAAATCAAAATGAAGAACAGTTTCGAAACGCTTGGACTCATTTTGAAACAGTTTTGCTACTGTCAAGGGTCATTTCGAAACTGATTGAGCCCGTTTCGAAACACCCTATTGATCTTTGAAAATTCAGTTAAAAATATTACAACGGTTATAGTTTTCAAATCAAAATGAAGAACCGTTTCGAAACGCTTGAAGCTGTTTTGATACGGGTTCATGTGTTCTAAAGTCGTTTCGATACGCGTTTCGGAACAGGGGTTGGCAGTGATGAAATCGTTTCGAAACGCCTTAGGCCGTTTCGAAACAGGGACTTGAAAATCACTGTTTCGGCTTTAAACACTTAGAAAAATATTTGAAAAATTTGGTTTTAACTTTGGCATAATCTTAAATCATATGGGGATGTTTGAGGACTTAAAAATTTGTTTTGACATTTTCAATTTAGTCCTTAGGTTTTTAGTTATATCAAAATTAAAATTTTGGTTTCACACATCGAGCCTAACAAGATACAAAACCGAAATACACCTATTCCAAAGACCAATCTTCAAATGCATCTCTACAAAATACACCCCTCTTCCAAGACACATTAATCAATATCACCTCTATCATGAAAAAAACGGCTAAAAACAAATCTAGTTCCAAGAAATTTTAAAGTAACATATTGTTGTCACAAAATTTTCACCACTTCTTTTATTATTATTATTTATTTTATTTATTTATTCATTTTTTATTTGTTATTTAATTATTATGGTTGGTATTATTATTTAGCATATTGGTAGTTTAAAACAAAACCCCAAAATAATAAAGAGTCCATCCAATATTAATTAAGAGTCCATGTACATTGGAGGCCCAAAAAATAAAAGCCCAAAATAACCCATGTTTTTACCCCACATGCAGGCTTCAGTATCAGCCGTTACATCTAGGTTAAAGATCTAACGGTTCAGATTGGACCAGGGGAAAATGGGGAATGTAGCTCCTACTCCTGTTGCCACTCGCCACCTTCTCTCGTGCGCGTGTGCGCTACTGGCCAATAAATCAGCAGCCAAGCTGATCAGGTTCGGTTGCCGTGGCTGCCGCGCTGCGTACGTCAGTCGTCCAGCACTGATAAGGCCCACAAGCCCAGGCAATGTCGCTTGCTCGCCCAACCAGTGCCGCGCCACCGCAACTACTCTTCCCTCTCCAGCAAACGCAACTGCAGCAAAACAAGGAAAGAATTTGATTCAAATCAAACCATGAAACACCTGAAAAGTTTAACCCCAAATTAATGCAAAATCAATCCAAGAAAATTGAAAAAGGAAGGGGAATCAGAATTATTTCAAATCGGAAAAGCATCCAACGAGATTAAGGAGATTTGTTCTTTAATTTTCTTGTAATTTTGGTAGTTAAAAACCCTATAAAAGCCCCCATCCCCTTGTAATTAAGAGACCACTTAGACACGAAAAAACTAAAAAATACACTGATTTCACAGCATAGTGTACTTGGATTTGAAGGTTAAAATACAAGAAGGAAGCATTATTATGGTATAATCTAACTCTTTCTTATTTTCATTTTTATTTTCATTTTCATTGGAATATATGTTCTTACCTAGTTTTTGAGCCACCATCTTCTTATCCAAACATTTTTTGGGTCGCGTTATTAAAGAAGTTGGAAAAAGGAACTTTTTATTTTATCGCCGTCGGCAAGCGGCGGCCGGCATAGCGGGCGGTTACTGGTTCTTCAAACAATGAAGAACCCGGTGAATATTTGAAAGAAATTAAAAGGACGGTTTTGATCCATTTTGGTTTAACAACAAAAGTAATGAAGTGTTTTAGATTGGGTTTTATACCCAAAACAAAATGGGCATTTGAATTCTTTTTGATATAACAAAAGGGGGAGAAGTGGTTTGAAAAATTGATTTTTCAAGTAAAGGGAGCTTCAAATATTAAAAATCATGTCTCTTATTCAAAAAAAATTTACAAAGGGGGAGAATCACAAATAATTTTCAAGTTATTTTATTATATCAAAAGGAGAAGATTGTCAAGATATATATATATTTTGATATAATAATTGAAAAATTGATTTGGACTAAATTGAAAAAGATTTCAAAATGTTTTATAAGTCCAAACAACTTGAAAACATGGTTAAGGGTTTTTACAAGGCTTTGGTATAACTTAAAATGTTTTAAAGTAGCCAAAACCTATGTTTTTAAAGTTACAATACTGACACAATGTATACCGTATCGATACCCCTTAGGTTTTTAGCTACATAAAAATTCTAGTAGCCAAAACTTGTACCGATACGCCTTTTCCGTATCAATACGGAGAGCTTTAAAACCCTCAATGGCTAATCACGTACCGATACACCTTAACCGCTCCCAACGGTCATTTTTCAAACAACTATTTAAAATGCAGGCCGTAACGATACGCTCGTAAGTGTATCGATACGCATATGCTGAAGCAGGCTCAACGACTAGTTTCCAAGAAGGTTGTATCGATACAGTAATACGAGTATCGACACCCTACTGCCCGAACTACATTTATGGAGGGAAATAAAGACCCAACGGCTCCAATTCAATCCCAACAGTCTACAACGACTAGAAGCTCAATTGGGAGTATAAAGGGACCTCCAAACATCTATAGAAGACTAATGATCCTCAAGTCAACATATTATGACCAAAGAAATGTCTTCGTGCCTAACTGTTTCATTCTTGTTTAGACAACACTTGCGAGCTCAAATTGTCAATGTATGCTCAAGTGTTCTAGGATTTGGGTGAGAGCTTAAGTGTGCAAACATCAACCTTGTAGTGGGATTTCGTTTTCTTTGATTGTGAGCTTTGGTTGCTAGACTTGGTGAGCGAGTCTAGGTTGTAAATGGTTGCCTCCTAATCCTAGAAAAGAGGAAGAATTCTTAGTGAATTGGTGAAATCCTTGGTGGGTAGCTAAGGTAGTAGATGTAGGCTTTGGTTAGAAAGCCGAACCACTCTAAATTGTGTGTCAATTTTGTGTATCTTATGCTTCCACCACAAACACCCCAAATTACATCTTCTCCACCACTTGGCAAGCAACGGTTGAGTGTTCATCGAGCCTAAAAGGATACAAAACCTAAATACACCTATCCCAAAGACCAATCATCAAATGCATCTCTACTAAATACACCCCTCCTCTAAGACACATTAATCAATATCACCTCTATCATGAAAAAAACATCTAAAAACAAATCCAGTTCCAAGAAATTTTAAAGTAACATATTGTTGTCACTAAATTCCTACCACTTCTTTTTTTATTATTTTATTTATTTATTTATTTGTTATTTAATTATTATGGTTGGTGTTATTATTAGCATATTGGTAGTTTAAAACAAAACCCAAAAATAATAAAGAGTCCATCCAATATTAATTAAGAGTCCATGTACATTGGTGGCCCATAAAATAAAACCCCAAATTAGTGCAAAATCAATCCAAGAAAATTGAAAAAGGAAGGGTAATCAGAATCATTTCAAATCGAGAAAGTATCTGATGGGATTAGGGGGATTTGTTCTTTAATTTTCTTGTGATTTTGGTAGTTAAAAACCCTATAAAAGCCCCCACTCCCCTTGTAATTCAGAGACCACTTAGACACGAAAGAACCACGAAATACACTGATTTCACAACATATTGTACTTGGATTTCAAGGTTGAAATACAAGAAGGAAGCATTATTTTGGTATAATCTATCTCTTTCTCTCTCTTTTTCATTCAAATATATGTTCTTACCCTGTTTTTGAGCCACCATCTTCAGATCCAAATCTTTTTTTGGGTCATGTTTTAAGTAAAGTCGGAAAAAGAAAATTTTTATTTTACCGCCATCAGAAAAAATTTTCATTCAAATATATGTTCTTACCCTGTTGTTTTAATAAAATAAAATGTTTTATTAAAATGACATGTTTTTAGGTGATATAATCACACCTTTTAAAAGATCGGTGGCAATTTCGTTTTTTTAGTTTTCAAACGTTGAGCCACTTGAAAAAGGGTTGTGACACGTGTTTAATCTCTCGACTCCTCAAGAAGCAACTAAAATTCGATACTAACTCCACCAAGTCGTAAACAATTCAGGCTTGTACATAACAGTTTTGGCTAAAACTAGAGTGCAGAGGAAAATTTGAAACATATCCTTCAAATGAGACATGTGTGAGAAAAGGAAATGAACTCTAAGGTAAAAACCCAAAATGGGCAGTCTAGAGTGATCAAAAGAAGAACAAAGATTTCATCAAAGAAGATCGATCCTTGGTTTAATCACCCTTAAACATATATTTGAGCATATGTATCATTTTCTTGGTAACCCGTGCCTAGTCTACATTACAATCCTTAAAAGACTATTTGGATCACGCATGAATATTTGAGAAGAGGAGTTTGTCTTCAGAACACATCCCGCCTAATTGAGTTAACCTTTTTTCAGTGACCTCAAAACTTCTAATGTCTGATTGAGATTAGAAAAGTGGGAAATACAAAATTCAGGGAGTGGGTGAGTTAAAGAGAGCCACTTAAAAGTAGGGCACTATCCGGTTGATGGATTTCGGGGCATCTGGCTTTCCTCTTTTCTATGTTTGTCATGGCTATTTTCTTAAAATTCCCATTTTAGCCTTTTCTTGCATCTGCCACGACGTTTTCCTTTAAATTATCATTTTAGCCTATTCTTGCATCTTACAAGTAGGCTGACATAGATATATGAAAAACAAATGATTTCTTGGTATTGATCCCAAACCGTATGGAACCAAGAACGAATGTTTTCCATCATTTCAAGCAACAATTGAACCTTAGTTTGAACGTGGGCATCGCCTTGCATAAGAGGGTAAAAAAGAAGAAGAAGAAACATGTGTGTTGAAGAGTTTTAAGTGGATTGTGTTGTCAAGCAAGATCCACACATAAGATATAAAATCCCTAAAGCATAAAAAGGGGTAGAGCCATGCCCGATAGGCAAACTGTTCCATTAGATTGGGACAAGTTATGTCGACCAAGGATTCAGGATCCCTGACTTTGATAACATGAAAGGAAGAGATTAAAGTGCTAACATAAAAGAAAATCAAGGCGAAAATAAGATTTGCTAGAAGTTTTTGTATACAAATGCTTCAAGATGTTCTGCAGGGGCAATAATTTGAGAATTCACAAGAAGCGCTGAAGATGCTTAATGTTTTTAAGGGGCATATGAAGACTTGAAGCTTTCAAGACCACTCAAGGAGGCATGTCGCTGAATATTGGTTTATCAACTACAATGGTAGTTCGATTTGGTTTGATAGTTGAGTTATTCTACTGGCTATTCAAGAAGTAAGAAATCCACATTCTCATGACTGGACAAAGGCTAAAAGAGTGTTGAAGAATATGAGGATAAAGTCAGTCCTTCTAACCAAGAATACAAGGTAACTGGATTGAGCGAGCAAATGTGCAGAGAGATAAGAAATTTTCTATAAGAAGAAACAAAAGAATAAGAATGGAGAAGTGGAAACTAGTTGAGCAGTTCAGGATTGATTGTGGCTAACTTTCTTGGTCATTGTGATCTTAATAACATTGTGCAAAGTCTGATTCGGTGTGGAGAAATGAAAAGGAATTCATACTATTTCTCCGTTTGATGAGATGGGCCAGAATAGACGCCTACCATCTTTCACCAGAGTTCAGAAAATGTTTGAGATGATACACTCCAAGTTCTCCAGAGCTTTACAATTTCTTTTGTGTTTGCTGCCTGATAGAAAACAAATTTTGATGAAAGGATTTTAAAAGAAAATATAAAACTTGGCATGCATTCATGTTTTAGGCATTCCTAGGGGCATGTTTATCATAATTTCATTGTACATCGCATTTTTTCAGGTATACGAAGGATTTTTCAGCAAAAGAACCTGCTTATCAATTCAAGCATAATGAGAATAGAATCTACCTATCTATTCGGGCATTTGGAGAATGGAACCTGCTTATCTATTCAAGCATAAGAAGAATAGAACCTGCCTATCCGTTCGGGCATATGAAGAATGGAATCTGCTTATCCATTCGAGCAAAAGAATAATAGAACCCACTTTTCATCCAAGCGTAAGGTGGATAGAACCTTTTTAGAACCCGCTTATTCATCCAAGCATAAGGAGGATGGAACCCTTTTTTTCCGGGACTTGCCTATTCGTCCAGGCATAAGGAGGATGGAATCTTTATCTATCAGAACCCGCCTATCCGTTCAGGCATAAGGAGAATGGAACCTTTATTTTTGAGACCGCCAATCCGTTCAGGCACCAGGAGAATGGAACCGTCAAGCTAATTGGCAAGCAGTGAAAAATTAGTTTCTTTCGGTCTTTACTCTATCCATGTTTCACCAGAATAAGCAAAGAAGGCCGTTGTTGTCACATAATTTTCACCAATTCTTTTTTATTATTTATTTTATTTATTTATTCGCTTTTTATTTTTTTTATTTAATTATTATGGTTAGTATTATTATTTAGCATATTGGTAGTTTAAAACAAAACCCAAAATAATAAAGAGTCCATCCAATATTAAATAAGAGTCAATGTACATTGGTACCTCAAAAAATAAAAGTCCAAACTAACCCATATTTTTACCCCGCATGCAGGCTTTAGTATCAACCGTTAGATCTAGGTTATAGATCTAACGGTTCAGATTGGACCAGGGGAAAAAGGGAGAGGGTACCTCCCACTCGCGCCGACTCCCTCTCCCGTGCATGTGTGCGCCACTCGCTCGCAAATCAGCAGCCAAGCTGCTCGGGTTCGGTTGCCGCGGTTGTCGCGCTGCGACCGTCAGTCGTCCAGTCATCATCGATAAGCACCTACGTGGCCCACAAGCCCACGCAATGCCGCCTGCTCGCCCAACCAACGTCGCGCCGTCGCGACCACTCTTCCCTCTCCGACAAACGCATCTGCTGCAAAACAAGGAAAGAATTTGATTCAAATCAAACATGAAGTACATGGAAAGTTTGACCCCAAATTAGTGCAAAATCAATCCAAGAAAATTGAAAAAGGAAGGGTAATCGGAATCATTTCAAATCGGACAAGTATCCAATGGGATTAGGGGGATTTGTTCTTTAATTTTCTTGTGATTTTGGTAGTTAAAAACCCTATAAAAGCTCCCATCCCCCTTGTAATTAAGAGACCACTTAGACACGAAAAAACCACGAAGTACACTGATTTCACAACATATTGTACTTGGATTTGAAGGTTGAAATACAAGAAGGAAACATTATTCTGGTATAATCTATCTCTTTCTCTCTCTTTTTTCATTCAAATATATGTTCTTACTATGTTTTTGAGCCACCATCTTCAGATCCAAATCTTTTTTGGGTCGTGTTTTAAATGAAGTCGATTTTTTTTTTATTTTACCACCATCAGAAAGCGGCGGCCGACGCCGGTACGCGACAGCCGGTTACCGGTTCTTCAAACAATGAAGAACCTAATGAATATTTGAATGAAAATTAAAATGGGCGATTTTGATATTTTGGTTTAAAAATAAAAGTGATAAAGTGTTTTAGATTGGGTTTTATACCCAAAACAAAATGAGCCAATTATTTTCTTTAAATCCCTCCTCCCATCTTTTTTATTCCGCGAAGCACCATAGTTTCAATTGTCTCAAAATAGTCCTTTTTATCAAATTTGGCCTCCAACTTCAATTTTCACCCGATTTAGTCATTATTTTAAACACTGATTTAATTAATTTTGAGTTTACTTTAATCAATATCACTTTAATCAAAACCTTCATCTTTTAATTTTATTTACCCTCTCTTTACATATTATATTCATCTTAATTCTGTTTTTTTAGAAGCCTTATTATTTATATACATTTATTTTAATTAAACTTTCTCAAATGTCTTTTTCTTATTTTAAATATATTTTAATGTTTTCACAACCGGGTTATACACTTTTTAAAATGACCGTGTTCAAACCCCTTATTTACATCATTCATTTAATTAATTTCTTTTATATATATTTAATTTTATAATTTAATTAATTAATTTTCTTATTTTATATTTTAATTAATTCTTTGCTTGCTTGTTTAAAAAGTGGAATATAATACGATGTCTTATCAAAAGGAGATGACGGGTTAGCGCCAGAAGTGTTGTCGGTGATTAAATTTCTTCCTCCGGACGATAAGACCGTTAAAATATAATCATATTCATAAATGGATGAATAAATCGATTTTTTTGTGAACTTGCAAATTCCGACATTAAAACATTTTGTAATCGGCTAGATACCAACTTTTTGGGCTCTGTGGGGTTGCTCAAATTTGTTTTCGTGTTTTCGCAGACCAAAACTGTTGTTTTAATAAAATAAAATATTTTATTAAAATGACCTGTTTTTAAGTGATATAATCATACCTTTTAAAAGAAAGGTGACAACTCCGGGTTTTTTTTAGTTTTTAAACGTCGAGCCACTTGAAAAAGGGTTGCGACACATGTTTAATCTCTCGACTCCTCAAGAAGCAACTAAAATTGGATAGTAACTCCACCAAGTCGTAAAGAATTCAGGCTTGTACATAACAGTTTTGGCTAAGAAATCTACCATCCCATTTTCTCACTTTGGATAATGTTTTGCAGCTTTTGGTTAATTTCCTAAAAAATGGTATCTTCAACCAATCTAGAACAACATGAGAGTCCGATTCCACCCAACTTGGGCCAATTTTATTGCTATCAACTCTGAATAATCATGTCCAAAGCTGGTCAAAGGTCTGGAGAACAGAGCACGAAGCATCCCACAGTAGCCCGCTCTCCATCAACACTGAACTTGGATTCACCAGCAGCTGCATGCTTAGACACTCTAAAGGATTATTCCACCAATCATTCTTCTTCTTTTATTGCTCTGCACCAAATGAACTCCCTCCTCTTTGAGAAGAACAAAAGTCGTGCCAACCAAACACTCCATAAGGCCACAACTACTCATACTAACCACATTCTTTTCACAGTTCCTTGAAATCTCGTGGTAAAGCAAAAGTCGAAGAAGTCATGAACATCGTCTGCACTTGTACATCATAGGCTCCACCACCTACAATTTTTTTTCCCAAAAGTAGATTATAAACCTGCATGTAATAAATAAGGGTAAAGTACACAGACGGTCACTGAACTTTGGTAAAAAAAAACAAAATGATAACTAAACTTTCGAAAATCACAAAATAACAATTAAACTTTAGGTTTTATAACAAAATGGTAACCAGACGTTAAATCCCGTTAAGTGTCTGTTATAAAATTTGGTATAATAACACATTTAGTCCTTCATATTTATACACTCAATCAATTTAGTCCTAATTCGAAATAATTCACTAAATTTAGCCCTCGTTATTTACGCATTCTTTCGATTTGGTCCTTAAAGCAATTCCAAAGTATGGTAACATGATAAATAATTACAATTAAATTTTTATAGGAACTCGAAAACTCAACTCGAATCAAAAAAATTTCAAATAAAGTTTGAGTTGTAAAATATGACGCGTCAACTTGAATAACTCGAATTTTTTTGACTTGACTCGATCGAACGCTCATCTCTATTTTAAGATATGACGCGTCAACTCGAAATATTCAAATATTTTAAATTATTTTTTTCTTTTAAATCGAATAATTTTTAAAATAGAATATTTAATATTTTAATATTTAAATCACATCGAATATTTAATAAATACTTTAAATATTCAATTTAATTTAAAAATATTCGATTTAAAAAAAAGTTGATTTAAAATATTCAAATATTTAATATCTTTTAAATATTCGAATATTTAATAAATACTTCAAATATTCGAATATCTTAAATCATTTTTTTAAATAGAATATTTTACAACTACACACTACTTGGTGAAATCACAACATGAGAATACTAACAGCAGAAGCTAGCATGTATACGGTCGACACATCAGACGATCAGAGACTAACATCACTTGACCTTGGACCGTTTGATGAACAACTTTCTGCCTCTGACGCATAGGTTTCAATCTTGCCATGACCCCATTTCTAATACCTACAAGCTCTTGTAGTCTATAACAATGACTTCATCCTTAGGTGCATCTAGGTCTTGATAACTGCATGAAATAAAAGGGTAAGCTTCAGTGCTTCACAAATCTGGTTGTAGAAGACAAACACCATACAATACTAAAATAACCTAGGAAAACTTCATCTAACTAATAATAAATTTTTAAAACGTAGCCTGGTTACATTAGTTCAAGGGAACTGCTTAGAAACAATGAGTTAAGGGTAAAAGGGGAAAAGAATGGACTGTGATGACCCGTGAGCATATTGCAATGTCGATATAGGTTTTAGAAGGTGAGGAACAGCATTTGATATTACATTAGTTACATGGAACACTGGAGTCAGCTTCCGATACGTAATTGGCAAGTTCCCCATGACATTTCTAAAAAATCCATTGGAGGAGAGGAGCAACATAGATCCCAACACAAAAATTAAAATATATTTTGAACTAATGAAATTACAAAATTTAGAAACATGTGTAATCACTAATTTTATCCGGGGAACTTTTTTTTTTCATTTCATTTTATAATAACGGGCTTATTTGGGCTATCGCTTAATCATATATGTATGCATGTTATATATAGGTTATATTATATATTATTATGTAAGTTATGACTTTGGCGTATGTGTTTGATTGAATATTTAGGCATGAGTGCGGGTTTACATGTATGTGGTGTATGAGCGTATGAAAAGTGTACGCGTTTGTTTGTGTATCACATATAATACGTGTTCGTGCTTATTATTATTATTATTATTATTATTATTGTAATGAGTGTATGGATAAGTGTTGCATGTATTATGTATATCTATTAATGCTTTTATATATGTGATATGTATACGTACATGCATATTACATAGTATTATTATTGTTATCAGAATTAATAATAAACAAAAAATTATAAGATAATTAAATAAAAGCCCATGTATAAATAAAATCCCAAATTTTTTTTAAAAAAAATTAACAATCCATTTACAAATAAAAAGCCCAAAAATTAAATACATATATTTCGACCCGTTTCAGGCCCAGCTGTTAAAACCGTGGAAACCCTAAGCCTAATCTGGTTCTTTCTTTGTGCATCCGCCACAATTTGAGCCGTTAGATCGAGATTGCCATCAACGGCCAAGATCGAGGCATGGAAGCCTCTAGAACTTCCACGCGCCCATGCGCAGCTCTCAAATTCCCATACGCACGCGTGCACGACGCTCCATTACCCGCGTTGAGGCCACGTGCGCCGATTTATCTCCCAGCCTTCAGATCCGAAGCTGATCCAACCGCTCACCACGCGCTCGTCTCGTTCACTCGCGCCTCTTCAGCTCCCACGCACGATTCGTGCAGCCACGCCGGCCGCAACACTTGTCCTCTGGTCCCCCCTCTCTCGAACGACCATCACATGCAAACAAAAAACAAAGAACAATGCCGGATGAGAGAGGATACAAGGATAAAAGAAATGTACGAATTTCAGAGGCAAATCGGCAATTACAAAGAGGCACCAAATTATCAGAAACAACAGCAGCCAATGGGATGTTTTTCCCTTTTTTCATGTAATTCAAAAATCACATCATTTTCGGGCTTATAAAAGTCGGAACAAACCTTGTAAATCCCTAAGCATCAATTGGGGAAATCAAATTCATATCAATACCAAGAAAAGCCCTTCTGAGGTATACCCTCTCCTTTCTTTCGAAGCATAAAAAGCATGCAAGTTTAGGTTTTTAGATTTTTTTACCTTCGGTTTTCGAATCCTCTTTCTCGTTGATTTTTATTCGAGCGTTTCGCCTTCCACGCGATTGGTGCCACTTTTCTCTGTCGATAAGCTTTCCGGCTCTCTCGAGGCCGCGGGTACTGAGACGGGCGAAAGGGGTAACCAAAAATATTTTGTTTTCTTGAAAAAGAGGGGGGTTTTAGTTTCGAAACGTGAAAAGGGTCTGTTTTAGTTTGTTTTCGGGTATGGACGGCGCTGTTCGTCTTTCCCTTCAGAGAAAAGGAGAGTCGTGATTTAGGGTTTCGGTTTTAAGAAGGAAAAATCTAATTTTTTGTCTCAAAGAGTTTTTTATACTAGTTTAATTTTTAAAACGGTTTTATTACATTATAAATCCCTCAACGTCTCCTTTATTACGCGCGGGAGGGTCTCCGCGTTTCAAAACCATGCCCCTGGTCCTTACAAGTTTTTGAAACCTTTCAATTTCACCCATTTCGAGCTTAATTCGTTTTTGTAAATGGTTCAATTCCCTTTTGGTCCCTATATCTCTTGATTTCGTTTAATTTGATCCTTTCCAGTATTTAAACCCTTCTTTTATCATGCATGTCTTTAATTTATGTTCTCTATTTTAAATTTCAGTTTCTTATTATTTATTTTATTTTTGTCATGATATGTGTTAGTATATGGATGCTATGTTGATATTGTTTTTATTCTCGCCTTAATGTTGTAGATATTGTTACTATTTGTTTATGTAATATTTTTTATAATGTGTACATAATATAAGATTTTTATATAGTATATAGTTTATACATAATATAAGCTTTTTTATATATAGTTTCATATATAATATATAGTTTATATAATATGGTTTATACATAGCACATTTAAATAATATATGGTTTTTACATAATATAAGATTTATATATAGCGCATGGTTTTAACATAATATAATATAAGCTTCCTCATATAATATAGTTTTTATATAATATATAGTTTCTTAAAATGCATACTTTAATATATGGCATAATATGATGTTTATATGTGACATGCATTCTTAGATGTCATTCATGTGACTTTTGGTATCTCGATTGCCTGTTAATTAATTAATTTAAAACATACAAGAGATAGGTATCTATTAACCCCAATATTTGTGTCAAACAGTCCTAGCTCAATCGATGTGGACTGAATATTTGGGTTAATTCTCACCGTCTCTAGGTAAGCAACAATTTAAAATGGAAATATCATGTCATCATTCTTATCTGCTTGCATCATGCATAAAGGTGACATACGGTATCCAAACCCTAAACTAACATGGCAGTCAAACTTATATGATGTTGGTTTAGTCTATGGTCTGGTGTACTGTCATCCTTTTTAATTAAATGCCCAATTAATTCCAAGGCCACGATTTGATAAGCATGTACCATTTAAGTCAAATTTTCAGTTAAGAACATCTAATTAAATTCACTTTAAATCTTAAATAATTTCCATCTACTAAAGGCAACAAGTAATTTGGTACCGATTTCCGGGCGTGATGGGGGTGCTAATCATTCCCCACACGTAACCAACTCCTGAACCCTTTTAAATCGAATCTCTGGTTTTGTGGTGTTTGGCCTACCTTAGTGGCTGGTGGCGACTCCAAATTTTATATCGTTTTCTAAAACACGGATTTTTAGAATAAAATCCCCTTTTTAACAATTTTTTTCTAAAAGTGGGACACTTTAAAGATTTGTTTTCAAAAACGTCATTACAGTTTGGCGACTCTGCTGAGAACGAATTTGTTGTTTTTATAAAACAAAAAAAGAGAGTTAAGCCATTAAAACACTTGTTGCCTTTAATCGATAGAAACTATTTGAAGTTTAAAGTGAATTTAACGAGTTTGTCTTCCTTGAAAATATGACTTAAATTGTACGAGCTTTGAAAATTTGTAGCATTCGAATTAATTCCCCATTTAATTTCTAAGGAGTCATCGACATGTGTTGCATCATGATCATCAAGCTCTATACCCGAGCTTTGTCCCTTAGGTGTGAGTGAAACGCCCATACCCACGTGAGTATCCCTCCATTGGTCGGTAATTCACTTCCGGAATCCACGCCTTTGACACGTGAGCAGGCCCTCCACGTCATTATGTCGTGTTTTCCCTCGATCCGAAACCAATTTGCAAGCTTGTAATGAGCCAGAATTGGGGTTCTTGTTGCCTTAGTAGGCGATGAGATAGGTTCGGGTACTCTTGTTAGAACCAAACTCATGTGTGAGAATGTAAGAAGCCCGCCTCATTAGAGCCATGTGGATAACCATAGAGCTTAGAATTTATGTGGCTAGGGTCGTCTTGTTAATTGTTTGCCTTCATTATTTTGTTTGTGTTTAACTTTCATTGCGTTCTAATTTGTTGTTTACCTTGTAACTAACATGTTTTCTTTTTTGTTCTTTCCCATTTATTTTGCATATTTCATTATGGCATAAAGAGCACATTGAGTTGGAAATAGTCTGAAATTAAAAACTAGATTAATGGGAAATTTGGGTCGTAACAGTGATGAGAAGGATTTTTCCGTGCAAATATAGCCAGAAGAAGAGCAATTACATGACAGGGACAATATTCCAGTCGAATATTTAAGTCAAAAATGTTAGCCGAAACTTTCACGAACACAAAGTTTAATGATCTGTCCAAATCAAAGTTAATATGGTTGGGATTCCGAGGCAAGAAATGCTTTCAAAGGCAAGAATAACGAACTCTCATATTTGTTAGATATCAAGTGATCACTACTTCAAGACTTGGTAGAGCCTTGGAGTTCAACCTATAGTTGTTTCACGATCAGTGACATTGATTTAACCCCGACGATTGAGGAGTATCAGGATCTCGTGAATTGCAAGAGGATCAAGGTAAATCGTGTCTACTCTAAACCCAGCAAGAACAAGCTCTTCCGGTTGAAGCTTCAGAAATTCTCAGACACTTTGTATCTTGGGTCGATAATCAAGTCTCAACCTAGAACAAGGAAAAACAATTCAAGTTAGAGGGAATTCCGACCTCAGCTCTGATATGCCCTGAAGGTTGGGCTCAATGGGACCCTTTCAAAGGGCAAGTCAAGAGTACCAAATATCGACATTGGATCAATCAAAATTCCTCGCCTACACTACTTGGGGGCAGGGCCAAGAATTGGCATATTTGTTAACGCCCGATTCCTAGCGAAAGATCCTTCCAAGCTTCTAAGAACGAAGAAGGGATTGTTTGAATCTTGAAGAAAATCGTCAACCTAGATGCTATCTTAGGACGATATGTAGTGGGTTTCCTTTGATAATTGTAACAGACCAATGTTCCCATTGATATAAGTCGTTTAACAAGGATATTTGCCGAACTCAATGTCGCTCTTTGCATACATTCATATGTTCATAAGTAGCATTATTTTGTGATGTGTTTAATTTCGATTTTCTGTCTTGTTCAGTTCTCTTTTTGCATATTCATAGCACTTTGCATATGAAATATTGATTCGAGAATAGTTCAAAATTTAAAACTTTCTTAACGAGAGAAAGAATATGTAACAACGAACAAATGAACCTCAAAGCCTAGGATTGGTCACAAGATGAAAAAAAGGCAAAACCCAGTGATAAGGCGAAGAAAGAACTCGAGTTCCAATTATGCCTTGTATGTAAATTACTTTTCTTTTCCCGTTATAATGAGACTCGATCTTCGTTACGAAAGTTGTTAAATGAGAATGTTCATTGAATCAGTGCACCTTCGCATTCAATTATATGTTTTGATTGATTACCTTTGATCATATGTTGTACATACGACACATTGCATTCATAAAATTAATGTCCAATGCATCTTTGCATTTCAATTATCCCTTTTGATTGATTACCCTTGATCATATGTTGTACATAAGACACATTGCATTCATAAAATTAATGTTCAATGCATCTTTGCATTTCAATCATATGTTGTACGTACGACACATTTATTCATTCATTAATAAAACAAATAAAATTAATGTCCATCAAATCAATGCATCTTTGCATTCAATTGTACATGTCTATTTGATTATCTTTTATCATCTATCCTTGTTGAGTATACAACACATTATGTGCATTCATTCTTAAAATGAACAAATGGACGGGGGTTCGTGAAGTATCCTTAGCCATCAAAGATTCTGCATCCGCTTTTTACCAGACTCCAAAAGAAGAAAATGGAGGAAAGCTTTACTAAGCTAGATGCCGATTTAAGAGGTCAGACGGAACGAACTCAGCAAGAATTAAGGGACACCATCATCAAGTCCCAACAAGATATGATGAAAGGAATATCCCAACTGCTACAATTTAGTCTAGGAGGAAAGAATGTCGTTAAGAATCTTGCTCAAGGTTCGGGAGACCACTCGGCCACCCCGATCTCTAAGAATCCTCTTATTATCAGTCTCTCATCCAACCCACCCCAAGGGGCATCTTTTGCTCGTCAAGACGGAGCCTTTGCTCAAAGCTCAACCCAGCATGACCTTCGGAGACATGACCTTTAGGGTTTGGGTTCTCGGTTTCCTTCTTTTGGAATTGGTGTGTTTAAGTCGTGCATGTTGCATTTTCTCTTGAAGTAATGCATAGAACAAACATTGCTATCATTTGCCCGAAGATAGCAATGATCTTTTTTAAAGGGCACTTGTTATGTTTGCGGATTTTCTTTCTAATGAAAATACATTTTTCTTAACATACAATGACCTTGAAATCATATATATGTATATCCCTCCTTACCTCCATAGGTCCTCGGATATCACATGCATGATGTGGCATTGATTCTAATGAAAGAGATCGATTGAATGTTGTGATAACGATGAAGTGTGATTTCCCGCTCCGTCCGCTCTGGTCGGTAAAACGAGAGAAGCAAGATTACTATTCCTTCGATGATGTTCGATGATAAGAAAATCTCCTATGAAAGCCCGAATAGAGTTGCTTGAATGTGCCTGGAGAAAAAGAAAAAAAAAAGAAGAAAAAGAAGAAGAAGAAGAAGAAAAAGGGAAGAAAAATAGACTATTTCAAAATAAAATGTTTTTAACTTCAGAACCTGGTAATGAGCATTAACAAAGAGCACTCCAATTTTCGAAACCTGGTAGTAGGAATTTTCGAATATGAGTGTGGAGTTTTAGGGGCACTTCGATGAAGCCCGAAACTCTTTGCTTCATGAGTGATGGTAATATTTTCAAATTGTGACTATACCGAGTAACTCGAGGAATTGTTGTATGCTCCATCTTTTTTCTCGAGCCAAAGGATTGTGACCAGTTGAATTCCCCTAAGAAAAAGAAAACGAATGAACAAATTGAATAAGTCCCGGAGATGAATCCTTGTGGACACTGACACAAAATCAATGGTAATCATAGGCACACATGTTCGAGGGGCTAAACAAAAGTTGAAAATTTAAACATACATATGAGTGGGGAAACATGATGAGAACTAAAAGGGATAGTAGTCGAGCTGATCAAGCAAGTACCATAATCATGAGGATGAACCGAGCAATTTGGGAGGAGTTTCACATCTTCAAATATCACAACAACATTCAAAGTCTTCATAGGAACAAGCTATGCTTGAAATGATCATCGGACAATTGAACCTAAGGCACTCTTGCATTTGATATCTGGGGCAACCTATTCTGCTTTTCTTTTAATTAGAATTTTGGGTTCAAGGTTTTGTATGTTAATCTAAAAATCCATTTTTCATTAGAATGACGACCATCGAATTGCTATATTTTAAACAAAGAAATTTTCCTTGTATTACGTCAGAGATAAATGCATCGCCGTCAGTAAGGACCAAAAATGAGGGGCACTGACACGCGTCGTGACGTGTCAAGAATAGTTTCCTTCTTTCAAATAAATAAATAAATAAAGGAATTAAATTAAGTATAGATAGGGAAGTAGGAGTCGAACCCACAAGGACATGGACTTTCCATGTTGCGCCTTTGATGTTTCTGAACCAAGAGATGATGGAATTGAATTTGTGTGATTTGGGGGGGGGATTGCAATGAAATAGTTTAAGAGAGCAAGAAGATTGGTTAAAAGATTTAAAACTAACAATAGAGATATTCAGTCTTGGCTAAGCATTGACTTGTTCTACTCGGTTCATTGGTAGAGATTTTAATTTCGAAAAACTTGTTGGTGAAATTACTTCAAGGTCAATCCTTGAATTTTCTTTATAAACTGAATTTCCAAAATCAATTTTTGGTTTCAGTTTTGATAATTTGTCCAAACCAACTCAATGTTTGAGACAACAAATTCTTTAAGCTTGTAACCAACCTGAAAAGTTATTTCTATAAAAACGATTCGATCTCAATTTCCCTTAGTAACCTATTTACTAAGTGTGTTCCCTGGAAGTAGGATTTGTTTCAATAACCAATCCTCCCTCCCACTTGATAGATCAAAATAAAGTATGAAGAAATCGAAAGAAGTTTCCGAAATGTTTGAAGCATAATTTCAAACCTCGCCTTGAGAACACGTCATTGCAAAAGCCTTCGGCTTAAGAAGATCTAGCCGAGCATGGTTATCAAATTAATCATGCTCGACATTTAAGAAATAATCAAAAGAAGAAAAATAAGAAAAGAATTTGATAAAAGGGGTACGTTGCTTCAGAAACAACACTCCTTGTTCGTAAACGGATCTAGGATCGTACCAAACATTCCTCTGCAATAAATCACAAAATGGACGTTTTTATATAGTTAAATTAACAAAGGAAAAAAAACAAACAAAAAAAGGACAGAATAGAGGTGTAGGAATTTCTGGACAGATTTAGACTCGAACTAGATGAAGGCTTCAACGGGCTTTCATGGCTGTTACGGAGACCACAATATGGCAGAAACGTTGCTGGAAAATCAGCGAAAGTTTGGCAACGTTAAACTCGAAAGAACTCGAACAATCTGCCGAACGAACCCGAATCGAATCTGTCTAACGTCAAAGACGGAAAGCTCAAAAGAACCTACACAATCTACTGAGCAAACTCGAATCGAATATGCTTTACGTCGGAGGACTTGGACCCACTAGATAGCGATCTAGGAACCTGAAGTATCAAGTAAATTTGACAAATCAAAACAAAGTCTGAAATGTCAAAAGATAGTTCTAAAAAGAACCAAACAAGATAAACTCTCTCAAACAAATTTTATTCCCAAAATGTCTTACCAAATTACATTGTTTAAACACATACATATAGGTACAATGGCTGCCAATTTCGTTTAAGTTGTGTGGCTGATATTAAAAGGAGTTTAAAAATTGAATTTGAGTGAAAATAACTCCTTTTGGGCGGACTCAATTGGCAGCCACAAGTTTAGGCGCCCAAAACACATGAAAATCACATTTAACATGTGATTTTTATATTTGAAATTCAAACCTAACCACTCGGGCTTATCATTTCTTGCAAATGGCACATAATGAAGGAGAAAACGGGCTGATTCGGCTGCACGTTCACACACATGTGTCAAGCTGCCACGTGGGTGCTGGAGATGACCGGATGCCACCTAGGCCGCCACATGTGCACTAGCACACTCCCCGATATGCAAGACGCTTTTCAGCTACTTCTGGACTTGTCAGCTGAAGTTAAGCTAGTGGAGCTAAAGTTGAGCTGAAACGAACTAGCTGAAAGTGTGATGAGCTGAAAATGAGCTGGCTGCACTCTCCTGATATGGATTTGAGCTGCATATGCTCACTTGAGCTGGAGTGGAACTGCATATACTCACTTGAGCTAGTGTCCTCCTACGTACCTATGTCAAAAGGCAACAAACTTACATCAAAGCATTATAAACTTAATGGAAACAATAACACAAATCGTAAACAAGTGCACAATTATTTATTAACACACAAACAAATAGAAACACACCATAAGTTATATCAAACTTAATCAAAACACACCAACCATACTATATACATAGTAAACACACATATATAAATAATATAAGTATAAGAAATGTTACACATCAGTATGTAACAAATGAAAAAGCAAACTTCCCTGAAAGTTTGAAGCTGCATCGTTGGGTGGCATAAACGTGCTCACATCACCCCCCTTCTTTAATGCGATTTGTCCCCAAATCGACCCTCATAACAAAAGGGAATAATTTCGACTTTCTCTTGGCATGGAACTTCTTCAGTCATCTTGCTCGGCACATATGCCATCCTTTTGAACCAAGTTCCTTTACAAAGAACACAAATGGAAATGCCTTCTTTCTTGTACCTTTCCGAATAATGCACAACATAAAGTCAGACAATGCTCGTCGTGCATCCTTAAACCTGAAAAAAATGACATACAAAGGCAACTCCAAAGAACAACAAGAATCTCGAAGATCATCCAGAATCACAACACAAGGTTGTTCACAATCCAATGTACAACCAAAGAAATAAGCATATAAAAATGAAAAATCAATAGTACAATGGAAAGGAACGCCAAACTGTGTTAAAGAAGGTTGCTGAATTTTTGAAAAGGATATTGATGCACTAGACATATCAACAGTAGCAACCTTGGGAACTTCACATGGTATCACCTTATTAACCTGCAAGTTAGAAGAAGAAATAGAAGTAAATGTCGAATCAGATAATACATGTGAATTTGCTTTCTTCTTTTCGCATTCATTCTTTTCTTTGTTGGCCTTCTGAGCTGCAGTACTCGCTTTCAAACGAACTTCGTCTTCATATACTTCACTTGGAGTCATAGGTGAAACAATCATGAAAAACTCTCTTATCATACTGCCACGGTCTTCCGAACAACAAATGACAAGTATCCATAGAACAAACATCACAAGTTACCTTCTCCTTGTATTTACCAATGAAAAATGGTATAACAACTTGTTCGGTAACTTTGATTTCAACACCATCATTCAACCATTGTAACTTGTACGGATTGGGATGCGTGGTCGTCTTCAGTCCTAACTTGTCAACCATGAGAGTACTAGCAACGTTAGCACAACTACCACTATCAATAATCACAATACATACCTTGCCATTCACGTTGCATCTCGTATGGAAGAGGTTGTTTCGTTGTGGTTCATCATGTAATGGTTGATCATTCAGACTTCTATTGTCAATAAGTGTTTCACCGGTAGCCAATGTCTGCACATTGTCATCATTTATCTGTTCATGGACAGAATGGGAACCACCCCCATCAAGTCTATCCATTCGAGAATATATAGGCTTCAATGCATTAGAAATCACTCGTTGCATCATGCGCTCTAAGGCTTGCATCTGGAAATTCAGTGGTTGTTGTTCACCTGAATTATCATCAGAACCTGCCATGTTGAAAAACCAAAACAACAAACAAAAACACACAATATATATATTTATGTTAGTGAAATAAATAATAAAAAAATGGACCTCACAGCACACTCAACAAAAATCTCACAGATCGCTCCAAGGAAAGATCGCTCAACAATTGCACTCAAACGCTCGTGTTTCACTCGGGAGAATACTTGAATGGCTCTTTTTGTCTCCCCTTCTGTTCTCACACGCTCAATATATATATATATATATATATATGTTAGTGAAATAAATAATAAAAAAATGGACCTCACAGCACACTCAACAAAAATCTCACAGATCGCTCCAAGGAAAGATCGCTCAACAATTGCACTCAAACGCTCGTGTTTCACTCGGGAGAATACTTGAATGGCTCTTTTTGTCTCCCCTTCTGTTCTCACACGCTCAATTGCCTTTTCCACTCGATCTCTTGCAATCAATTCTTTAAGGAACTAACTCGATCTTTCGGACTTGTTAACTGTGTCAAACTTACAAGATAATATAATAGGTAAACAAACAAATGGTTAAAGGACAAATAGGGAATGTTAGGTGAAATAAAAAAAAGGCTGAAAAGGAAAAAATAAGAAGGCTGGAAATTGGTGATGAAACAAAAGAAATAAAGGCTGATAAAAATGAAGGAAAAAAGGAACAACTTATTGCAAAAGAAATGCTTACAACGACCCTATCACCGAACAAACAAGAAGAAGTTGTTTCGGGTGATTTCGAAGCATTCCATGGCAAATTTGATCATCCATCATCATTTTCACGAACCAACAGCACATATGAACGTAAAAATACAGCAAATATTCGAATCTGATCTTTTTGATTTTTTTCGAATTTTTTTGTTGACTTTGACTTTTTGGTCAAACTTTGAATTTGACTTTTTTTCCAGAATTTTGAATTTTTTACTTTTGTATTTTTTTATTTCTTGTAGTGCAGAAATTGCTATAATCCGACCAAAACTCTGATTACCATATGATAAAAGGGGTACGTTGCTTCAGAAACAACACTCCTTGTTGGTAAACGGATCTAGGATCGTAGCAAACATTCCTCTGCAATAAAACTTAAAAAATGAACGTTTTTAGATAGTTAAATTAACAAAGGAAAAAAACAAACAAAAAAAGGACAGAATAGAGGTGTAGGAATTTCTGGACAGATTTAGACTCGAACTAGATGAAGGCTTCATCGGGCTTTCATGGCTGTTACAGAGACCATAATATGGCAGAAACGTTGCTGGAAAATCAGCGAAAGTTTGGCAACGTTAAACTCAAAAGAACTCGAACAATTTGCTGAACGAACCCAAATCGAATCTGTCTAACGTCAAAGACGAAAAGCTCGAAAGAACCTGCACAATCTACTGAGCAAACCCGAATCGAATATGCTTTACGTCGGAGGACTTGGACCCACTAAATAGCGATCTAGGAACCTGAAGTTTCAAGTAAATTTGACAAATCAAAACAAAGTCTGAAATGTCAAAAGATAGTTCTAAAAAGAACCGAACAAGAGAAACTCTCTCAAACAAATTTTATTCCCAAAATGTCTTACCAAATTACATTGTTTAAACACACATATATAGGTACAATGGCTGCCAAATTCGTTTAAGTTGTGTGGCTGATATTAAAAGGAGTTTAAAAATTGAATTTGAGTGAAAATAACTCCTTTTGGGCGGACTCAATTGGCAGCCACAAGTTTAGGCACCCAAAACACATGAAAATCACATTTAACATGTGATTTTTATATTTGAAATTCAAACATAACCACTCGGGCTTATCGTTTCTTGCAAATGGCACATAATGAAGGAGAAAACGGGCTGATTCGGCTACACATTCACACACATGTGTCAAGCTGCCACGTGGGTGCTGGAGATGACCGGCTGCCACATGTGCACTAGCACACTCCCCGATATGCAAGACGCTTTTCAGCTACTTCTGGACTTGTCAGCTGAAGTTGAGCTAGTGGAGCTAAAGTTGAGCTGAATCGAACTAGCTGAAAGTGTGATGAGCTGAAAATGAGTTGGCTGCACTCTCCTGATATGGATTTGAGCTGCATATGCTCACTTGAGCTGGAGTGGAACTGCATATACTCACTTGAGCTAGTGTCCTCCTACGTACCTATGTCAAAAGGCAACAAACTTCCATCAAAGCATTGTAAACTTAATGGAAACAATAACACAAATCGTAAACAAGTGCACAATTATTTATTAACACACAAACAAATATAAACACACCATAAGTTATATCAAACTTATTCAAAACACACCAAACATACTATATACATAGTAAACACACAAATATAAATAATATAAGTATAAGAAATGTTACACATCAGTATGTAACAAATGAAAAAGCAAACTTCCCTGAAAGTTTGAAGTTGCATCGTTGGGTGGCAAAAACGTGCTCACATCAGAATTTAAGGAAAAAAACTAAGAAGAGAAGAATTTCCAAGAGAAAGATGAAATGATATTCAATTGATGACGACGTCTTTCCCCAAGAGGGGTATTTATAGTACTTCAAATAACCTAAAAATACTAAGAGATAAAAACCTAAAATACAAAAGATAATTAAAAAGATAAATTCCCAAGTTTAAATTTAAAACTCAAATAATCCGGAGATAAGCTATCTGATAAGCAACCTGGTAAGGTATCAATGCTGCTGATATCAACTTCTAGAAGATGCTGACGTGGCGCCCAGTCAGCATTAATGCCCATGACTCCAGCATTTTCTGCAGAATTCCAGCTTATTTCCAGCATCACGTCCCCTGCATGAAAACAACATAAAACAGCCCAGTTAAGTCCCTCAAACTTGTATTTAAACAAATTAAGGACCAAAAACACAACCAAAATAAATACTCATCAAATTTCCCCTCACTTATCCGATGCTTGTCCTCAAGTATCTCAAAATTAAACAAATATAAGCTCTAGTTGTCATCCTTAATTTCACGAAGTCTCAAAGTTTCTGATATGATTAAGTATCTAAACATGAAATAAAAATAAGGAGCAAATAGATAAATGGTAAGATTTAGAAATTTAAGCAAAAACGACATTCCAATACCTTACTAACATCAATGATGCAAACCAAGTACCCTCACAAGGAATCGCTCATGTCACTCAAAGTGTTTAAGGGTAGAGAAAATCACTCAAGCCAAAATTAATTAGAGCACTACCATAAGCTTGTGGTTAAATCTAATCTCCACTACTAAGTATGAATGTGAAGCAAAAATCAAGAGGTCTTAAAAGGGTTGTAACGGGGCTAAGGTTCGGATAGGATAAAGGTTGAAAATAGGGGTTAAAATTCAAGACAAAAATCATCCTAAAAATTTATTCGAAACTGCTTTTTTTCTTCTTTTTTTTCATTCGAATCAAACCTGTTTTGCAATATACTTTTTTGAACTGCACTGCTATTTTTTCTGCTCTTTTTACTGCATATTCGAATAATTTTTTGCACGTTTTTTTTCTGCACTGCATATCGAACAGTTTCTACACAGTCCCTTTTTTCTGCACAGTGTTTTCTGCTCTACTGGACTGCATGGTTCGAATATGTTTTTTAAGACAATTTTATCTTGAAATAGGGACAAAAATAATGGAAATAAAAAAAACAGATTAGGCTAAAATATGGTGAATCTCAAGAAAAAAGGCCAATGCTCGAAATTGTTTCACTAAGGAAAATTAATCAAAGGGTAGGAAATTTGTTTAGGAAGAGAAAGGGTTAAAACCTAGTGCCTCAATCATATTTTAGCATCATATTCAAATATTGTAATCTCAAAAAGAATTTAAACCACAAGTTCTAGAATGCAACTAATTTAGCTAGGCACACTCAAAGAAACAAATAGCAAAAATAATGCATGTTCATTATGTTCAAAACTCACAAAAATTCTTGTGTACCTAGGTAAGCATCATGTCAATTAATAGAGAAAGAAATGCCATAAAAAGGATTTTAAGGAAAAATTAATCATGCCAAAATCTACTATGCAACCTAAAATTTTCTAACAAGATAGATACAAAATCATACAGAAACAATGAGAGAAGGCCAAACTAAAGATTAAACAAGGAAATTAAATTAAATAAAATCAGGAAAATAAGGGAACAACAAAACATATAAGCAAGAAAAAGAATTTGACCCAAATTCTTACTCCTCTCACTTAAGTCATTTTGCCACAAAATGAACATAAAATAAAATACAAAAGAGAGAGGGTGAAAATACTCCTCTGTTGCAGAAGATCATGTTTCGGTAGTGGGCTCCGAGTTTGGTTCGAAGGTTGAGGGCTTTGCGTGCGTGAAGAAAGAAGGGTGAGATGAGGGCTGCAAAATAAAGAAAAATAGGGGGAAATTATGTTAGTTTTTTTTTGAAATAAAAGGATAATTAAAAATTTGTAAAAAGATAATTTTATTTTAAAATTTTAGATATAGTTGATATAAATATATATAGATATAGATTAATAATTTAAAAGATATATATATATATATGCTTTTAAAATTTAAAATAATAATTTAAGATGATAAAGATAAATTACCAAGGGTTAAATTGAAAAATAAGATAATATATATATATTTAACTTACGTAAATCTAGAAAGATAATATAAATAATATATAATAAATTTAAATTAGTAATAATAACTATATTATTAGGGGGAAGTTAATAAAAAATGCTAAAAAGAAAAGGTAAAAGAGAAGTAGACGTGGGTTTAAAAATAATGAAGAAAATAAGAATAAATTCGAAACTGAAAAATTAAAATCAAGAAATAAATAAAGAAAATGGGTTGCCTCCCATCCAGCGCTTGTTTATCGTCATTAGCTCGACGACCTGTGTCGCTCAGACTATAGACACTGCAACAAATACTCCTTCCAATTTATACGCTTAATCCAACTAAGAATTTCCCTACGAGAAATTTTATGACAGTGACATTTCTTCATTTTCCCTGAAAATTTTTCTTTTTTACTCTTCAATTTATCCGGCGGTAATTTTAACTCGATATTCGGTGCCTGCAAAATGGAAGAGAATTTTTTAATTTTTGACGGAGTTAAGTGTAGATCATGATTAACAAATGAAGTGTTTTCCAACTCCCTAATTTTTTCATCGCGCCCTTTCAACTTCCTGCACGAATTATCAGATAAATTAGTTTCCACAAAATTATCAACTAAAGGTTCATAAACACCAACAAAGCTAACGTTTTCCGTAGAATCTGGATGTTCCATCGCCTTGTAAACATCAAATTCTACAACCTCACCATCAAATTACATTGTTAACATACCGCTTCTCACATCAATCTTTGTATTTGTTGTACTAAGAAAGGGATGGCCAAGAAGAATGTCAGAGGAATAATTGGTTTGGTCATTTTCCATGTCCGCTGGAAAAATTAAATCATCGACTTTCACTAACACGTTTTCAAGCATTCCCTCTGGATATATAATTGAGCGATCAGCCAACTGGATTGTTGCCCTCGTCTCCTTCAAAGGATCGTTAGTATTTTTTTATGAACAGAAAGCGACATTACATTTATATAAGATCCAAGATCGCACATTGCACGTTTAATAGATATATTACCAATTTGACAGGGCATAGCAAACATACCTTGGTCTTTCATTTTGGGTGGCAACTTACGTTGAAAAACTGCAGAAACGTGCTCTCCCAAGTTTACCTTTTCATGCACGGTGAGTTTTCGCTTGGTTGTGCAAAGCTTTTTGAGGAAACGAGTGTACCTTAGCACTTGTCAAATGCCTTCTAAGAGGGGAATGTTCACTTGGACTTTTTTAAACACATCAATAATTTCCCTCTCTTCGACCTTTTTGTCGCGTTTTACTAATCGTGATAGGAAAGGAGGCGCGACTACAAGAGGTGGAGACGAAGGATAGGATGGTGGTAAAGGGTTATCTTGGTTTTCGTTACCTTCTTCTACGACAGGAGTGGGACTCTTGTTTTATGATGGTTCTTTTGGAGCTATAACGGTCCCACTACGGAGTGTGATGACACTTACATTTTCTCTAGAGATTGACTCCGTCTGAGAAGGTAGCTTCCCTTGTGAATCTATTCTTTCTATTCTTTTGGTCATTTGACTTATTTGCTTGTCCATCTCTTGAAGATAGGCCTTCGTGCGGTTTTGGAATTTTTCTTGAGATATGACCAATCGTTTTACAATAGAATCTAGGTTTGCTTTTAGTTGGAATTGTTGGTTAGGATGCCTTGGCTGGTATTGTTGTCTTTGGTTTTGCGCAAAGCCTTGGTCTCTCCACCCTTGATTGACATTAGGGTAGTACTGCTTTTGATAGGATCCTAGAAAGTTCCCCATCGCTTTCACTTGCTCGGTATCTTCTTCTTGGATCATAGGGCAACAATCTGTCGTGTATTCAGGGCTTGTGCATATCCCATGTTGAGTGTGCAAAAGTTCTATATTTTACCCCTTACTTAACCCATATTTCTGCTGCATTCAAGCATAATTCATTGTATTTAGGTAGATTTTGGCATGTGCATCACAATTAGATAAAATGGGAAAGTTGCTACTGATTTTGGTCACTTTTGCAGGTATCTGTTGTGGTAGACTCAGGGCAGCAAGGGAGTAGAGCTGGATCACAGGACTGGAGTCAAGGAGAAAACGCTGCCATGGCCACTATCGTAGCAGCCATGATGACAACATTGGTAAAATGGAAGAGTGAAGTGGAGCTCAACCGATAGAGGAATTCAAGCCGGTCTGTCGTAGACCACTCCTATATTTTTCTAAACCCTGAGGCAGAATGAAGGCCAAGCCCAAAGTTCAAGGAAGAAACCTAAAGCAAGAAAAGAGGACGAATTAAAGGCATCTACTCAGAAGATTTAATCTTTAATAGAATTGCACTTTAATTTTAATTTGTATTCTTGCCATATTAGAAAACTTGGAACCAAGGCCTATATAAAGGCATGTAATTCGACCTAGGGAAGGATATCTCATTCCTAGCCGTCTTCCCCAAAACCCTTGTCATTTCCCCCCTTCTCATCATGTTCTAAACTTCCCCTAGGGCTAAGGGTTAATTATGTAAAGTAGTTGCAAGGATTGTACTATTTTAGGGATTTTCTATTCAAGCAATAAAACTTCAAGTTTATTTATTCTGGTTTTTACATCTCACAAGAGTATCGGGAGAGCATTGTGATGTTATCCATTTGTTTGATATCGGGAGAGTCAAGCATACGAACGGAATAAATAAGCGTTTTCTAGTCTATGGTTAAACCATCTCGGCTTAGGGATAAGTACGAGGTTAAGTGGCTAAGAAAGAATTCAACAACATTGGTGTTCACTCTTCGATTCACACCGGGAGGTATCATCTAAGAAGTATTCATCAACAACACTTGGGCCTAGGGATAGGACAAGTCATAGCAGGGATTCTTGCCAAACTTGAAGTACAGAGTTGTGTGATCGCTGCCGCGACAATAACAGACTTCTGCCGCGACAGGGACGACGACAGAACATAAGTTTCTCTTTAGTGCAACACCTGCACTACCGAGCAAATCAACACCGGCATATTTCTTAACCCTGATTCTTTTATCTTTTATATTACTTGTTTTCCAATATCACTTTGCAATCAATATAAACTATTTCTCTCTCTTGTGCAGCAATTCTTGTGAATAATCTGTCACCAGCAGACTACGACGCGGTCATGGCAGAGGTCACCGAGGAAGGGACGGAATGGAACAATGACCCTAAACACCGATGGACTGTAAAGAGAACCCAGTTGACTCCACAAGCCAAATTTTGGAATCACTTTGTCAAGAAGTGCATCATGTCATCCTCTCACAACAACACGGTCGACAGACCAAGGTTAGCCCTTGTGCATTCCATTTTAAATGAAAGACAAATAAATGTCGGCCGCTACATACGGGATGGAATACTTGAGTGTGCCCTCCGACCGTCGGGTCCCCTCGTCTTCCTATACCTCATCACCACCATTTGTCGGGGCTACAATGTACCAGAAATTGATGAAGATGTCAAAGTCCAAGGAAAGGGGTGGACGTAGCAGAACATTTTTAGCCTCATGGAGTTGAAAGCTGCCACCCCGCTGTCATACTTCAACCCCTCTGCCACGGCAGACCAAACGGCAGGCCCTAGTTCCCCAAAACCTGCCGCAGCAGAACAACAGCTCGGACTGATGGGCTACATGAGGGATTTCACGGCCGCAACGGTAAACTTTATTCATAATGATTTACATTTTACCCATGTGCCATTCCCTTCCTTCCCAGGCCACTTCTTTGCTACCCCAACACCTACCTCTACTACAAGCCTGAAAACCCCCTCTGCTGCTTCCACACCTACCCCTACCACGACAGAAGAAGGCGGCAGGCAGTCCGCCACATCCAGAGGAGAAAAGAGAAAGGACCCCTTCCCGAAAATTGACCCTAAATATTGGGAAGGGTTATCCTCCTCTTCCGTTTGGCAGGATTCTAATTCCGAGCCATCAGTTGCCCGAGGCATCTCCAAGGACTACCCTCCGATGAAGAGGAAGAAGCCCAACGAGACTGTCGAATGACCCTCCGGCCAAGGTAGATCTGCCAGCAGCAGCAGCAACAGCTCCGACGATGATGTCGAGGTTCTGGACAAGCCCCCACACATCTCACCAGCACGTGTCCAGCCACCTCAGGAAAAAAGAAGAAGACAGCCTCTGCCTCTCCCAGCAATCTGCCAGCCCCTGCCATGAAAGTCACTGCCCGTCGGCAGCTCCAGATCAGCAGCAGCAGCGATGACAGCTCCTCAATTTAAGTTTCTTTCTTATATTTTGTTGTTTTGCTGTTTTATTTATTTTGTGATGTATTTGTGTTTTTTTCAGTTTGTCATGCATTGAGGGCAATGCAACCCTCAAGTTTGGGGGTGGCATCCCTCCATTCAATGAAGTTGTTAATTGTGTCTTGATTTCGTGTCTAATTTTTAGTTATTTTTAAGTTTATTTTTGTGTCAAAAAAATAAAAAAAATGAAAAAATTTGGCTTAAGTCTTTGAACTAAACTTATCTGCCGCGACATACTCTGTCGTGACAGTGCCTTTAGGAAATTTTAGGAACTGTTTAGAGCCTTGCTATAATTTTGAACTGTACAACACCTTTTTGTGACTTATATGTTGTTAAGACTTTGTTAAAAAACTTAGAATAGGAAGCTTAGCCACTTGAGTTAGATTCAGTCTTACTCCTAGAGGTGCCTAACACTGGCTCTAGGAAATTAAACTAGAGGTGCCTAACACCGGCTCTAGGAAATCAAACTATAGGTGCCCGAAAACCGGCTCTAGTAAAAATAAGAAAAACTTTAAAATAAAACTAGAGGTGCCCAAAAGAATTGCTCTAGTTAAAAGAATAATTTTTGAAGTAAAACTCAAGTAAGTTAAGTAACTATTTTGGTTGCTCCAAAAAGTCTAAACTCATATTTGGTCACAAAACCCACACACACTGCACAAAGAATTATAACATGGTTCCGAATAATTCCAGAATTGCCCGACAAGGTATTGCTCTTGATAGGGAATAAGTGGTAGGTAATGAAAAGTTCATTGAATTAAGCCAAATCAAAAAGTTTTTATTTTTAGTTAGGTCATATTTGCTTGAGGGCAAGCAAGAACTTGAGTTTGGGGGTGTATTGAGTGTGCAAAAGTTCTATATTTTACCCCTTACTTAACCCATATTTCTGCTACATTCAAGCATAATCCATTGCATTTAGGTAGATTTTTGCATATGCATCACAATTAGATAAAATGGCACAGTTGCTACTGATTTTGGTCACTTTTGCAGGTATCTGCTGTGGCAGACTCAGGAAGCAAGGGAGCAGAGCTGGGTCACAAGACTGGAGTCAAGGAGAAAACGCTGCCATGGCCACTGTCGTGGCAGCCATGATGACAACATTGGTAAAATGGAAAAGTGAAGTGGAGCTAGACAGATAGAGGAATTCAAGCCAGTCTGTCGTAGACCACTCCTATATTTTTCTAAACCCTGAGGCGGAATGAAGGCCAAGTCCAAAGTTCAAGGAAGAAGCCTAAATCAAGAAAAGAGGATGAATTAAAGGCATCTACTCAAAAGATTTAATCTTTAATAGAATTGTACTTTAATTTAAATTTGTATTCTTGCCATATTAGAAAACTTGGACCCAAGGCCTATATAAAGGCATGTAATTCGACCTAAGGAAGGATATCTCATTCCTAGCCGTCTTCCCCAAAACCCTTGTCGTTTTCCCCTTCTCATCATGTTCTAAACTTCCCCTAGGGCTAAGGGTTGATTCTGTAAAGTAGTTGCAAGGATTGTATTATTTTAGGGATTTTCTGTTTAGGCAATAAAACTTCAAGTTTATTTATTCTGGTTTTTACATCTCACAAGAGTATCGGGAGAGCATTGTGAGGTTATCCATTTGTTTGATATCGAGAGAGTCAAGCATACGAACGTAATAAATTAGCGTTTTCCAGTCTATGGTTAAACCATCTCAGCTTAGGGATAAGTACGAGGTTAAGTGGCTAAGGAAGAATTCAACAACATTGGTGTTCACTCTTCAATTCATGTCGGGAGGTATCATCTAAGAAGTATTCATCAACGGCACTTGGGCTTAGGGATAGGACAAGTCATAGCAGGGATTCTTGCCAAACTTGAAGTACAGAGTTGTGTGATTGAAGCCGCGACAACAACAGACTTCTTCCGCGACAGGTGTTGCCGCGACAGGGACGACGACAGAACAGAAGTTTCTCTTCAGTGCAACACCTGCACTACCGAGCAAATCAACACCGACTTGTTTCTTAACCATGATTCTTTTATCTTTTATATTACTTGTTTTCCAATATCACTATACAATCAATATAAACTATTTCTCTCTCTCGTGCAACAATTCTAGGTTAAAGCTGTTTCCAGTCCCTGTGGAGACGATATCCGATACTCAAAGCATCACTTTACTACTTGTGTCGTGTACACTTGCACTATTTGCGATAGGACTTTTGACACGCAACATCCCACAAAGCCTAGAAACAATTTTCCTATTTGCAACCAAAGTTTGCAAAATGTCAGCTAATTTATGAATCTTGCTTTCTAATGAAACGGTACCTACCTCATTAACTCTTCGAGATGGTTCATTCGATTGGTAGAAGCGTTGTGAGTTGGCTGCCATGGTCGAAATCAATGTCCTTGCTGTTGTCAGAGTCATATTGACTAGGGCTCCTCCGCTAGCTGCATCAACTACTTTCATATATATAGGGGTTAGTCCTTCATAAAAATATTGAATAAGTGTTTGAGCTGACAAACCGTGTTGTGGGCAATTTGCGCATAGTTTCTTGAAGTGCTCCCAATATTCGTAAAGTGTTTCGGTATCCTTTTGTTGGATACTTAGAACGCTTGCTTTAGCGGATGGAAAGAATCTGTCATGAAACAAGCGGGCCATTTCAGTCAAAATAGTAACTGAGTTAGAAGGTAAATCATAAAGCCAATCCTTAGCAATATCAGATAAAGAAAAGGGAAAGGCACGAAGTTTAATTTGATCCTCAGATACTCCCTCTGGTTTCGTAGTTGAGCAAACCATGTGGAACTCCTTAAGGTGTTTGTGTGGGTTTTCGCTGGGCAAACCGTGGAAGGATGGTAGGAGATGAATCAAGCCCGTTTTTAGTTGGAACGACGTTTCACTATTCGAGAAGGTTATGCACAAGGGCCGATTGTCATCTGGTGCCCTGATCAGTTGTTGGATTGTTTGTTCGTTGTCTCCCATTTGGTTTCGTTCTTCAAAGTCTGTTTCAGGTTGGGATGATTCGATATCTTGTTGGAATCGTTGTTGGCGCAACTTATATTGCTTCTCTCGGTTTCGTTGTGTATTTTTTTCGTCTCGCAAATGCTTCAATTTCTTGAATGAATTCAAATTGTTCTCTCTGATTTTTCCTGGTCATAAACAATAAAAAATAAACAGTAAAAGTTGCCGAAGTCCCCGGCAACGACGGCAATTTTCGACACGCGTCGTGATGTGTCAAGAATAGTTTCCTTCTTCCAAATAAATAAATAAATAAAGGAATTAAATTAAGTATAGATATGGAAGTAGGTATCGAACCCACAAGGACTTGGACTTTTCTTGTTGCGCCTTTGACATTTTTGAACCAAGAGAAGATGGAATTGAATTTGTGTGATTGGGGGGATTGTAATGAAATAGTTTAAGAGAGCAAGAAGATTGGTTTAAAGATTTAAAACTAACAATAGAGATATTCAGCCTTGGCTAAGCTTTGACTTGTTCTACTCGGTTCATTGGTAGAGATTTTAATTTCGAAAAACTTGTTGGCGAAATTACTTCAAGGTCAATCCTTGAATTTTCTTTGTAAACTGAATTTCCAAAATCAATTTTTGGTTTCAGTTTTGATAATTTATCTAAACCAACTCAATGTTTGAGACAAAAAATTCTTTAAGCTCGTAACAAACTTGAAAATTTATTTCTATAAAAACGATTCGATCTCAATTTCCCTTAGTAATATATTTACTAAGTGTGTTCCCTAGAAGTCGGATTTGTTTCAATAACCGATCCTCCCTCCCACTTGATAGATCAAAACAATTGTTTTTCTCCAAAGTTAATCTTTGGGTTTAAAAATCATTTTGATTTAGAAAATAAAGTATGAAGAAATCGAGAGAATTTTCCAAAATGTTTGAAGCATAATTTCGAACCTCGCCTTGAGAACACGTCATTGCAAAAGCCTTCGGCTTAAGAAGATCTAGCTGAGCATGGTTATCAAATTAATCATGTTCGACATTTAAGAAATAATCAAAATAAGAAAAATAAGAAAAGAACTTAAGGAAAAAACTAAGAAGAGAAGAATTTCCAAGAGAAAGATGAAATGATATTCAATTGATGATGAAGTCTTTCCCCAAGAGGGGTATTTATAGTACTTCAAATAACCTAAAAATACTAAGAGATAAAAACCTAAAATACAAAAGATAATAAAAAGATAATTAAAAAGATAAATTCCCAAGTTTAAATTTAAAACTCAAAAAATCTGGAGATAAGCTATCTGATAAGCGGCCTGATAAGCTATCACTGTTGCTGACGTCAGCTTCTAGAAGACGCTGACGTGGCGCCCAGTCAGCATTCATGCTCTGATTAATGCCCATGAATCTGCCCATGACTCCAACATTTTCTACAGAATTCCAGCTTATTTCCAGCATCACGTCCCCTGCATGAAAACAACATAAAACAGCTCAGTTAAGTCCCTCAAACTTGTATTTAAACGAAATAAGGACCAAAAACACAACCAAAATAAGTACTCATCATGCACTACATGATGTATGATGATGAAGGACCATTGGGGCATCATTGTCCGTGGGACAATAAGGGCTTTTGCACATAGGGTTTTGAATCAAAATAGATAGGAGATGACATACGACTTGAAAGTACTTGGGTAATGATTCTGATTACGACTAAGGTCATTGGGCTCGGGGAGTGAGCAACACAAGTTGAGGGCAAATTTTGTCATGACATGTGACGGATGAGTGGTTATAGTCCCAAGATGATGACCACCAAATCTAGAAAATGGAGATGAGCTAAAGCCATGCATCTTTGCATTCTCATGGCCATACGCATCTTTGCACCATGAAATATGCACATGCATCATTGATAGTTAGACATCCCTATGTTAGGGGCATGCTAACTCATACCATCATAGCATTTTGTTTATTTTAAGCAGGTATTTGAAGATAGATAAAAGGGTGGATCTACGGCTCTACGGAAGAAGAAATAGATCTCATAAGAACCGAGAGTCCTTTGGCTGGTATTAAGATTTTCAATCCCTAATTTCTATCATTCCTAAAGGATATTTTTTTAAAATTCAAATTTCTCAATTTTATCCTTCCTAGAAGATATTTTTCTTAAAATTCAAATTTCTCAAATTTATCCTTCCTAAAGGATATTTTTCTTAAAATTCAAATTTCTCAATTTTATCATTCCAAGAGGATATTTTTCTTAAAATTCAAATTTCTCAACTTTATCATTCCTAGAGGATATTTTTCTTAAAATTCAAATTTCTCAATTTTATCCTTCTTAAAGGATATTTTTGTTAAAATTCAAATTTCTCAATTTTATCCTTCCTAAATGATATTTTTCTTAAAATATAGATTTCTCAATTTTATTCTTTCCTAAAGGGTGCTTTTCTCAAAACACAATTTTTCAATTTTATTCCCTCCTAAAGGATGTTTTTCCTTAAAACTCAATTTCTCAATTTTATTTCTTCCAAAAGGATATTTTTTTCAAAATTCAAATTCCTCAATTTTGTCCTTTCCAAAAGAAGGTTTTCCTCAAAATTCAAATTTCTCAAATTTTATCCCCTTTAGAATGTTTTTTAAAATTCAGGTTTCCTAGTTTTTAAATTTGAAAAATGAAAGAAAAAGAAAAAGAGAAGAGAGAAAAGAGAAAAGGAGAAAAAAAAGAAGAAGAAAAAAGGAGAGGAGAAAAAGAAGAGAACAAAAAGGAAAAGAAAAAATAGAGAAAATAAAGAGGAGAAGAAAAGGAAAGAAAGAAAAAAGAAGAAAAAGGGAAAAGAGAGAAAGAAACAGAAAGAAAAAGAGAGAGAAGAAAAAAGAACAAAAAGAAAAGAAAAAGAGAGAGAAGGAAAAAGAAGAAGAAGAATCTCTAAAGTGAAAACTTGTAAAGACGCTTTAGAGCAAGTCGCTAAAGTGACCCAAAGAAGAGGAGAGAGCATAGAAGGTGAACCCGAGAAAGAAAGAGGGGGCACCGTCATTGCAAAGAAAATGAGGAAGAAGAAAGCAAGAAGAAGTCAATGGACCTGAAGAAAAAATATTCGGAAGATAAGTTGGACACTTCTAAAGAAGAGGAGTAAACAACAAAGTAAAGACCTAAGGAAGAATTCTCAGCCAAAGAATTTCAAAGCCAACCTCCAAGGATTTCAGAGCGAAGGAGGCATATACTCAAAGCTCAAAGATTTTAGGCGAAGGATTTCAGACTGGCTACATTAGATTTTCTGAGCAAAAGAGGCAGATACTCATAGTTCAAGACTTCGGGCGAACGATTTCAGACCCACCACATTAGATTTTCTAAGCAAGAGAGACAGATACTCATAGTTCAAGGCGAAGAATTACAAACTCGCCATATATGACTTTCCGAGCAAGAGAGACAGATACTCAAAGCTCAAGGTGAAGAATTTCAGACTCACCATAATCAGGACTTTCGAGAAAAAGAGACATATACTTGTAGCTCAAGATTTCAGGCGAGGGTTTCGAATTTGCCATATCTGACTTTTCGAGCAATTGAGACAGATACTCATAGCTCAAGGTGAAGAATTTCAGACTCACCGTAATCAGGATTTCCGGGCAAAGGAGACAGATACTCATAAGCTTAAAGCGAAGATTTCAAATTCGCCGTGTCAAGTTTTCAGAGCGAAGAAGGCAGACACTCAAAGCTCGAGAAATTCAGGCAAAGGATTTTGAATTCGCCGTGTCAGGTTTTCAGAGCGAAGGAGGCAGATAATCAAAGCTCGAGGACTTCGAGGCACAAGGGGAAAATACTCATAGCTCTGACTATCGAGGAAGAAGAAGGGTGAATAGTTCTATATAGGAGGAACTCGCAGCCCAAAATCTTCAAACATAGAAGTTGGACAAAATTAGTGCTTGTGATATTTGTTTTATTCTTGTTTCACAAGGATAAGCAAAGAGGGGCAATTGTAATCACTAATTTTGTCTAGGGATTTTTTTTTTCATTTCATTTTATAATAACGAGCTTATTTGGCCTATCGCTTAATCATATATGTATGCATGTTATATATAGGTTATATTATATATTATTATGTAAGTTATGACTTTGGCGTATGTGTTTGATTGAATATTTAGGCATGAGTGCGGGTTTACATGTATGTGGTGTATGAGCGTATGAAAGGTGTACGCGTATGCTTGTGTATCACATATAATGTGTGTTCATGCTTATTATTATTGTAATGAGTGTGTGGATAAGTGTTGCATGTATTATGTAAATATGTTAATGATTTTATACATGTAATATGTATACGTGCATGTATATTACATAGTATTATCATTGTTATCAAAATTAATAATAAACAAAAAAGATTATAGATAATTAAATAAAAGCCCATCTTTATTAAACTATACTAAACTGCCCAGGTATAAATAAAAGCCCAAGTTATTTTTTAAATTTAACTGTCCATTTACAAATAAAAGCCCAAAAATTAAATACATATATTTCGGCCCATTTCAAGCCCAGTTGTTAAAACCCTAGAAACCCTAAGGCTAATCTGGTTCTTTCTTTGTGCAGCCGCCACAATTTGAGTCGTTAGATCGAGATCGCCATCAACAGCCAGGATCGAGGCAAGGAAGCCTCTAGAACTTCAACGCGCCCACGCGCGGCTTTCGAATTCCCATACGCGCGCGTGCATGATGCTCTATTACCCGCGTTGAGGCCACGTGTGCTGGTTCATCTCCCAGCCTTCAGATCCAAAGCTGATCCAACGGCTCACCACGCGCTCGTCCCGTTCACTCGCGCCTCTTCAGCTCCCACACGCGATTCGTACAGCTACGTCGACTGCAACACTCGTCCTCTGGTCCCCCTCTCTCGATCGGCCATTGCATGCAAACAAAAAATAGAGAACAATGCCAGATGGGAGAGGGTACAAGGATAACATAAATGCACGAATTTCAGAGGCAAATCGGCAATTATAGAGAGGCACCAAATTATCAGAAACAACAACAACCAATGGGATGTTTTTCCCTTTTTTCATGTAATTCAAAATTCATGTAATTCTTGGCTTATAAAAGTCGGAACAAATGTTGTAAATCTCTAAGCATCAATTGGGGAAATCAGATTCATATCAATACGAAGAAAAGCCCTTCTGAGGTATACCCTCTCCTTTCTTTCGAAGTATAAAAAGCATGCATGTTTAGGTTTTTAGTTTTTTTGCCTTCAGTTTTCGAATCCTCTTTCGCGTTGATTTTTCTTCGAGCATTTTGCCTTCCACACGATTGGTGCCACTTTTCATCGTCGATAAGCTTTTCGACTCACTTGAGGTCGCGGGTAGTGAGACGGACGAAGGGGGTAACCAAAAATATTTTATTTTCTTGAAAAAGAATGGGGTTTTAGTTTCAAAACGTGATAAAGGTCTGTTTTAGTTTGTTTTCAGGTTTCGAAGGTCGCTGGACGACATGGCAAATGGACGGCGACGTTTGTCTTTCCCTTCAGAGAAAAAGATAGCTGCATTTTAGAGTTTCAGTTTTAAGAGGGAAAATCTGATTTTTGGTCTCAAAGAGAGTTTTATACTAGTTTAATTTTTAAAAACAGTTTTATTACATTATAAATCCCTCTGTGTCTCCTTTATTACGCACGGGAGGGTCTCCGCGTTTCAAAACCATACCCCTGGTCCTTACAAGTTTTTGAAACCTTTCAATTTCACCCATTTCGAGCTTAATTCATTTTGTAAACGGTTTAATCTTTTGGTCCCTGAAGCTCTTGATTTCGTTTAATTTGGTCCCTTCAAGTATTTAAACCCCTCTTTTATCATGCATGTCTTTAATTTTTGTTCTGTATTTTCAATTTCAGTTTCTTATTATTTATTTTATTTTTGCCATGATATGTGTTAATATATGGATGTCATGTTGATATTGTTTTTATTCTTGCCCTAATGTTGTAGATATTGTTACTATTTGTTTATGTAATATTTTTTTATAATGTACACATAATATAAAGTTTTTATATAGTATATATTTTATACATAATATAAGCATTTTTATATATAGTTTTATATATAATATATAGTTTATATAATATGGTTTATACATAGCACATTTACATAATATATGGTTTTTACATAATATAAGATTTATATATAGCGCATGGTTTTAACATAATATAATATAAGCTTCCTTATATAATATAGTTTTTTATAATATATATTTTTTAAAATGCATACTTTAATATATGGCATAATATGTTGTTTTAATGTGATGTTTATATGTGACATGCATTCTTAGATGTCATTCATGTGACTTTTGGTATCTTGATTGCCTGTTAATTAAGTAATTTAAAACATACAAGAGAGAGGTATCTATTAACCCCGGTATTTGTGTCAAACAGTCATAGCTCAATGGATGTGGACCGAATATTTGGGCTAATTCTCACCGTCTCTAGGTAAGTAACAATTAAAAAATGGAAATATCATGTCATCATTCTTATCTACTTGCATCATGCATAAAGGTGACGTACGGGATCCGAACCCTAAACTAACACGGCAGTCGGACTTATATGATGTCGGTTTAGTCTATGGTCCGGTGTACCGTCATCCTTTTTAATTAAATGATCAATTAATTCCAAGGCCACGATTTGATAAAGCATGTACCATTTAAGTCCAATTTTCAGTTAAGAACATCTAATTAAATTCACTTTAAATCTTAAATAATTTCCATCGACTAAAGGCAACAGGTAATTTGACACCGATTTCCGGGCGTGATGGGGGTGCTAATCTTTCCCCACACGTAACCAACTCCTGAACCCTTTTAAATCGAATCTCTGGTTTTGTGGTGTCCGGCCTACCTTAGTGGCCGGTGGCGACTCCAAATTTTTTTACCGTTTTCTAAAACACGAATTTTTAGAAGAAAACCCCCTTTTTAACAAATCTCTTTCAAAAAGTGACATGCCTTAAAGTTTTTTAGAAGAAAGGTTGTTACAACAGGAAATGAATTGTCTTATTATGTATTTAAGAAGACAAGTATTAAGGTTAAGTACTGCATGTAAAATAGTTTACATACATCCCAATGGTTTTCAAATAGTTTCAAGCAAATTTACCTTCTTATACGAGGAGGATCCTGTTGTAAGCCAGTAGGCAAAAGAAAGGGGGTCGGTCCAGGGCGTCCACCTCTACTATTGCCTTCAAAAGGAGGGCCACCCTTCTCTCTAAACACCTTCATTGCAAGTTCGAGCGGAGCTGGAACGAAGGGACCCAAAGGACTGCAACTATATTTGAAATTGTTTTGATTCGATTCGAGTCGAGTTTTCGAGTTCCTATAAAAATTTAGTTGTAATTATTATCATGTTACCATACTTTGGAATTTTGCTTTAAGAACCAAATTGAAAGAATGCTTAAATAACAAGGGCTAAATTTAGTGAATTGCTTCGAATTAGGACTAAATTGATTGAATGTATAAATATGAAGGACTAAATGCATTATTATACTAACTTTTATAACAGACACTTAACGGGATTTAACGTCTAGTTACCATTTTGTTATAAAACATAAAGTTTAATTGTCATTTTGTGATTTTTAAAAGTTTGGTTACCATTTTGTTTTTTTACCAAAGTTCAGTGACCGTCTGTGTATTTTATCCAATAAATAAATGGTTAACATCCTCCTCATTAATACTGCACCACATACATGTTGGATTCTCTTCATTAATCTTCACCCCACAACTAATTGGAAAAACCTTTGTTGGAATTCTTCATATCTTTAACATCCATATGAAGTTTTTCACCTTTAGGGTCACTTGAACTTTCCATATCTTATCAAAGATGAAATTTGGCTCGCTTAAATCTATCTCCACAATCAACTCTGAGATCTTCTTAACGGAGAAAGATTTTCACCCAAATAATTTAATCTTTCTTGTCTAATCTGATTTGAACCCCTTGCCAGATAATAATATTATGCACCTCTTCATCCCCCAAGACTGCAGCTATTGTACTTATTTTATTATCTGTCAATCGATACAGTCTAGGAAACCTTGACCACAACAGAGAATTACCAAGCCAACAATCTCCCCAAAATAGAATCGAGCAGCCATCGCCTAAATGCCATCAGAAAACAGCCTTATTCATCCATCTATCTACCTCGTTGGTTAACCAATTTTTTAGAATGCCTTTCCACACTTTTGAAATATTTCTAGAGTTCTCAGTATTGACTTGCCACTCCAAATCCAAAACTTCATATTTTGCTAAAATTATTTTCTCCAAAGGGCATCTTTTTTCCATTGTGAATATCCATCCCGATCTAGAAAGAAGAGCTCTATTCTTAGCTCGAAGATTAATGACACCAACCCCTCATATTCTCCTAGGAAAACATACACGACCCAATTCAGTATTGCAATCTTTTTATAATTTCCTTCATATCCCAACAAAAAGCCCCTCCAAATTTTATCAAGTTTCAACAACACAGTTGTATGGACCGCAAACAAAGACATGTAATATAACGATAATACGGATAGCATGGAGTTAATCAACAGTACCCTACCAGCAAAGGAAAATGACTTACTTTTCTATAGTGCAATCTTAAAGCGAAATCAATCCACAATTGGACCCCAAGTAGCTATCAACCTCGGATAAGCCCCTAGGGGAATTCCAAGGTAATTAAAAGGTAATTTCCCCATTGTACACCCTCTCAACCTTGCAAAATTCACAATCAGACCTTCATCTACTCCAACTCCCACCAAACAAGACTTCTTGAAGTTTATGCTAAGGCCTGAGTATACTTCGAAGCACCTTAATATCCTTTTAACATTTGCAACAATAAATTCCTCTGGCTTCAGAAACAGAATCGTGTCGTCTGCGAATTGTAGGTAGGTTATTGTAGAACTTGGAACCACATTTTCAATTCTAAAAACTGAATCGTCTTCTATTTCCTTTTCCAATAACATGTGAAGGGCTTCCGTGACCATGATGAAAAGGAAAGGAGATAAGGGGTCCCTTGCCATAACCCCTTTATCATCTTAAGTTCTTTCTTAGAGGAACCATTCAAGAGAACTGAAACTTTAGCTGTAGAAATACATTACCAAATCCATCTTAGCCATTTCTGACTGAATCTCATCCTCTATTGAACCATATCTAAGAAACCACATCTAACACAATCATTAGCTTTTGAGAAATCAAGTTTCAACACCACTCCCCCTCGCACATTCTGATCATACTGCATTGAATGAATTATTTTGTTTGCAATGAGGATACCATTACAAATCCGTCGACCCTTTATAAATGCACATTGAGTCTCGATAATAGCATCCTCCATAACTCCTCGGAGCCTTTTAGACATCTTTTGTGATAATTTTGTAGATTGAGCTCACTAAACTAATCGATCTATAGTTCGATATGTCCACTGGATTCATAGTTTTGGGAATAAGAGCTAAAAAGATGAATTTGGATTTTTCTCTAGTTTTCCAAACTTGTGAAATTTATTCATCATTGCCTATATATCAAGATTTGTTTACTAGGGTTTCGGATATCAAGATTTGTTTACTTAGGGTTTCAGAGAGTTTTGAGAGAAAACTAAATTGGGAATTTTATTTACGAATGAATAGTAAAAGTCAAACTGATATGTTTGACCAATGTCCCTATTTATACACGCTAAAAATAAAGAAGAATTTAAATAAAACTAAAGAAAATGAAATAACAAGAAATAAAAAGTTTTTAACTAACTCTATACAACAATATCCTAATAGCCCCCCCCCCTCAAGGTGGATTTTTCTCTACTTTTCCAAACTTGTGAAATTTATTCATCACGACCTATATATCAAGATTTGTTTACTAGGGTTTCGGATATCAAGATTTGTTTACTTAGGGTTTTGGAGAGTTTTGAGAAAAAAACTAAATTGGGAATTTTATTTACGAATGAATAGTAAAAGTCAAACTGATATGTTTGACCAATTTCCTTATTTATACATACTAAAAAATAAAGAAGAGTTTAAAGAAAACTAAAGAAAAGGAAATAACAAGGAATAACAAGTTTTTAACTAACTCTATACAACAATATCCTTATAGCCCCCTCAAGGTGGAGCATACACATTATGTATGCCCAGCTTGGAAATGAAGAAAGCAAAATCAGAAGGTGATAACGCCTTAGTGAAGCAATCAACTAACTGATTCTTGGAAGAAACTGGAAACAACTTTATAGTTCCATTTTGAATTTTCTCTCGTATCAAGTGGCAATCAATTTCTATATGCTTTGCACGCTCATGTTGAACAGGATTCTCAGCAATCTTTATTGAAGATTGGTTATCAAAATACAAATGAGATGTCTACAACTTAACCTACAAATCTGAGAGGAGAAAATTAAGCCATTGCAACTCACAAGTAACAGCAGCAATTGCTCTATATTCAGCTTCAGTAGAAGAACGAGAAATAGTATTTTGTTTCTTAGATTTCCAGGAAATCAAAGATTGTCCCAAGAAAATACAGAAGCTAGTGTTAGATTTTCTTGATTCTGGGCAAGAAGCCCAATCAGAATCAGAGAAAGAATGCAAGGTAAAGTTATTCTGAGCAGGCAAAAGATACCATGTCCTGGACTACCTTTTAAATATCTAAGAACCCTATGAGCAGCAGTGAGATGAACAGAAGTAGGGGCAGACATAATTGAGACAATTGCTGAACAGCATAACATATATCAGGTCTTGTATGAGTTAAGTAGAGTAACTTTCCTACAAGTCTTCTATATGATGTAATGTCAGTTAAAGGGGTTCCTGTATGTATAGTGGCTTTAGAAGTACTTATGATTAGGGTAGAAACAGGTTTAGATTTTAAAAATTCTGATTCTTTCAACAAATCCAAGGTGTACTTTATTTGATAAAGATTGATACCTGCACTAGACCGAGTAACCTTTAATCCCAGAAATTACTTAAGAACACCTAAATCCTTGATTTTAAAAGTATCATTCAAAACAATTTTAATGTTTGTTATTTCATCAATATTGGAACTAGCAACAATGATATCATCTACATAGATGGCAAGAGCAATAAAGGAAGAATCAACACCTTTAACAAATAAAGAAGAATCAGAAGTAGCTTGTTTAAAATCTAAAGACAAAAGAAATTCAGTAAGTCTCTCATTCCATTTTCGGCTGGCTTGTTTCAATCCATCTAGACTCTTTTGCAATTTGCAAACTAAACCAAGATTAGGAGAATTAAACCAAAGAGGAAGATCCATATACACTTCCTCTTGTAAATAACCATGTAAGAAAGCATTGTTAATATCAAGCTGATGCAAATGCCATTTATTAGCAGCAGAAACAACTAACAAAGTTATAATAGTATTTAACTTAGCAACAGGACTGAAGGTGTCAAAGTAATCAATTCCAGATTGTTGAGTGAAACCTTTTGCTACAAGACGAGCCTTATATCTTTCTAAAGTTCCATCTGATTTCAGCTTTGTTCTAAAAACCCATTTGCAACCTATTGTTTGTTTACCAGGGGGAAGAGGAACTAATTTCCAAGTTTGATTAAGTTCTAAAGCATTAATCTCTTCTTGCATAGCCTCTTTCCAGCAGTCATGCTAATTAATAGCTTGATTATAAGTCTTAGGTTCATTTAAAATAGCAACATTGTTAACAAAAGACTTATGAGCAGAAGATAAACTATGAGAGGAATCTACTTGATCAAGAGTATGAGGAGAGTACCTTACTTTAGGCATAGACACAGCAAAATCCTTAAATTTTTCTGGAAGTTGTCTTTGTCGAGATGGTCTCGAGAAAGCAACTTGTTGTTCTTTTGATGCAACAATAGAAGTTTGTTGTTCACTTGAGGTATCAAGAGGAACAATAGAAGTTTGGTGTTCATTTAAGATAAAGATATCATAAGGAACAATAGAAGTTTGATGTTCATTTGAGATAGAAACAACATCGGTATTATTATGAACATCAGCAGAAAAAGATTGATCAGGAGTAGCTTAAAGCTGAGTTTGAACAGAAAAAGAAGTATCTTTATCTACAAAAGTAACATCTTCAACAGAAGTATTATTGTCATTTGTAGGAAAGATAATATCAGTTTTAATGATCGTAGAATCCTTAAAAGGAAATTCATCTTCAGAAAACACAACATCTCTAGAAACAAAAACATTTTTAGTTTCTAGATCATACACCCTATGTCCTTTAACATTTTTAGGATAACCTAAGAAGATGCATTTATGAGCACGATGGTGCATTTTTGTTTTTGGTTTTGGCAAAACAGAGGCATAAGTCAGACATCCAAAAACCTTCAAATGATTTATAACAAGTTTAAAATTATAGAGTAATTCAAAAGGTGTCTTATTGCCAAGAACAGGAGTTGGTATTATGTTTATTAGAAAAGCTGAATGAAGAACACAATCTATCCAAAAAATAGAGGCAAATTAGCTTGGAATCTTAAAGACCTAGCAATGGACAAAATATGTTGATGTTTGCGTTCTACTGTACTGTTTTGTTGAGGAGTGTAAGTGCAGGATGTTTGATGTATAATCCCTTTAGCTTGAAAAAAATCAGACATTTCAAATTCTTTTGCAATATCACTTCTTATACACTTTTTTTTGAAAATTGGACTTTAACAAAAGTATAGAACTTAACAATAATATCTCTAACTTCTCCTTTTTGTTTCATTGGAAAAATCCACAAAAATCTACTTTTGTCATCAATAGCAGTGAGAAAATAAGAATGTCAATAAAGACTCTTAATAGGAAATGGACCCCAAACATCCACATGCACAAGATCAAAAACAAAACTACTAACAGTAGAACTAACAGGAAAAGATGGTGTTTTGTGTTTAGCTAGATGGCATATATCACAACTAGGTAAAACACCTACATAAATATCACTGTGTAATTCAGAAAAAAAAATTCATCCTTTTAGCAGAAGGATGGCCTAATCTAGCATGCCAAACAAATAAAGAAGAAAAATTAGAAACTGAGTTAGAAATAGAAATTGAATCTGTTATTTTGAGATGATATAGTCCTTGAATTTGATTAGATGTACCAATCGTCTTCAATGAACAATATCCTGTATAAAACAAGACTGATGTGAGAAAATTAAAGAATAAGTATTATCTTTTACTAATTAAGATACAGAAATGAGGTTGAAACCAAAATTAGGTATACAAAAAACATCATTTAAAAGTAAAACAAAATTTAGAAAAATAGTACCAATATGAGAAACCTTAACAAGATCATTGTTAGGAAGTTTAACAAATTTATTATTAACAATACGATAATCCTGAAAATAACACAAGGTATTAACAATGTGGTCAGTGGCACCTGAATCAATGATCCAGGTGTCACTCGAACTATTAAAGGTAGAAAGAACAATACCTGCATCTGGAACATCATTCTCAGGAACAAAATTAGAAGAAAGGGCATTGATCTGAGGCTGACTTATAGCATTTTCAGAAACTGAAGCAGAAGAGGTTCCTTCTTGAAGCATAGAAACTATGCTTTCATAATGCTCTTTGGTAAAAACAGGAGAAGACACAAGAACTTGATTTCGAGAAGAATCATTAGAAGCCCCAGACTCATGAGAACTAATTTGATTTGACTTTGAAGCCTGATATCTACTTTTGTACCCAGGGGGAAACCCATGTTTTCGATAATATTTTTCTATTGAATGTCCAATAATCCCACAAAAAGTACAAGTAGGTTTCTTGTTTCCAGAATATACAAAATATTTCTTACTATCAAAATTAGAATTTGGAATAGGGGGTTTTAGTGAAAGGAACCGATTGGAATTATGAGAATTAACCCTCCCAGCTAAAAACACAGTAGAATCACAACTAAGACTAGACCCTAGAGTACGTTCGTGTTGAAGAACCAAAACAAAAATATCATTTATAGACGGTAAAGGTTTCATCATAAGGATCTAAGATTTCAAAACAGAAAAGTTCTCATTTAGGCCTCTTAAAAATCTAAGGATAAAGTCTTGTTTTCTATACTTATTCGCTTCACAACTACAAGAAATTAAAGGCTGGAGATTAGAAATTTCATCCCACAATACCTTGAGATGCGTATGATAGGCTGTGACAGAGGATGAACCTTGCTTAAGGGAACAGAAATCATGCATCAGATCGGAAATCCACACAAGATCTCCCTGGCTAAATCTATCAAACAAATCGGACCAAAGTTCACTTGCGTTATCGATCCAGATAACGCTTTGGGCGATTTCGAGGCTTAAAGCACGCTGAAGCCAAAAAAGTACAAGGTTATTGCACTTTACCCAGGCGTTGTACGACGAATCATCTTTTCTAGGTTCTTGAATCGTGCCATCAACGAACTGGAATTTGTTCTTCGAGATGAGGGACATCTTCATCGACCGAGCCCAGCCGTGATAGTTGTTGCCGATGAGGAGAGCCAATGTTAACACGAGAGCCGGATTCTCGTTTGGGTGGACATAGAACTCATTGTTGGGATCATCGACGCGAACATAGCGGCCATCAAACGTTTCAGAGGAGCGCGAATGCAACGAATCAACTGATACCATATCAAGATTTGCTTACTATGGTTTCGAATATCAAGATTTGTTTACTTAGGGTTTCGGAGAGTTTTGGGAGAAAACTAAATTGGGAATTTTTATTTACGAATGAATAGTAAAAGTCAAACTGATATGTTTGACCAATGTCCCTATTTATACACGCTAAAATATAAAGAAGAGTTTAAAGAAAACTAAAGAAAAAGAAATAACAAGTTTTTAACTAACTCTATACAACAATATCCTAATACTATAAGTCAGATCCCAACAATTGTTGAAGAAAAACATATTAAAACCGTCTGAACATGGGGCCTTTTAATCATCACAGTTCCACACTGTATCTTTGATTGCTTCCAATGAAAATGGAATTTTTATCCTTTGACCATCCTCTTGCCTCAATTGTTTAAACTCCAAATGAAACGTAGCTTTCCAAGCTCTCACGTTGTAGCTAAAATGTTTGAGAAAGTAATCATACACCTTTTGTTTTAATTTCTTAGGATCCCTCTCTCCCTCGGCCCTCAAGTTCGATCCTTGAATTAATCTCCTCTTGCTTCTAATGTTAACATATCGATGAAAGAACGACGGATTGGAATCACCAACTTATGTCTCCACAAATCCTCTTGAGCCCTTAACAAGTCCCACATCTTACTTTGTTATTTTTTCAGTTCCTCTTAAGATTATCGCCCACATTTCCATCATCCTCAATCTCATTTATTCGTGCTTCAAGTTCTTGAACTTGCTTATTAAAATCCACACGTGTTGTAGAGTTCCAATGTTTCAATGCCCCCTTCACCCTTTTCAGTTTCGTCGACACTCTATAGTTACCTACTGTCATATCACCAAGAAATTTCCTAATTACCTTAGTGCATTCCTCTTGAGTAAACAAGGCATTAATACATTTAAAAGGTCTAGGCCCCCAGTCTGAATTCCCTACTAAAGGAACTTCGATCATGCTACAATTTTCAATAAAAGAATTGAAAATCTCCATACACGCATATTGTCACAGCCTTATTTTATTTTATTAAAACAACAATTTTGGTATGCAAAAACACAAAAAAAGGTCCAAGAGTCGGTTACGCGTGGGGAAGGGTAAGCACCCCACAGCGCCCAAAAATTAGTTGCAAATTTGTGAAAATTTTAACTTATTGTCCATTTATACATGTGATCTCATTTTAACAGCCCCACCATCCCAGGAATAAACAATAATCACCGCCAACATTTTTTACGCTAACCCATTTACCGCTTTTAGTGAGACACCGCATTGCAATTTATATATCCTGGTATAAATTAAACATGGCATTAAAGACAAAAATATCATATCATATTTAATTAGGAACTAATGCTTTTAACTACCTTAATGTAATTATTATTATTATCCTAAAAAAGGTAACCTAAGTAAACTTGGGGTGAAAATGCAACCAAATTACTCTAGAATCTATTCCAAAGAATTTCTAAAACTAAATGAAAGCCTAAATTAAAAAGATCCCATTGCTAAGGTTTTAAATCTAATTTAAAGATTTAACTAAAGATGCTAACAATTAAAGGTCTTTTAAGGAAACAAAATTAAGGCAACAAAATAAAGAGAATAAATTATATAACTTGAATTTAAAATACATGAAATTTAGCGTGCATTAAAAGAATATTTTAAAAATGGATAAACACAACTCTTTTAAAAAAAACGTGTCATTCCCTAAATCGGGGTCAAAACTTGACTTATGAACCTAAATTAAAAAAAAATACAAAACCGTAAAAATAAAGAAAACTATAAAAATATACCACAGTTAAAAACATGGATTATTAATTAAGATCAAACTATGATAAAAAAAAGGTAAATTAAAAAAGTTGAGTTAAATTGAAACAATAGAACCGAATTGAAAGGTTTTAAAATAGGGTGTCTAGCGAAATAAAACAAAATTAGACTGGGGAGTTTAATAAATGCAAGTAACCCATTTTTTTTTAAAACATGTGGGTATTAAACCCACTTTTAATAAACACCTCTCATTCTCATTTCTTCTTTAAAAAAGTGGTCGGTCTGTTTTCTTCTTGTGTGCACTGGATACAACTTTATCCTGGTAATCCCACAATGAATCGGGGTTTTTAAGTCTTTCAAATTCTGAAAAATTAGCATTGAGGCTTCATTCTCAATCTTATCTTGCTCATCGATATTTATCTCTTCCTCCGACTACACTTGGGTCCTGAGGCTTACCTCTACAACTCGAATTCTATATACATTGCTGCCCCCTCCAATCTCAAAGTCCTGGTACTGAGTTGCATTTTCCCCAGAGCTACTAAACATCCCTAGTTTCGAACTATTCTTTTCAATGAAACATGATTCCAACATTGAAGATGAATCCCAAATATCTCTAACCAAGTTAATCTTTTCTCCATCTGAACGATTTTGACCATGGCTGGATTTCTGAAAAATATAAGCCCAAGTTGGGGAAAACTACACCACTTGAGATTCATTTTTTTGTTTCACGGAAAACTATACCACTGACCACCAAATAAATTGGGAATATTTATTTAGACTATCGAAGTATAGAAATCGTCAATCATACCACCGAACTTATAAAATCAACCTATTTTGACCACCGAAGTTAAAAATCTAAAGGTGGAGTGACGGAACTGCCACGTGGCAAATGACGAAAAAATTACACATTTGGTCCCTATTATTTATCAAATTCTTTCAATTTAGTCCTAAATTTAAATTAATAAAATAATAAATTATTTAATTAAGTGGTGACACGCGTCAATACCTTATTGGAGGACTTTAATTGTTTATATTTGATTTTATTAATTTATTTTCCCCTCCAATCAGGTGGTAACTATCACCACAACTTTAGAGGAGAAAAATAAAATTCTCTCCACTTGCACTAAGCATGATTAAACCCTAAATATTTCAAATTAATTACATGCTAAACATTTTAAATTAAACCCTAAACCCCAAACCCTAAAAATTTCAAATTAATTTCATGCTAAATATTTTAAATTAAACCTCAAACCCTAAAAATTTCACATTAATTTCACGCTAAATATTTTAAATTAAACACTAAACCATAAATATTTCAAATTAATTTCACGCTAAATATTTCAAATTAAACCCTAAACCCCAAACCTTAAACCCTAAAATTTTCAAATTGATTTCACGCTAAATATTTCAAATTAAACCCTAAATATTTCAAATTAAATTCATGCTAAATATTTCAAATTAAACCCTAAATATTTCAAATTAATTTCACGCTAAATATTTCAAATTAAACCCTAAACCCAAACTATGTTTAAGGTTTAATTTGAAATATTTAGCATGAAATTAATTTGAAATTTTTAGGGTTTGGGGTTTAGAGTTTAATTTAAAATATTTAGCGTGGAATTAATTTGAATTTTTAGGGTTTGAGGTTTATGGTTTAATTTGAAATATTTAGCATGAAATTAATTTGAAATGTTTAGGGTTTATGGTTTAATTTGAAATATTTAGCATGAAATTAATTTGAAATTTTTAGGGTTTAATTTAAAATGTTTAGCATGGAATTAATTTGAAATGTTTAAGGTTTGGGGTTTAATTTGAAATATTTAGTGTAAAATTAATTTGAAATATTTAGGGTTTAGGATTTATATATGTGAAATTAGTGTTTAGGGTTTGAGCTTTTGACTTATAAATGTAGAAACTAATAAGAGATATATACTATATCTGGAGAATTCTAGTACAAAGTTGTACTTGGTGCAATGGCAAAGCCATTTGCTTTAAACTTGAAAGGCCCAAGTTTGAATCTTGCTTAGCGAATGTGAAGAAAAATTTATTTTTGTCCTCTAAATTAATAATTAAAGTCCTCCAATAAGGTGTTGACACGTGTCACCACTTAATTAAATAATTTATTATTTTATTAATTTAAAATTAGAATTAAATTGAAAGAATGTGTAAATAACAGGGACCAAATGTGTAATTTTTAATTTTTTTCGTCAATTGCCACATGGCAGTTTCGTCACTTTACCGTTAGATTTTTAATGGCGGTGGTCAAAATAAGTTGATTTTATAAATTCAGCGGTCTAATTGACGATTTCTATAATTCGGTGGTCCAATTAAGTATCTCTAATTTGTTTGGTGGTTTTTTTTTACTGTCCCCTAGGTATTAAAGTGAATTTGTTCATCCGTCGCCCAAAAAACTCATTTCCCTTGGATTACAAAACATAATTTCTGCATTGACTACAAGTGAACCTGTAGTTGAATTAATTGGTTCAAGCCGTTGTACTAAGCAGGTTTTGTAGCTTTTATCTCTCTTCTCAAAATTAAATGTTTATTAAAAAAAAAGTATAATGATATATAGAATCATAGCTTAAATATTCTATTGAACTTAAATTTAACTCAACTTAATTTGATTATAAAAATTTAAATCGAACTCGTATAATCAGAATATAAATTGACTAAAACTGAACTTGAAATAATCTGATCAAATAATTCAAAATGACCTAAAGTTGAAGTGATTCGAACTCGTAAATTCCAAGATTAATCTAAATTGAAATGACCCAAGAATTTAAAACTCAAATTAATCAAATACGTAAAATCAACTTGATTCTCTTGATTCGGTAAGTCCGGTTAAATTCAGGTAGTAAATTTTGCAAATATATATATATATATATATATATATATATATATATATATTATAAGTAGTATGTATGTATGTATGCATGCATGCATGCTTGGGGGTGGGTGATAACGTAGTGAATGCATTGGGCAGACGTCTCCTATTACTTGAGGGGAAAGGATGGGGACTGGGGAGGGGCAGTTGAACAAATGTAGGTGAGATGTTGCTCGACCAAAGTCACAAGAGAAAGAGGAATATATATTCCACTCTTCTAAAACTCCATCATTCCTTTCCTTTCCTCTTCTTCTAAATATGTACGTGGGGTAGTCCAACCTCCTCCACCTTCCCACACCACTTTATTTCCCCCTTTTTAAACTTCATTTCTCAATCATTCCCACTTTCTCTTAATTAATTTCCCCCCTTATATTCTCTGTGGTCCGCTCAGAATTTCAGCTTCTTCCGATATGGATGGCCAAGAAACTACCCCGCCGGCGGCTGTTCCACCGTTATTGTCACCACTCTCCACCCTATCCTCCTCACTGCACCCTCCTTTAGAGACTCAAATTATCCCCGACATTGATTGGGTTAGCCTCGTCTCGGGTCAATCTTTTCGGGGTCACAATGATCAGAGCAAGCCAGTGATTGAAACTTCCTCTTTGATGGCCCAAAACGGAGGTGGTCATCAGACTGAGAATGGCAGCAGAGACAAGACGAAGGGTTGTCGGTTCAAAAATACAATCCGGCCGAGGTTTGCGTTCCAAACCAGGAGTGCCGATGATATTCTGGACGATGGCTATAGGTGGAGAAAGTATGGGCAAAAAGCTGTCAAAAATAGCAATTATCCAAGGTTTGTTTTTCATCAAAACCACTCTTGTTTTCTCTTAATATACTTTGCATGCCATGTTTGTTCTTAACTCCTTATTCTTTGCTTTTTGATGCATATTATTTACTAAATTTGCATGGAATATATATTTACTGAGTTGGTAACCGATTACTTCTTATAATATTTCAGATTTGGACACACTCATAACATGGGACATGAATGAGAACATTATATATATATTTGTAAAATTTATTTAAACAAATGGTTATATGTGAAGTGATGATGAATTAATATAGAATGAATTATTAACCCTAGGTTTGATTTTTTTTAATATCTTTATCACGTAACAGATTTATCTATAATATTAGTTACCAATAATAAAAATGAACATTTTATTTTTTTCTTAATTAAATTTACGTCGAGTTAACTAATGATACTAATTTAGTTTGGTACCTTTATATGGGTAAAAATTCTCTGCCCCTAATCATTCCTCCTTCTATGCCACACACTAAAAAAGATGAGTCTACCACGTGCGACGAACATTGATGAACACCAATAACGATGAACACCATTAATTTTTTTAAAAATTTTAAAAATCTAAAGGACTAAAATTATAATTAAAATTATCTCTTAAAAAATAAAAATCAAATTTAATATTTACTTTATAATATTTTTTAATAGGTTATAATCAAATATACTCAATTCTACTAAACTCTAACAAAATCAACCTCTTAAAATAAATAGAAACCAGTTTATAATTTTTTAGTAGATTAGAATCAAATATACCCAATTCTCATATTATTGATTCTAATCTATTAAAAAAATTATAAACTGATTTCTATTTTTTTAAGAGATTGATTTTGTTAGGGTTTAGGAGAATTTGATATATTTGATTCTAACCTATTAAAAATATTATAAAGTAACTATTAAATTTGATTTTTATTTTTTTAAGAGATAATTTTAATTATAATTTAGTCCTTTATATTTTTAAAATAAAAAAATTAATGGTGTTCATCGGTGTTCATCGTTCGTGGTGTTCATCAATGTTCGTCGCCCGTTGTAGAATTTTCCCACTAAAAATCACTTAAAATTAAATTATAAACCCTAACCCTATTTTCCACATTCTAAACTCTAAACCCTGCACTCTAAAAAATACACACTACCTCTAAACCCTAATCACAACCTCTAACCTTAAACTCTAAATTCTAAACTCTAAACCCACTATTTTTAAGTGGGGGCATGATAAGGGGGCAAACGATTTCCATCCCCTATATATATATATTAGAAACTTCATGCCTCTTTTGGTGACCTTGTTTATGCTCTCACACTAAAAATTAGGTTTAAAGTTTAGGGTTTAGGGAATTTAAGGTAGGTTGTATTTTTAGGGTATAGGGTGTAAGGTTTAGGATTTGAAATTTAGAGTTATGACATAAATTTTAATTTTTTAATATTTTTTAGTGATGGGGCATATAAACGGCGCCGAAAAGGAGCAGATGATTTTTATCCACGTATATATATATATATATATATAGATATGTGATTACAAACATAGGATTTACTCACGTATATAGTATGTATACGTTTTAGTGTTTTACTCCATATACTATCAATTTCTATATTTATCAAAAAAAATTCTATATATTAGTTTGAGAATGATATAGAGTATTACCCATGGGAACGTTTGCAAGCCTAAACACATGTATGATGAATTAAATTATATATAAATGTATGGTATATTGGGATGAAACACTAGATTCTTTAAGTAAGGTTAGAGGTTCAAGTACTGACGTTGTGAATGGAACAAATTAATATAATAAGTATTTACAGTACCATATTAAGGGTCGTCCCCATAATAAGTATTTACAGTACCATATTCGAATTAATCAACCAATAAGTTATAATACTCCAATCCCGAAATTCACCGTGTTAATGGAACATGTATATGTTTTGATTTTTTATGTTTGTTTTCATGAATGAATTAGGGGTTATTACCGGTGCACGCATCACACATGCAACGTGAAGAAACAGGTTCAAAGGCTGGCGAAAGACAGCAGCATCGTGGTGACTACCTACGAAGGAAATCACAACCATCCTTGTGAAAAGCTAATGGAAACCCTAACCCCTCTTCTCAAGCAGATGCAGTTCCTCTCTAGGTTTAACATCAACTTTCTATCCTAACTCACCTAATCACTCTAATTAAATTTAAAAGATCAAATCCTAACTCATTGAACATAAATTGTAATAAAATATTTGAATGGAGAGAAACGTTTAATTGAAACTAGAGCATGCCCTTCTTTATGCTTCGAGAAATTACAGCAAAATTTTAGACATGATATATAGGATTGTAAACAAACACCATTTGATAAACTATTTGTATATTGATCGTTTATATTCAATTATGATATTTTTTATCATCACAAATAGATTTTAAGCATTTGTGAACATGCTTAATATGTGTGTTAATGAATATATTTGTCAATACGTTCGTTTAATGTTCGCACATTAAATGAACGAATGTGAACTCATATAAATTTTTAAATAAATAAACATGAATACGATTTTGAAGTTCTTAATGAATAATATGAAGCGGACACAAAAAAATTTAAAATAAACGAATGAACATAAATAATATTTGTTTGTTCAAGCTTCATTCATTTATAACCCTAATGATATTTTTATTAATATACAATGAAATGATTGGACTCTCAAGTAATGAATTCAAAGTGAAAATTGATGGTTATAATATGTTATACAAAAAAATGAGATAAAAATAAGTAAAACATGAAATGACACAAAAAGTACACGAATATACTATAAATTTATACACGAATTCATCAAAATTAACCTAAAAATGATCAAATAAAATAAGCTTTATTATGCCCTAACTTTTCTTTTCTTTCTAAACGCCGCCGCTCTCTATTTTGATTTAAACTAATGCCGGCGGCGGTAGCAACTTTAGAGTTGTTTTGTAGACCGTCGGCCGCTCACTTTTATTTGTTTGTTTCGTTCTTTTATTTTTCAGTCTTTTAATTCAATAAATCTATCTTCATGGCACGTTTTCTTCTACCGTTTGGTACGTTTTACTGCTTTTTGGCACGCTTTTTTTATTTGTTTTCTATCGGGGTTGGATCTGACGTCGCCACGACTAATCAAGATGGCGCTCTTTTATTATGTTGTTGATCTCCCTGTCACGGCCCTTGAATCAGATTCGGATACGTGATTACATCTACCGTTTATTCGCGATTGAGTTGTGGTAATGACCTTTTTGTCAACGTACGTTCACTGTAATATGCATTTGTCAATGTTGTTTGTTGATGATTTTACCCATCATCGTCGATTTGGGGATGTTTGTATCCATCTTTTGTTTTGAATCTTTGGATTAGGTTCTTACCTGTTCTTGTATGGTCCTATTATGATCTAGAGCCGCTAATTTAGTTTTTGAGTTTGTATCTGGATTTAGATGTTCGTTTACTTAGTGGTAAACTTTCATTGTAATTTCGGATATTCCCTCGTTTAATAAAATTAGTGGATTCAATTTCAAAAAAATAACTTTATTATATAAAAAAAAAACTTCTAAAGTATGAGCTTCGCTAAATCTAGATATCTATTTTTTTCATATTTTAAATAATTAAAAAATTTACCGTTATCACTTCTATCCTATTGATTTTTTATCCAATTAAATGACGTGACATATGACACTCTAGAAAGCACAATACACTTGAATTTTGTTTGGTTGAAACTTGAAAAACCCGCGTCTCAATTCCCGTTGGAATCGCACAAAACTTGAAACTAGTTTGCTTTATTGTTTTTTTTTTATAATTCTAGTATAAGGTGTATGTGCATTGTCAAAGAGTTAAAAATATCTATGAATATCACGAACCAACTCGGCTCAGTGATTAAGGGAACGGTTGTTGTTCTTAGAGGTCACGGGTTTGAGCACTAGCAGTTGTAGTAGGGTGATTGAGCATACATTGTCAAATGATTGAGTGTATAATCAGGACAGATACTACTTGTAATCATCTTAACTTTTAAAAAAAATCTATAAAAAAATATTACATTGAAATCACTTTTATAATATTAAAAAAATCTAGATAAATTCAAGCACATCTACATAGTAGAGACTAAATTACTCGTACTCGAGTTACTTGGATGATATGCGTTACCCTTTACCACTAGAACAACTACTTAGCACCCCATCAAAGCTATCTCTACGTCGGCGTTTGGGTTTCACGGTATTCGTCGACAATGTCAGCAGGAGAATTCATCAGTCAAGTCTGAAGGAGGCGTTCCAGCCATATGGTAACGTTCTAGATGTCTATATCGCTTATTGGAACCCTAGGAGAAGAGAGAAGCCAACCACCTTCGCTTTTGTGAGATATAACAATCAGACTAAGGCATTGATCGCTGTTGACAAAGGCTCCGGAAGGTTAATGAATGATTTTAAGATTAAGGTATACTTAGGGAAAAAATAATTTTGTGGGTGGAAAAGTTAACGAAGCCAACACAACCACCAACCCCATAAGAGTGAATAGTGGTTTGAGGGATTCAAGGTCCTTCAAAGATGTTCTCATGGGTGCTAGCAAGTCAGCTTTAAGGAGAAGCAACCAGGCCCCAATGAGCCAACTAGAATCCCAAAGGAAAATGGGCTTACTGACGGTGAAACAAGCATCGTTGTTCTCGACGAGAGGACGAAAAGGATGTCATCCGAAGTTACCTTGTCCTCAAATCAGATTTTCATACAGAAAGTTACTTGGAGAAACTGTTGCTTTAATGGAATACATCAAAGAAACCCTAGACGATGAACGGCTAGGATTGAACAAACGAAACTGAAGGAAAAAGGAATGTGGGCTAAGTCTCATGAAAAACCGAGATAGCCAAGGGTCGGGCCACCCTTTTCTTTTATATAGCCCAACAAAGTCTCAAGAGAATCAGTTATTATTTGCAACTGATCTGTTAGAGCTAACAGGCCGGTTGGTTTAACAACCCAACAACTTTAACCACCAGAGACCCACATTCCCAAACTCTACTCTGCTCAATATTTCCCCTGCTTCCTCCTTCCTTTAGCATTTCAGATGCTTCTTAGTGCTCAAAGTCAATTGGATGAACTGCCACCTTGTGACGAAAACTGTGGAAATAAGCTTTGGATAATGGTTTTGTAAACCCGTCCGCAACTTGATCTTCAGCGGGTACATAATTGACTCGAACCTTTCGTTCAATAACTTTTTCCCGGACGAAGTGGACATCAAGTTCCACATGCTTAGATTTTGAATGGAAGACGGGGTTAGCAGACATTGCAACCGCACTCGTGTTATCACACCACACAACTGGAGGTCCCGTAAGTGAAACTCCCATGTAACTTAACACAGTTTGAACCCATAGCAACTCCGAAACAGTGTCAGCCACACTTCGATACTCAGCTTCCGAGGTAGACCGTGAAACAGACTTTTGTTTCCTCGAGCTCCATGCAACCAAGCAATTATCTACATACACACAATAACTAGACGTAGACCGGCGATCATCTGGGCTACTTCCCCAATCAACATCAGAGAAAGCAACGATACTCTTGCTTCCAGAACCACTAGGTGTGAACGCCAGGCCATAGTCAAGAGTGCCACCAAGGTAACGCAGAATTTGTTTTACAGCCGCAAGATGTTCTTCACAAGGCTTATGCATGAATTGGGCCACTCGATGTACGTTGAAAGAAATGTTAGGTCAAGTATGACATATATACAGCAGGGCACCAACGATACTACGATAAGAGTATGGGTCAGACACCAGGCTGCCAGCATTTGGAACAAGTTTCGTGGTCGAGCACATGGGTGTGGGTGATGGTTTCGCTTGATCCATTTTGGCCTTTTTCAGCAACTCCAAAATGTAAGTCTTTTGACTCAACACCAGAGACCCACTGACTCTATGAGCAGCAATTCCAAGAAAGAATGATAATTCACCAAGATCTTTTAACGAAAATGACAATTGAGACGTTGAATAACATTTTCAACAGCACTGACTGAAGAACCAGTGACAATAATGTCATCGACATACACTAATACATACAAGGATGCAGTCGAAGAAGTACATACAAACAAGGAGGTATCTGCAGCCGATTCCTTAAACCCGATATCAAGTAAAGAAGTTCGCAACTTAGTGTACCAACTGCGATGAGCTTGTCGCATTCCGTACATGGCCTTTTATAGCAAGCAGACGAGAGTGGTTCCATCATCTGAACTCTGTATAAACCCAGGAGGTTGTTGCATGTACACCTCCTCTTCAAGACCCCCATTGAGGAACGCGTTGTTCACGTCCACTTATCGCAGTACCCACTTGTTGCTCACAACAATAGACAACAATATGTTCAGAGTAAAAAACCGTACAACTGGACTGAACGTGTCTCTAAAATCCTGACCAGGTACTTGAAAGGACCCCTTTGCCACCAACCGAGCTTTGTAGCGAGACACGGATCCATCAGAGTTGTGTTTAACCCGAAAGAGCCACTTGCACCCAATAGTTGTTCGACCAGCAGGAAGAGTCACCAACCTCCAGGTGTTGTTGGCCAGAAGAGCATTATACTCAGCCATGACTGCATCTCGCCAAGCTGGGACCTCAAGGGCCTGCTCAACTGTGTCCGGAACAGAGTCATTGGCCTTGGCTGCCACATATGACTTGGGCTCGAAGACACCAAGCTTGCTTCGAGTAACCATACGATGAGAATTAATAAGGGATCCAGAAGTACCACTCTCAACAAAACCAGATACAGGTGCAGGGTTAACACTTGTAGGACAGGGTTGATTGACAATTGACAACACTTGTTCATCAGGGTTGTCAGGCACAGCTTCCAGCTGAGGAGAACTCAATGCAAGACCAAACTCAGAGCTTGAATGTTATGGTGAAACGTCTGACATCTCCAGAGCAACCTGGCTGTGTTCAGAAGCAACATGGACAGGAACTGGATGTGCAATAGACTCAGCATGAGATGAATTAGATGTAGAATTTTCAGAACCAGATGATGTAGGAACAACAGCTGCAGGGGAAGGTGTAGGAGCAACAGTAGTAAGGGATGATGTAGGATGAGAGATTTCAAGAGTATGAGGAGAATCAGAGGTAGAAGCTGCAAAACCAAAGGAAGAGTTTCTTGATAAAATAGGTAAAGAGGAGGATCTAAATGTTGCATGCTGAGGTGAGATAGTATTGGTATTTAACTTGGAAGCTGGAAATGAATCCTCGTTAAAAACAACATGTCGAGAAATAATGACTTTGCCTTGAGGAGTAAGGCACTTGTACCCCTTATGTTGAATGCTATAACCCAGAAAAACGCAAGACTGGGAACGAGGTTCAAGTTTATGTTTTTGAAAAGGACGCAGGTGTGGGAAGCACTCACACCCAAAGACTCGAAGAAATGAATAGTCTGCACTTCGTTGAAACATTTTTTCAAAGGGGCCGAGGTTATGAAGCACACGAGTAGGGAGTCTATTGATCAGGTGAACAGTTGTGACCACAGCATGGGACCAAAATTGAATAGACAATGAGCCTTGGCTAAGAAGGGTTAGAGCTAGTTCAATGATATGTCGGTGCTTCCGTTCAACCACTCCGTTCTGCTCAGACGTATGAGGACATGTGACTCGATGCCTTACCCCAAGTTCAGCAAGAATAGGAGGCAAACTACGAAATTCCCCTCCCCAATCACTCTGAATTTCTTTGATGTTAGCACCAAACTGATTAGTAACCATTTTAGAGAACAGTTTATAAGCATGAACAGCTTGAGCCTTGTTTTTAACCAAGTACAACCATGTATTTCTAGTGTAAGCATCGACAAAAGAGACATAATAAGAGTAGCCTTCTGACTTAACATATGCAGGACCCCACAGATCAGTAAACACAAGTTGAAATGGCTCAGTATACACAGTGGTAGATGCATGAAATGATTGCTTATGACTTTTATCAATGCAATACGCAGAGCAAACAACATTTTTATTTACAGCTGAATGAACAAATAAACCACAACTATGCAAAAAACCTTATCCAAAGTAGCCTGAGCTGGATGCCCTAAACAGCGATGCCAGACATCATAACTACCTTGATTAAGCAAAGAAAGATGAACTTCAGCACTATTAACAAGAGAATCAGAATTAACAGTAGACAAGGCAGGGGATAGAACATATAACCATCGGAGATAGTACCAAACAACAATTCCTCATGTGAGCCCTCATCACGAACCAGCCATCGATCAACATGGAACTCAAAGTACACTCGATTATCACTAGCACGCTTTGAAACATAGATTAGATTTTTAGAAATCTGAGGAACCAGAAGTAAATCACATAAGTGAAGCATACGAGACTTAATAGGTACAAAATTAGAACCAACTTTGTGAATATGCAACCCCTTACCATCACCAACAACGGGTTTACCTGGTCCAGAGAAATCATCACTCTGATGCACATTGGAGGAGTCGGACGTGACATGGTGCGTGGCTCTAGTATCAACAAACCATTGACCAGTGTTACCAGCACCACTGGGCGCACAGTGGAGGCACGAACCACCTGATCTGGGGGAGTTGGAGCCACCTGACGGATTAGGGGTGAAAGACGTCCCACTCACAGACTTGCTTCCAGTCATTGTGCACATGCTTGCAGACATAGCACCTTCAGACTCAGTATTCTTGAACAAGTTGGCAGACACACCCGAGAAACTCTAATCGAACCTTCGAAAGCACCGATCCACAAGGTGTCCCATCTTCCCACACAACTGGCATTGAAATCTATTCCGATTGCGACCACGACCTCTACCAGAGACATTTGGTCGATATGGACGTTGAGTCGACCCACCTGATGAGGAGTCTGCACCCAACTGAGTCGATCCACTAGGGCCAGAATAGCGTGCCACATTAGCACTCATCGAAAAGAATTGTTCAGAGTCAAACAACCCCTGTTGAGCCTCGGCGTCGACCAAAATAGTTGTGACATTGTCAAGAGACAGAACTTCTCGGCTCGCCGTAATAACGGCCACGAACAGCTTGTACTCAGCCAGAAGTCCGCCAAGAATCGTTGCGATATGCTCCACCTTCGACACCGGACTGCCACACGAAGCCAAAGCGTCACAGATCTCCTTGACCTTGGAGATATAGCACGCATCGAAAGCTCCCCTTTACGAATAGTTCGGAGCTTAAAATGCAAACTCGTCACGGTTGTGGTGGAACGGCTGCTGAAGAACTCAACTACAATAGACCAGATCTCTGCGGTGGACTTAGCTCCGACGAAGTTAGACAAAAGATGCGGACTCATCATTGAGAGAATCCACGATGATAACGCACTGTCTTGAGCAAGGAAATCCTCATACTTCTCATTCATGACCTCTGTTCCATCAGTTTGACGAACCTTAGCCGGCAGTGCCTTTAACGAACCAGTGAGGAAATCTTCAAGGCGGTGGCTTCTCACCGTCAAGAGAACTTGTTGTTTCCATATGGGAAAGTTCATCTCATCAAGAAGGACATTCACACGTTTGCTGGCGAAGAACTTGGCTGGTCAGGCAGAGGAATCATCATCTCCATCACCGTCACGAACCATCACAGTGGACGCACAAAACCGAACCGTCACAGGACCTGAAATCGAGAAACGAGACAATTAGAGGCGGTACCTGGCGAATGATCTGTTATTATTTGCAACTAATCTGTTAGAGCTAACAAGCCGGTTGGTTTAACAACCCAACAACTTTAACCACCAGAGACCCACATTCCCAAACTCTACTCTGCTCAGTATGCTTGTTTGGGAAAATCAAGAGTATGTACAACCAAGATATAGTTCATGAAGCTTTTAAGGTCTGATGGTTTCACAATTCAAGTGTGTCCATGGTTTGATTTAATTGTGGTAATTCGTTTTCATAACACTGAAGAGCGTGCGCAATGTTGGAAGCTTATGGAAGAAATGCTTCGTGTATGGTTTGACGAACTCGAACTTCTAGAAGGATACGAAGGTAAAAGACGTGTCAAAGTCTATGTTTTGCTCGAAGATGTACCGCTTGAATTCTAGGATGAAAAGTTTTTCAACGAACTGGCCAGCAGGTGGGGAGCTGTAGTCAAAATGGACGACAGAACACTAAGCATGAGCCGTTTTGACTATGAGAAGGTGTTGGTCTCAGTGCAGTATCGGGCGTTAATTCTAGACAATATATCTATCTTGGTCAATGGAGGGATGCACAAAATTAGAGTTAAGACGGAAGAGTTTGAAGAAGATCGGTGCTTTATCGACGACGAGTGCCCTGTTGAGCCGAATAGGGTTGGCACGTTTGACGCTTCGGCTCCATACCCATACACTAATGGCTTGTTGTTAGCATCTGTTTTCGAGGAAAATTGCACTGAGCTGGAGGGTCTAGAGAGCCGCTAATCTTGGCAATTTGACTCACAAGGGAACTTGGAGAAATCTTGCTCTAGTGGAGTGGGCCTTCATGATGTCCCTATTGTGAGTGTTGATGGGCTCCACATGGTGTCAAACGAATTAGAACAAAGCAAAGCTCGTATGGTATTCCTAAGGAAACTAAGCTCTCGGTAATAAAATCGTGGATGTTGCGTCGACTTTGGGGTGGAGGCGCTGGGAATCTGGTGTTCTCGGCTTCTAATGGAGCGCCTGGTGGTCTAATATCATGTTAGGATCCAAATTTTTTCTAGAATTGAGAGTAAAGTCATTCATTGCAGGTTCATTCTCTTAATTGGTTATCTCAACTCTAATAATTTTAGATGCGGTTTGCTGAATATCTATGCTCCAAATGAAACTGGTAATAGAAAGGAATTTTTTGAATATTTAACGGGGATCATCGAGTCTCTACAAGTCCCTGTTCTTCTCGGAGGGGATTTTAACTCGATTAAAACACCTAAAGAAAAGTTGGGTGTTGATGTTAAGGGCCAAGCAATGATCAATTTTGCTGCTTTCATTCACCGCAATAACCTTGTAGATCTTCCTTTGATTGGAAATCGGTTCACATGGTTCAAAAGAGGAACTTCTCTTTCGGCAAGCAGAATCAATAGTTTTTTGTAACGTCTAGTTTTGGGTCTAGATGTTTTAGGCGTTGGATCGAGCTAGTTGGGAACAATTAGAATCTTTGAGGTCGGTTTAAAGAAAACCTACCTCAGAAAGTTTTAAAAATATCTAAAAATATCTAAAAATCCTCATTTATTATATAAATGATTATGGTAAAAGCAATTTTACAAAATGAGCTTTGGAAATATTACATTTTGGTGTAGTGACCAAAATGCAGTTTTTGCAAAGGTTGGCTAGTGACTGTTTTGTATAAGATTGAAACTTTGAATTTTTGAGGAGTTAATTTTATCATTTATTTTCATCAGATTTCTCTTTAATTTGGGAGCTTTTAATAATGATTTTATTAAAGGAATAAAAGGGAATTAAAAAAGAAATCAAAAGTTGGCTTTTCATAACCAACTTTACGATAGATTTTCTCTTCTCATTTTCTCTCAAATTCCATTCAGACACTTTTCTCTCATCAAAGAACCTTTGATTTTCACCTAGTTTGCTGAGATTTCATTATCTAAAGGATTCTTCAACTTTGTTTTATCAAATCCTATTGATTTTGCTTTGGATTTTTCAAGAAAACTTGCCCAAATTGAAGAGAGATCAACCATTAGAGGTAAGTTTCGTCCTTCTCCTCTAATGATCAGTTCTTTACTGAAATTCCCAAATTATCAATCCTTTGTTAATGGTTTTTGAGTTGTTTTAATGTTATAAACAAGAAATAGTTGTTAAATTCAAGATTCTTGATGAGATCTTGGTGATTTTCGTATTTCTATGTTAAGCTCTAAGTTGAGGTTGATTTTCAACATATTTTGGATGGTATTTGATGTTGAGAATAAGGTTTTAACAAATAAATTCTAAATAGATTTGAGTTCCTAAGTTTAGGATGCTAGAATTGTGGTTTTTAGGTATTTTTGGTGATCTGCTATTGCTGGAGGTATAAGGTTGTGTTTATATTATTTTTTATGTTAATTGATGTTTAGGAAAGGTTAGAATTGATAGATCTTGGCTGGGCTTTGATTGGAGAAAGTTTGGAAGTGTTTTCGGTTATTTCAGATAGCCGAAATGCTAGTTTTGAGTAGAGCAGCAGGTTGAATTGAGTGGCTGGTGATTTTAATGCATGATGATGCATTAATCCTCTGATCTTATGTGTAATGAACAGGGAGACTTCTTTGGACGCGTTTGGTGTTTATCCGGAAGCACCAGAAGCCTAGAAATCGTTTCGACAAGCAAGCGAAACATTATCGGTGAGTGAAAGTGGTTTTAGAAGTCCTTGAGGGACAAGAAAACAAGTTTTGGGGATTTAAGATTGGTTTGAAACACCATCTTAAGTCCGGAAGTAAGTATGTTTAGATTTGCTCTCGAAATATGGATGATGCTCCTAAATGCTTTTGACATGCTCTTGATTTGAGAAAGATAAATTCTTACAGTTTTATGCATGATTTGTGACATGAGATGATGTTTCAAATTGATCCCATGAGTTAGAACAACATTGCAAAGAGTTTTGTGATTTTGATTAAATGCTATGCATGGACTTCGGTTTTGAAATGGGATGAGACTAGTTTAGAAATGTTGCATCAAAACAGTAGGTGAGATGATGTTTTTAATGTTATATATTGGCATAAATGATGAGATGATTACCAGATATAATTAGTCGACCAATAGAATGTAAAGTGCACTCTAAACTAAAATTCGTATGTGCTATTTGGAGTCGGGTAATGGGGGTAGTGCCATCCCGATCCAAAGTGAGAGTCCGATGATGAGAGATTCCATCGGGATAGGTCTTGGTGAAACACCCAAGCTTTGTGGCAAAGATAGATACCGCCATGAGAGTCCGGTGATGCGAGATTCTACCGGGGTAGGACTTGACTCTATGTCAAGCTAATCCGTATATCCGAGTAAAGATAGAATATGAAATGCCAATATGTGAGAATGAGTTTTGATTCACATGTGCCAATGATTGAAATGATTTTATGCTATGAGTAATGCATATGAGATTTTGAGATTATGAAATGCTTTTGTATATCAAGCATGTGTGGCTTTGCCATATGATTTGCATTGGTTGAATGCATGAGATAGATAGATGGTACATCTGGTTTTCAAAAGATGTTTTTCTTTAAAATGGATTTCAAGCATGAGATAGAAAGAGCATGGTTTTAGAAATGAATTTCAAGATAGAGTTTTAAAAGCTTGTATTGTTGTGTTGGTGTTTCTAGAGCATACCTCGCTAAGCTATTGTGCTTACGCTCTCTTTTACCAAAAATGTAGATAATTGAGACATCTTGGGCAGCATGGAGGCTTAAAGGAATCCAAGGAATAGATAAGCTCAAGTATGGTGTTATACTTTTACCTTAGTAATGATATTTGGCAATGGGAATTAATGGTTTGTTTTGGGAGATGTGTTTGGACTCCTTTGTGATGTTGCAAGTTGTGTGTGCCCTATTTGGTTTGTAGAAGGCCTTTATATTGGTTGTGATGCTTTATATTGCTTTTGGGATGTTTCTGATTTTTGGTTTAAGCTTGCTCACGTGTATGCCTTGTGATCTTGTGATGCTATGCCTAATGCTTTCCATGTGCTTAGAATTGCATGCTCATGTGTTAGAGTTGATACTATAATCATGTCCTTATGTTTTGGTGATGATTTGATGATGTTAGATACGATTTTGGGGCTATTTTTGGGACACTTCTGGTATGTGTATCGATACACAGGCTTGCGTATCGATACACATCATCCAAACTTGTGCCATTTTGTACAGGGGTATCAGTACGGATGAGAAATGTATCTAAACAGGTAGGCCAAGTTTGAAGGACGTATCAATACGCGAGAGTGCGTATCGATACCTCTTCTGCAAGTTCGGTCATTGCCTTCCCACGTATCGATACGACCCCTAGGCGTACTGATATGCGACCGTTAAATTCAGTTATAGGTATCTTTTAAAGCTTTGAAAAGTTATATTTTAGTCCCTGATCATAATGTATGCAATTGGATGTGTTTAGTAGGTCTGATTGCGATGAAAATTTGCAGAGAAGCATGAAACATATTTAATTGAATAATGGTAACCTTAAAATCAAAAAAGCCATTGTAATTTGCAGAAATTACATTTTGGTCCCTAAATGCTTAATTTGAGTAATTAAACCCCTAAACGAAATCCGATCGATGTGTCGTTTCTTCCTATGCTCTCGGTGATCACTTAGGATTTAATTTACATTTAGAAAAGATAAAAAGAAAAAAGGTCGTAAATCAGAGTCGACTTTAACGAGTTAGCTTCGGTTTTCCCCGTGTAATCACCTCAGTTCGGGTCAATCGTCTAGACCGGGCTAAAGGGGTTACAGGTTTCTAATCTCTCATGATTTTTTGATAGCCTATCCCATGATCTGTCAAGGTGCTCTACCAAGGGGATTGTCCGATCACATCCCCATTCTGCTCAAGGAAGATTGTTCGGGTGGTGGGCCTTAGCCTTTCAAGTATTTTCTCACATTGGGCTGAAATTCTAGAATATAAAGAGCTAGTCAATAACATTGCCAAAAATAATCAAGAAATGGGGGCTGTGAAGTTGCTTCGTGCTATTAAGGCAGCATCGAAAAGGTGGTCCAAAGAGTTTAAAGACAGAGATGTTGCGCCAATTGGCAAAATTGAAGATAAAATTGCAAGCCTAGAAAAGGACCTAGTGAGCTCGGGGAAATCTTCTAGCATCTTGGAAGAAATTTACAGACTTAAGTCGCTTCTATGGGTGAAATACAGGAAAGAAGGAAGGGAATGGTTGCAAAAATCACGTCTAAAATGGTTCGAAGAAGGAGACAAGAACACTATATGTTTCTATGTGTTTGCTTCGATAAGAAGGAAAGTGAATCAAATCTCTAGTGTCCGAGTAGGAAACTTTCTTATCAATGATCTTTTCTCCATATCTAAGGCTTTTTTTAAACACTTTCAGAAAGCATACAATGAGATTCTGACCATCCTTGTTTCAAGTTTCGTAGGTAATTTCAAGAATTTATGCGAGACTTCTGCCAAAGCAGTCGAAGGTCCGTTTTCGGCTGAAAAAGTTTGGTTTTTTATCTCTACAGCTGACGGGTCTCGCATTCCCGGCCCTGGCGGTTTTAATTTAGAGTTCTTCAAAAAAATTGGCATGTAGTTAAAGGTGACGTAATGGATTTTTTTAACAAATTTTATGAAGGGGCTCACAGACGAGTCTATTAATCACTCATTCATCACACTAATTCCTAAGATCGGATCTCTTGTGGGGATCGAGGAGTACAAACCTATCAGTCTTGTCAGCAGCTTGTACAAGATCCTAGAACGTGTATTATCTAGAAGGTTAGCTTGATGTTTGTCGAATGTGGTTGGCGAGACCTAATTTGCCTTCACTGTTGGGAGACAGATCACCGACTGTGCTCTCATTGCAAACTAGCTGATTCATCATTTGAGGTGCACCAAGCAGGAAGTTATATAATGTTCAAAGCTGACTTTAAAAAGGCTTATGATACAATCAATTGTCTTTTCCTGGACTTTGTGTTACAGAAGATGGGTTTCGGGGCTAAATGGTGTCATTGGATTCAATTGTACCTTTCGACAGTGTCAATCTTAGTGCTAATCAACGGTGTGCCTTCTAGAAACTTTAAGATAGCTAGAGGGTTAAGACAAGGTTGTCCCCTCTCTCCACTGTTGTTTAACTTTATTGGTGAAGCTCTTAGCATTCTTGCACGTAATGCCCTTGACGTTAGATATTAAAAGGAGTTGTTGTGGGGTCAAAGGGGCTAACCATGTCTCATTTACAGTTTGTGGACGACCTTGTGCTTTTTCTCGACGAAACAAAGACAATGTTAGATTCACTAAAAGAGTTTTAAGAGTTTTCGAAGTTGCTTCGGGGCTAAAACTAAACATGAAAAAAAAACAAGATTATTTGAGATCAAAGTAGAAGATAATGTTCTGAACTCGTGAGCAGTAAGAAGCAAATGTAGGGCTGATTGTTTTCCGACTAATTACCTCGAGCTCCCTATTGGATCACATTGCAACTTGATCACTTTGTGGTAGCCTATTTTTGAGAAAGTTCAGTCCATGCTTGAGGGCTGGAAAGGGAAGTTATTGTCTTTTGGGGGTCGTTTGACCTTAGTAAGATCTGTGTTGATTAATTTATCCGTGCTTTTCATGTCTTTGATTCAGATGCCAGCTTTGATAACTTCCAATATTAACAAGCTAATTACAAGCTTCATCTAGGGCTCTTCTTCTAGCCGTTCGATCCACTGGGTCAAATGGCAAAATATTTGCAAGCGATTTGAGTGTGGAGGGCTGGGCATTTTTTATATGAAGACTCATAATCGCTCTCTATTAAATAAGTGGTTATGGAAATATGGTAATAGTTTTTGGAGGCGAGCGATTGATGCGATGAATGGGTACAACTCAAATGGACTTATACACGCCTGCTCGAGAGGTAGAAACACATCTTGGGTATGGAAAAACATATCGAGAACCGTATCCATGCATGACGACTATTTTGTTAAGAACCTTCGTTGTGTTTTGGGAGATGGTAGTTATTAATTTTTTGGATGACATTTGGATTAGGAACTTGCCTCTTAAGCTTGTTTTTCCTCTCATATTTGCATTGGCTACAAAAAAGGAAGAGAAGGTCATTAAGTATGGCTGAAAGGTGAATGGGTCATGGGAATGGAATTTCTCGTTACGAAGGAGTTTGTTTGACTGGGAAATTAACATTTGGGAAAGCTTCAAAAATTCCTTGAAAGCTGCCTCAAATAGCAATGAGAATACAGACTGCGTAAGATGGAGTGGGGCCTCCTCCCGGTTTTACCACCCCAAAGATTTTTGTTATCTAGTAGTGTCCGAGGGTTTAAATAAAAATTGAATGTGGAAATGGATTTGGTCGAAACTTGTTCCGCTAAAAGTTGAATTCTTCTTGTGGAGAGCCATAGAAGAGAGGATTTCGACAAGAGTGGAATTATCTAAATTTGGAATTAGTTCTATCACCCAGCTTGAATGTGTGCTTTGTTTGAAGGAAATAGAATCAACAAATCATTTATTGTGCCATTGTGAAGTAGCATGGAAGGTATGGTAGACTTGGTGTGGTTTTTGGAATGTCTACTTCACGGTTCTTGGTTCGCTAAAACTTCTTTTGCTATTGTGGGATAACATGCCAGTAAAACCTTCTCTGAAACCTTTATGGCGCGTATTTTTTTTGGGTTGTTTGGACCATCTAGTTACATTGGAACGATTTCATGTTCAACAGAAAGCGGTGTGACGCTGATCGACTACCTCAGTTGGCACTATTAGGAATAGGTCATTGGCGTAAAAGCAAATGGCCGGAGTCTTTGGTTTCAATAAATGCTTTCACTTGGTGCCCTTCAGCATGCTCCATTTCTACAGCCCATGTGCTTAGGTCATGTCCTAGTTCATGGATTGCACCTAAGGCTAATTGTTTGAAGTTCAATGTTGATGCAGCGGTAAACGGCAGTTTCGGGGAAGCAGGGATATGAGGAATCCTTAGAGACCACAATGGCAAAGTCCTAATTCGTTTCTCAACTGCCTTCAGCTCGTCGGATCCTACGGGTGCAGAGCTGGCAGAAATCAAGAAATTATGTCAGGTTTTTCTTTCTTCTCCATTGTTTAATAAGTTCAAACTAGTTATTGAATCAGATAGCCTTTTAGCTGTAAGTTGGATTGATAATCATAGGCTTTCCCATGTGTGCTTCGCCCAATCGGTACTGTATTGCAATTTGTGTTGTATGCGATACGAGTGGAAAATATGTTTCGCTTTTAGAGAAAGAAACTGTGTAGCCCATCAACTGGCAAAAGAAGGTGTAGGGAGATCTCATGAGTTGTTGTATATTGTTAGCTAGGATGGTGAATGATAATGGTTTAGGTTTGCAGAATGTATTTTTTATGCTGGATATATTGGCTAGCACGACATGCTACTGCTTCGATCAAGCGCACTAAAATGGTTTGTGATCTGGCCGTCCAGGAGTGTATTTATCGAAGATAGTTGCGGCAGAAATTTTGATGGTTGACACCTAGGACTTTAGGTTGGAAATTTAGTTCATTGGAAAGCACTCATGGCTGGCACTTGTGTGATTTGTGTTTTGGTAGCATAATTCAGCTTATGAGTATGTGTTTCCCCTTCTGTTTTGGTTTGTGTAGTGTGTGTAATTGTAAATGATGCGGCATGGGGTACTCTTTTTCCTCCATTAGGTTGTAGGGAGGTTTTTTAACGAGGCCTCTATCGGTATCTTACCCTACCTATTTTGGTAATAAAAATTAATCGCTCCCTTTTCAAAAAAATAATATTTAATGATTGATTAATTAATATTTAAAATATCAAACCATATTTTTGTATGATTCTTCGTCACAATTAAATTCATTTCCTACGTATAAAGATAAGTTTTAAGAAAAAAATAGATGAATTGATTCAATCGTCGAACACCATTAAACTTAGTATTGTTATACATAGTATCTATGTAATCAAAAATGATCTCAGATGTAACACTCTCAACCCGGATGTCACATTTGGGACTCAAGTCCAACTCGTTACCATAAAATTTGAACCTAGTTTATCCCAAATCATATCAATTTTAATAAAATCCATCGAGTTCAAATATTTCAACATAAATAAGTATTTAAAAACATTATATGGGAGCTCCATTTAAAAATACAATTATAAAACATTCAACTCATAGTTAAAATCCCAAAATATGAGTTTCAATATAAGACATAGGGTCCTACAAATACATAGCCCAAAATATCTAAGTATTGTACTCCTGACAACCTGATGTTGAAGTCTTACTCCAATGGTGCTCCAACAATGTATATCATCCTACTAACATGTGAACGGAAACAACAATTCCAAACATTGAGCTAACGAAGCTCAGTGGATATACTTCCACTCAACAATGCTTCAATCAAATTATAAACATGAGCATGCAGCTAAAGATGATATAATGGTATTAAAAATAACATATGGTGCTACCTCTAGTCGCCTAAATACATAGCAAACAACAAATGATGTGTTAATCTCACTAAGCATATACGCATCATACCAAACAAACCTGAAGTGAGGCCCGATGTCAAACAGCCTCAGGAACGTACACTCTGAGTGTGGCTTGGTGTCACATAGCATCGGGAATGTACACTCGTACTCAGAATCTCTCATCGAGTATCATCGAATGAGGCCCGATGTCACACAGCCTCAGGAACGTACATCCGACATCTGAACTCATGGTGTTGCAACACGTTCTTTGGGTATCCGGATCCCATCAACCAAAGGTCACTCAACTTGTTTAGTGCTCTTACTTGGCACACAACATTACACGATCCACCAAGGATCCATATTGTTGCTATTAAAAACAAGTCACCCAAGCTTACCAAGTTATTACACATTATACTCATACATGAGGGTTAAATCTCGGTTTCTAAGTTTTACCATTTATTTTATCACATTAGAAGCTCATTGGGCCATATTCTTCGAATTATCAACCCCTCGAAATAAAAATGTATTTTTTAAAGCAAATTTCCTAGTGGGTACCGGTACTGACCCTTGCGTGCTGGTACGGTGCCCCTTGGGTGTATAAAAATAGCTTACTAGAATTTTATCCAGCCTTCACGTACTGATACGAGTTGACTCATACTAATACCCCCTTGAATGGTGTAACGGTACGGGTTGAATGCCGTACCGGTACCCCTCTAATAGTTCATCTTCAATAAACAATGTTCTTAAACCTAGAACACTAGGGTACCAGTACTGCCTCCCTAAGTACCATTAATGAAGCCCATAAATGGCTTTCTAGGGTTGGGAAATCACTTCCCAAGCCCCCAAAACACAACATTTAACCCGTTAACTAGATCCTACATCTTATGGAAGTTTTTAGGATGGTTTGCTACCAGTTTTACAAGTTATTAACATGAAATATGAGCTTTGCCTTTAAAGAGGATCTCAATCATTCAACACCCAAAAACAACCATGCACATCAAATTTAAGCGCACAAGGCATCATCCTTAGGACGTGCATGGAATAAAAGAGTTAATAGTGTAGTAACCTTGATTTCACAACCAGAAAGAAGCTCCAAGCCAAGCTCCTCAAGCCTTCTTCTTACTTAGCTATTTGGAAAATATTCCCTTTTCTTTTACTCCCCTTGTAGATCCTTGGATGTTGATAAACCTTTCCTCAAGAACAAACTCGAGATTCACACTTAAAAAGGTAAAGATTTCATATTTGCTTGTTTTCTTTGGGGGAAATGAGGAAAGAGATGAGGGGAAAACAAAGTATGAAGATGGTGATATCATCTTTCAACTTTCTGTAGAGAAATTAGAACTACCATTCCTCCTTCAAAAATGGTTAAATTTACCCTTTTACCCTTCAACCATCCTCTTAAACACTCACAAGCCCAAAGCCCCTAGCCCAACGACAATATGCAATCCCATAAAGGCTCTCAAAAGCCCAAACTCTTGGCCCAAAACTCACAGCCAACGGTTTGTGTTTAACCGACCCACGAATTCTGAAATTTGAATCGTTACAACTCTCCCCTCCTTAAAGAAAATTTCTTCCTCGAAATTTACCTGATGGAAGGAGGTGCAAGTAAAGCAACCTCATGTCCTCCTCGGTCTCCCACGTAGCCTCTTCGACTCCATGGTTTCTCCACATCATCTTAACTAGAGGAATGCACTTGTTGTGAAGCTCCTTGACTCTATTAGCCAGAATTCTTATTGGCTCTTCTTCATAGTTCAAAACGGTATTGATTTCAATTTCCTCAAGCGAGATGACATACGAAGGGTCAAAACGGTAGCGTCTCAACATAGACACATGGAAAACATTATGAATGCGTGTAATCTTTGGAGGCAAGTGTAACCGGTAATCTATGGGTCCAACCCTCTCAATAATCTCATACAATCTGATAAACCTCGGGCTCAACTTGCCCTTTCGGCCAAAGCGGATTACTCTTTTCCACGGTGACACCTTGAGGAATACTTTGTAGCCAACCTCATACTCGATGTGCTTATTTCTCTGATCCGCAAAAGTTTTCTAACGATCAAAAGCCCCTTGCAATCTTTCCTTGATAATCTAAGCCTTCTCTTTAGTTTGCTTAATCAAATCTGATCCCACAGTCTTTCCCTCATTGAGCTCGGTCCAACAAAGCGGTGTCCTACACTTACGCCCATACAATGCTTTAAAATGAGCCATCTTAATGCTCGATTGAAAACTATTGTTATAGGAAAATTCAACAAGCGGTAAATGATCTTCCCAGCTCCCCTCAAACTCAATGATACAACACCGAAACATATCCTCCAAAATTGGGATAACTCGCTTAAATTGACCATAATTATGAGGATGAAAAGTAGTATTGAAATGCAACCTTGTATCCAAAGCTTCATGAATTTTCTTTCATAGTCTCGTTGTGAACCTAGGGTCTCTATCTGATATAATTGATGATGGCACTCCATGCAACCTCACAATCTCTTAGATGTACAACCTTGCCAACCTAGCAGGGGTGAAATCCATCCGCACATGCAAGAAATGAGCGGTCTTGGACAAACAACCCACTGTCACCCATATAAAATCATGCTTCCTTTGGGTTAACGTCAAACCCATCACAAAATCCATGGTCACTCGATCCTACTTCCATTTTGGAATCTGAATAAGCTGAAGCAAGCCCAAAGGAACTTGATGTTCGGCCTTGACTTGCTGACAAGCTAAGCATCTTGTCACAAAAGCTGACACATCTTTTTTCATACTAGGCCACCAATAAAAAGGACGAAGGTGTTTTTACATCTTATTGTTGCCCGGATGCACAACAAACAGACTACGGTGCACCTCTCAAAAGAATACAGTCCCGTAAATCCCCCAAGGCTGAAACACACAACTGGCCTTTGAAGTACAAGATTCCACCATCTCGCACCTCAAAACCAGATGTCTCGCCTCTCTAAACCATCTATATCTTTGCCTCTAACTCTTCATCCAACACTTGCGTTCTTTTGATTTCTTGAACTAGGGTAGGCTCCACACACAGCTCGGCTAACAAGCCACCATCCCCAGTCATCCTCAAATAGGAAAACATCGCCCTTAAGTTTGACATATACTTCCGACTCAAGGTGCCGACCATCACATTAGCTTTACCATGATGATACTTCATAATACAACATAATCCTTTAACAGCTCAATCCATCGTCTTTTCCTCAAATTCAACTTCTTATGGGTGAGAAGGTACTTAAAACTTGTTAGGCTCAATATCCTTCAATCGAATTGCTTGCCAAGTGTGGAGAAGATTGATTTTTGGGTGTTTTTGGTGGAAATAAAAGATAAAATAATTTGACAAAAGATTAAGAGTGGTTCATCTTTCTAACCAAAGCCTACATCCACTACCTTAGCTTCCCACCAAGGATTTCAATCAATTCACTAAGAATTCTTCCTCTTTTCTAGGATTAAGAGGAAACTGTTACAAACTGATCAAAGCTTTCTAACCCAAAGCTTGATCAAACACTCTTTTACAAAGAGAATTCAAAGCAAATGAAATACCTCTCACTAGGTGTATGTTTGCACCCATAAGCACTCACCCAAATCCTAATACACTTGAGCATACAATTACAATTAAGCTCACAAGTGTTGTCTATAAAGGAATTTTGACAAATTGAGTACTAAGACAATTTTTGCATCATAACGTTGGTAACAATGAATCATTAGTCTTGCGTAGATGCTTGGAGGTCCCTTATATATTCCCAATTGAGTTCCTAGCCATTGGAGACTGTTGGAATTGAATTGGAGCCGTTGGGGCCTTTATTTCTCACAATAAATACAGTTCTGAAGCTATCTGTATCGATACACGGGTAGCCTTATCAGTACGCACTTCTTCAGAACTAGTCGTTGAGCTCTTCTCAGCTGATGCGTATCGATACACCTGGGAGCATATCAGTACGGCCTGCAATTCAAATAACTATTGGGAAACTAGCCGTTGGGGTAGTTAAAACCGTATCGGTACACTAAAAGGCGTATCGGTACGACTCTGCTCCGTATCGATACGAACAAGCCGTATCGGTACAAGTTTTGGCTACTGGAATTTTCCTATAGCTTGAAACTCTAAAGCGTATCGATACGGTGTATATCGTATTGGTACAATTACTTGAAAAACTTAGATTTGGCTACTTTAAAGACATTTTAAAACATTTCAAAGCCTTATAAAATCCATCAAACATATTTTCAAGTTGTTTGGACTTATAAACATTTTTGAAATCTTTTCATTTTAGTCCAAAACAGTTTTCTATTATTATATCAAAATAAACATCTAAAAAATCTCCCCCTTTTTGATATAATAAAACCAACTTGAAAATTTGTTTGTGATTCTCTCCCCCTTAGTATTTAAAAATTTGAATAAGAGATTTTAAAAACGAAATGTAGTTAGAGCTCCCCCTAATTCACTTAAAAATCAATTTTTCAAACCATTTCTCCCTCTTTTTGTTATATCAAACATAATTTAAATGACTTTAAGCTCAAAATAACAATGGAGGTTTAAAAGATTTTAACAAAAATAAGAGTTTTGGTTTTAAAATGGCTCCCCTTACTCAAAGCATCATCAAATGGTTAGTCCAACAAATATGATTATCTAGTTGAATTAAAGTGAATAAATCAAATAAAAAGCAAATAAATTCAACTAAATTAATTTACCACTTGAACCAGAGGGAGGATGTGAAGCCTTCAATGGTGTACTTTATTGACTAATCTCCCTTGTGTGTATGGAGCTCCCCCTCAATGGTGTACTTTATTGACTAATCTCCATCACACCTAAAACAAGATAATCAAGTGATTTTTGGTATCCGAATTGCTTTGGATCCATAAGCGTTAGTACCACATAATTTAGTCCCCTTAGGAATCCATTTTTCAATTTCATCCTTTTTAGTTGAAGTAATTATTCCTTTTGGGACCCAAATACTTCTAAAACATTTACCATTTAAAAATATATGGGCACTAGATTATCTTTGATAAAAAATTGATTTTACAAAATTAGTTTTCTTTTCAAGCTCTTTGGAAATCAAATATTTTTCCTCTTGAACTTTATGAAGCAAATTTTGTAAATCAACACATTTTTGTTCACACTCATTGAGTTTTGCTTCAAGTTCAATTTTAGTTTTAGAAATCAAATCATTTTGAATTTTCAAATTTGAAACCACTTTCTCGTTTTTCAAGATGTGATTTTTAAACTCCAAAATCAAATCATCATAGGCATCTTGTAATTCATATAAAGAATAAGAAGTTGAAGTAGATGAATTAGAAGTTACCCTTGAAACTTCTTGGATGGCCATAAGGCAAAGGTTGTCTTGTTCATTATCGGTGGAGTCATCATCACTCCAAGTAGCCATATATGCCTTCTTCTTATGACTTAAAGAGCTTGCTCTCTTCTTCTTCTTCAAATCATGCTTGTATTCTTCCATTTTTCTCTTCATGAATTAGGCACATTTCTTAAATAGACGAATTATCTCTTCATCTTCACTTTCCTTCTCACTTGATTCTTCATGTTGGCATTTTGAGGAATTGAGAACAATGACATTAACATTAATGCCTTGCTCTTTGATATTCTTCTCCTTCTCCCTCTTCAAGGGCGTAGACATCATTTTATGGGTAAGAAGGGACCCAATTAGCTCATCAAGTTTGAGCTCCTTTAGGTTCTTGGCTTCGATGATAGCCATCGTCTTGCCCTCCCATGATTCGGGAAGTGAATAAATTAACTTCTGAACGAGCTTTTCTTCCAAAATGTCCTCTCCAAATCCTTTGAGTTTATTGACGATTGTGGAGAACCGATCAAACTTGCTCGTGACGTCTTCTTCTGGTTTCATCTTAAAGTTCCCATACTTATAGTTGATAAGACCAATCTTGGTCTCCTTTACTTCGTTTGCTCCCACATATGTAGCTTCAAGCTTGTCCCATACTTCCTTGGCACTTTCACAAGAAGACGTCTTTGCATATACATCCGGGCCAAAAGCACAAAAGAGAATGTGCAACGCCTTGCAATTAAGCTCCATCATCTTCTTGTCGATAGCATTCCAATTAAGCTTCATTATCTTCTTGTCTCTTGCATAGATGCTTGGAGGTCCCTTATATATTCCCAGTTGAGTTCCTAGACGTTGGAGATCGTCTAACACTTTTCTCCGTACAGATAAGCCCCAAAATACAACCTTTAACCTCTTAACTCGATCCTACATCTAATGCAAATTATTAGGGTCATTTGCTAACATTTTTACAAGTATTAACATGAAATTTGAGCTTTGCCATTAAAGAGGGTCTCAAGCATTTAACACCCCAAAACAACCATACATATCAAATTTAAGCACACAAGGCATCATCCTTAAGATGTGCATGAAACAAAGGATTTAGTAGTGTACTAAACTTTATTTCACAACTGGAAAGAAGCTCCAAGTTAAGCTTTTCAATCCTTCTTCTTCCCAAGTTCTTTGGAAGGTTCTCCCACTTCTTTTCATTTTCCTTGTATATCCTTGGATGTTAATCAACCTTTCCTAAAAAAACAAACTCAAGATTCACACTAAAAAAGATAAAGATTTCACATTTGCTTGTTTTCTTTGGGGTAAATGAGGAAAGAGATGAGGGGAAACAAAGGATGAAGATGGTGATATCATCCTTTAACTTTCTGTAAAGAAATTAAAACCACCCTACCTTCTTCAAAAAGTGGTAAATTTACCCATTTACCCTTCCACCATTCTCCTAAACACTCACAAGCCCAATGCTCATAGCCCAACAACAACATGCAAGCCCACAAAGGCTCTCAAAAGCCCAAACCCTTGGCCCAAAACTCACGACCCATGGTTCGAGTTTAAGCGACCCACAAATTTCAAAGTCTAGTTCGTTACACTAGCGTCTCGGCATTATTTTATGAGGTAGTCCTCGGAAGACTCCATTAGAGCCTTGTAATATCGGAGACGATGAAATCGGGGGCCTACATAGTCTAATACTTGGAAGATGGGCTTATATTTGCTAACTCGTTCATAGACTTTCACTAGGCCTAGCGCCATCTAATCACCAAAAGTTTTAGGGTTATAAATATCCATGCAATCAAAGAAGAAGAAGAAGAAGGCAAGCTAAGAACCCAACATGTCTTGGGAAATGACTCTTATCTCTCTCCTCTCATCTCATATTTTCTCCGACCATCATACTATCTGTGATTCTTCATCCCAAATAAATTGAGGTGAACCGTTTGAATCCGTCTTTGCCCATCTTGGTCCTCCACCTCTAACCACCTTGATCTTCATCCACTTTCCTTGTCTGGTATCTCATTATTTAACATCAACAAGTATGCACAAATAAATAAATGTATCAAAAATTATATTAACATAGTTAAAAGTCCAAAGTGCTTGAGATTTTAGGAAATTTCATAGGTGGTGGAGAAGACAAAGAACTATGTGTCGGGGAAGGTGGCCAAAATGAAAAAGCCCAGAACCCACCATTAAGGACGTCTATATAAATTGTTTGAAGCAAGACGGCGTCGAAATAAAAAATGGAAAAAATGATCTGTAAATATAAAGTTTGGAGCCTCAAAAGTCAAAAGGTGGCTTCGTTCTACATCAAATTATCTTTTTCTAAGACGAAGTGGGAATGAACCACTAATTTTTAAACAATGTCAGAGTTTGAATTTTGACGTGAATGGAATAAATTAAGTTGGGAGGGTTTTTCATAATGAGTTATGTAATTTTCCATCTGAATCAGTCAATTAATAGGTTGGATATGGATAAGACTGTTTCTGAGATTTTGGTGGCCTAAAGGCAAACCTAAAAATTAGGGTCCTAATAAAAAGTATTGAAAAAATTGAATTTTAAGATTAGACCCCTAATAACAAATATTAAAAAACATTTAATAACAAGTCTTGAAAAAAATAAATTTTAAGAGTGTGTATATTAAGTGTTCAAAAGTACTATTTTTAATACCCTTTTTATTCATATTATTGTTAGACTTATGCTCATATTAGTTGCATAACTAGTCATTCATGCATTAATTCATAATTTTCTTCACTGTCATGCTTGATTTCATAATTTGGTCGATTTTTATGGAAAAAGGTACTATGGGTGTGTGTTTTTATGTGTGCAGGATTGATTGCCCAGGCAAGCTGGAAATTGCTGAAGCAATTGAGGAAAGAAGGAGGAAGCTACCGACTTTGATAGGATAAACCTATATAATTCGAGATAAACATGAAGAAGCAAGGATATAGACTAAAAAGAGTTTGAATCCCATGAAGAGGTCAAGAGGAGATTAAATGCCTAGAATTTATGAGGAGTTTTTGGAGGATAAATAAATAAAAGAGATTTATTTTTTATGCTATTTAATTCTAACTTAACTTCATCCTCAAGAAAGACTTTGACCTATCTCCTATATAAAGAAGATCAAGCCGCCAATTTCAACATGTTCGATTCAGAGAGAAAAACCAAAGGGGTTGTTCGAATTCTTCTTCTTCCTCCTCTTTGTTCGATTAGATTCATGCTAGCGAGATTTGTTTTGAGTTTATTTTGAACCCAACCATGAACTAAACTATTTTGGCTAGGGTAATTGTGTTGAATGGTTGTGAAATCGATTGAATTTGTTTTAGGTATCTGAATTGCAATTTAGTTTTGAGGTTTGTTCATTCTTGATTCTTAATTTTATTTACAAGTGAATTGGGAGAGGGTCTCTTAAATTTATCTATTTATCTAATATCGGAAAAGTTACATTCAAGAAACGAATGAGCATGGTTTTCATACAAACGTATGTTGGTGAAGACTAATTCGACTTAGGGATAAGTTACGAATTTCAACGACTAAGAGAAGCGCAAGATCGGTTGATGCTCACTCATGGTTAATGCAAGAATGTATCACCAAGGCATGCACAATTAACCAGTGTTTCGAATTAGGGATGAGGAGAAACAATTGAAGAACGCTTCACCGAACCTTGAAGGAAGTCGCCCAGATGCCCAAGCAATCACACCATTCCTAGTTGCCCAGGCAATCTGACTGTTGATAGTTGCAAAGACAATTGTGTTGCTTCAGCAACCTTGCATTCAATACTTATATGATTCATTCAATTATCACACCACGACCCACAATAATATGGCTTACTCTCTCTTATTTGATTAAATCTCTCTTTTATTTACTTGCTCTTTTACTTTACTCGTTAAAATCAACTCATATTATTAATTATGTTTTTATCTTTTCAGTGCGAGAAATTAGATTCGTGAAGAAGCACCAATCCCTGTAGAGACGATATATATTCTATACTATAACTTGTGACGTGTACACTTGCACCAATTGCGAAGCACTATAATATGTGTAACAAGTTTTTGGCGCCGCTATCGGGGATTGACAATTGGTGTTAGTTGTTTTTGTTATTGCATTTTTCTTATTATTTTAACTAACTTTTCTTTTTGTTTGTTTTATAACAACAAAAAATCAGGTGCGCTACAAAAGTTAAGGTACATCAACATGTGGGGTAGTAAAAGCCTATCTATTCGAGAGTTGATGTGGGAAGTGTCGCGACCATTTTTAAAACCGTGCGTAAAAATAGCCTGACGATTAGGGTTTTGAAATCGGGCTTTTGCCATTTTTAATTTAATCTTGGAATTAGGGTTTTATCATATTAAATCGAATTCCTTTATTTATTCTTAAAAACCAATTTGGAATCTCCACTGTTCACTTTGGTAGACCAGACACTATAAAAACGGAATAGAGATTCTTTTTAGCAAAATTTGGGTTCGGAGTCAAGTACATGTAGGTAAGGATTAGCACCCCTACAATCGCCCGTTATCGGTACCTTATTAATTCCACGTGGCATTTAGGCATTTCGAGCAATAATTTAAATTTAATTAAATCTTTAATTGTTAATTGAATTTCATTTCAAATGGAGATATCATTTTTGTAAGAAAAGACATTTTAAACGAATATAAGCTTTGAAACATCCAATTACTTTAGGACACTTCAATTTATATTCAAAATGTATCTCAACACAAAAGGTTTAATGCATGTCCAATTATTTTCTTGCCATTTTAAGTAGAATCGTAATTAGGGCTCCATTGATTTAATTAATTAAAGAAACTATGAATATTATCAAGTTTAAGATTTATGTGATAACACCCAGATAATTGGGCATTATCCATATTTAGCCCTAAATTAATAATATTCCTAATTATTTAATGTTGCTAACTACTTATGTCCTATCTTAATTTTATTTTAACATTAATTAAAACTAACACTATGTGATTGCATGTTCTAAGTTTAAATGAAATGCTAAATATTAACTAAAATACCCCATTGATTAACATCTCATTATATTGAGATACTAATCAAATTACGATATTAAAGTTTTTATATTGCACTCATTTATTATCTACATTTGTCTTCCTAATAAAATTATTTAATTAATTAAGGAACCTAAGCTAAGGGCTATAATTATTTACACTAAGTGAATTTAACCACCTAAATAATTATATTACATGCTTTATCAAAAATATGCACAGATACATATGAATTAAAGCAATTAAAAATTAAATTAAAACTGAAAATAGGATCAAATGAATTAAATTGCAAAATGTAGGATCGAATTTTATTTAAAAGGTGATCAGATTATAATATGAAACAAAACCTAAAGGATTGAGAAAGCAAATAACCCAAAAATTAAAAAAAATGTGGATCCTACTTGACCCGGATAGCTCACCCACGGATCCTGCCCAACCCGGCACCAAAACGGTGTTGTTAAACTAACCTTATAAAATGGGTCTCACGAGTCAACTCGGTCATAACCTCAGATTACACACTCTCTCTCTTCACTCTCTCACTCCCCTAAATCTCTCAACTCAAACAACAAAAACCCAGATAACTCCCCCTTACTTCAACCAAAAGCCTCTTGTTCATCCAAAATTCATCAGCATTCTTCATATTTCTACATGTTTGATCCAATACAAAAAACTCATTTATTTCTTGTTCTTCAGAGATCAATCATCACTTTTTCAAAGAACTCTAACCTTGTTCTACCACTTCTTCTTCCTCAATCCATAACAACCACCACGAGCCATCACTGGTATGTTCGTCAGTCGCCATGGGTAGTGTCGACTGTCACCAGTCGCCTTGCTCTGGTCATCTCCTTCATCAATCCGATAGCTTATTGAACACTTCGGCCACCATCCTTTCTCTGACCTCGACTCATCTCTAGCTGGCTGCCGGAGGCGGTACTAGCCACCAACGACCATCGTCTCATACTATTTTCAACCTTTTTCCGACCACCAAACTGAACCTCCATCCACCGTGCGTCGCCATCTCTAAACCCTAAAAATCCCAATTTTTCTGATTTTTCCGTTAAAATAACCTAGACATAATCCCAGTTCATAAGAACCACCCAAACTTCACCGGCCTAGGCTACCCAAACCCATCTTGGCCACTCGTTTTCGACAATGACCGCTCTTAAAACCACTATGGCCACCGTTAACAAGAAAAGCATCTCCCGAAGCTCATTTTTACCTACTATTTTTTATTTGATCTAATGTTTTTTTGTGGTGTTTCATATAGGAAAAACGAATAGGGGAGAAGATTACCTTCACGGTGAAAGTGCAACACTTCTAGCAACATCTCCAACAACTGATCAGCTTCCCAGTGACCGTTGATCTCCTCTGGCGGTTCTTCGACGTCTGTTCGACCTCCTCCGGCGACCTTTGGCTTCCAAGCCAATTCAGTTCCCGAGGTGGTTATTCTCTCTCTACTTTATTATATTAATTATTATTGTTGTTTTTAATAATCACCATTAATCCTCTAACACAATCTCTCTTCTCTATTTATAGTAAATGGATCATGGCATCATCCATGACATCATAAGGAAGCACAATCCACGTGAAAGGAAATGAACCATTGAATGAGTGCCACGTGTTTATTGGGTCACCGAATTTGAGCGGGAAAACATGGGTTTTGGGTCAAGTTGTGTTTGTTTTGAGTATATATGTGTTTGTTGGGATTATATGTAAATGTAAATGGACGAGAAAACTGAATGTAATGGGATTTTGGGCTTTGTTGTATTTTATTTTGTCTTTGATTGTGTAACACCCCGGTTTTAGGCTTGGAAGTTTGGGCGTTGACCGGTTTGGTCAAAGTGCTGTTCGAATATAAAAAGGTAAAATTAGGAAAGCCTAGTTCGGGTTGCATTAAAAATATGGAAAAATGTTCTAAAATCCTCTTTTAATATATATAAGTGAACTGTGAAATCAATTTTACAAAATGAGGTTTGGAATGGTGACATTTTGGCTAGTGACCAAAATGTAATTTTTGAAAGTTGCGTGACTGTTTTAGAAAGGATTGAAACTTTGAATCTTTAAGGAGCTATTTACCCAAAGGGAGTTTCTCCAGATTTTTCTAAGATATTTAATGTTTAATTCTGATTTTTAAATATAAAGAAAGTGGAGAGAAGTTATTTCTAACTAATTTTCTCCTAAAATCTCATTTTCTTTTCTCTCATTTTCTCTCAACCCAAACACTTTCTCTCCAGAGTTTTTCTTCTGATTTTGTCACTCAAATCTCTCTTTTCAATTCTCTTTTGATTGCTAATCATCACATCAACAAAACCTCACCATTTGCTACTTGATTCTTCAAGCTTTTTGGTTCTAAAAGAGGAGAAACTCAAGTTTGGAGGTAAGAACGTCCTTCTCCTCTAAACTATCAGTTCTTTACTGAAATTCCTAAGTTCTCAATCCTTAATTGATGTTTTATAAATGGCTTTTAAGTTGTGTAATGGATCTTGGCTTTAAAATGCAAGATTTGGTGATTTTTGATGAATTTTCGTTTGATCTGTTAAAGCTGTGAGTTGAGGTGTGTTTTTGATGTTAAATGAACATTAATTTTATAAGGAATTGAGTTTTGATTAATGCAATCCCGGATAGGTTGAATTTCCTAAGTTTAGCTTGTGATTCTTGGTTGTTTTTGGTGTGATCTTGTGGATCTGATGTTGCTGGAGGTATAAGGATGTTATTAGGTTCTTTTTAGATGTTAAATGATGATAAAGGATGTTTAGTTTTGATGGTTTATGGTTGGGCTTTGTTGAGGAGTTGTTTGGATGCATTTTCGGTTGTGTTTGGTGGCCGAAAATGGAGTGTGGATGAGAGCAGCGAGTTTAGGTGCTTTCATTGAAGCTATTAATGCATGATGATGCATTAATCCTCTGCTTTGATGTGTTTAAAACAGGGGAGTCATCTTTGGATCCAAGTGTTGGTGATCCGGAAGCTTGAATTGGTGCTTCGGTAAGAGGCGAAGTGGAATCGGTGAGTGAAATTGGGTTTTCGGCTTTGAAACCAATGTCTTGGGAGCTTAGTCTAAGTCTAAACAACTTTACTAAGCTCAAGTGTAAGTTTTCGGAAAAACTCTCTTGTGGTGGCCATGGTTTGGTTGTTATGCAATGTGGTTTATTGCATGTTTTAAATTCTGTTTTGAAAGCATGATTTAGCATGGTTATTGCTGATTTTGTAAGCCATATGTTGAAGGAAGCTCAAGGTAAGAGTTCCTTGTTTTTGAACATTGTTTAAATGTGGTTTGATGCTTAAAAATGCATGATGTTTATGGCTTGGTTAAATGCTTTAAAACAGTGGATTATTTGATGATAATGATGTATATTGGCAAGTGATGTTTTGAAAAAAAGTTAAGGTCACTAAGGTGGTTAAAAGTCCTTGAGTGAGCCTTGTGGATTCTAAGAACTTCATGGTGGTTAAAAGTCCATGAGTGATTCTTGTTAAGGTCACTAAGGTGGTTAAAAGTCCTTGAGTGAGCCTTGTTACTTAAGAACATCAAGGTGGTTAAAAGTCCTTGGATGGTTCTTGTTAAGGACACAAAGGTGGTTAAAAGTCCTTGTGTGGTCCTTGCCATGGTGTTTAAAAGTCCATGGGCCAAGGTGTTTAAAAGTCCTTGGGGTGAAACTTGTAAAGGACACAAAGGTGGTTAAAAGTCCTTGTGTGGTCCTTGTGAAATATAAGATCACAATGGTGTTTAAAAGTCCATGTGTGAGTCTTATGTTGATCTTGTTTTAAAAAGATGGAACTTATCACTTGTGGCCAATATGACATGTAATGATATGGAAGCATGTATTGCTTGTTTAAGAATGCTTGAAAGCATGTATAAATGATGTTTTGAAGAATGATTTATAAAGTGTTTTATAAATGCATTATTGAATGGTTTTAATGAGCATTCCTCACTAAGCTTTTGCTTACGCTCTCTCTTTTCTTAAACCAATAATGCAGAGCATTAGAGTGCTTTGAGGGCAGCAAGGAAGGCAAGCAATCAAGTGGGAATTAAGCTCAAAGTATGGCAAGGTTTTCTTGTACACCCTTAGCTTTTGGCATTTGGCAATGGGGGACCAATATGGATGTTTTGGGAGATGTTTTGAACTCCTTAAGTGTGTTTAATGTTGTTGGAAATGCTGGTTTTTGTAATTGGCCATTATATGTTGATTTGGAGGTTTTATGCTTGAATGGTTTGCTTGTATAGGAAGCATGCCTATAGATTTGGGGCTTTTCATATATGATGATATATTGTTGATTGGTTGATGCAGATATGTCTCATGTATGTTGTATGAGTTGCTGGTAAAGTTTGGTAGCATTTGGAGCATGATTGGTTGGTCAATTGTGTGTTTAAGCATGCATTTTGCTGCATTCTGTGCAGGTCGTTTCGGAACAGTGGCTACCGTTTCGGAACGGGTGCCTTGTAGTAACCCAGGCGTCCGAAACGGGAGACACCGTTTCGAAACGGGAAGTCCTCTGCCAGCCCTCGTTTTGGTACGCGTTGCGGAACGGCCCCGTGTTTCGAAACAGGCTCTCCCTGTTTCGGAACAGCCGACCGTTGGGGGCTGACATTGGCTGTTAAATGTTTTGGAATGTTTGCATTTTGGTCCTGAATTTTGTTTGTGCAATTGTATGAGTTTGGAATGTCCGTTTGAGCTGAAATTTGACAGAGAAGCATGAAACTTGACTAATTACAAGTTGGTAACTTTAATTTGGGTTAAGACCTTATAATTTGCAGAAATTACATTTTGGTCCCTAAAGTTGTAAATTGTTCAATTGGGTCCCTGTTTGATCTCTGATGTTTATGATCTTTGAGTATGCTGTTTGAATGATCATAACTAGGGTTAATGTGCATCTAGACAAGTTTAAAAAGAAAAAAAAGGGTCGTTAATCAAGGTTGACTTTCGGGTTGACTTTGGTTTTCCCCGTGTGACTTTCTTAATTCGGGTCAACCGTCTAGGCCGGGTTAAGGGGGTTACATTTGGTGGTATCAGAGCTGAGTTCTCGAGTAATTGGGAATGATTGTGTGCATGATTGAAGTATGTATGCTATGTATGCTTGATTGAGTGAAAGCATGATGAGTGGTTTGTGATTTTGATGCAATTGAGTTGTATGATGTGGTGAAGCATGTTGTGGGTACCCATTGCCAAATCAAAGCTAATGATATGATGTTGATTTTAAGTGAAATTGAGCTTGAGTACTTGGATTGCTTACCTTGCTGGACCTGACTTTGTTTATTTGCATTGTGATTGCATGGTTAGAATATGGCACCACGTAGAGAGTTGAGAAGTAATGTGCGAGCTACGGCTCCGAATGAGAATGAGAATGAGGAAAATGCGGGAAGTGCAGTGTTACCTCCTCCTCCGCCTGGTGGTGGTGGTGCTGAGGGTGAAAGAGCTGAAGCTGCAGCTGGTGCTGGAGCTGCTGGACCTGAGGTTGGTCAGGGGCAAGCTATGCCTGACATGACGATGTTGGTGCAAGCTATTGCTGGTGCTTTTCGAGCGGCAGTAGCTGGAGCTCAAGGAGCTGGGCATCAGGGAGATGCTGGTGTTAGATTACCCTTGGAGCGCTTACGCAGTCTTGGGGGGACTGAGTTCAGGGGTATGTCTACTGAAGGTTCTGAGTCCTGGATGGAGAGTACCAAGAGGATCTTGGGTCATATGAGTTGCACTGATGTGCAAAAGCTGGGTTGTGTTGTATCCTTGCTACAGGATGACGCTTATACGTGGTGGACGACCACTATAGCTGGGATGGCTGAAGCTGACATAACTTGGACATTCTTTCAGAATGTGTTCAAGAGGAGGTATCTTGGAGTGAGGTACCTGGATGAAAAGAAGCGAGAGTTCATGTCTCTTACCCAAGGGAGCATGACTGTGGCTGAGTATGAGGTTCAGTTTGTTAGACTCAGTCAGTATGCACCTGAGCTGATACATGATGAGCGTGCGAGGTGCGAAAGATTCTGTTATGGTTTAGTGACGGATGTGAAAATGTATGTGCTGGCCACCGAGTATGATGATTTTGATGTGTTGGTGGGCCGAGCTAAGGATATTGAGATGAACTTGGGTTTGTCTGCTAGAGGTGCTGGAGCAAGTTCTGGAAAGCGAGCTGCTGAGTATAGTTCCGGTGGTGGACGTAACAAGAGGGGACGTGATCAGAAGTATCAGTCCTCGGCCAAGAGAGGTGGTGGAGCACCTGCTCGGGGAGGCAATGCTAGAGCTGATCCGAGTGCTTGTTGGATTTGTGGATCACGTGGTCACATGAAGCGTGACTGTCCTCGTGCTGTGAGAGAGGTGCAAGCTCCTGTTGCGGCAGCTAGTAACGGATGCTGGAATTATGGATCTGCGGATCACTTGAGGCGAGAGTGTCCTATGTTGGCTGGTGGCCAAGTGCGTGCTCCTGTTGTTGCTGCACCGCAGAGAGGTCGTGGTCGCGGCCGTGGTAATTTTCAGCGAAGAGAGGAAGGTGGTCGAGGAGTGGCCCATGTTGTGGCTATTCAGCCTGAGGGTGGAGGTCAAGCGAGGGTGTATGCTCAGCGGGAGGGGAGGAATGACGCGGATGTGATTGCAGGTACCTTTACTTTGCAATCCTTGTCATTACTTTCCTTGATAGATTCTGGATCTACGCATTCATACATTTTGCGTGAGCATACTGAATTGCTTGGTTTGCCTGTCGAGTCTTTGGATGTTGGTGTTCGTATCACTAGTTCTTTTGGTGAGACTGTTGTGACTCGAAAGTTGTATAGAAGGTGTCCTTTGGTTGTTCAAGAACATGTTTTTCATGTTGACCTTATGGAGCTGCCTTTCTATGGTTTTGATGTGATCCTTGGTATGGATTGGCTTGCTGAGCATCGTGCTGTTGTGGATTGTGAAAATAAGCGAGTTTCGCTGAAGCTTGCGGATGATTATGAAGTTGTTGTGGTTGGTGAGAATGTGAAGTTTCTTGCCAATGTGGTGTCTACCTTGGAGGCAAGCAGGATGCTGAGGCAAAGCTGTGAAGCTTATCTAGCTTTTGTGATGAATCCTAGCTCTAAGGAGTTGCGGGTGCAAGATATCAGAGTTGTGAAGGAGTTTCCTGGTGTGTTTCCTGAGGAGTTGCCTGGTTTACCTCCTAATCGCGAGGTGGAGTTTGGAATTGAGTTGTATGAGAATACAACTCCTGTGTCCATTACCCCTTATAGAATGGCACCTAAGGAACTGAAAGGAGCTGAAGATGCAGTTGCAAGAGTTGCTTGATCGTGGTTTCATTCGGCCAAGTGTGTCACCTTGGGGTGCACCAGTCTTGTTTGTGAAGAAGAAGGATGGCACTATGAGAATGTGCATTGATTACCGTCAGCTGAACAAGTTGACTATCAAGAATCGATATCCTTTGCCGAGAATTGATGATCTCTTTGATCAATTTCGGGGAGCTGCTGTGTTCTCCAAGATTGACTTGAGGTCAGGGTATTATCAGTTGAAGGTGAAGGATGTGGATGTGCCTAAGACAGCTTTCAGGACAAGGTATGGGCATTATGAGTTCCTTGTGATGCCGTTTGGGTTGACAAATGCTCCTGCTGCTTTCATGGACATGATGAACCGTGTGTTTCATGAATACCTGGACAAGTTCGTTGTGGTGTTCATTGATGATATCCTCGTGTACTCGCGTACTGAGGAGGAGCATGAAGAGCATTTGAGGATTGTTTTGCAAGCTTTGTTGGAAAATCAGCTTTATGCTAAGCTGAGCAAGTGTGAGTTTTGGCTTAAGGAGGTGGTGTTTCTTGGGCATGTAGTTTCTGCTGAGGGGATTCGTGTTGATCCTCAGAAGATTGAGGCGGTGATGAACTAGAAGGTTCCTAAGTCTGTTCATGAGGTCCGTAGTTTCCTTGGTTTGGCGGGATACTATCGGAGGTTTGTGGATGGTTTTTCTAAGATTGCTGCACCTTTGACAAAGTTGTTGCAGAAGGATGTTAAGTATGAGTGGACGGAGGCGAGACAACAGGCTTTTGAGAAGCTTAAGGCGGCTTGACGCAAGCTCCTATCTTGGTTCAGCCTAAATCAGGGAAAGAGTTTGTGGTCTACAGTGATGCGTCCTATGTTGGTTTGGGATGTGTGCTGATGCAAGAGGGTAAGGTGGTAGCTTATGCGTCGCGGCAGTTGAAAGTGCATGAGCGCAATTATCCTACGCATGATATTGAGTTGGCTGCAGTGGTTTTTACTCTGAAGATCTGGAGACATTATCTGTATGGTGAGAAGTGTACTGTGTACACGGATCGCAAGAGTTTGAGGTATCTAATGTCTCAGAAGGAGTTGAATCTTAGGCAGCGGCGTTGGTTGGAGTTGCTCAAGGATTATGATTTGACGATTGAGTACCATCCTGGAAAGGCTAATGTTGTTGCGGATGCCTTGAGTAGGAAGGTAGCTGTTGAGCTGAGGGCTATGTTTGCCAGTTTGAGTATTTCGCGAGATGGTGGTCTTGTAGCTGAGTTGCAAGTGAAACCATCTTTGGTTCAGTTGATCAAGGAAAAGCAGTTGCTGGATGATTCCTTGGTGTCTCATGTTCAGGATATCGCGGAGGGTAGGCCTTCGGATTTCTGTTTTAATGATGATGGTGTGTTGTGTTTTGGGAGTCGAATAGTAGTGCCCAATGATGTTGAGTTTGGGCGTGCTATTCTGACTGAAGGTCATAGTAGTCCTTTTGCTATGCACCCTGGTAGTACTAAGATGTATCGTGATCTTCGTGATGAGTACTATTGGGTGGGTTTGAAGAAGGATGTTGCAGAGTTTGTGAGCAAGTGTTTGGTGTGTCAGTGGGTTAAGGCTGAGCATCAGGTTCCTTCAGGGTTGTTGCAACCGTTGAGAATCCCTGAATGGAAGTGGGAAAGGGTTACCATGGATTTTGTATCTGGTTTGCCTTTGTCACCATCGAAGAAGAATTCGGTTTGGGTGATTGTAGATCGCCTGACGAAGTGTGCGCATTTCTTGCCTGTGCATACTATGTTTTCTTTGGATAAGCTAGCAGAGCTGTACATTGCTGAGATTGTGCGGCTGCATGGTGTGCCTAAGTCGATTGTGTCGGATAGGGATCCGAGGTTCACATCGCGTTTCTGGCAGTGTTTGCATCAAGCTTTGGGTACAAGGTTGAATTTCAGTACGTCTTATCATCCTCAGTCGGATGGTCAGTCAGAGCGTGTTATCCAGATTTTGGAGGATATGTTGAGGTGCTGCGTGATTGAGTTTCAGGGCTCTTGGGAGAAGCATTTGCCTTTGGTGGAGTTTGCTTATAACAATAGTTATCAGGCGAGTATTCAAATGGCACCTTATGAGGCTTTGTACGGGAGGAAGTGTAGGACTCCTCTTTGTTGGGCTGAAACTGGTCAAAAGTTGGTTTCGATGTCGGCTTTGTTGAAAGGAACCACCGAGAAGGTGAAGCTTATTTGTGAGCGGTTGAAGGCAGCCTCTAATCGGCAAAAGTCTTACGCGGATTTGAAGCGTAAGGAGATTGAGTATGCGGTGGGTGAGCGTGTGTTCTTGAAGGTTTCGCCTTGGAAGAAGGTGATGAGGTTTGGTCGGAAGGGTAAGTTGAGCCCTAGGTACATTGGACCATATGAGGTGGTTGAGCGTGTGGGTCCTGTTGCGTATCGGTTGAGGTTACCTCAAGAGTTGGAGAAGATTCATGATGTGTTTCATGTTTCTATGCTCCGGAAGTATAGATCTGATCCCTCGCATGTGATGCCTGTGGAGGAAGTGGAATTGAATCCGGATTTGACCTATGATGAGGAACCGGTGAAGGTTCTGGATGCGGATAGCAAGGTTCTTCGTGGCAAGACCATCGAGTTGGTGAAGGTGCTGTGGAAGCATTGTGGTGTTGAGGAAGCCACGTGGGAGCGGAAGGATGACATGCTGAAGCAGTTTCCTTATCTCTTTCCTTCAGGTAAATTTCGAGGACGAAATTTCTTAAGGGGGGGGAGAGTTGTAACGCCCCGGTTTTGGGCTTGGAAGTTTGGGCGTTGACCGGTTTGGTCAAAGTGCTGTTCGAATATAAAAAGGTGAAATTAGGAAAGCCTAGTTCGGGTTGCATTAAAAATATGGAAAAATGTTCTAAAATCCTCTTTTAATATATATAAGTGAACTGTGAAATCAATTTTACAAAATGAGGTTTGGAAGGGTGACATTTTGGCTAGTGACCAAAATGTAATTTTTGAAAGTTGCGTGACTGTTTTAGAAAGGATTGAAACTTTGAATCTTTAAGGAGCTATTTACCCAAAGGGAGTTTCTCCAGATTTTTCTAAGATATTTAATGTTTAATTCTGATTTTTAAACATAAAGAAAGTGGAGGGAAGTTATTTCTAACTAATTTTCTCCTAAAATCTCATTTTCTTTTCTCTCATTTTCTCTCAACCCAAACACTTTCTCTCCAGAGTTTTTCTTCTGATTTTGTCACTCAAATCTCTCTTTTCAATTCTCTTTTGATTGCTAATCATCACATCAACAAAACCTCACCATTTGCTACTTGATTCTTCAAGCTTTTTGGTTCTAAAAGAGGAGAAACTCAAGTTTGGAGGTAAGAACGTCCTTCTCCTCTAAACTATCAGTTCTTTACTGAAATTCCTAAGTTCTCAATCCTTAATTGATGTTTTATAAATGGCTTTTAAGTTGTGTAATGGATCTTGGCTTTAAAATGCAAGATTTGGTGATTTTTGATGAATTTTCGTTTGATCTGTTAAAGTTGTGAGTTGAGGTGTGTTTTTGATGTTAAATGAACATTAATTTGATAAGGAATTGAATTTTGATTAATGCAATCTCGGATAGGTTGAATTTCCTAAGTTTAGCTTGTGATTCTTGGTTGTTTTTGGTGTGATCTTGTGGATCTGATGTTGCTGGAGGTATAAGGATGTTATTAGGTTCTTTTTAGATGTTAAATGATGATAAAGGATGTTTAGTTTTGATGGTTTATGGCTGGGCTTTGTTGAGGAGTTGTTTGAATGCATTTTCGGTTGTGTTTGGTGGCCGAAAATGGAGTGTGGATGAGAGCAGCGAGTTTAGGTGCTTTCATTGAAGCTATTAATGCATGATGATGCATTAATCCTCTGCTTTGATGTGTTTAAAACAGGGGAGTCATCTTTGGATCCAAGTGTTGGTGATCCGAAAGCTTGAATTGGTGCTTCGGCAAGAGGCGAAGTGGAATCGGTGAGTGAAATTGGGTTTTCGGCTTTGAAACCAATGTCTTGGGAGCTTAGTCTAAGTCTAAACAACTTTACTAAGCTCAAGTGTAAGTTTTCGGAAAAACTCTCTTGTGGTGGCCATGGTTTGGTTGTTATGCAATGTGGTTTATTGCATGTTTTAAATTCTGTTTTGAAAGCATGATTTAGCATGGTTATTGCTGATTTTGTAAGCCATATGTTGAAGGAAGCTCAAGGTAAGAGTTCCTTGTTTTTGAACATTGTTTAAATGTGGTTTGATGCTTAAAAATGCATGATGTTTATGGCTTGGTTAAATGCTTTAAAACAGTGGATTATTTGATGATAATGATGTATATTGGCAAGTGATGTTTTGAAAAAAAGTTAAGGTCACTAAGGTGGTTAAAAGTCCTTGAGTGAGCCTTGTGGATTCTAAGAACTTCATGGTGGTTAAAAGTCCATGAGTGATTCTTGTTAAGGTCACTAAGGTGGTTAAAAGTCCTTGAGTGAGCCTTGTTACTTAAGAACATCAAGGTGGTTAAAAGTCCTTGGATGGTTCTTGTTAAGGACACAAAGGTGGTTAAAAGTCCTTGTGTGGTCCTTTCCATGGTGTTTAAAAGTCCATGGGCCAAGGTGTTTAAAAGTCCTTGGGGCCAAGGTGTTTAAAAGTCCTTGGGGTGAAACTTGTAAAGGACACAAAGGTGGTTAAAAGTCCTTGTGTGGTCCTTGTGAAATATAAGATCACAATGGTGTTTAAAAGTCCATGTGTGAGTCTTATGTTGATCTTGTTTTAAAAAGATGGAACTTATCACTTGTGGCCAATATGACATGTAATGATGTGGAAGCATGTATTGCTTGTTTAAGAATGCTTGAAAGCATGTATAAATGATGTTTTGAAGAATGATTTATAAAGTGTTTTATAAATGCATTATTGAATGGTTTTAATGAGCATTCCTCACTAAGCTTTTGCTTACGCTCTCTCTTTTCTTAAACCAATAATGCAGAGCATTAGAGTGCTTTGAGGGCAGCAAGGAAGGCAAGCAATCAAGTGGGAATTAAGCTCAAAGTATGGCAAGGTTTTCTTGTACACCCTTAGCTTTTGGCATTTGGCAATGGGGGACCAATATGGATGTTTTGGGAGATGTTTTGAACTCCTTAAGTGTGTTTAATGTTGTTGGAAATGCTGGTTTTTGTAATTGGCCATTATATGTTGATTTGGAGGTTTTATGCTTGAATGGTTTGCTTGTATAGGAAGCATGCCTATAGATTTGGGGCTTTTCATATATGATGATATATTGTTGATTGGTTGATGCAGATATGTCTCATGTATGTTGTATGAGTTGCTGGTAAAGTTTGGTAGCATTTGGAGCATGATTGGTTGGTCAATTGTGTGTTTAAGCATGCATTTTGCTGCATTCTGTGCAGGTCGTTTCGAAACAGTGGCTACCGTTTCGGAACGGGTGCCTTGTAGTAACCCAGGCGTCCGAAACGGGAGACACCGTTTCGAAACGGGAAGTCCTCTGCCAGCCTTCGTTTCGGTACGTGTTGCAGAACGGCCCCGTGTTTCGAAACAGGCTCTCCCTGTTTCGGAACAGCCGACCGTTGGGGGCTGACATTGGCAGTTAAATGTTTTGGAATGTTTGCATTTTGGTCCTGAATCTTGTTTGTGCAATTGTATGAGTTTGGAATGTCCGTTTGAGCTGAAATTTGACAGAGAAGCATGAAACTTGGCTAATTACAAGTTTGTAACTTTAATTTGGGTTAAGACCTTATAATTTGCAGAAATTACATTTTGGTCCCTAAAGTTGTAAATTATTCAATTGGGTCCCTGTTTGATATCTGATGTTTATGATCTTTGAGTATGCTGTTTGAATGATCATAAATAGGGTTAATGTGCATCTAGACAAGTTTAAAAAGAAAAAAAAAGGTCGTTAATCAAGGTTGACTTTCGAGTTGACTTTGGTTTTCCCCGTGTGACTTTCTTAATTCGGGTCAACCGTCTAGGCCGGGTTAAGGGGGTTACAGATTGTATAATGTACATTGAACCTTTTTTGGATATTTTGGACCCTATATATATTTATTTAATATTGGGTTTTGTCATTTATTTATATGTTGGTTTTATTTATAAATTTTATATTTTATATGGGTACCCGGAAAAAATACGGGTATTACAGCTGCCCTTCTTTGCTCATTGTTGTGGAACAGAAATAGGGTAAAGATTGAAAAGACACGGATTTTGTCCAAGCTGTCTGACCATCGAAGTTTGAAGCTATTCTTCTGGTCATGGATCGCCTCAACCTCTTCTATGCTAATATGTCTCTCAGTAAAGACGTTGAATAAGAAAGCTCTTCTTATTGTGAACTTCTTCATTCTTCGGAAATATGCTCTTCTCATTTAGAACCTCGACACAAACTCGTCTCATTGGGAGTTCTATCTTCACCGGATGAACTCTTCTCATTTGAAGTTCTTTCTTTGTTGAGAATGGACTCTTCACATTAAGAGTTCTTTCTTTGCTGAACGAACTCTTCACATTAGGAGCTCTGTCTTTGCTGAGCAAACTCTTCAAATTAGGAGCCTTGTGAAGAATTATTCTCATTTTGAGTTCTTTGGTCTTCTTGAAATATTGATCCACCTTTCTCTTTGTAAAGTTGTTGAACAAACAAGTTCTTCATTCTAACTCTTCATTCTTCTGACATGTTGGATAAGGTCTAAACTATCCATTCTTTTGAAACGCGATGAAGCCATGAATCATTATACTCTTCATTCCTTCGAAATGCTTATCCACCTCTCTGTAAAGGTGTTAAACAAGCGAGCTCTTCTCATTTGGAAGTCTGAATTCTTTGTTGGGCGAACTCTTCTTGTTAGGAGCTCACCATTCTTGCAAAGAGAAGTATTATCAATTAATAAGGATTCTTCTTGGTGTAATATGAGACATCTTCAATTTTTCACTTGAAGCACTGAAATCTTTAAAGTCATTGCTTTTCTACTTATGGTGACTTGATCTTTCAATCTAAAACTCGCATCAGATCTCTTGTTGCTTTCCCTATTGGTCTATCTTTTCTACACTCAGAAATTGCATGACCAGCAAAATTCAAATCTATCCTTAATCTTCCAACATAACTGTAAATCAAATGTAAAACTTGGGTATATCATTAAGAAACTTCAAGTGTTTCAATGAGAAACGTTAAAACTTTTGACCAGTTAAGCATTAAATCCTCTTCATTTGAGCTCAGAGTCGATCTATCTCATTTTCTATTCTCTCTTTTTAACTGGTAACCCAAGAGGTTAATATCTTTGTCGATATTGTGCCCCAATTGTCTTACTGTGACGCCATCCAAAAGGTTCTCATCATTTCTGGAGGTGTCGGCCTCAAGGACTTGGAATCACGTCCTAGGGACTTACTAATGACCCGAAGGATTTACAATTGTACTACACTTCATATTCTTTGCAAACAATCGAATATCTTTGCAGAGATCTGATCCGCCTCTTCAAACGGATTGAAATCTTTGCTGAGATCCGCCTCTTCAAATTGGTTAAAATCTTTGCTGAGATATGCCTTTGTAAATGGAATATCTCTGCCTCTGTAAACGGAGTGTCTTAAGATTCGTCTTTGTAAATGAAATATCTTGAGATATGCCTCTGTAAACAGAATGTCTTGAGAACCGCCTTTATAAACGGAATGTCTCTGCCTCTTCAAACGGGCTAAAAGCTTTGTTGAAATTCGTCTCTTCAAACAGGTTGAAACCCTCACTGAGTTTTGTCTCTTCAAACGGGTTGTAATCTTTGCTAAGATCTACTTCCTCAATTTCAAAGTTGTAAATTGAAATCTAACTTGTTCTTTGCTAATTCTTTAAATTCCTTCCAAAACATGCAAAATGCTTGGAATGTATGAATTAGCATGCCCCTATCTTATGGATGTCTAGTTATGAATGATGCATGAATGTTGTCAATTGAGGACCACTTGGGTGAGCTTTCATTTTTAGAGAAGCTCAAATTTCTTTGCTTCATTTTTTAAAAACTCGCTTGTTGTAAAAGCAACTCATCTCACACTCGGGTTCAATCTTCAGTATCTCTGCATTTTTCTCTAAAGCGCCTTTTCAGGTTTTCACTTTAGATTGCTTTTCTCAAAGCGCCCTTCTGGGTTTTCACTTTGATTTTTTCTTTTTCTCTTTTTCTCAAGGCACCCTTTCGGGTTTTCACCTCGGTTTTTCTTTTTTCTCTCTTGTTCTCAAGGCGTCATTCCGAGTTTTCACCTCGGCTTTTTCTTTTTCTCTTTTTCTTTTTCTTTTTTCCTTTTTCTTTTTTCTTTTTTTCTTTTTCTTTTTCATTTCTTTTTCTTTTTTCTTTTTCTTTTTTCTTTATTTTTCTTTTGAAAATTCCTTTGTGAGTTTTCACCTTGTCTTCATTTCCTGATGTTTCTTTTTGCTCCAAATAAGGCTGATGGAACTCGTACTTTCCTTTCATAGATTCTTCCCATAAGCTCTTCTCTTTCCATATCTCATCACGCACTTTACGTTGGAAAAACTCATGTATTGATGACAACTCATTTCTTATGGAGCAATTCTTTCTGCGTCTTTATTCAACTTTTTTGACATCACTCTTGTTCATGATTTCAAAGGGATCATCACTTCTGTTATTTCAGCTTGTGGGCCATATTCATCAAAAGAAAACATATTCTTCTGGGAAGTTCGTTGCGGCATTGCCCCACTCTTGAATCCAACTATCATCTTTGTTTGCTCTAACATTCACAAAGCTTTCTTGTCTTGCAATGCCTTTGAAGTAACAATTTTTAGACGTAATGATCTTTGCTTTTGAATAGGATGAACCTTTAATGGATCAATCATGCTGCAGCTTTTTTCCAAAAGATAGCCCATGTTCTATCTTTGCCCCAGGGTTGTCTATGTTACTTTCTTGTAGCTTTGTTTAAATGTTTATGAAACTATGAGTTGTGTCATTTTCCTCGTCATACTTTTCATCATTAATCAAGTATCGAGGCCACCTCTTGTTCTGCTTGTACTTAAAGGATTAGTACATCATTATAATACCCACGAAATCTTTTGCTTTTCTTATATCTAATCAATTTATATGTAAGATGCTTGTTGAAACAATAAGTGAAAGGCTCAAATATTATTTTAATAAATTGGGATAATTTGATAAGTCATGGAAAACATGATAAGTTCAATACAATGCCCCAGATACCCACTGTATAAAGGAACGAGAACCTTTCAACCGAAATAGAGCCTTTCAACCCCAAATTTCCTTAAAATTGCAAATTTCGAGAAGGTTTCTTACCAGATGCCTAACCTCAAATGCTTTTGAAATGCCCTTTTAGGTTTTCAGCTCAAATCCTCATTTGGTTTCAAGACGCTCTTTGCAGATTTTTATCGTGAACCCCCTTTGCTTTTGATTTTTCTATTTTTTTATTTTTTGATTCTTTTTCTTTTGATTTTTTATTTTGATATCTAAGGCGCCTTTTGGGTTTTCACTCCGCTTTTTCTTTATTTTCCTTTTTTCACTCACTTTTTTAATTCTTTGAGTGTAACACTTCTTGACCGAGTCTAAGTTTATTGAATTGCTTAGCTCATATCCGATCATCTCTGGTTAAAATCAACTCTCCTCCAGAAAGAGGTCTCTTTAATGTACAACCCTTTCCAATTAGGCATCCATTTCCCACGAAAATCTTTATGAACTAGCAAGATCCTTTCAAGCACTAGATCCCCTTCTTGGAATTCTTTTGGACAAACTTTCATTGTTGTGAGCTTGCATCGTTCTTTCTTGGTACATCTAACCATGTCAAATTACTTTTAGTCTCCTCTCTTCAATGAGATTCAAATGAACTTATCGAGCTTTTACTTGTTCTGCAACGTCCAATTTCACATCTATCAATACTCGACGACAAAATCTGAACCTCAATTAGTCATGTTGCTTCCATTCATAGACTAAAGAATACAATGTTGCCCCTATTCAAAGGTATGGGCATTATGAGTTCCTTGTGATGCCGTTTGGGTTGACAAATGCTCCTGCTGCTTTCATGGACATGATGAACCGTGTGTTTCATGAATACCTGGACAAGTTCGTTGTGGTGTTCATTGATGATATCCTCGTGTACTCGCGTACTGAGGAGGAGCATGAAGAGCATTTGAGGATTGTTTTGCAAGCTTTGTTGGAAAATCAGCTTTATGCTAAGCTGAGCAAGTGTGAGTTTTGGCTTAAGGAGGTGGTGTTTCTTGGGCATGTAGTTTCTGCTGAGGGGATTCGTGTTGATCCTCAGAATATTGAGGCGATGATGAACTGGAAGGTTCCTAAGTCTGTTCATGAGGTCCGTAGTTTCCTTGGTTTGGCGGGATACTATCGGAGGTTTGTGGATGGTTTTTCTAAGATTGCTGCACCTTTGACAAAGTTGTTGCAAAAGGATGTTAAGTATGAGTGGACGGAGGCGAGACAACAGGCTTTTGAGAAGCTTAAGGCGGCTTGACGCAAGCTCCTATCTTGGTTCAGCCTGAATCAGGGAAAGAGTTTGTGGTTTACAGTGATGCGTCCTATGTTGGTTTGGGATGTGTGCTGATGCAAGAGGGTAAGGTGGTAGCTTATGCGTCGCGGCAGTTGAAAGTGCATGAGCGCAATTATCCTACGCATGATATTGAGTTGGCTGCAGTGGTTTTTACTCTGAAGATCTGGAGACATTATCTGTATGGTGAGAAGTGTACTGTGTACACGGATCGCAAGAGTTTGAGGTATCTAATGTCTCAGAAGGAGTTGAATCTTAGGCAGCGGCGTTGGTTGGAGTTGCTCAAGGATTATGATTTGACGATTGAGTACCATCCTGGAAAGGCTAATGTTGTTGCGGATGCCTTGAGTAGGAAGGTAGCTGTTGAGCTGAGGGCTATGTTTGCCAGTTTGAGTATTTCGCGAGATGGTGGTCTTGTAGCTGAGTTGCAAGTGAAACCATCTTTGGTTCAGTTGATCAAGGAAAAGCAGTTGCTGGATGATTCCTTGGTGTCTCATGTTCAGGATATCGCGGAGGGTAGGCCTTCGGATTTCTGTTTTAATGATGATGGTGTGTTGTGTTTTGGGAGTCGAATAGTAGTGCCCAATGATGTTGAGTTTGGGCGTGCTATTCGGACTGAAGGTCATAGTAGTCCTTTTGCTATGCACCCTGGTAGTACTAAGATGTATCGTGATCTTCGTGATGAGTACTATTGGGTGGGTTTGAAGAAGGATGTTGCAGAGTTTGTGAGCAAGTGTTTGGTGTGTCAGTGGGTTAAGGCTGAGCATCAGGTTCCTTCAGGGTTGTTGCAACCGTTGAGAATCCCTGAATGGAAGTGGGAAAGGGTTACCATGGATTTTGTATCTGGTTTGCCTTTGTCACCATCGAAGAAGAATTCGGTTTGGGTGATTGTAGATCGCCTGACGAAGTGTGCGCATTTCTTGCCTGTGCATACTATGTTTTCTTTGGATAAGCTAGCAGAGCTGTACATTGCTGAGATTGTGCGGCTGCATGGTGTGCCTAAGTCGATTGTGTCGGATAGGGATCCGAGGTTCACATCGCGTTTCTGGCAGTGTTTGCATCAAGCTTTGGGTACAAGGTTGAATTTCAGTACGTCTTATCATCCTCAGTCGGATGGTCAGTCAGAGCGTGTTATCCAGATTTTGGAGGATATGTTGAGGTGCTGCGTGATTGAGTTTCAGGGCTCTTGGGAGAAGCATTTGCCTTTGGTGGAGTTTGCTTATAACAATAGTTATCAGGCGAGTATTCAAATGGCACCTTATGAGGCTTTGTACGGGAGGAAGTGTAGGACTCCTCTTTGTTGGGCTGTAACTGGTCAAAAGTTGGTTTCGATGCCGGCTTTGTTGAAAGGAACCACCGAGAAGGTGAAGCTTATTTGTGAGCGGTTGAAGGCAGCCTCTAATCGGCAAAAGTCTTACGCGGATTTGAAGCGTAAGGAGATTGAGTATGCGGTGGGTGAGCGTGTGTTCTTGAAGGTTTCGCCTTGGAAGAAGGTGATGAGGTTTGGTCGGAAGGGTAAGTTGAGCCCTAGGTACATTGGACCATATGAGGTGGTTGAGCGTGTGGGTCCTGTTGCGTATCGGTTGAGGTTACCTCAAGAGTTGGAGAAGATTCATGATGTGTTTCATGTTTCTATGCTCCGGAAGTATAGATCTGATCCCTCGCATGTGATGCCTGTGGAGGAAGTGGAATTGAATCCGGATTTGACCTATGATGAGGAACCGGTGAAGGTTCTGGATGCGGATAGCAAGGTTCTTCGTGGCAAGACCATCGAGTTGGTGAAGGTGCTGTGGAAGCATTGTGGTGTTGAGGAAGCCACGTGGGAGCGGAAGGATGACATGCTGAAGCAGTTTCCTTATCTCTTTCCTTCAGGTAAATTTCGAGGACGAAATTTCTTAAGGGGGGGAGAGTTGTAACGCCCCGGTTTTGGGCTTGGAAGTTTGGGCGTTGACCGGTTTGGTCAAAGTGCTGTTCGAATATAAAAAGGTGAAATTAGGAAAGCCTAGTTCGGGTTGCATTAAAAATATGGAAAAATGTTCTAAAATCCTCTTTTAATATATATAAGTGAACTGTGAAATCAATTTTACAAAATGAGGTTTGGAAGGGTGACATTTTGGCTAGTGACCAAAATGTAATTTTTGAAAGTTGCGTGACTGTTTTAGAAAGGATTGAAACTTTGAATCTTTAAGGAGCTATTTACCCAAAGGGAGTTTCTCCAGATTTTTCTAAGATATTTAATGTTTAATTCTGATTTTTAAACATAAAGAAAGTGGAGGGAAGTTATTTCTAACTAATTTTCTCCTAAAATCTCATTTTCTTTTCTCTCATTTTCTCTCAACCCAAACACTTTCTCTCCAGAGTTTTTCTTCTGATTTTGTCACTCAAATCTCTCTTTTCAATTCTCTTTTGATTGCTAATCATCACATCAACAAAACCTCACCATTTGCTACTTGATTCTTCAAGCTTTTTGGTTCTAAAAGAGGAGAAACTCAAGTTTGGAGGTAAGAACGTCCTTCTCCTCTAAACTATCAGTTCTTTACTGAAATTCCTAAGTTCTCAATCCTTAATTGATGTTTTATAAATGGCTTTTAAGTTGTGTAATGGATCTTGGCTTTAAAATGCAAGATTTGGTGATTTTTGATGAATTTTCGTTTGATCTGTTAAAGCTGTGAGTTGAGGTGTGTTTTTGATGTTAAATGAACATTAATTTGATAAGGAATTGAATTTTGATTAATGCAATCTCGGATAGGTTGAATTTCCTAAGTTTAGCTTGTGATTCTTGGTTGTTTTTGGTGTGATCTTGTGGATCTGATGTTGCTGGAGGTATAAGGATGTTATTAGGTTCTTTTTAGATGTTAAATGATGATAAAGGATGTTTAGTTTTGATGGTTTATGGCTGGGCTTTGTTGAGGAGTTGTTTGAATGCATTTTCGGTTGTGTTTGGTGGCCGAAAATGGAGTGTGGATGAGAGCAGCGAGTTTAGGTGCTTTCATTGAAGCTATTAATGCATGATGATGCATTAATCCTCTGCTTTGATGTGTTTAAAACAGGGGAGTCATCTTTGGATCCAAGTGTTGGTGATCCGGAAGCTTGAATTGGTGCTTCGGCAAGAGGCGAAGTGGAATCGGTGAGTGAAATTGGGTTTTCGGCTTTGAAACCAATGTCTTGGGAGCTTAGTCTAAGTCTAAACAACTTTACTAAGCTCAAGTGTAAGTTTTCGGAAAAACTCTCTTGTGGTGGCCATGGTTTGGTTGTTATGCAATGTGGTTTATTGCATGTTTTAAATTCTGTTTTGAAAGCATGATTTAGCATGGTTATTGCTGATTTTGTAAGCCATATGTTGAAGGAAGCTCAAGGTAAGAGTTCCTTGTTTTTGAACATTGTTTAAATGTGGTTTGATGCTTAAAAATGCATGATGTTTATGGCTTGGTTAAATGCTTTAAAACAGTGGATTATTTGATGATAATGATGTATATTGGCAAGTGATGTTTTGAAAAAAAGTTAAGGTCACTAAGGTGGTTAAAAGTCCTTGAGTGAGCCTTGTGGATTCTAAGAACTTCATGGTGGTTAAAAGTCCATGAGTGATTCTTGTTAAGGTCACTAAGGTGGTTAAAAGTCCTTGAGTGAGCCTTGTTACTTAAGAACATCAAGGTGGTTAAAAGTCCTTGGATGGTTCTTGTTAAGGACACAAAGGTGGTTAAAAGTCCTTGTGTGGTCCTTTCCATGGTGTTTAAAAGTCCATGGGCCAAGGTGTTTAAAAGTCCTTGGGGCCAAGGTGTTTAAAAGTCCTTGGGGTGAAACTTGTAAAGGACACAAAGGTGGTTAAAAGTCCTTGTGTGGTCCTTGTGAAATATAAGATCACAATGGTGTTTAAAAGTCCATGTGTGAGTCTTATGTTGATCTTGTTTTAAAAAGATGGAACTTATCACTTGTGGCCAATATGACATGTAATGATATGGAAGCATGTATTGCTTGTTTAAGAATGCTTGAAAGCATGTATAAATGATGTTTTGAAGAATGATTTATAAAGTGTTTTATAAATGCATTATTGAATGGTTTTAATGAGCATTCCTCACTAAGCTTTTGCTTACGCTCTCTCTTTTCTTAAACCAATAATGCAGAGCATTAGAGTGCTTTGAGGGCAGCAAGGAAGGCAAGCAATCAAGTGGGAATTAAGCTCAAAGTATGGCAAGGTTTTCTTGTACACCCTTAGCTTTTGGCATTTGGCAATGGGGGACCAATATGGATGTTTTGGGAGATGTTTTGAACTCCTTAAGTGTGTTTAATGTTGTTGGAAATGCTGGTTTTTGTAATTGGCCATTATATGTTGATTTGGAGGTTTTATGCTTGAATGGTTTGCTTGTATAGGAAGCATGCCTATAGATTTGGGGCTTTTCATATATGATGATATATTGTTGATTGGTTGATGCAGATATGTCTCATGTATGTTGTATGAGTTGCTGGTAAAGTTTGGTAGCATTTGGAGCATGATTGGTTGGTCAATTGTGTGTTTAAGCATGCATTTTGCTGCATTCTGTGCAGGTCGTTTCGAAACAGTGGCTACCGTTTCGGAACGGGTGCCTTGTAGTAACCCAGGCGTCCGAAACGGGAGACACCGTTTCGAAACGGGAAGTCCTCTGCCAGCCTTCGTTTCGGTACGCGTTGCGGAACGGCCCCGTGTTTCGAAACAGGCTCTCCCTGTTTCAGAACAGCCGACCGTTGGGGGCTGACATTGGCAGTTAAATGTTTTGGAATATTTGCATTTTGGTCCTGAATCTTGTTTGTGCAATTGTATGAGTTTGGAATGTCCGTTTGAGATGAAATTTGACAGAGAAGCATGAAACTTGGCTAATTACAAGTTGGTAACTTTAATTTGGGTTAAGACCTTATAATTTGCAGAAATTACATTTTGGTCCCTAAAGTTGTAAATTATTCAATTGGGTCCCTGTTTGATCTCTGATGTTTATGATCTTTGAGTATGCTGTTTGAATGATCATAAATAGGGTTAATGTGCATCTAGACAAGTTTAAAAAGAAAAAAAGGTCGTTAATCAAGGTTGACTTTCGGGTTGACTTTGGTTTTCCCCGTGTGACTTTCTTAATTCGGGTCAACCGTCTAGGCCGGGTTAAGGGGGTTACAGATTGTATAATGTACATTGAACCTTTTTTGGATATTTTGGACCCTATATATATTTATTTAATATTGGGTTTTGTCATTTATTTATATGTTGGTTTTATTTATAAATTTTATATTTTATATGGGTACCCGGAAAAAATACGGGTATTACAGCTGCCCTTCTTTGCTCATTGTTGTGGAACAGAAATAGGGTAAAGATTGAAAAGACACGGATTTTGTCCAAGCTGTCTGACCATCGAAGTTTGAAGCTATTCTTCTGGTCATGGATCGCCTCAACCTCTTCTATGCTAATATGTCTCTCAGTAAAGACGTTGAATAAGAAAGCTCTTCTTATTGTGAACTTCTTCATTCTTCGGAAATATGCTCTTCTCATTTAGAACCTCGACACAAACTCGTCTCATTGGGAGTTCTATCTTCACCGGATGAACTCTTCTCATTTGAAGTTCTTTCTTTGTTGAGAATGGACTCTTCACATTAAGAGTTCTTTCTTTGCTGAACGAACTCTTCACATTAGGAGCTCTGTCTTTGCTGAGCAAACTCTTCAAATTAGGAGCCTTGTGAAGAATTATTCTCATTTTGAGTTCTTCGGTCTTCTTGAAATATTGATCCACCTTTCTCTTTGTAAAGTTGTTGAACAAACAAGTTCTTCATTCTAACTCTTCATTCTTCTGACATGTTGGATAAGGTCTAAACTATCCATTCTTTTGAAACGCGATGAAGCCATGAATCATTATACTCTTCATTCCTTCGAAATGCTTATCCACCTCTCTGTAAAGGTGTTAAACAAGCGAGCTCTTCTCATTTGGAAGTCTGAATTCTTTGCTGGGCGAACTCTTCTTGTTAGGAGCTCACCATTCTTGCAAAGAGAAGTATTATCAATTAATAAGGATTCTTCTTGGTGTAATATGAGACATCTTCAATTTTTCACTTGAAGCACTGAAATCTTTAAAGTCGTTGCTTTTCTACTTATGGTGACTTGATCTTTCAATCTAAAACTCGCATCAGATCTCTTGTTGCTTTCCCTATTGGTCTATCTTTTCTACACTCAGAAATTGCATGACCAGCAAAATTCAAATCTATCCTTAATCTTCCAACATAACTGTAAATCAAATGTAAAACTTGGGTATATCATTAAGAAACTTCAAGTGTTTCAATGAGAAACGTTAAAACTTTTGACCAGTTAAGCATTAAATCCTCTTCATTTGAGCTCAGAGTCGATCTATCTCATTTTATATTCTCTCTTTTTAACTGGTAACCCAAGAGGTTAATATCTTTGTCGATATTGTGCCCCAATTGTCTTACTGTGACGCCATCCAAAAGGTTCTCATCATTTCTGGAGGTGTCGGCCTCAAGGACTTGGAATCACGTCCTAGGGACTTACTAATGACCCGAAGGATTTACAATTGTACTACACTTCATATTCTTTGCAAACAATCGAATATCTTTGCAGAGATCTGATCCGCCTCTTCAAACGGATTGAAATCTTTGCTGAGATCCGCCTCTTCAAATTGGTTAAAATCTTTGCTGAGATATGCCTTTGTAAATGGAATATCTCTGCCTCTGTAAACGGAGTGTCTTAAGATTCGTCTTTGTAAATGAAATATCTTGAGATATGCCTCTGTAAACAGAATGTCTTGAGAACCGCCTTTATAAACGGAATGTCTCTGCCTCTTCAAACGGGCTAAAAGCTTTGTTGAAATTCGTCTCTTCAAACAGGTTGAAACCCTCACTGAGTTTCGTCTCTTCAAACGGGTTGTAATCTTTGCTAAGATCTACTTCCTCAATTTCAAAGTTGTAAATTGAAATCTAACTTGTTCTTTGCTAATTCTTTAAATTCCTTCCAAAACATGCAAAATGCTTGGAATGTATGAATTAGCATGCCCCTATCTTATGGATGTCTAGTTATGAATGATGCATGAATGTTGTCAATTGAGGACCACTTGGGTGAGCTTTCATTTTTAGGGAAACTCAAATTTCTTTGCTTCATTTTTTAAAAACTCGCTTGTTGTAAAAGCAACTCATCTCACACTCGGGTTCAATCTTCAATATCTCTGCATTTTTTTCTCTAAAGCGCCTTTTCAGGTTTTCGCTTTAGATTGCTTTTCTCAAAGCGCCCTTCTGGGTTTTCACTTTGATTTTTTCTTTTTCTCTTTTTCTCAAGGCACCCTTTCGGGTTTTCACCTCGGTTTTTCTTTTTTCTCTCTTGTTCTCAAGGCGTCATTCCGAGTTTTCACCTCGGCTTTTTCTTTTTCTCTTTTTCTTTTTCTTTTTTCCTTTTTCTTTTTTCTTTTTCTTTTTCATTTCTTTTTCTTTTTTCTTTTTCTTTTTTCTTTATTTTTCTTTTGAAAATTCCTTTGTGAGTTTTCACCTTGTCTTCATTTCCTGATGTTTCTTTTTGCTCCAAATAAGGCTGATGGAACTCGTACTTTCCTTTCATAGATTCTTCCCATAAGCTCTTCTCTTTCCATATCTCATCACGCACTTTACGTTGGAAAAACTCATGTATTGATGACAACTCATTTCTTATGGAGCAATTCTTTCTGCGTCTTTATTCAACTTTTTTGACATTACTCTTGTTCATGATTTCAAAGGGATCATCACTTCTGTTATTTCAGCTTGTGGGCCATATTCATCAAAAGAAAACATATTCTTCTGGGAAGTTCGTTGCGGCATTGCCCCACTCTTGAATCCAACTATCATCTTTGTTTGCTCTAACATTCACAAAGCTTTCTTGTCTTGCAATTCCTTAGAAGTAACAATTTTTAGACGTAATGATCTTTGCTTTTGAATAGGATGAACCTTTAATGGATCAATCATGCTGCAGCTTTTTTCCAAAAGATAGCCCATGTTCTATCTTTGCCCCAGGGTTGTCTATGTTACTTTCTTGTAGCTTTGTTTAAATGTTTATGAAACTATGAGTTGTGTCATTTTCCTCGTCATACTTTTCATCATTAATCAAGTATCGAGGCCACCTCTTGTTCTGCTTGTACTTAAAGGATTAGTACATCATTATAATACCCACGAAATCTTTTGCTTTTCTTATATCTAATCAATTTATATGTAAGATGCTTGTTGAAACAATAAGTGAAAGGCTCAAATATTATTTTAATAAATTGGGATAATTTGATAAGTCATGGAAAACATGATAAGTTCAATACAATGCCCCAGATACCCACTGTATAAAGGAACGAGAACCTTTCAACCGAAATAGAGCCTTTCAACCCCAAATTTCCTTAAAATTGCAAATTTCGAGAAGGTTTCTTACCAGATGCCTAACCTCAAATGCTTTTGAAATGCCCTTTTAGGTTTTCAGCTCAAATCCTCATTTGGTTTCAAGACGCTCTTTGCAGATTTTTATCGTGAACCCCCTTTGCTTTTGATTTTTCTATTTTTTATTTTTTGATTCTTTTTCTTTTGATTTTTTATTTTGATATCTAAGGCGCCTTTTGGGTTTTCACTCCGCTTTTTCTTTATTTTCCTTTTTTCAATCACTTTTTTAATTCTTTGAGTGTAACACTTCTTGACCGAGTCTAAGTTTATTGAATTGCTTAGCTCATATCCGATCATCTCTGGTTAAAATCAACTCTCCTCCAGAAAGAGGTCTCTTTAATGTACAACCCTTTCCAATTAGGCATCCATTTCCCACGAAAATCTTTATGAACTAGCAAGATCCTTTCAAGCACTAGATCCCCTTCTTGGAATTCTTTTGGACAAACTTTCATTGTTGTGAGCTTGCATCGTTCTTTCTTGGTACATCTAACCATGTCAAATTACTTTTAGTCTCCTCTCTTCAATGAGATTCAAATGAACTTATCGAGCTTTTACTTGTTCTGCAACGTCCAATTTCACATCTATCAATACTCGACGACAAAATCTGAACCTCAATTAGTCATGTTGCTTCCATTCATAGACTAAAGAATACAATGTTGCCCCTATTAAAGTGTACATTATAGATCGAAATACATACAAGGTTAACAATAATTTCTCATTTCGGTCTTTCTAAGTCTTTGAGATAGTTCTTTGGTGTTTATGTTTGCCGAATCTATTGCCCCATTTGTCTCTGAGCAATTGATCACAGAATTATGATGATTTGTCTTGAACTTTTCACCAATCTTCTGATATTATCTTGTTTTTCATATTAGAGGCGCCATCAATGAAAACTCTCTCTGGGAAACCAGATCGACAAACAATTTTCGTTTAACATCTTTCAAATTGTTACTCTTGTAATACCGAGATAGGAAGCAACTTTCATTCACTTGGTAAGGTGATCAATCACGACTAGGATAACATAGTGTCTATTGGAGGATTTTGGATAAATCTGCCTTTTTGGCAAAAGGCATATTTTGTTCTCTCAAGCATAAGCTTCCATGGGTTCACTTTCTTTTTCCTTCTGTTATGCACATCGAATCCTCATTTGGTAGACTAAAGTTCAAGGATTCTTGATCATCTTAAGCACATCTCGCCAAGAAACCTATCATTGTTTTCTAACAAAATTGAACTCTGATAATAACATTTGCCAACGAGCCATTCTCTAGTCAACGCTAGTGTTTCCATCAAGAGTTTCAAAGGATCAATTCTTGATAATGAGCAAGCGGGATAATACAACATGTTTTTCCTGAGCCTTCAAGCTACCGAAACAACATAGCTTTTGAATTGGTGGATACCGCATTTTGTAACTGGTGATTCTTTGCTCAGATAATAAATGGTTATTTACTTCACGTCTCATCATGTTGGCTTAGTGCACCCCATTGAGTTTTATAAGCTGTTAAAGAATCAACGACCAAATTGGAACTGGTGTTGTCAGAATTGTGCACTTTGAAAAATGTTTCTTGACCTTTTTAGGGCTTCTTGGCATTCTTCATCTCATACTTTTTGATCAGTCTCCGTCAGCAACATGAACATTGAATCACATTTTGTCTGTTTGTTACGATGAATAATTCAATCTCTCCGGGATTTTTCTTTTTTCTTTTTTTCATATTTCTTTTTCGACTTTATTTTTCAAATTTTCTTTTCTTTCCTTTTTTGCTTTCTTTTCTTCTTCTTTTTTCTTCTTCTTTTGTTTTCTTTTTTGTCTTTTTCTCCTTTTTTGCCTGTAGGGAGAAGATTTTGAGCGGCTTCCACTTTGTTAAGAAAAATTGCAATTCCACTTTTGCTAACCCATTACTTTCCCAAATGTGGCCTCCAAGAGTATGCTTTGATGAATTGGACCTTAACGGGTACCTCTGCAATCCTTGGAGAACCATTCTTGAATTTTGCACCCATCTTTATTTCGGTTACCATGGCTCTCCGATATATTGCCCAATGACATTAGCTTGTAGTGAAATGAATCTCAAATGATTGTAAATGTTGTTTTCTCTACCTTGTTCAGATCAAAAGAAGATTGTCTTTCTGGCCCACTTTATCAATGACTTGGCCATCTTGAAGAAGTCATCATCAAATTGCCTTTGCAACATTTCTGAACTCATTCTTCCAGGCTTTGCTGAACAATTTTGCATTTGGGCCTTATGAGTAACTTGTGCATAACATTGTCTGGATCTAACCCCCGGTATATCCTGGTATAACCATGAGAAAATTTCTTTGAATTCTTGTAGCCATTCAAATAACACTAAGCTTTTGCTGAGGAAATTGAACGGATCATTTTTTCTCACTTTTCGTCTCAAGTCCCCGAATTCAGAAACTAAATGTCTCGCTTGTGAGGCAGGATCTATTTTCCTCATTTCCGATCAACCTTGACAATTTCTCAAGGACATCAGCTTCCTCCTCATCTTCGCATTCACTTACCTCCGTCAAATATATGGATTGTTCTATTTTGAAATTAGGGTCTGATTCATTCATACAGTGGGTAGTAGGGGCCTACAAATAAATTAGGAATATGTATATATACTTGAAGAGAATGAATATTTTAGGATGCATGTTTTCCATCTGAGAAAAATCATGTAAGAAACAAGCATCGAATACAAATAAATCGATTAACCTCCCTTACGAAGAACCCCCAATGCTCGCGGGCAAAAGCGATTGGGATGGTTTATGGTAATATTCTTTAGCGGTCCTAAAACTACAAATATATCTCATATGGTTCAACTATAAATCTTTATTCAAATAAGACTTGAGTGAATTTCAGCCTCAACAATTCTTCACTTTCCCTTGCCAGCACAAAAACATGTTTCATCTTGTTTATACTATGTTGTTTTCATCGTGCCTTGAATTAAGATCATCCTGTCAATGAGTTTCCTTGTTTCTTCAATCAACTACTTGCTCTTTTCCATAGAATGTTCAATCATTTACGTGTGAAAATTTATAACTTCTTCTGATTTGCGTCTAGATGAACTCTGATTCTCAAGATGTTGGCTAGATATGTTGAAGGTTTTAACGGGTATGTCCAATCAAGGTTTCTTCATTTCAGTTGCTTGTTCCCAATTAGTTTCCCTTTTACTCTTCTTTCTCTTTCTTTTCTTGAGGTATTTCAGCACTTGATTTCCAGGCAACCCAATCACATTAGCTCCGATTAGGTGACTACCACTTGGGTTACAAATCGTAATGGTCTAGCCATCAGTGTTTACCTCCAAAATCCCCTGGTTCGGAAAGCTTTGAACTTGTAGCTTGAAAGTGTAACAACCTTCAATGTAACAATCATGAACTCCATTATGATTCACAATGACCCCTAATGTTGTAACAACTCGAGTGACAGAGCTTTGAAGATTACAAATGACACAGTGAAGCTTCGAATAATTTAAAATACAGATTTCAATAGGAAACATGAATGAAATTCAGTTTAGTCTTTGATTTTCCATTAACATGATCACTTTGAGCATCTGACTTCGGAGTATTCTTCAGTAAAGAAAACATTGAAGAAGTAGGTGTCCAAACATTACTCTAATTCTTATTGACCCTGAACTATAGCGGATCACCCTTAAATGCTTGTTGTGGACTACATCCTTTCTCTTTTATCTCAATTCTTTCAGCAGATAATGGTCTTTTGTAACATCAGAGATCTTCAAATCATAAATGCTCATTTTTTTTATGAAACCACTGACTCTGTTTCAGAACCACACCATGAAAAGACATGTAAAACTTCATAACACTGTCATCAAAATGTGGATTCTACACGAGGTTGGGCAAAAAATATGAATACGGTATTGGACTAGGAATAATCGTATCTCTTTTTCCTGTCGAACCATTCGATCTCTTTATCTTGAGTTTATGTGCTCTTTACTCATCTTGTAGTTAATTCCTTTGTGAGAAAAATTCAATCATCAATTGGATCCTTGAATTTCAACATTTCAGAGAAAAATTATACGATCCCTTTAACTTTGTTAAAATCCCCATGTCCTTTATTTGTCACTGAACCATTGATCAACAAGTTTTTTTTGGCAGAAACATCAAAATTTGGCTTTACTCAGTCCTTCCACATCTGTTTACTGGACTACCTTCATCTCAGTATTTTTAGAGTTTCCAGTGCTTTCACTTCATTATTTCCTTCTGATCTATTGGATTTCTCATAGATGCCTCGGCTATACTGATCTGAACTTGTTACCATTTTCCTTTCTTTTTTTTTGTTTTTAACCCTTTTTGTCTCTTTTTTGGTCTTTTGACTTTCCTCCTTTTTGACTTTTTCTTTCTTTTGCCTTTCTTGTTAGGGAGAACCATTTAGGTTGGACCCTCATGTGAAATGCAATACCTGCTTGCTTATCAATATCAGTATTTTTGTTTGAAACATTCTTTTTCTGGCTTCCCTAATTCCAGGCAAAACGACAACTCGAGTTACCAACTCGTTCTGGGACTGATCAATCCTTTGCACAACTCCACCCAAGCGGCCCTGAATAACCTTCTAAAATTGCCTTACCCTAATAATCTTATTTCCCATGCTTCTCAAAATATTGGTTTTCAACTTTCACGCATTTATCTAAAAAATAATGCAATATTATTTAAACAAAATGCAATCATTATTTTTTTTAAAATGATGTTAACTAAAAATGCAATATTTAAGCAATGCAATGTTTGAATGCACGAGGTATGGATTTCAAGGACTAGTCTTCAGAGTAACATCCATTAGCCAAAAGTTCGAATACAAGAAATAGACAATCTCATTACATAAATCGAATATCCCTCATCCCTAGTTTAATCACTTCGTTCCACTTCTGAGTCAGTGTCTGTTCTAGCTTGGTGTTGATGTCAAGGTGTTGTTATAGGTTCATGGCTTCAATGGATAAAACCGGCACCAATCGGGCAACTCCCTACGCATGGCTTTTGAACTTGATCATTTCATGATTCTGCTTTTGGATAATTTGGGTAGCCTTTTCAAGCTCTCCTTTCAGTACCTTATTCTTCATTTATAGTGTCTCGTCGAAACTTGTAAGTTGGCCTTTCAAATCCCGTACAACGCTTTCCAATCCTGCCATCCTCATTTTCAGTTCTTACCTCTCTTATTCAATATCAGCTTTTCCTTCATTATTGTGCCTTTTTGGTAATTTTCTCTATTTTTGAAATTCGAAGTGACGATTCTGAGTTGAGAGCTTGGTCGAACTGTATAAATCTGTAACCCTTGAATCCTTTTCCTCGATGCCCTTTAAATGTCTTCTTGTAACTGCTTGCATTTGACATATGACTCCTTTGAATAATGTCCCTTTTTTGAACTGAGTCTTCTCTGACCGGGTCCACATCGTCGTATTGCCTTCTCCTTGTCTATTGAACTCATTGGCCATTAAGAACACTGCCTAACTCAACCGATCCTTGAATCGATACCTCTAATGAATGTAAAATAACGTTAGGTAAAAAAACAAGAAAACAAAACATAACAAAAAGAAACAGTGTCAGTATTATGGGTTAATATGAAAAAAATAAACAAAATATTATCACAGAAAAGAACATAATATTTAGCAAAGAAAATAACCAGAGAAATGTATTTAAACTGGCAGGACCTGTCCTAGGTCCCTGTCTGGCTCTAGCGGGGTGGGCTTCTAAAAACAGAATGTGGGTTTTGTTATAGACTCTTGGTTCCCGAACTGTCGTTACTGTCTACTGCGACAGTGAGACATTGATTCGATGTATAGGTCCCTTATAACGGAGGCATGGGCCCAACGGTGCATAAGGTTAGTATACCAGGAGAAGACAAAAATCTGCACTCAGAGCTGGAGAGCATCACGTCGAATATTGTCTTTCTCCAACTTAAGGGTGAAAAACTCGGGTCGAGGGTTTATGCATGAAAGACAAATAAATCATACATAAAAGCTCCCCCCATTTTTCCTTAAAATCCATCCAACAATTCTCTTAGCAAAAAGTAAATTCAGATTATTGTTTAAAATGCCAAAATGCCACGTGTAATTAATTAATATGCCTGACTCTCAATTTTGTCCCCAGCGGAGTCGCCAAGCTGTCGCGGCCATTTTTAAAACCGTGTGTAAAAATAGCCTAGCGATTAGGGTTTTGAAATCGGGGTTTCGCCATTTTTAATTTAATCTTGGAATTAGGGTTTTTCATATTAAATCAAATTCCTTTATTTATTCTTAAAAACCAATTTGGAGTCGCCATCGATCACTTTGGTAGACCGAACACCATAAAAATGGACCAGAGATTCTATTTAGCCAAATTTGTGTTCGGGAGTCAGTTACGTGTAGGGAAGGATTAGCACCCCTACAAACGCCCGTTATCTGTACCTTATTAATTCCACATGGCATTTCGAGCAATAATTTAAATTTAATTAAATATTTAATTGTTAATTGAATTTCATTTCGAATGGAGATATCCTTTTTGTAAGAAAATACATTTTAAACGAATATAAGCTTTGAAACATCCAATTACTTTAGGACACTTCAATTTATATTCAAAATGTATCTCAACACAAAAGGTTTAATGCATGTCCAATTATTTTCTTGTCATTTTTAAGTAGAATCCTAATTAGGTCTCCATTGATTTAATTAATTAAAGAAACTATGAATATTATCAAGTTTAGGATTTATGTGATAACACCCAAATAATTGGGCACTATCCATATTTAGCCCTAAATTAATAACATTCCTTATTAATGTTGCTAACTACTTATGTCCTATCTTAATTTTATTTTAACTTTAATTAAAACTAACTATATGTGATTACATGTTCTAAGTTTAAATGAAATGCTAAATATTGAACTAAAATACCCCCTTGATTAACATCTCATTACATTGAGATACTAATCAAATTAGGATATTAAAATTGTTATTTTGCACTCATTTATTTTCTATAATTGTCTTCCTAATCAAATTATTTAATTAATTAAGGAACCTAGGCTAAGGGCTCTAATTATTTACACTAAGTGAATTAATCACCTAAATAATTATACTACATGCTTTATTAAAAATATGCACACATACATATGAATTGAAGCAATTAAAATTAAATTAAAACTGAAAACATTATCAAATTGAATTAAATTGCAAATTGTAGGATCGAATTTTATTTAAAAGGTGTCTAGATTAAAATATGCTACAAAATCTAAAGGACTAAGAAAGAAAATGACCTAAAAATTAAAAAAAATGTGGATCCTACTTGACCCGGATAGCTCACCCGCAGATCCTGCCCAACCCGGCACCAAAACGGTGACGTTTGACTCCCCTTATAAAATGGGTCTCACGAGTCAATTTGTTTATAACCTCATATTACTCTCTCTCTCTCTCTCTCTCTCTCTCTCTCTCTCTCTCTCTCTCTCTCTCTCTCTCTCTCTCTCTCTCTCTTCACTCTCTTACTCCCCTAATTCTCTCAACTCAAACAACAAAAACCCATATAACTCCTCCTTACTTCGATCAAAAGCCTCTTGTTCATCCAAAATTCATCACCATTCTTCATATTTCTACATGTTTGATCCAATACAAAAAACTCATTTATTTCTTGTTCTTCAGAGACCAATCATCACTTTTTCAAAGAACTCTAACCTTGTTCTACCACTTCTTCTTCCTCAATCCATAACCACCACCACGAGCCATCACTGGTATGTTCATCAGTCGCCATGGGTAGTGCCGACTGTCACCAGTCGCCTTGCTCCGGTCATATCCTTCATTAATCCGATTGCTTATTGAACCCTTCGGCCACCATCCTTTCTCTGACATCGACTCATCTCTAGCTGGCCGCCGGAGGCGGTACTGGCCGCAAACGGCCACCGTATCATATTATTTTCAACCTTTTTCCGGCCACCAAACTTAACCTCCAGCCACCGTGCGCCCCCACCTCTAAACCCTAAAAAATCCCAATTTTTCTAATATTTCCGTTAAAATAACCTAGACATAATCCCAGTTCATAAGAACCACCCAAACTTCACCGGCCTAGGCTACCCGAACCCGTCTTGGCCACTCGTTTTCGACAATGACCGCTCTTAAAACCACTATGGCCACCGTTAACAAGAAAAGCAACTCCCGAAGCTCATTTTTACCTACTATTTTTACTATTTTTTATTTGCTCTAATGTTTTTTGTTGTGTTTCTTATAGGAAAAACGAATATGGGAGAAGATTACCTTCACGGTGAAAGTGCAACACTTCTGGCAACATCTCCAACAACTGATCAGCTTCCCGGCGACCATTGATCTCCTCTGGCGGTTCTTCGACGTCTGTTCGACCTCCTCCGGCGACCTTTGGCTTCCAAGCCAATTCAGTTCCCGAGGTGGTTATTCTCTCTCTACTTTATTATATTAATTATTATTGTTGTTGTTTTTAATAATCACCATTAATCCTCTAACACAATCTCTCTTCTCTATTTATAGTAAATGGATCATGACATCATCCATGACATCATAAGGAAGCACAATCCACGTGAAAGGAAATGAACCATTGAATGAGTGCCACGTGTTTATTGGGTCACCGAATTTGAGCGGGAAAACATGGGTTTTGGGTCAAGTTGTGTTTGTTTTGAGTATATATGTGTTTGTTGGGATTATATGTAAATGTAAATGGACGAGAAAATTGAATGTAATGGGATTTTGAGCTTTTTGTATTTTATTTTGTCTTTGATTGTATAATGTACATTAAACCTTTTTTGGATATTTTGGACCCTATATCTATTTATTTAATATTGGGTTTTGTTATTTATTTATATGTTGGTTTTATTTATAAATTTATATTTTATATGGGTACCCAGAAAAAATACGGGTATTACAGCTGCCCTTTTTTGCTCATTGTTGTGGAACAGAAATAGGGTAAAGATTGAAAAGACACGGATTTTGTCCAAGTTGTCTGACCATCTAAACTTTTCCGGCCATCGTCCGCCGCCACCTCTAAACCCTAAAAATCCCAATTTTTCTGTTTTTCCCCTAAAAAAACCTAGACCTAATCCTGGTTCGACTTCGACCGCTCTTAAAACCACTCTGACCGCCGTTAACAAGAAAAGCAACTCCCGAAGCTCATTTTTACCTACTCTTTTTACTATTTTTTATTTTATCTAATGTTTTTTGTGGTGGTTCTTGTAAAAAATGAATAGGGGAGAAGATTACCTTCACGGCGACAGCGCGGTGCTTCCGACAACATCTCCGATGACTGATAAGCTTCTCAGCGATCGTTGATCTCCTCTGGCAGTTCTCCTACGTCCGTTCGACCTCCTCCGGCAACCTTTGGCTTCCAAGCCGGTTCGATTCCCAAGGTCGTTATTCTCTCTCTACTTTATTATATTAATTATTATTATTATTATTATTATTATTATTATTATTATTATTATTATTATTATTATTATTGTTGTTGTTGTTGTTGTTGTTGTTGTTTTTAATAACCACCATTAATCCCCTGACACGATCTCTCTCATCCTTTTATAGTAAATGGATCATGACTTCATCCATGACGTCATAAGGAAGCACAACCCCCGTGAAAGGAAATGAACCAATGAATGAGTGCCACGTGTTTATTGGGTCACAAAATTTGGGGGGAAAACTTTGGGTCAAGTTGTGTTTGTATGACTATATATGTGTTTGTTGGGATTATATGTAACTGCAAATGGGTGGGAAAACTGAATGTAATGGGAATTTGGGCTTTTTGTATTTTATTTGGGCTTTGAGGGTATAATGGACATTGAACCTTCTTTTTTGGATATTTTGGACCCTATATATATTTATTTAATATTGGGCTTTATTATTTATTTATATTTTGGTTTTATTTATAGCGAATTATATTATATATGGGTACCCGGACAAAATACGGGTATTATAGGAAGATAGGAATCAATCCACTCAAGAATTTCTTACACCATTTGATGATTACCTATACCAGCCGAGAAAAGCCCAAAGAGCCTATACCATGGAAAACTTTTGTGCTTGTTGTGGAGAACATCATGTGTTTGAAAATTGCCCTCACAATCCCGGTGCATATGACTACATGGAGGACAATAGATGGAACTAACAACAAAATCCTTCATGGTATGATCAGAAAGCTCAATTTTTTTACCATAACAATTTTGCTACAGCAACAGACATGCCTCGGCAATGTAGCTCTTATCAGCGGCCTGGTGTCATGGCAATGTAGTCCTCGTCAAGAGCTATTAAATTCTATGGATGCGAGTATAGCCAGGATGGTTGTACTCTTGCGAGAAGCAGAAGATCAATCGAGGAGATTAACATATGTCATGGATAACATGCACCAAAAATTCATTCCTAAGGATACTAAAGTCCCAAGGCAAGAGGAAAATGAGCAATGCAAAGAGAGCTCTTCGATGTGTGAGGACCAACTAAAACCTCTAAGTTGAGGGCCTTCCAATGAGAGAGGTTACCCAACACATGATGAGCCTATGCAACGAATTGCTATGGCAAAGATTGAGGAGCCTGAACAAAGTGGTGCCGCAACAACACTCAGTGCGGCTGAGAATAGTGATGCTACAGCAAATTCTGAAGAATCTGATGCCCAAAATGTTACAACATTGATGCTGAAGCAAGAATATGAAGATTGCTCTTATCAACATTTGCCACGACAATTGCATGACCACATGTAAGAGAAACGAGATGACAATACTTCGCTAATGGAATATGAGCAAGTAATGGCTAAATCTTTTGAATTCTTTAAAAACTCACCTCCTCCATTGCAGGTATTTCTTGAAAAACCAATGTTGGTAGATTTGACGCCATCAGAATCTCTACTGATAGAGATATTTGAGAGGCCTAAAGAAAACGGTGGTTGGCTTCGTAAAGCTTTTCTGAAAGTTGTACATTCCCTTGACTTACATAGAATTTTGGCAGAAAATGGCCATGGCAATTGGCTGGCGCAGCAATTGCCACGACAACGAATGCTACATCCAACATGACGGATTTCGACGTGAATTAGGTAATTAAATGGTTGGATGTTGATATAAATTTTCCTAACAATATATTCATGTCTTCGGGAACAGTAGCAAGGTGGAAGATGTGCATGGACTACAAGGGAACACGAAAAAAAGACACATCCACCGTGGTAACGCAAAGAGGAGTAGCTACGAGCACATTGGCACAACTCTTTTTGGGCAATATTGTCACTCGATGGAGGGTGCGAATGGACTATAAGAAGTATCGGACATGACCCTTCTAAAGTTGTCTCTGGATATGCATTAACCTTAGAAGATGCATGAAAATGTTCTTTCTAAGAAATTTTAATTTTTTGTTTTTAATTTCTGGACCTTTATATTATTTTCGGTTTTTTTGGATTTCTTTTATTTTTCTTTATTTACTTCCAAAAAGTTTAGGAGATATTTTATCTTATTTGTCTTCAGTATTTTTAGTTTTCTTTGTTTTCTTTTCTTTTCCACATTAAGAATCAGAACCACCATGCCAAGGAAATCCCCTGCACTGACCATTGCCAAGGCAACAACAATTGCTTCGGTAAATACGGATGCCCAGGCAAGTGAACCTGCCTCGGCAAACATGGATAAAATTGAAGCAATGCTCCGCCCCTTGACACACCGATTGGAGAAAATGGAGGCCCAACAAATGCTATTCATGCAGTACCAGCCACACGCATCAAACCACCGCGGACCGGAAAAAGAATCAAGCAAATGGCTCGAAAGAAACTCATCATTCGAGGTGACGACCTTTCTGACTAACCCATTTGTATTTTAGTTTATTTTTACTTTTCTGTAATTGCATGCATTATTGACAATGCTTCCCTTGAGTTTGGGGTGTTTGTTTTTTTTTATTTCATCTTTAGTTGCATTCATCTTTAGTAATTGCATATGTTACTTGCCATGCCTTTGATTGGATTTAATTGCTTGGACTAGTTGAATACCAAATGAAGAATTTTGCCACTACACTTAATTGAAAGAACCTTTAATTTTAGGATTGCGTGAAAAGAACTTAGAATCTTACTATGATGCTAAATATCATTGACACAGTTTTGACTTGTTGATTGATAGAAACTTAGTGAACTTAGGTTGCTTAAAATTTGGGTAAATTAAAATTTAATTTCTTTCTAAAGGTGCCTGAAACCGGCTCTAGTACTTAATGCACATTAAAGAATCTCTAGAGGCGCCCTAAATTGGCTCTAGTGAAAACAAAAATAAATAACCTGGTAATTAAATTGTTAAAAATCTATTGTTCACATAGAATCTTGAAAATCAATTTGTACACAACTACGCACACACATTGTCACGAGCATTATAGTTTGGGTCTGGGAAATTTTTGTACTATCCGAAAAATTCAAAAGATGATCATACTTTGTGCCACGGTTATGAGTTTTGAATTACAGTTATAAGCATGTCTTTGATGATTAAAGTCTTGGCGAGTAATTGTTAGTTTTGCATTGCTTGAGGATAGGCAATAGTTCAAATTTGGGGTGTGTTAAGTGTTCAAAAGTACTATTTTTATTACCCTTTTACTCATATTATTGTTAGATTTAGGCTCATATTAGTTGCATAACTAGTCATTCATGCATTAATTCATAATTTTCTTCACCGTCATGCTTGATTTCAAAATTTGGTCGATTTTTGTGGATAAAGGTATTGCGGATGTGTATTTTTATGTGTGCATGATTGATTGCCTAGGTAAGCTGGAAATTGCTGAAGCAACTGAGGAAAGAAGGAGGAAGCTACCGACTTTGATAGGATAAACCTATTTAATTCGAGATAAACATGAAGAAGCAAGGATATATCCTAAAAAGAGTTGGAGTCCATGAAAAGGTCAAGAGGAGATTAAATGCCTAGAATTTAGGAGGAGTTTTTGGAGGATAAATAAATAAAAGAGATTTATTTCTTGTATGCTATTTAATTCCAACTTAACTTCCTCCTCAAGAAAGACTTTGACCTAGCTATCTCCTATGTAAATAAGATCAAGCCGCCAACTTCAACATGTTTGATTGAGAGAGAAAAACCAAAGGGGTTGTTCGTGTAACCCCCTTAGCCCGGCCTAGACTTCTGACCCGAACTACGAAGATTACACGGGGAAAACCAAAGTCAACTCGAAAGTCAACCTTGATTAACGACCCTTTTTTCTTTTTAGCTTTTCTAAATGCACATTAAGCCTATGTGATTACGCAAGAATCATAGGAGAGAAGGAAATAGCGATCAGAAAACATTTAAGGACTCAATTGTAAGATTTACACATTTTAGGGACCAAAATGTAATTTCAAAAAAATATAAGGACTTGGCTGAATTAAAGTATACCGATATGTAATTAATCTTATTTCATGCCTCTCTGCCAAATTTCAACTGAAAAAGACATTCCAAGACCAAGCAATTGCATCCACAACATTCAGGACTAAAACGTAAAACATGGAAACTTAAAACAATTAAAATTCATCATCCAACGGTCATCCGTTTCGGAACACCAAATCCTCGTACCGAAACACCCGTATCGAAATGGTGTTGACCGTTTCGGTATTTGGGTGGGATCCGAGACCGGTATCGAAACAGTCCTCTTTAGTGGCCAAACTTTTCCGAAACACCTTCAGTTGTTCCGAAACGCAATGGCCATTATAGGCCTCCATTTCGAAACAGTTAAGGGTGTTTCGATACACCCTGCACTGTGACAGCAAAAATTGCTGGTTTTTCATGCTTTTTCATACTCGAATCAACCACGAGTCATGCCACAACAAGCATACATCAAGGATACATATCAACAATCATCATATCGGAGCTATAGCCTAAACATAGCAACAAATACCCAAGCAAAGGCACTAAAGGCATGCTTCCTAGTTCACCAAAAACCATAACAAGTCAAAACTCCAAATAAACCAAAATCCAAACTCCAAAGGCCATTTACAATTCAAATATAGTCAAACCAATATACTCAAAGTAGAAGGAACATTCTCAAACATTCCAAAGTATAAAATCCCGCCCATTGCCTCTAATTACACTAAGGGTGAACCACATACATTTCTTTAGCAAAACCTTGGATTCCTCTTGCTCTTGAGTTGCCTCCAAATGTTCAATTTTCTGCATTGATGAAACAAACGAGCATAAACAATAAGCTTAGTAAGGATCGCAAGACAACATTCATCAATGCATAACTCATGATTTGCAAAAGCAACACTTTACAACACATGCCCTTTATAAAACAAGTCTTCTCTAGACTTCAATGCACTTTTGAAACCTCATGCACATATGCATCAATTTACAACATCAAATAAACCTTTGCTCATGCTTTAACAAGCATCACATGCATTCTTGCATCATACACATATTTCTCATGCACCCTTGCATCATTTACAAGCATCTCATGCTTCACTTAGTTCATTTACATTATATTGGCTTTCAAGTGATAGTCCACAAATCATTTCAACACAAGACACAATCGGATACGCGGATTACAAGCGTTGTCCCTCACGCTTCATACAAACTACCAGACTACACAAGGTGGGGACATATGGCACTATCACAACCCCTCAACACCCGTGATGGAGACTAATGGCACAATCACAACCCCTTAACATCACTTATCGGTAGTTGTATAATTCCACTAACGAGAGTATGGGACACACACACAAGACTCACACAAGGGACTAACCATTCACCGTTGTGATCTTAACCTCAATCGTTAGGGTACTTGGATGGAGATTACGGCACAATCACAACCCCTCAACATCTAAGGCGACTTTATTCACGATGCACCCAATCCTATAGCCGGCTAACTATATCCGATTAAAGTAACCAAAAACTATTTTCATCACTTGCCAATATAATCATTTATCCACATTAATCCACTGTTTTTCAAGCATAACCACAATGTCATTTCCACAAGCACACATGCTTAACATCATATGCATTTTCATATGAAAACCAAGGATCACTTACCTAGTGCATCCTTAACATAATGACATTAAAATCCAGCATTAAACCATGCTTAAACATGCTTAAAAATAGTAAACAAATCCACTCTTACATCAAATGCATTCTCATCAACTTAGCACATTTCCAAGAGAGGGATTACCGAAACACTTACACTTGAGCTTAGTTAAACGTATCAAGCTTACACTAAGCTCCCAAGAGCATGCTCAAAGCATTACAAATCAGGAAATCGCATTTCCGCTCGCCGATACGCGAAGCCTTGTTCGCCGACACGGAAATTACAACTCCGGAGATTCCAAAATCACCTCGTTAGCCTCCAGATCAAGATCCCCTATTTTCACATCAACAAAACAGAGATCTAAATGCATTAAAATGCATTCTAACACCAGCAACAATCCATAGACTCGTTTCCCACTCAAACTACACCAAAATACCCTTCCAACACAATAGAAAACTCAATCGATTGCCTTTTAAACCAAGCCCAGCCATCATGCAACACTTCCAAAGCATTAACAACATCAAAACACATCTATTAAACATCCTAACTCATCCTTATACCTCCAGCAATCACAATTCCACCATTACACCCCAAAATCACACTTACAACTACCAAGAACTCAAGGATCTCAAGGATTTCGGGATCTATGTTATTAACACATCAATTTAACATATAAATCAACTTAAGAATCAATTAGAATCAACACAAAACAGTGCCAAATTAATTAAGATCCATTTAAAACACATGTCATATTTGAAGAAAGGTCAAATTGACTTAAAGCCCCCTAAAGATTCTAAGATTTTAGCTTCCACCTTAAAAAGCACATTTTTCCCAGTTTTAAAACTTTACAATTTGGTCACTACTCAAAATGTCCATTTTCCAAAACCCTTTTTGTAAAATTGATTTGACCAACCTCTTAATTATATTTCTAGAGGATTTTATCAATTTTATCACAATTTTATCCTATCTCGATCCTTGATTTCTTAAAATCACCTTACGCGATTCGAACCGTTCTCGACCGGTCTGATCCGATGTCTAAAACATCTAGGCCCAAAACCAGTGTGTTACAACTCTCCCCCACTTAGGAAATTTTGTCCTCAAAATTCTTACCTGATAGAAAGAGATGCGGAAACTGCTTCAGCATATCCGCCTTGCTTTCCCACGTGGCCTCCTCAACTCCTCGGTGTCGCCACAACACCTTCACAAGCTCTATCGTCTTGCCACGAAGGACTTTGTTACTCACGTCCAGAAACTTCACCAGTTCCTCATCATATGACAGATACGGATTCAACTCTATCTCCTCAACATGCATCACATGCGAAGGATCCGATCTATACTTTCGTAACATGGAGATATGAAACACATCATGTATCTTCTCCAACTCAGCATGCAATCTCAACCGATATGCCACAGGACCGATACGCTCCACAATCTCGTAAGGTCCAATAAACCTTGGGCTAAGCTTACCCTTACGCCCAAATCTCATCACCTTCTTCCAAGGTGAAACTTTCAAAAACACACGTTCGCCAACCGCGAACTCAATTTCCTTACGCTTCAAGTCTGCATATGACTTCTGCATATCTGATGCCGGTTTTAACCGCTCACAAATGAGTTTCACCTTCTCAACGGTTCCCTTAAGCATAGCCGGCATTGAAATCAACTTTTTCCCAGCTTCTGCCCAACAAAGAGGGGTTCTACATCTCCTCCCATACAAAGCCTCGTATGGAGCCATTTGGATACTTGCCTAGTAACTATTGTTATACGCAAACTCAACCAACGGCAAGTGTTTCTCCCAAGAACCCTAAAAATCTATCACACAGCATCTCAACATGTCCTCAACCACTTGAATCACACGTTCTGACTGTCCATCCGTCAGCGGATGATAAGAAGTGCTGAAATTCAACCGTGTACCCAAGGCTTGATGCAAACATTCCCAAAATTGCGTCGTAAACCTCGGGTCCCTATCCGACACAATGGACTTTGGCACACCATGTAACCGCACAATCTCAGCTATGTACAGCTCAGCCAACTTATCCAAAGTATACGTAGTATGCACATGCAGAAAATGTGCACACTTCGTAAGCCGATCCACAATAACCCAAACTGAATTCTTCTTTTTCAGTGACAAAGGCAAACCAGACACAAAATCTATGGTGATTCTCTCCCATTTCCATTCTGGAATTCTCAAAGGCTGCAACAATCCAAAAGGAACCCGATGCTCACCCTTCACTCGTTGGCACACCATACACTTACTAACAAACTCCGCAACATCCTTTTTCAACCCTACCCAGTAGTACTCGTCCTTTAGGTCACGATACATCTTTGTACTACCCGGGTGCATAGCAAAAGGACTACAATGAGCTTCAGTCAGAATAGTGCGCCTTAACTCAGCATCATCTGGCACCACTATTCGACTTCAAAAACACAGAACACCATCATCACTAAAGCTGAAATCCGAAGGTCTATCTTCCGCAATGTCTTGAACATGCAAAACAAGAGAATCATCAAGCAACTGTTTCTCTTTAATCAACTACAACAAATATGGTTTCACTTGTAACTCCGCCACAAGACCACCTTCACGCAATATGCTCAAACGAGCGAACATTGCTCTCAACTCAACAGCCACCTTCCGGCTCAAAGCATCGGCCACAACATTAGCTTTGCCCGGGTGGTACTCAATCGCCAGATCATAATCCTTAAGCAACTCCACCCAACGTTGTTTCCTAAGATTTAACTCCTTCTGAGACATAAGGTATTTCAAGCTCTTATGATCCATGAACACAACACATTTCTCACCATACATGTAATGCCTTCAAATCTTTAAGGCAAACACCACAGCTGCAAGCTCAAGATCATGAGTAGGGTAGTTGCGCTCATGCACCTTCAACTGCCTAGATGCATAGGCCACCACCTTACCCTCCTGCATCAACACGCAGCCCAAACCAACAATGGACGCATCATTGTAGACCACAAACTCCTTACCAGACTCAGGTTGAATCAAAACAGGAGCTTGAGTCAACGCTTCCTTCAGGTTCTCAAAAGCTTGTTGCCTCGCCTTCGTCCATTCAAAGCGAACATTCTTTTGCAACAACTTTGTCAAAGGTGCTGCTATCTTTGAAAAACCCTCAACAAACCTGCGGTAATACCCAGCCAACCCAAGGAAACTTCGTACCTCAGTCACTGACTTAGGCATTTTCCAACTCATCACAGACTCAACTTTTTGCGGATCAACACGAATACCCTCAGTCGATACCACATGACCAAGGAAGACCACTTCCCTAAGCCAAAACTCACACTTACTCAGCTTCGCATACAACTAATTCTCCAACAACGCTTGCAAAACGATTCTTAAGTGCTTATCATGATCCTCATCAGTACGCGAATACACAAGGATATCATCGATGAACACCACCACGAACTGATCCAAGAATTCATGGAATAGACGATTTATCATGTCCATGAAAGCAGCAGGCGCGTTGGTCAAACCAAACGGCATCACCAAAAATTCATAATGCTCGTACCTCGTCCGAAAAGCAGTTTTAGGTACGTCCACATCCTTCACCTTCAGTTGGTAGTACCCCGATCTCAAGTCCATCTTAAAAAACACCGAGGCTCCTCGGAATTGATCAAAGAGATCGTCAATTCTAGGCAAGGGATACTTGTTCTTGATCGTCAACTTGTTCAGTTGCTGATAATCTATACACATTCTCACCGTCCCATCTTTCTTCTTTACAAATAGAACCGGTGCACCCCAAGGTGACACACTTGGCCGGATGAAACCTCGATCCAACAACTCTTGCAACTGCGATTTCAACTCCTTTAACTCTTTGGGTGCCTTGCGATAAGGAGCAATGGACACTGGAGTTGTATTCTCGTACAACTCTATACCAAACTCAACCTCCCTGTCTAGTGGCAATCCAGGCAATTCTTCTGGAAAGACACCCGGAAAATCGTGAACTGTTCGGATGTCCTGCAAGCACACATCCTTAGTTCTAGGATTCATCACATAAGCAAGGTAAGCCTCACAACCCAACCTCATCATACGGTTTGCTTCCAAGGCCAAAATTACATTCGACAAGAATTTCACATTCTCGCCTACCACAGCAACCTCATAGTCGTCAGCCAACTTTAGGGTGACTCGCTTAACATCAAAGTCAACCACGGCTCTGTGCTCCATCAACCAATCCATGTCAAGGATTACATCAAATCCGTAGAAAGGCAATTCCATCAAATCCACAAGGAAAACATGACCTTGCACAGACAGAGGACACCTTCTATACAACTTTCTAGTGACTACAGTCTCACCAAAAGAACTAGTCACTTGCATTCCTACTCCAAGCATCTCAATAGGTATATCAAGCAGATGTGCATGCTCACTCAAGATATAAGAATGCGTGGATCCAGAATCAATCAAAGCCAGCAAAGATAAAGACTGGAGAGCAAAGGTACCTGCAATCACATCAGTATCGTTGCGCTCATCGCGCTGAGCATACACCCTCGTTGGTCCACCTCTTTCAGGTCTAACGGCTACAACGTGAGCAATACCTCGCTGCCCCTCATCCCTCCTCTGAAAGTTCCCACGGCCTCTCTGAGGTGCAGCCACCATAAGAGCACGTCCTTGGCCACCACCGGCCAACAAAGGACACTCCCTTCTCATATGATCTGCCGAACCACAATTCCAGCAGGAGTTCCTTGTCACTGCAACTGGAGCCTGAACCTCTCTAGCCGCTCGAGGACAATCTCACCTCAAATGGTCCCTCGAACCACATATCCAGCATGTATGCGGCTCGGACCTCATACGACCTCCATGAGCCTGCCCACCGCGACCTAGAACACCACGACTTCCCTCAGGCTGATGTCTCCTGTCACGGTCTCTCTTGTTCCGTCCACCACCGGAACTATACTCCGCAGCTCTCTTCCCAGAGATAGAACCAACACCTCTAGGAGACAAACCCAGGTTCTGCTCGATGTCCTTTGCCCGACACATGAGCACATCAAAATCTGTGTAGTCTGCAGCTAGCATGTACGTCTTAACATCTTGCACCAATCCATACCAGAAGCGATCACAGCGATACCTCTCACTCGGTACCAGCTCAGGAGCATACTGGCTCAAGCGTACGAACTGAACCTCGTACTCAGCCACCGATAGGTTACCCTGAACGAGAGACATAAACTCTCGTTTCTTCTCATCCAAGTATCTTACACCTAGATACTTTCTCCAGAAGGCACCCCTGAAGAACTCTCAATCAACTTCATTGGGTTCCATACCAGTTGTGGTAGTCGTCCACCAGCTGTAAGCATCACCTTGCAGCAAGGAAACTGCACATCCAAGCTTGCGCTCATCACCACAACCCATTTGATCCATTATGCGGATCGTACTGGCCAACCATGCCTCAGACGCCTCAGGTGCCAAACCATAGAACTATACTGCTCCCAAGCTCCTCAACCTCTCCAAAGGTAGACCCACCTGCCCAGCTACAGGCGCCTGCACTTGCGCTTCGGCAACAGCAGCCTGAAACGCTCCGGTAATCGCCTTAACTAGTGGCGCCAAATTACCCAATCCATGACCAGCTTGTCCTTGTTGCACCTGATCCCCACCTCCAAGTGGTGGCGGAGGAGGTAGATCTCCACCATGAGGGACATCAGCCCCCTGCTCAGCTTGGTTTTCCTACTCGGCTGCAGGCACTATCATATTGGACCTCAATTCCCTTTTGGGTCCCATGTTCTATTTTAAACAAACACAACAATGAAAACAAATCAAACCATTTAGGCCAGCTGCAAGCAAGAATCCAAGTTTACAAAACATTCGATTAGTGTAATAAGGCAATGGGCACCCAATTTCCCCACAAATCATAGCATACATGAAACATCCTACTCACATACTTTCCATCAATCCAAATAAGCACATATCCACATAACATCATCATCATACCATCATATTCACCTCACAAGCAATTCACACCAATCAACATGGCATAAGTTCAAAAATTCAAACATTAACATGTTTTTCAAACATCATACTTCAACTCACATCAATAACACATACCAGCATTCCCAATTCTTTCGAAACCTGGCTCTGATACCAACAAATGTAACCTTCTTAGCCCGGCCTAGACGTTTGACCCGAACTACGAAGATTACACGGGGAAAACCAAAGTCAACCCAAAAGTCAACCTTGATTAACGACCTTTTTTTTTCTTTTTTTCTTTTCTAAATGCATAATAAGCCTATGTGATTACGCAAGAATCATAGGAGAGAAGGACATAGCGATCAGAAAACATTTAAGGACTCAACTGCAAGATTTACACATTTAGGCACCAAAATGTAATTTCCAGAAAATATAAGGACTTGGCTGAATTATAGTTTATCGATATGTAATTAATCCTATTCCATGCCTCTATACCAAATTTCAACTGAAAAGGACATTACAAGACCAAGCAATTGCATCCACAACATTCAGGACTAAAACGTAAAACATGGAAACTTAAAACAATTCAAATTCATCATCCAACGGTCATCCGTTTCGGAACACCAAATCCTTGTACCGAAACACCCGTATCGAAACGGTGTTGACCGTTTCGGTACTCGGGTGTGTTTCAAGACCGGTATCGAAACAGGCCTCTCCAGTGGCCAAACAGTTCCGAAACACCTTCAGCTGTTTTGAAACGCTATGGCTATTACAGGCCTCCGTTTCGAAACAGTTAAGGGTGTTTCGATACACCCTGCACTGTGACAACAGAAATTGCTGGTTTTTCATGCTTTTTCATACTTGAATCAACCCCGAGTCATGCCACAACATGCATACATCAAGGATACATATGAACAATCATTATATTGAAGCTATAGCCTAAACATAGCAACAAATACCCAAGCAAAGGCACTAAAGGCATGCTTCCTAGTTCACTCAAAACCATAACAAGTCAAAACTCCAAATAAACCAAAATCCAAACTCCAAAGGCCTTTTACAATTCAAATATAGTCAAACCAATATACTCAAAGTAGAAGGAACATTCTCAAACATTCCAAAGTATAAATTCCCACCCATTGCCTCTTATTACACTAAGGGTGAACCACATACATTTCTTTAGCAAAACCTTGGATTCCTCTTGCTCTTGAGCTACCTCCAAATGTTCAATTTTTTGCATTGATGAAACAAACGAGCGTAAGCAATAAGCTTAGTGAGGATCTCTAGACAACATTCATCAATGCATAACTCATGATTTGCAAAAGCAACACTTTACAACACATGCCCTTTATAAAACAAGTCTTCTCTAGACTTTAATGCACTTTTGAAACTTCATGCACATATGCATCAATTTACAACAAAAAATAAACCTTTGCTCATGCTTTTACAAGCATCACATGCATTCTTGCATGATACACATATTTCTCATGCACCCTTGCATCATTTACAAGCATCTCATGCTTCACTTAGTTCATTTACATTATATTGGCTTTCAAGTGATAGTCCACAAATCATTTCAACACAAGACACAATCGGATACGCGGATTACAAGTGTTGTCCCTCACGCTTCATACAAACTACTGGACTACACAAGGTGGAGACATATGGCACAATCACAACCCCTCAACACTCGTGATGGAGACTAATGGCACAATCACAACCCCTCAACATCACTCATCGGTATTTGTATAATTTCACTAACGAGAGTATTGGACACATACACAAGACTCACACACGGGACTAACCATTCACCGTTGTGATCTTAACCTCAATCGTTAGGGTACTTGGATGGAGATTACGGCACAATCACAACCCCTCAACATCTAAGGCGACTTTATTCACGGTGCACCCAATCCTATAGCCGGCTAACTATATCTGATTAAAGTAACCAAAAACCATTTTCATCACTTCCTAATATAATCATTTATCCACATTAATCCATTGTTTTTCAAGCATAACCACAGTGTCATTTCCACAAGCAGACATGCTTAACATCATATGCATTTTCATATGAAAACCAAGGATCACTTACCTAGTGCATCCTTAACATAATGACATTAAAATCCAGCATTAAACCATGCTTAAATATGCTTAAAAACAGTAAACAAATCCACTCTTACATCAAATGAATTCTCATCAACTTAGCACATTTCCAAGAGAGGGATTACCGAAACACTTACACTTGAGCTTAGTTAAGTGTATCAAGCTTACACTAAGCTCCCCAAGAGCACGCTCAAAGCGTTACAAAGCAGGAAATTGCATTTCCACTCACTGATACGCGAAGCCTTGTTCGCCGACACAGAAATTACCCCTCCGGAGATTCCAAAATCACCTCGTTAGCCTCTGGATCAAGATCATATGTTTTCACATCAACAAAACAAAGATCTAAATGCATTAAAATGCATTCTAACACCAGCAACAATCCATAGACTCGTTGCCCACTCAAACTACACCAAAATACCCTTCCAACACAACCAAAAACACAATCGATTTCCTCTTAAACCAAGCCCAGCCATCATGCAACACTTCCAAAGCATTAACAACATCAAAACACATCTATTAAACATCCTAACTCATCCTTATACCTCCAGCAATCACAATTCCACCATTATACCCCAAAATCACACTAACAACTACCAAGAACTCAAGGATCTCAAGGATTTCGGGATCTATGTTATTAACACATCAATTTAACATATAAATCAACTTAAGAATCAATTAGAATCAACACAAAACAGTGCCCAACTCATCAAGTCCGAAAATCAAGATTTCATCCACTTTTTCATAAGATTTTGATCTCAAATCAAAACTATGTTGAAAACTCAATCAAAATAGTTATCAGAAGCCAAATATCTTGGGAATTTCAATAAAGAGCTTAGATTAGAGGTTGAGAACGGGATTTACCTCCAATCCTTGCTTCTTCAATATATGACAAGTTTTCCTTGCAAAATTCTTGAGAAATTAAAGAAGATCTCTTGAAAAAAGTTTAGGAAAATTTGAGAGGATTTTTAGAAGAAGGAATTCTGGAAAATATGAAAGTAAATGGTGTTTGGCTAAAATGAGAGGGAATTGGTAGTTACGTAAAATGAAAATCCACTAACTACCAATTAATTAATATCTTATTTTAATTAAAATCCTTTAATTAAAATCCATTTAAAACACATGTCATATTTGAAGAAAGGTCAAATTGACTTAAATCCCCCTAAAGATTCTAAGATTTTGGCTTCCACCTTAAAAAGCACATTTTTCCTAGTTTTGAAACTTTACAATTTGGTCACTACTCAAAATGTCCATTTTCCAATACCCTTTTTATAAAATTGATTTGACCAACCTCTTAATTATATTTTTAGAGGATTTTATCAATTTTTATCACAATTTTATCCTATTCCGATCCTTGATTTCTTAAAATCACCTTACGCAATTCGAACCGTTCTCGACCGGTCCGGTCTGATGTCTAAAACATATAGGACCAAAACCAGGGCGTTACAGTTCGAATTCTTTTTCTTCCTTCTCTTTCTTCGATTAGATTAATGCTAGGGAGATTTTGTTTTGAGTTTATTTTGAACCCAACCATGAACTAAACTATTTTGGCTAGGGTTATTGTGTTGAATGGTTGTGAGAACGATTGAATTTGTTTTAGGTATTTGAATTGCAATTTAGTTTCGATGTTTATTCATTCTTGATTCTTAATTTTGTTTACGAGTGAATTGGGAGAGGATCTCGTGAATTTATATATTTATCTAATATCGGAAGAGTTAGATTCAAGAAACGAATGAGCATGGTTTTCATAAAAACGTATGTTGGTGAAGACTAATTCGAATTAGAGATAAGTTACAAATTCCAACGACTAAGAGGAGCGCAAGATCAGTTGATGTTCACTCATGGTTAATGCAAGAATGTATCACCAAGGCATGCACAATTAACCATTGTTTCAAATTAAGGATGAGGAGAAACCATTGAAGAACGCTTCGCCGAACCTTGAAGGAAGTCGCCCAGTTGCCCAAGAAATCACACCATTCCTAGTTGCCCAGGCAATCTGAATGTTGATAGTTGCCAAGATAATTGCGTTGCTTCAGCAACCTTGCATTCAATACTTAGACGATTCATTCAATTATCACACCACGACCCATAATAATCTGGCTTACTTTCTCTTATTTGATTACATCTCTCTTTTATTTACTTGCTCTTTTACTTTACTCGTTAAAATCAACTCATATTATTAATTTGTTTTTATCTTTTTAGTGCGAGAAATTAGATTCTCGAAGAAGCACCAATCCATGTAGAGACGATATCTATTCTATATTATAACTTGTGACGTGTACACTTACACCAATTGTGAAGCACTCTAATACAAGCAACATATATAGTAACAAATATTGGGAAAATAGCCCCTTAGAAGCAAGTATTGAAAAAATTGGAGCTCTGGTAATAAATATTGAAAAAATAAATTTTAAGACTAGACCCCTAGTAACAACTATTGGACAAAAATTAACAAGTATTGAAAAAAAATTGGGTAACTAATAAGAAATATTGAAAAAATTGAATTTTAAGAGTAGACCCCTAATAACAAAAATTGAAAAATTGAACCCTAATAATAAATATTGTAAAAAACTATCATTAAAATCTTAATTATGACCCTAAAGCACACTAATGTCTAGGCTAAATAAGTTTCAACGGTTCTTTATAATTAATTAGGGGCAGTGGATCCCACTGGTGCATAATTAAATTTCAAGTGACTCTCTATTTAGTCCTAGTTATGGGTGGTGGGTCTTGGCCAGGCGTGAAACATGGGCAAGCGTCTTTATTGCCCTGACTTAAGGACGGGTCCAGATTTCGATGGTTGTACAAAAAAAGAAAAAAGAACAATGTAAAACACAAAATCTAAGAAGGAATTGGTATAATAGAAGCATTTGTATTATATTTTTCTTGTTTAATATTCTGATGTAATTATATGGTAGTATTTGTTCTTTATTCCTAGCCTTTTGAAAACACACATATACCACGTAGACTACATTGCTCGAACTTGTGTCACCTAGGAGGAATAACGTCATCCTTTATCAATGGGACCACTTAATGGGTTCATATATGTAATATATTTAAAAGTTCGTTTGAGTCTCACTATTATAAAAGAAATATTATGTTGAGATATTTATTTTGATATAACTCAATGAAAAATATTTTTGGACTTAAAAATTTGAAAAAAATATTGTAAAGTCCATAAAACTTGAAAAATATGTTTAAAAATGTTTTTTAAGTATTTTGACTCATTTCTCAACTTAAAACATTTTCACAAAGTCAAAACTACTTAATTCTTAAAATTTCTGGAGTAAAGTTTCCAAATTTTACCAGAAGTTTCGAAACTCTTATAGAAGTTTCGAAATTCTTACAATAGTTTCCAAACATCTGTACATAAGTTTCCATACTTCTGCAGAAGTTTCCAAACTTCTAATTCCAGACAATTTTCAAGTTTCGAAACTATTGAGTAAGTTTCGAAACTTTGGACTCCAACGGTCAAATTTTCAATTCCGAATCAAAGAGTTCCGATACTCTTTGAGTAGTTTCCAAAATTATATGTAGGTGAGCATTGAATGCTCAATTTTAAAGTTTCCCAGTGGCTTTAAACCATATCCAACGAATATAAATGATTAGTAGCTCATTCCACACTGTAAAAGAAAGCGTAAGACACTTGAAGAAGGAGAGGATGGACATTCAAGCTTAAAGATCAAGAGAGTAGAGTTCTTTATTGTCTATTTTATAATCTCTTGCAATTTAGTCTAATCCTAGTGAGCCAAAATGTGTAAACACCCACCTAGAGAGGTAATTAGTTTACATTGTCAAGACCTCGTAATTGAGGGATAGGTTCTAGTTGATCCTTATAAAAGCTAAGAAAGGGGTTCTATATTAGCCCGTGAAAAGATTGGGATGTAAGGTTACCCCTTGAACTCGTAAAAAGGGAAAATTTTATTGTTAGTGAATTGGGAAATCATTAGTGTGGATGTTAAGGTTGTGGATGTGGACCTTGGTTAGAAGGTCGAACCACTCTAAAATCGAATGGGTCAAATTGTCATTTCTTTTTCAGTTTTTATTTTCCCAATTTCAAAAGAAACCTCTACACCCTTCAGCAGCGCTAATTTCGGTTGGAGTACATCGAGCCTTTCATATTCTAGTTCATGTATTATACCTAAAAGTGTGTTTTTAAAAAGTTAACATTTTGGTCCAAAACGCTAAAGCTATTGTTAGTTGACTTAGATATTTTGATTTAAATATTATTTAGGTCTCTCTTAGTTTTGAACTTGAACAATTTAATCTCTTTCAAAACATTTTTTTGAAGTTTCACATGAAATTTTTAAACACTTATGAATTATAACTGTAAAATTAATTCTAATTCTAACTCTAACTCCAACTCTATTATCTTCGCTTACAATAGCATTATAATTACAAGCCACAATATCAATATATATTTAAAATGTTTAATTGAAGAAAAAAATGTCATTGAATTTTCTTATATTTTCTAGATTTGGTGTGTGGATAAGAATTTAAATGAAAAATATGATACATATCATAACAATTAAAATTTTATAAAATAATATAGAATATTTTGTTTATTTTGTTTAAAAATTATCTAATCACGGTTGGACATGTGTCTTCAAAATTATTATATATTATTATTATGTACTCACTTTTAAAATATACATTGAATAAGTCACTCTCATATTTTAAAGGGGAGTCAATTTTCTCAATTTCAAAAATTGAATGTAACTTAAAAGATGTTTAAACTAAAATATTTAAGCCAGTTAACTATAAATTTAATATTTTGGTCCAAAATATTTACTTTTCATGCATACAAAGACTAAAACATTTACTGTCCATGATAGATAGACTAAAACAAACTTTTAAGTATAACACATAAATTAAAATGTTCCTTTAAATAATAAAAAATTAAAATATAAGTTTTTAAAGTATAGATTTTATCATTTTCACATGTGATGTGATGGATTTGGGATGCTCAATGCCTAAATCTCAAAATAGATATTATTATTATGATTTGAAAACCTTGCAATTTTTATGGTTATGGAAGAAAAACAAGGTCAGTCCGCTTATTAATTACAGAGAAGAAGTGGTTAGTAGTTGCCTCATTTAAATGATGTTGATGTTCATAAATATGTCAATGCCACGAAACTATGTTAGTTGAAAACTTGATCAATAGATAGGTCTCATCATCAGGGCGACGGCTTAATATTTAATCTGCCCATTTCTGAAAAGCAACTATTATCAAATTTAATATTAGGGGTGTTCAAAATTTTGGTTAACCGAATTAATCAAATCGAAATTTTTTCGGTTAATTTTAAGTTCGGTCGGTTAACAGTTAATGATTTTTTTAAATTTCGGTTATCGGTTAATTCGGTTCGAAATCAGTTAATTAACCGAAATTTTATATTTTATATATTAAATATATTTATTTTCGGTCACTAAACTTTTAAAAATTATAAAATGATCATTAAAGTTTATCAAATTAGCACAAAATGATCATTAAATTTATTAAATTATTAAAATATAATCATTAAAATTTTCAATATTTACCTATAACTTATAATGTGCAATAAATCAATGATCATTTTGTAATAATTCGATAAGTTTAATGGTTGTTTTATAACTTTTGAAAGATCAATGGCTAAAAATATTATTTTAACATAGTTTAGTGATCATTTGTGTAATTGACCCAAAATTTATAACAAATTTCGGTTAACCGAATTAACCGAATTTTTTTTCGGTTCGGTTAAAAATTTTGGAAGTTCGGTTCGGTCGGTTAACTGAATCGACCGTTTAAAAACCCCTATTTAATATAGTGTAAATTACACCAGATACTATTCAACTTTAAGTTCAATATCAATTATACCAATGAATTAAAAGTTATACTATTTTAGCACTGAACTTTAATTTAAGCTTTAATAATATCATTGAACCGTTAAAATTCCTCCAGATCATCGCACGCGGACTATTAAAATTCGTCATCATTATTGATTTTAATGACCAAGTAATATAATTGAAGCTTAAACTAAAGTTTAGTGCTAAAATAATATCGATTTTTAGTTCTATAATATAATCAATACTAAATTTAATGTTTAGTGGTTTAAGAATTTAATATGTCTTACACCTGGAACAATATAATACATATTAATTAAATTTCATAATATGTAATAATATTTTTAAATATAAAATTGGAAACCATTTAATAAAGTCCAAATTCAGAGCAAGCATAGAAAATGAGCTCCAAGTCAACAATCAACATAGCATACTGGACATTGAAATGCAACACATACGAGAATTAAAAAAATCTAACCAAATCAATGATGTTCGAATTAGGTAGGTTTGTTGTACGGCAGATTAAAATACAGCTAATATACGGTGTAATTGTTTTTTTTTTTCTTTACTCAGTTGCCAACTCAAAATGCTATATATATCGGTAATAATTATGGTTACAACCTAAATTGTTATGATTTTGGGTAACATTTTAAGTTTAAGTTTTCAAACTAAAATGTTATATGTATTGGTAACATTTTAGGTTGCAACCTAAATTAATACATTTTAGATTGCAACCTAAATTGTTATATACATTGGTAACAACTTCAATTACAACCTAAATTGTTATGATTTTGGGTAACATTTCAGGTTTAAGTTTCCAAACTAAAATGTTATATGTATTAGTAACATTTTAAGTTGCAGCCTAAATTGTTATGATTTTGTATAATATTTTAAGTTGAAACTTAAATTTTTACTCAGTTCAACCTAAATTGTTATATGATATTTGATCGTCCCAGAATAAAAATATTTTATAACAAGTATTGAAACTTTGCTTTAAGTTTTACTAAAAATAAAGAATTCTAGCTTTAAAGCAATATTAAAATTTTCATCAATTATCAAATTTCGAGTTTAAATTGTTAAAATCAAGTTTAGATTACTTATATACTCTAAGAAATCTTCATTACCCAATACAAAATCTTAGTTTTAGGTCGGAATTAACAAAATCGTCATTAAAGAGTTAAAGAACTTGAACATAAGCTATTTCTTTCATCAATTGCCTAATTCCAAGTTTGATTTGTTAAAACCAAGTTTAGATTACTCATATACTCTAAGAAATCTACATTACCCAATATAAAATCTTAGATTTAGTTCGGAATTAACAAAATTTCTATTAAAAAGTTAAAGAACTTGAAAATAAGTTATTTCTTCAAATACATAATTCTGAGTTTAATTTGTTAAAATCAAGTTTAAATTATTCATATACTCTAAGAAATCTTTATTACCTAATAAAATATTTTAGCTTTAATTCGGAATTAACAAAATTACCATTAAAGAGTTAAAAATTTTGAAACTTGGCTAGACTTCGACTTAAATATTAGGTAATATTTTAGGTTGCAACCAGAAGTTTCGAAACTTACAAAAAAAATTGTCATTCCAACATAAAATGGTATACATATTGGTTACATTTTAAGTTTCACGACAAGTATCTAAACTTAGTCGGAAGTTTCGAAACTCACAAAAAAAATTGTGTCATCCCAACCTAAAATGTTATACATAGTAGTTGCATTTTAGGTATCACGGCAAGTATCGAAATGTACTTGGAAGTTTCGAAACTTACAAAAAAAAGACTTTCCAACCTAAAATATTATACATATTGGTTACATTTTAGGTTTCACGACAAGTATCGAAACTTAGTCAGAAGTTTCGAAACTCACAAAAAAAATTGTTATTCCAACCTAAAATGTTATACATACTAGTTACATTTTAGGTTTCACGACAAATATCGAAACTTACTTGGGAGTTTCGAAATTCACAAATTTTTTTCATTCCAACCTAAGATGTTATACATACTAGTTATATTTTAGATTTCACAACAAGTATCGAAATTTAGTCGGAAGTTTCGAAATTCACAAAAATAAATCGTCATTCCAACCCAAAATGTTATACATACTAGTTACATTTTAAGTTCCACGACAAGTATTGAAACTTAGTTGGAAGTTTCGAAACTTACAAAAAATTGTATTATTTCAACCTAGAGTATTATCCATAGTAGTTACATTTTAGGTTTTACAACAAGTATCGAAACTTCCCAACCTAAAATGTTACATATTATGGTAAGTTTCGATACTTTTTAGTAACTTTTGAAACTTACCACGTCAACTTAAAATGTTATATCTTTTGGTAACATTTAGGTTGGTGGGTAACATTTTAAGTTTCGTGTTTTTTAACTTACCGGCAACACACACTTCCTTTCTTGATCTAACGGTCAAAATTAAAATTTCTAAAAGAGATACATATCTAACGATTATGAGAATCCATCGTTTATTAGCCGTAATTTAACTTGCCGTTCTAAATAACTACCCGTCTGAATTGCATGATAAAATAATGCAAAACCCACTAGTCAGCGACGGAGCACAAGCTCGGACTTAGACCATAATAATTTGAAATTTTCAAAATAAATTCTTTATTTTTTAATGAAAATTTTAATTTGACCTCCTTAAATTTTTAGAAATTCATATTAAAAATTATTTTTTTTGAATATTTTTAATTAAATTATCTAAAGTTTTAATTTGTTCTATTTAATTTTTTTGTCTAATGACAAGTTAAGTCCCAATAAGTTTAAGGATAAATTTTCTATACACAGGCGGTGGAAACTGAAAGTTTCCACAAGCGCCTTAATTCTAGGGTATAGGTAGTTAGTTTAGGGTATAGGGTTTAGGGGTTTAGGTGTGGAGGGTTAGAATTTAAGGATAGTTGTTTCAATTTAAGGTTTAGGGTTATAATTTAGGGTTTATAGGTTAAAACCTAAATCCTCACCATATTACCCTAAAAACTAAACCCTAACCTATAAACCCTAAATTATAACCCTAAACCTTAAATTGAAACAACTATCCCTAAATTCTAAACCCCTACACCTAAACCCCTAAACCCTATACCCTAAACTAACTCTCTAAACCCTAAAACTAAGGCGCTTGTGGAAACTTTAAGTTTCCACCGCCAGTGTATAGAATATTAATCCTAAGTTTAAATGTTTGAAAATTTATGCATTATTCCTCAATTTTAAGTTTAAATACTTAATAAATTCTTATTTTTTAAAAAAATAGTAATTTGACTCCACATTCGATCCTAACTCCGTCACGGCTACCGGTTAAACTTTGACTCACGAACTAAAAACATTTATAAAACCACAAAATGAGATCCCTCCACGACTTCCTAAACCTTCTTCCCAACAACTAAAGATATTTTCCTTAATTTCCCAATTAACTCTTCCCATGAGGGAGAGGGACCAGGCAAAGCCTCTAGCACCGGCTTCGGACCTTCCGAAAAGTGACGACGGAGAGGCTGGTCTGAATCTGAGAAAAGCTCGACTCATTAAACGTTTTGGGTGTGTCGCAGCTCTAACATTTTCCGCCAAGCAACTCGAGCACAAATATGCAAGCGGAAGGTTGATCTATAGCCTCTCGGGTAGGATGGCATGTTTAAGAGCTTTATAGTTTCCCTTAATTGAAGGAAAATGATGAATTCAACGTATAATACACGTTTTTAGTTGAAAAGTGGGACATCAATTCAACAATAATGGAGGGGGGCTTTAGTTTTTGGGCAGGGCAGAGCAGCAGGAACCGGACCAAAGTTAGTTTCATAGGGAAATGGGGGACCAAATGCCTTGATTTAAAAGAAAATGCTCAGATATCTGTATCTTCAACCACTCGCATTGATTCTTTGAATAATTGAATTGCTATAAACCAGTATTTGATCTACTCATACACCGGAGCTTTCTTTGAACATCTTCTCAAATTTCAGAAGGGACTGATGAGCTAATAGCTGGAAAAGAATAAGAATCAGACCGTAGATTTGTCCTGCTCCGGTTTCGTCATGTTGTTAAGCTGTTTGTTCTTTTCTCCAACACCCCAACGTATCAGAATTTTTGACGCTGATTTAGTCCTAAAACAAGCTAAATGTTGATATTCGAACTCGAGTAAAACGGATAAATATCCATAATCACTAAACTAATTAATGAATCTCTTAAAACATAAACTTTGACGCTACCAAAACTCATGTCTGTCTTAAAACAACATCTAATCTCGGAGCCCAGTTCTTCAGCTGCACACAGCCCTGTTTATAAGGTCTCGACCAGATTTAATGATAGTGTATATACTTTCCTACTTTATTTATAATATTATAAATTTTATTTTAATATTCAATCATTTTTTTTATTCTAAGTATGTTCATAATAATAATTTTACATTTCATCGCATTTTAATTAAGAGTAAAGTACACAAGATACCACTAAACTTTAAGTTTAGTATCGATTATATTACTGAACTAAAAATTAATATTATCATAGCATTGAACTTTAGCTTAGGATTTAATTATAGCGCTAAACCATTAAATCAATGACGTTGACGGATCTTAACGGTACGTGTACAATGACATGAGGGGGGATTTTAACAGCTCATTGATATAATTGAAGCCTAAACTAAATTTCAATGCTAAAATAGTATCGATTTTTAAATCGGCAATATAATCAATATTAGATTTAAAGTTCAGCAGTATATGGTGTATTTAGCCTTTTTTAATTATTATTATTATTGTTGTTGTTGTTGTTGTGATGCCCAAAATTATTAAAGTACTAGGTCTGCCTAAATTGAAATATCTCGCTAAATAGTCGGTAAATATTAGAACAAATGGTTAAGCCTCCCGTTGACATCCTCTCCCCTCCTTAGGTTTTAGGTTTAATATCCAACAAGAGCATTTTCCTCTTCTCTCTCCCCTCCTTAGGTTCTAGGTTTAATATCCAGCAAGAGCATTTCCCTCTTCTCTCTCCCCTAGGTTGTAGGTACTGATGAAAAAAAATATCTAGCTAAATAGTCCGACAACAATATCAACTATGGTTGTTAGTCTAGTAAAATGAGATGTTAAACCATTAAAATAATATTCAAAGTATAAATCTTAATATTGTAAATAGATCATATTAAATTAAAAATGCTACTCACAATAAATTTTTATGGTAGTCGATCCAAAGTAATCAAACATGGATTGATCAATTGAATAAAAAATTATTGATATGAACGATTGAACCAATGGGATTGAACTTTTTTTGAACAATTTCTACCTAAGGGTGGGAAGACGAATTTTACTCTTAATAAGTATTGAACTCACAACTTATGAGAGAGGGGTGAGTGACAAGTGACAACAAATAGCTTTAACCACTTGCTCTATCGAACTTAAGTTAACATTTAACTACTGCACCAAGGTTTAATTGATCTCCTCCAAATTCTTTCATATTTGGCACCGATAAGACGATGACACATATTAGCATCTTATTGAAGAGTTAAATTTATTGAATTGTTTCTAACTAAAATTAGAAGTGATTTGATAAAATGTGTAAGTAATAAAAATTATATATGTTATTATTCCAATTAAAAATGAATTGCATCATCTATTATGTTAGTGATCGAAATAAACTTAATGATCAATGACTTAATTGACACCAAACTAAAAGTTGAGTAAGCTAATTGACAAATGCTTATATTCAATGATTATAATAGATTGATCACATAATTTAATGATTAAATAGGTAATTTACCCTAAAAATACAACATAAATATTAAATACACTATTGTCAAAGTCTTCAACACCAATCCTTGAGTTCCTCGAGGAAATTAGAGCTCATCAAGTCATAATCGGTACAAAGAAATGAATATGAAGATTACCATGTCAACTACCCGCTGCCAAGTGAGCTAGCTACTTAAATTTAGGGTAAATTACACGGTTAGGTATTTTGGATATTGTTATTTTAATTTTTCTAATTTTTAAAACTTACAATAAAATCACTTAACTTTTAATTCATTTCCATCCCTATCATCACTGTTAAGAAATATTTGACATGGAATATTAAAGTAGTCTTCCAAAAAAACCCTTAATTTTTTAAACTAATTGTCGTTGCAAAGGTCAATTTTCGATGAATGAAGCAATTGTCAATCAATTCCAAAAATTTTATTTGGCCATAAAATAAACATTGTTCGGTATTAAACTAATCATGCAGTTAACAACGACGAAACAAAAAGTTTTAGCTTTTAGTTTTTGATTGAGATTTAAGAAGATTGAAAAGTTTTCCGACGAGTTTGAATTGAGGGGAAGAAAAAGAAGAATATGAGAAGTTCAACAATCTTTTTAACTAGAGAAACCAACGAACGACAACAAAAATGACAACTAAAGGAGGTAACAATCCAATCAAAATTAAAAGTTAAAATTTTATGATTAGTCACTATTAATCTTAGATCAATTTAAAATTGATTACATTAATCTTTTGGCAAAATCCCCACTGTTGGGATTGACATGCAATTGCTTCATTCATTGAAAATTTGACCTTTAACGAATCATATTAGTATCTTTTAACGACGATGATCGTAGTAAAAATACAATAAATGCATCGTAAGTTTTGAAAATATGATGATCAAAGTGAAAGCACCTAAATGTTTAGAGGCTACTGCTGTAACTTACCTTAAATTTATTAAAGTAAATTAAACTTTGAGCTCTGAAGTGAGTTGAGATATAAATTTAAATTTGAAAGCCCTCTGAATTTGGCGAGTGTTTCAACTCAAGTCCAATAAAAGTAAAAGGGCATGCAAAATATGTAAAGCCGAAAATGCAAAAGCAGGACAATAAATGCGAACCCGCTGTTTCCAAACACAGTATTAAATGCAGCAGCGTCTACCCACCTTTCTTCTTCCCTTTCCCTTGGGCAGATGGATCCTCATCTCCCCCTCCAATGTCCACCCCTTCCCCTAACTATCTCACCAACTTAGGCCTCGGCTATTCCATCGCCATCGCCCTCGGTTTCCTCGTCCTCCTCTCCACCATCCTCCTCGCCTCCTACATCTGCTGCCGCTCCTCTTCTTCCTCCTCCTCCCCACGCGCCTTCTCTCCCAACACCACCACCGTCGCCAACTCCGATGGAATCACCCTCCCCAGGATCATCTTCGTCGCCGAAGACGAAGACAACGACAACTCCGTCGTGGGACTCGACCAGGCCGTTATAAATTCTTACCCCAAGTTCCAGTTCACAGATGATCAATCGTCAAGTAACGCTAACGCAACGTGCTCGATTTGTTTGTGTGAGTATAAGGATTCGGAGATGTTGAGGATGATGCCGGAGTGCAGGCACTATTTCCACGCTCCTTGTCTTGATGCTTGGTTGAAACTTAACGGCTCTTGTCCCGTTTGTCGGAACTCGCCGCTCCCGACTCCGCTTTCCACACCTTTGTCTGAAGTCGTCCCTCTGTCTCAATACGCCGCGGATCGAAGGAGTCGAAGGTGACATCTGGAGGAGGCCAATATTTTCTCTTTTTACCCATTCAATATCTTATAGTTTTTGGTGGTTGATTTCTTTCTTTTTTTCTCTCTTTTGGCCTTCTGGGTTGTTGCAATCAAAGAGAGCATTTGTATATGCATAATTGCACAATTTTTTTCACTTGTTTTCTGTTGTTTATTCCACTGAGAAACTGATTTAACTGCTATATTGTTTTTGGTTCAAATCCTTCATCAAGCAGTTGTGACGTTTGACAAGAATTAATGGATTGAAAAAAAGAAAAAAAGAAATCACTTCATTTTCCCATTTCTGCTAAATTAAAGTACAACAGACAACAGCAGAGAAGCTTCTGCTGCTTTGCAGAGATGTTTAACTTTGTATCTCTCACAAATCTCCAAGTCTTTGACATTGAAGATAACCTAACTTGTTTATGAAGATAACTAACATTGAAATTTTAGAATCTGAACTTGGAGATTGGTGCTTTCTAACATGGGATTGACATGTGATTCTTAAGATAGAATAAGCTTATAATCTCAGAAGCGTTGACTTGGGCAACTTGGCCATTACAGTGCTTTCTTCAAAGCACCCACCCATGTGCCCTACGCTGAAAACCTTCCCATCTTCCTCTTGCTTCAACATATGTTTACTGTTTTCCAGATTAAAATATATATGACCTTAGCTCAAATTCATCTTCTCAAGATTGCTTGTATTGTACATTAAGCAATTTCTTTTTCTGAGTTAAGGTTTTATTTGTTAGAATGAACTGGCGATGGGAGACGATAGCTCCCATTCTCGACAAGATAAAGATGGCTAAAGTAAATGGCTTGGCAAAGATGGGGACATGGAAAAGTGTTAATAGGACTATCTTTATATTGGGTACTTGTGCTCTTCTCGTTTCTGTTGCTACCTTGTCTAGATCTTACTCCATTAGATCTCTCCTGGTTACTGATTCCTTCTGCAGTGTGAAGCCTTCCAATCCGAGTACAAACGGAGGCGAAGTGAGTGCGAATTTCGAGGTTGTCATTCGGAAAATCCGACAGGAAATGGATGAGTTGAAGGAGGAGGAGGAGTCGGAAATCTTGCTTAGACACAGTGGTTTTCTTGCTGATATTCTTGGTCTAATCGAGTCGGTGCAGGACTCAGTGCGGGAAATGGAAAACAGGACTGTGGACCATTCCCTGGTGAAACCGATTCAACAATCCGATGGGCTTGAGGATTACTTCCTGATCGAAGAGATTCGGAAGTATGTTCGGGTGAAGCCGAACAGATTAGGGAAACAGAACTTCATGGGAGCTAACGGCACATTCACAAGCATTGGTCACGCTTGTTTTGCCATGAAGGAGGATCTGGAAGAGTACATGGACTACGACGTGGGTGAAATCTGCAATGACGATTGGAAACTAGCTCAGAAACTAATGGTTCACGGCTGCGATCCGCTACCAAGGAGGCGGTGCCTTGCGAGAGCTCCGCGGCTATACACTCAGCCGTTCCCAATCAATGAGTCCATATGGAAGCTGCCCGATGATCGAAATGTTCGATGGAGTGGATACAGATGCAAGAACTTCACTTGCCTCGCAAGCAACGCCACCCGCAAAGGGTTCTTCAAATGTGCAGACTGCTTCAATCTTACACACCACGAAATGCCGAGATGGATCCAACCCCCCGAAACAAACTCAACACCAGACTTCTTAATACCCGAAGTGCTAGAAATCAAGGGCGGGGAGATCAGAATCGGATTAGATTTCAGTGTAGGGACGGGGACATTCGCAGCAAGGATGAGGGAGTTCAATGTGACCATAGTCTCAGCAACCATCAACCTCGGGGCACCGTTTAATGAGATGATAGCCCTTCGGGGACTAGTCCCTCTGTATTTGACCGTAAACCAGCGGCTTCCGTTCTTCGACAACACCCTGGATTTGATACACACGACAAGGTTTCTGGATGGTTGGATTGATTTGGTACTTTTGGACTTTGTGTTGTTCGATTGGGACAGAGTTCTGAGACCAGGGGGGCTGCTTTGGATCGACAGTTTCTTCTGTCTGAAACAAGAGTTGGAGGATTACATGGAGGCATTCAAGGTGCTAAGGTACAGGAAACACAAATGGGTTGTGGTTCCGAAACGAGATAAAGACGATGGAGAGGTGTTCTTTTCCGCTGTGTTAGAGAAGCCGCCAAGGCCATTCTGAATTCTGATAAACATGTGTATTTGAAGTACTGTCGTGTTCAGTTAGTTCATACTTTTCATGTTAGAAAACTGGATTTCGATTGTTGTTTTCTTTCTTTTTGTCCAAAATGTTTTACAGTAACGTCTTCTTGCCCCCCATATAATTTATAAATCATGGACTCTGTTGTATTAATCTGCAGTGCCAATAGGCAATAAGACGATTTTCTCATATTTTAGTATTTCTGGACAACCTCAGCATCCAGCCTCTTTCCAATATAATACTCGGATCAATACCGTGGTCTTGTTTGTTTGGCTACTAGCGCTTACTCAACATGGACAGAGCCAAGAATATTGAATTTTAAAAATTACAATCAAATCAAAATTTAGAAGGTAATGCTTAATTTGTTTAATATTTTGACTTATAAAGATTAGAGTCAATTATTAAGGAGCAACATGATTGACTCCTCAAGCCCCCGACCAACCTGAGCCCTCTAAAATTTAATTATTTTTATTTATTAAAATTTTATTTTTAAATTTATCAAATAAATAAATTAATCTAACATTAAAATTTAATTTTTTTCCAAATCTCAAAATTTAACTATTTTTTGTTAAATTTAATTCTCTCATTATTTTTCTTCAATCTAGCTATAAGTGTATTAAAATAATTTTATAAATAATAAATTAATGTATAAATTATTCAAATATATTTAAAAAGTTATATTAAAAATAATTTTTATAAATCTAATTAATATTAATTAGATATAAAATATTAATAACTAATAAACTATTCAAACAAGTATTGAATACAATCATTTCCTTATATTTCATTTTGCTTGCTTAAATAATCTAACAGTTACCAGCTATTAGTTAATTTTACCAAACACTTTTATACAATCAGCTAATACAATTCGCTAGTCAAATCAACTAATGCAATATGCTATCAGCTAATGTAATCCGCTATTAGCTATCCGCTAATTGCCAAAGATGGCCAATATTTAATACTAAATTATGTAAATAATTGGTTTTTTAATATAACATTACTAACCATATTTGAAGATGTATATATTAATTTCTTATATTCAACTCTCTACACCCAAAAATTGGATGATTCTAGAATAAACGTCATGTACTGCTATGTACCACTAATCATGTGTATCGCTATGTACAATTAACTATTTTTATTGCTTTTTAAATCATGAGTGCCGAAAGCGTTATTATCTTTTTTTAGAATAAAATTTAAAAAAAAATTATATTACAATTTCAGATATTTTTCTTTTTTGGTAAAGTACATAAATGGTAACTAAACTTTGGTAAATTATTCAATTTGGTAACTAAACTTTCAATTGCTTCAATGTTACTATTAAACTTTTGATTTTGCTCCAAATTAGTTACTGACCCGTTAACAATCGTTAAAAGGGTGATGTGACAGTTAAAATATTATATATAATAACACATTTAGTCCTCCACGTCTGCACATTAAAATAATTTTATCCTAATCTGAAAAATAATAAATTTATCCCTCATTATTTACACATTATTTCAATTTCACCATATTTTAATTAAAAATAATTTAACCATAAATCCTAAAACTAAAAACCTAAACTCAAAGCTCTAAACTCTAAATACTAAACCCCTAAACTATAATTTAATTTATTTAACACCATATGATATGTATTAATCTTAATATAAATCAAACTTTCTAATTAAACTTAAAATTTCACCTAATTATCAGTAAAACTATAATATCCTTTTAAAGAATAAGAAATATATTCATTGATATGATAATATATAAAAGCAACATATATATACATATAATATATATATATATATAAATGAAAGCAAACTAAAAAAATTAAATTGACATAAATTTGATTATCACTAAGTTTTTCTCTGATGAATAGCACGTTTTCCTCTGCTGAATAGCACGATTTTTTCTGTTTTGATTCTGCTTACTAGCACGCTTCATCTTTCTTTATTTTCTTTTCCTTTGCTGCTGCTTCCATATGGTCGATGTGGAGAATGAAATGACTGGTCTCGCTATTGGTGACGGCGAAGATAACATTCTGGATTGTGACCTTCAAACGCTGGTCCCATCTGTTGATTATGAATTCTGTTTGGTTGGCATTTTCCTCACTACGAGTGTGATCAACTTCCCCTCTATGCGATCCACTTTGGCCAATCTGTGGCGTCCCATTGGAGGTATTTCAGTGTCTGATTTGGGAGAGGGACGTTTTCTGTTTCGTCTCTACAATATGGTGGACTTGGATCGAATTGATTCTAGAGGCCCTTGGAACTTCAACTCACACCTTTTGATTCATCACCGTCTTCAACGGGGAGAAGATCACATGTTAGTCCCATTAACCCATCTGTGCTACTGGGTTCTGGTTCATGAGATCCCTCACGGCTTCATGTCAGAACGCGTTGCGCGCTTGCTTGGGGATTTTATTGGTTCTTTCATCGAATGAGAAAAGGGGTGGTAGGGTGCGTTCGACTGGACAAAAGGATTCTTTCCGTTCAACTATCCAAGACTGTGATTTATCAGATATGGGCTTCACTGGAAGGTGGTACACATGGGAAAAAAGTAGGCTCCATTCCACTAATATTCGTGAAAGAATTTACCGTGGTTTCGCATCGTCTAGCTAGTGGAACCTCTTCCCTAATTTTTCTCTTCGGCATCTATCTCATACGATAGCGGATCATTGTCCGTTGCTGGTTGATACACTGGGACATGTTACATCCTCTCCGGTTCAGTCTCTTCGCAATTTTCGGTTTGATGCCAACTGGGTTCTAGAGGAAGATTTTGGGAAACTAGTTGAAGAGTCTTGGAATTCCTCTCCTGCTGATGTGCCGTCAAAATTGAAACGTTTGGCAGCAAGTATTAAACTGTGGTGCCGCTCATTGAAGGGTAAACGTAATAGGATGTAACCCCCTCGTCCCGGTCTGGCCGGTTGACCGGTCCAAGTGGGCCACACGGGGAAAACCGAAGCGAAACCCGTTAAGGTTCCCCCTCGGTTAGCAACCCTATTTTTTTTAATCTTGACATATCCGAGTATTAAATTCTAAGTGATCAAACAGCGGAACGTATCACACGAGACAAACAGCCAAACCCCTAAACATTTCAAATTTCACAATTTAATCCAGCAGATTCCAAAAACATTCAGTTTCATTCCCGTCAACTTCTAACAACAATTCAGAGACCTATACTTAACATTTTTGAGTAAATAATACCTCTATTTCATGTAAAATTTTGTCCTCTACAACTTTGTAGAAGAACACTTTTTCCAGAAATGACTCTAACATGCTCAAAAATGCAGTTTTCACCAAAAGTTTCGAAACCTTGGGAAGGTTTCGAAACCGTTGACCATAGTTTCGAAACCTTGCCCAAAGGTTTCGAAACTTTGGCTGGCAGTAGCCTCTGGAATCCAAAAATTTGCAAAGGTTTCGAAACTTTACCCCTAGTTTCGAAACCTAGGTGCAGGGGAGCACATTTTGCTTCATTCTAATGTCTTTCAAAGATAAAAACACATTAATAACATATATATGAAGTCTAAGAACATAATTTAGGTAGAAATACAGCATATACACACATGCAAGAGCACCTATTCAAGCCAAGGGAGTCATTTGAACATGTAATAAAACATTCATGCATAGCATACCAAATAAAGAGCAATTTATGTATATAAGGACATACATCACTCAAGCATTCATCAAGGCATGCATCACTCAAGCATTCATCAAGGCATGCATCATAAGTGATATTTACAAATCGAACAAGGCATCCAAGAGCCAAACCAAATCAACACACATCAAGGCATCTAAAACAACAACACCTATCCCATTGCTTTACTATTACAATCTTTCAATTTATAAATCATACTTTGAGCTCACCAAAAGCAACACTTGGAGACCTTTCCTTGCCCTAGCCACCCCCAAGCTATTTATCTGCATTGTCGAACAAAAGAGAGCGTAAGCATAAAAGCTTAGTGAGGGTAAGCTCATAAAACAAACCTTCGACAATGCAGGGTCCAAGCACGAGCAACTATCATGATATTATACATGATTTTACCTTCCATTCACATGAGCCATAAGTATAGGTGATGCATGAACATATTACCAAATTCATGCCATGCTCAACAACATATAAGTTCAACATACAATGATACATATCTCAATGTATTATCCACATCATATATCGTTTCACGTTGAAATTCACATTTCATATTACATCGATACACATATCAATTCATATTATCATGTATGCATAATTTCATATTGGCATAAACATACTTTCTCTTATTGGCACCTAGCTATGACTCGAATACGCGGATAACATGTTGGAACGCATTTCCAACAACAACATTACCTCGGTGGGATTCCACTCATCACCGGTCCTTGCATGTGCGGGATTCCACTCATCGCCACATGCCCTACGGATGGGATTCCACTCATCATCACGTAGAAATATATAAAAGCTTCCGGTGGAATATTACATCACCGTACTCCTCCTTGGTGCCTTAACGCCACCAAGGCCACGTACGTTTTGACTCAATTTGTGTGCACACTCATCCTAATGATCGATCATTGTACCCAAGCATACTAGTGCCAATTAATCAAATTTCACAACCTTTGATGTTCAAGTATCATAATATGGCATCTTACATCACATTAAGCTCAACATCGATTATCTCAACAACATAATATCATAATGTCATGTTCAAGAGTAATAATATGGCATCTTACATCATATTAAACTCAACATCATCATACACAATTACAATCCAACCCACATGCATAGCAATGCATCAAACTATGTCTCAACAACATGTATAACACATTATACATACACGGATAATCATGAGGCATAACATCAATTAAAGAGTACATCCAATATCTCTAACTAAAGCTTAGGATTAGGCTACCACCCTAATCCTAACTCTAGGTGGGTCTACCAAATCCCAACCTAGTTCACATGCTTGAACCAACCACTTAAAAACCAATTTAAAAACATTAACCACTCACCTCTACCTCCAAGCTCAACTACCAAGCAAACATCACCTTCAAGTTTCCGGATTTCTTCTCGAAGCTTCTCCAACGCAAACTCTCGCTTCTAAACAACCTCAATACAATTCAAACAACCTCAAATTAGCCCAACCTCAAAATACCAACCCGGAATACAAATTCAAATATCAAACCCAACATTTCAAGTCATGATCAAACCCCATACTTAACAATTTCGGACAACCCCAATACCTCTTCCAAAAACCTTGTTTCCAACATCCATTGCACCCACAAAAGATCCCAAATCAATCCCTAATCATAGTACTACCATTGGGCTATCAATTCCCACCTTAAACAACCCCAAAACTCCATTTTCGTACTCATATTTTACCTAGCAGAAAATCATGTTTTTAAACACCCAAATGACATCTAAATGGTCCCAAATCATCCCCTTAGTATACATATACCATCAGCCCTCTAATTACACCCTAAAACCCACCAAAAATCAACTTTTTGACACTTTAAAAATGGGTCTAAAGACCCACTTCGGAAATTCATCAAAATTCAACCAAATTGATATATGTTACACCTTTTAATATGATTTACTAAAGCCCCAACTCAATTTATCAAAACCAATTGAAAAACCCCCTTAAAAATCCAAACTTGATATAAACCCTAATTTTCAAAAGTTCATATTTTTAAAATCTAAGACAATGTATGAATAGGAAATGGAAAGGAGAGTTCAAATATGTGATTACCTTTCAAAAGCCCCTTGAATTGATGAAGAAATCGAATGAAATTAGAGCTTGAAAATTGAGAGAGTTTGGGGAATGGGGGAGATATTTCACATAGGGGATATAATGAAAAGGGGAAGAAGATGACAATTTGAAAGTTGTCATCTTTTTTTTAAAAGCTTTTGGGCAAATTACAACATAAGCCCTTCCCTTTTTATTAAAGTTCAATTAGGCCACATTTTAAGTCGAATTTATTTTAATTTTATTTTATTGACTCAAACTATAAACCCGGATAACTCCTAACCCCAAAACACGGGTGTTACAACTCTCCCCCACTTAAGGAAATTTCGTCCCTGAAATTTATCGATCACGGAGAGCCACTGAAACATGCACCTCCACGCTTTCCTCTCTCACCACAACGTACTAACCAACTCGAAAGACTTACCACACAACACTTGCTATCTTACACTAAGATCTCAACTGATTCTTCAAGGCATGCCAATTTCAAACTCAACTCAATCTCTTCAACAAATATAGCACGGAACAGATCTGACTCACATTTCTGAATCATAGATACACGTAACACATCTCAAACCCCCTTTTAACTCTGGTGGTAACCGCAACAGATAACAACAGAACTAGCCTGATTCACAAACTCATACAATACTGCTTGAACACTTGACTCATAACTTTCTCTGACTGATCCTCTGTCTTCATCAATTAACCAAACACTATGCAGACGTCTTCAAAAATAATCTAGTTGATATCTCGGATCTCTATTACTCGCTTCCATTATGAACCTTCCACGGATGTAACAAACTAGAAGAAACTGAAGCTCGGCCTTGACACGCTGGCAATTTACACACTTGCTCTCATACTGAACCACATTATTCATCCACTCATTCCGGAAGTACTCATCTTCAACCCACAATACGTCTTCATACTACTCAGATGCAGTACAATGAACCACCGTGTGCTTCGGCCAAAACAATACATCTCAAAACACTAGGTCAGTCGGTACAACTATTCTGTCTCTGAAATGCAAAACTCTATCATCTCTGGACTGTATTCTGAAGGTCTTCTTTCCACTATGTCTTGCACGTGAGGTGCCAAGAATCTGTCTTGCAACTGTTTCTCATCAAACATTCTGACTCAAAGTAGTCTCAACCCGAAACTCGGCCACAAAACTACTATCATTTGATATACGGAATTCGGCAATTGCAACTCGTAACTCAACTACTAATCTAACAGCAAATACAACTCAGAACTCGGTTGCTACGTAGACTCTCTTCAGATAGTACTCAATCTTGAGATCACAGTCTTCAAGCAATTCTAACTACTCATGTTGTTCAAGTTCCAACCATTTCCAAGTCTTCAAATATTTCAAGCTCTAATGATACGTACATATACACTGCGCATTTCTTACTACACAAGCTTTGTCTCTAAGTCTTCGAATCAAACACACTGTAACTAACTCTAAGTCTAGTGCGAGATAACTATTTTCTCGGTCTTTCAACTATCTTGATGAACGAGCCACAATCTTCTGTCTTGCATAAGCACACAACCTAACTCTACATGTAATGCATCACTGTGGTTCACAACTCTTTCTCTGACATAAGTTGATTCAAGGTCGAAGCTTTCATCAAAGTTTCTTTCAGTTTCTCTAGGGCTCATTATCTCGCATTTAACCACACAACTGAACATTCTTCTATAGCAATCTATCAATGGAGCAACTATCTTCAAAAGACCATTCACAGTTCTCTGAAAGTAACAATGTTAGACCTAGGAACTATAGATATCTGTCACAGTCTTCAATTTCTTCCAACCCACATCTTCCTCTATCTGTTCAAGATTTGTTCTAATACACTTTGCTAATTTTCATGACCTAAGAGAACATCTTCATTACTCGGAGTTCACGTTGTACAACTTGGTATACAATTAATTCTCTAATAGAATCTACCACACTAACTTCAAAACTTGTCATGATCTTCCTCGGTACTTGAATATATTCACGTGACATCTAGAAGAGCTACTTCAACTGATCAAGAAACTCAGGAAAATATTCTGTTCAACATCTCTATGAAGGTAACTAATACACTAATCAAACAAAACGACATAACTCGGAACTCAAAGCGATCATATCTTGCCTCGTAAGCTATCTTCGATACTTCAACTTTTCTCACTTTCAACTGGTACTAATTGAATCCAAATTAATCTTCAATTTGACTGGAGCACACACTAACTGATCAACAAATCATTGACACTTGTTTCGACTGTATGTAATCTGAACACATTCTCGTACTGTCACTCTTTCTTCTTCACAAATTACACTGTAGAACTCTGAGATGATGCACTAGGCCTAATGAATCTAAGGTCTAACAAGTCTCGAAGTTAATTCTTCAACATTCTCAATTCTGTCGGAAGCCATAAGATACAGAGCAAACTAAAACACGAGCAAACTCGGAGACGACATCAATAATAAACTCTTCTGCGCTGTTAGGAGACAAACTGGGCGTTTCTTCTAAACACTTCTAGGAAGAATCACAAACTATTTTAACATTCTGCGGTCTAATCTTCGTTCAAGAATCAAATCCATCACAATTGCTTAGCAAGCTTGTCAACTAAACTCAATCGACCTTTGATCTCTAAAACTGGATCAACATTCAATAAGAAGCTCACATCCTCACCTACCACTACAGTCACACAAAAATCTGCACTTTCAAGGAAACTGTCTCTTTGTCTCAACGTACACACTAACTCTGTGCTCTTCAAGCCGAACCTTGTCAAAAGATACATCAAAACCGTAGGAAGACGATCACTTCTCATCTACTAGAAACTAGTAACTCTGAACCACCAACAAACATCTTCTGTACATCTTTCTGATCACTACTATCTCCCAAAGGCTAGTCACATGTATCCCTACATCTAAGGTCTCAACAAAGATATCTAATTTTCACATGTTCACACAAAAGAAGGTATTCGAGGAAATTGCAGCTTCACATGTACACAACTGATAGTCTTCGGTCCTTTTGTTTTCAGACTGGTTCTTCAACAAAATCTGACTCTTCTAAACTGTTCTTAGAGCATCTCGTAACTTCAAGACTCAATTCTGATCGCACACAAACAGTCTTGTTGGACTTGTTCTACCCCTACCAAACAATCCTGAAGTCAAAGCTCAAGACTCCCTTCTCGGCTCAACTGTATCGGAAGTGACTTCATCTCTTCCGCTTGCTGGAAAACAACTCAACGTACACTAACTCAATCACACAAACTAGCTCCCACTCATGGACATTGACCGGCTGTCTTGCATCAAAATCATAGGCCAACCCCAACGGTCACCAACTAACACCTCACCAGGCATGTTCAACTTGCATACTTGCTAACAACGTACAGAGATACGGATTCAGAGTCAACTGGAGGGAACAACTTGATACTGTACTAAGGGCTCATTCGATAAAACATTGACACCACTCTGACCCCCGCCCATAGGCCTTCACTTCTTCTTACTAACTAATGCCAGAGTTGATCACACCGTCCCTCATCCACAAGAATCAACCCATATACACACTGTCTCAAACGGACGAATTGTACCTCAATTCTGGTACAACCATACCTCTCTAACTGAGGTGATGGACTCCCTCAACCTAGTCCACCCTTTTAGAAACTACGACTTCTACTTACCGAAAAGCAATTAAATCAACAACAGTATCAACAGTAAAACATACAAGATTGGGTTAGCAAGGCAAGGCTCCCAAGTGGCTCAAGTATGTTTCCCTCACTTAAAAATCTCTTTTTCGATGTAATAGTAGCAATGGGACTCTACTAAACACGTTTCAAACAAATCAACACACATACATGCTCAACCAAGCATATAACAAGGCATACTTGCTGAACAAGCAAACAAATGCGTACGATCAAACAACATGCATTCTCAATCAAACAATCACACATCACAGCATACACGGGTAACGAGCAACATGCTTTTAAACAAACAATCAACATACTTGTCATACAAGTAATCATACTTACAAAGCAAGCAAACACCGTGCATATCAATTCAAAACTTAAACTTACCTCACTTACCCGCCCAAGGTCTCGGTAACCTTAGGCTCTGATACCAACAAATGTAACCCCCTCGTCCCGGTCTGGCCGGTTGACCGGTCCAAGTGGGCCACACGGGGAAAACCGAAGCGAAACCCGTTAAGGTTCCCCCTCGGTTAGCAACCCTATTTTTTTTTAATCTTGACATATCCGAGTATTAAATTCTAAGTGATCAAACAGCGGAACGTATCACACGAGACAAACAGCCAAACCCCTAAACATTTCAAATTTCACAATTTAATCCAGCAGATTCCAAAAACATTCAGTTTCAGTCCTGTCAACTTCTAACAACAATTCAGAGACCTATACATAACATTTTTGAGTAAATAATACCTCTATTTCATGTCAAATTTTGTCATCTACAACTTTGTAGAAGAACACTTTTTCCAGAAATGACTCTAACATGCTCAAAAATGCAGTTTTCACCAAAAGTTTCGAAACCTTGCCCAAAGGTTTCGAAACTTTGGCTGGCAGTAGCCTCTGGAATCCAAAAATTTGCAAAGGTTTCGAAACTTTACCCCTAGTTTCGAAACCTAGGTGCAGGGGAGCACATTTTGCTTCATTCTAATGTCTTTCAAAGATAAAAACACATTAATAACATATATATGAAGTCTAAGAACATAATTTAGGTAGAAATACAGCATATACACACATGCAAGAGCACCTATTCAAGCCAAGGGAGTCATTTGAACATGTAATAAAACATTCATGCATAGCATACCAAATAAAGAGCAATTTATGTATATAAGGACATACATCACTCAAGCATTCATCAAGGCATGCATCACTCAAGCATTCATCAAGGCATGCATCATAAGTGATATTTACAAATCGAACAAGGCATCCAAGAGCCAAACCAAATCAACACACATCAAGGCATCTAAAACAACAACACCTATCCCATTGCTTTACTATTACAATCTTTCAATTTATAAATCATACTTTGAGCTCACCAAAAGCAACACTTGGAGACCTTTCCTTGCCCTAGCCACCCCCAAGCTATTTATCTGCATTGTCGAACAAAAGAGAGCGTAAGCATAAAAGCTTAGTGAGGGTAAGCTCATAAAACAAACCTTCGACAATGCAGGGTCCAAGCACGAGCAACTATCATGATATTATACATGATTTTACCTTCCATTCACATGAGCTATAAGTATAGGTGATGCATGAACATATTACCAAATTCATGCCATGCTCAACAACATATAAGTTCAACATACAATGATACATATCTCAATGTATTATCCACATCATATATCGTTTCACGTTGAAATTCACATTTCATATTACATCGATACACATATCAATTCATATTATCATGTATGCATAATTTCATATTGGCATAAACATACTTTCTCTTATTTGCACCTAGCTATGACTCGAATACGCGGATAACATGTTGGAACGCATTTCCAACAACAACATTACCTCGGTGGGATTCCACTCATCACCGGTCCTTGCATGTGCGGGATTCCACTCATCGCCACATGCCCTACGGATGGGATTCCACTCATCATCACGTAGAAATATATAAAAGCTTCCGGTGGAATATTACATCACCGTACTCCTCCTTGGTGCCTTAACGCCACCAAGGCCACGTACGTTTTGACTCAATTTGTGTGCACACTCATCCTAATGATCGATCATTGTACCCAAGCATACTAGTGCCAATTAATCAAATTTCACAACCTTTGATGTTCAAGTATCATAATATGGCATCTTACATCACATTAAGCTCAACATCGATTATCTCAACAACATAATATCATAATGTCATGTTCAAGAGTAATAATATGGCATCTTACATCATATTAAACTCAACATCATCATACACAATTACAATCCAACCCACATGCATAGCAATGCATCAAACTATGTCTCAACAACATGTATAACACATTATACATACACGGATAATCATGAGGCATAACATCAATTAAAGAGTACATCCAATATCTCTAACTAAAGCTTAGGATTAGGCTACCACCCTAATCCTAACTCTAGGTGGGTCTACCAAATCCCAACCTAGTTCACATGCTTGAACCAACCACTTAAAAACCAATTTAAAAACATTAACCACTCACCTCTACCTCCAAGCTCAACTACCAAGCAAACATCACCTTCAAGTTTCCGGATTTCTTCTCGAAGCTTCTCCAACGCAAACTCTCGCTTCTAAACAACCTCAATACAATTCAAACAACCTCAAATTAGCCCAACCTCAAAATACCAACCCGGAATACAAATTCAAATATCAAACCCAACATTTCAAGTCATGATCAAACCCCATACTTAACAATTTCGGACAACCCCAATACCTCTTCCAAAAACCTTGTTTCCAACATCCATTGCACCCACAAAAGATCCCAAATCAATCCCTAATCATAGTACTACCATTGGGCTATCAATTCCCACCTTAAACAACCCCAAAACTCCATTTTCGTACTCATATTTTACCTAGCAGAAAATCATGTTTTTAAACACCCAAATGACATCTAAATGGTCCCAAATCATCCCCTTAGTATACATATACCATCAGCCCTCTAATTACACCCTAAAACCCACCAAAAATCAACTTTTTGACACTTTAAAAATGGGTCTAAAGACCCACTTCGGAAATTCATCAAAATTCAACCAAATTGATATATGTTACACCTTTTAATATGATTTACTAAAGCCCCAACTCAATTTATCAAAACCAATTGAAAAACCCCCTTAAAAATCCAAACTTGATATAAACCCTAATTTTCAAAAGTTCATATTTTTAAAATCTAAGACAATGTATGAATAGGAAATGGAAAGGAGAGTTCAAATATGTGATTACCTTTCAAAAGCCCCTTGAATTGATGAAGAAATCGAATGAAATTAGAGCTTGAAAATTGAGAGAGTTTGGGGAATGGGGGAGATATTTCACATGGGGGATATAATGAAAAGGGGAAGAAGATGACAATTTGAAAGTTGTCATCTTTTTTTTTTTAAAGCTTTTGGGCAAATTACAACATAAACCCTTCCCTTTTTATTAAAGTTCAATTAGGCCACATTTTAAGTCGAATTTATTTTAATTTTATTTTATTGACTCAAACTATAAACCCGGATAACTCCTAACCCCAAAACACGGGTGTTACATAGGAAGAATTTTTCTTTACAAAATCGTCTTGAGGAATTAACCACGGTGGATCCGGATGATGAGACACTAGCTGAATTGTTGGATATCAAAATTGCTTTAAACCTTGAAGCTGATAAGGATGAACTGTTTTGGGAGCAACGCGCGAGAGCCAACTGGCTTAAATGTGGGGACAGAAACACAAGATTTTTCCATACTTGGGCTTCGTATCGGAAAAAGAAGAACAAAATCTCTAAACTTAAACGTGAAGATGGTAGTTGGGAGGATCAAGAGGATGCTATGGCCGATATAGCTATTTCACATTTTCAGCATCTGTTTACTGCTCAACAAGTTTCTGATCCTAGCGTCATTCTTAACAGTATTCAGCCCACGATAACCAGGGAAGACAACCTTATGCTTCACAAGCCTTTCACAAGGGATGAGTTTCATACGGCTGTAAAGCAAATGGCCCCCTTAAAAGCGTCGGGCCCCGAAGATTTTCCAGCATTGTTCTTCCAGAATTTTTGGCACATTATTGGGGATGATATTACTGAATTTTGTATCTCCCTTATTAATGGTTCGACGGATTTGGCGACAGTCAATTTGACGAGTATCGTTTTGATCCCAAAGATTGACTCCCTAACGTCCATGGACCAGTTTCGTCCTATTAGTCTTTGCCAAGTGTTATATAAGATAGTGGCAAAGACTTTGGCTAACAGATTACGTTCCTTGTTGGATAAGTGCATCGATGATACGCAGAGCGCTTTTATACCGGGTAGATCCATCACTGACAATGTGCTAATAGCTTATGAGCTGATCCATGTGATGAAAACAAAAAAGAGAGGTCTTAAAGGTTCTTTTGCCCTGAAACTTGACATGGCAAGGGCCTACGACAGAATGAATTGGAATTTTTTGGAAAATATGATGCTACGAATGGGCTTCGATTCAAATTGGGTGTCTTTAATTATACGGTGCATCTCTACTGTTACTTATTCGGTGAATTTTAATGGATCAAGCTCTGCCCATTTCAATCCATCGCGTGGCATACGTCAAGGGGATCCACTCAGCCCCTATCTCTTTCTTTTTTGTGCTGAAGGGCTGTCTTCAATTCTCCATGCAGCTAAAGCAGATAATGTCATATCTGGGGCGAAAGCTGGCCGGTCAGGTATTTCGATCTCCCACCTTTTTTTCGCTGATGATAGTATTCTGTTTGGGGGTAGTACTATGGAGGAAGCATCTAGCATCAAATCTCTTGTTTCTAGCTATGAAAGTGTATCGGGCCAATTAGTTAATTTCAGCAAGTCTACTATCTATTTCAGTGGTAATGTGTCGTATACACTAGCTTTATCTATTAGTCGCCTCTTTAATGTGCGTATTTCAACCAATCCTGAAAAATATTTGGGACTCCCAAATATTGTTGGGCGTAATAAAAAGATGGCTTTTGCTAATTTGGCAGACAAAATGAATAAGAAGGCCGATGAGTGGAGTGTCCGCTTCTTATCAATGGGGGGGGGGGAAGGAGGTTTTTATTAAATCCGTTCTTCAGTCCATCCCCATCTATGCTATGCAGTGCTTCCTATTTCCTAAATCTTTATGCACGAACCTGAAGCTTATTATGAATAAATTTTGGTGGCGTAACAATAATTCTCGGAAATGCATTCATTGGAGTGCATGGAGCAACATCTGTCTACCAAAGAATTTAGGTGGGCTAGGATTTCGTGACTTGGCTAAATTTAACATAGCGTTACTTGCTAAACAAGGGTGGAACTTAATCACTAATCCCTCTAGCCTCCTAGCACGTGTTTACAAAGCGAGATATTTTCCAAATGGAGATTTCCTAACAGCAAGCCTAGGCTCTTATCCCTCTTATGCGTGGAAAAGTATCTGGTGTTCTAGGGGCCTTCTTGAACAGGGGTTGGGTTGGAATGTAGGGAATGGCAGATCTATTAATGTTTGGCAAGACACTTGGATAGTGGGATCTGGTTCTGGTAGAGTAAATACTCGGATGTCCTCACAAACTGTTCACTCTGTAGCGGATCTAATTAACAACACAGATCATACTTGGAAAGCAGATTTAATCTATACCCTGTTTGATCAGCATACTGCTAATAAAATTCTTTCTATGCCTCTCCCAGCTTACAGCAAGCAGGATTCTAAGTTATGGAGGGGGGATAAATCAGGGTTATATTCTGTGCGTAGTGGCTATAGGTGGCTCACAAATGTTGCCCAGGGCCTTAGTGGTAACCCTAGTGATTATGTGGAGGACTGGTATTCTAATTTCTGGCGTGTCCTATGGTCTTTACATCTCCCTGCAAAAATCAGAATTTTCTTTTGGCGTTTCGCCAATAACTTATTACCTACTTGCCAGAATCTACTGATTAGAAGATTGCAAATTAATGCTTCTTGCTTTCTTTGTTCTTCAGGGTAAGAAATAGTATCACATTTAGGGTGTGATTGTAGCTTCATTCAACAGGTTTTAAATGAGTGCGACATTTCAACTACTTCATTCATGGATGGGCAAAGTTTTATTCAATGGCTTGCTACTTGTTTCGATGTATTAACCAATTGCAAGAAACGACTCTTTGTGATGGCTTTATGGGCGTCCTGGTTTGCTAGAAACAAAATTATGCATGAGGGCTCCTATCAATCTATACAGGAAGTTGCTAGTTTTGTCAAATCATATGTTGATGAGTATGATGCTACAAGTTTCTCAGTACCTAAACAGAATAGACCAAGAAGCAACGTTTGGATTCCCCCTGAGGAGGATACGATCAAAGTAAACTTTGACTCTAGCTATTCGACTACCTCTACTTCATCAGTATCGGGGATTATATTCAGAAATTCTACTGGTTTAGTCATGGCCTCGAGCACTTACCCACATTCCAATGTCAGCAATTCGGAACACGCTGAAGCTCTTGCATGCGAGAGAGCGCTCATCCAGCACACGATCTGGGTTTTCGACGCTTGACGGTATAGGGAGACTATTTGCTGGTAATCTCAAGAATAAACTCATCTGTGCATGACCAGTCTTTTCTCAGTAATCTCTATGAAAACATCAGACGAAAAAGGAGTTTGTTCGATTACCTTTTGTTTGCCCATGTTAACCGTGAGCGGAACCAATCGGCCCATCATCTGGCTCAAATCGGGCAGTCGTCTTCAGAACCTCGCGTCTGGATGTAAGAGGTTCCACCGGAAGTTGAGCCGACTGTCGTCTTCGACAGACAGGGGATTTATTCCCCAAATTAATAGATGGGCTTTGTTCCCCATTACACCTTGTATTTTCGGAGCAATCTCTATTTTTCTCTCCGATGGCCTCAAGGTTTCCCCTCTTTGCTGATTGAATTTGACTTTTGAGCTTTGTTCGCGTCGAAGAAGAAGAAGGGGTCTTGTCTGGTTGAGTGATGTCCTTTTGTTTTTCCCACTTCTTTTCTTTTGTTCTGTTTTTTACCGCCGATTGTTTTCCGTTTTTACCCTTGTATTTCATTATAACATTTTGTTTAAATAAAATACTCAACCATTCTACTGTTCAAAAAATATAAATTAAATTGACATGATAATATAATGCTGGATTCTGAAGTATCATTTAAAATGCACAACTACAACAACAACAATTAAATTTTAGATAAGGTCAAATCAGATTTGAGCGGGGAAGAGCATCTAACAAAAAAAACTTTAAAGGCGTCGCTCTCAACTCTCCCCTTTACACCCTTTGCTTTTTTGCTACTTGGAGGTCAGCCGCTGCATATGCAGGCGGTTGGCCTCCCTTCTCCTTGCCCTCTTTTTTATTTTTTTTCATTTTCTTTTCTCTATGATCTTTTTTTCTTTTCTTTTTCTTTCTTTTCTTTTTCGTTTTATTTTGGTGATTTTTTTGATGCTCTCATTTGGTCGGTTGACGAAGTTCTTTTCTTCTGACGCTTTGAGTTCGAGATCGAATCTCTTTTTGAGTGAAAAAAGACTGACTCATGTTTAATTGGGTCGTGGATGATTAGGAGGTTTGGTGCTTCTCTTTTTGTGTCTCGGTTTTGCAGATTTCATCTATGGCGACATCTTCGGCTTGGTGATTCTGTTCTCTCTCCTTTTGCTCTCTCGGCGAGTCACTACTTCACAGTCATCTTTGTCGACGAGATGAGTGAAGGTTTGTTCGGTCTTTGTGGCATGTTTTCTGCTGATTACGTCTCCCTGACCCCTTGAAATACCCGTCGGTTTGCCCGGCCGCCAAGGACTGCCTGTTTGGTCCAGACGAACAGCGTATGCTCTTCACCCTTGGAGCCTTCCGATGACCACTATCTTCATGTTCCCACTTGTTTTCTTAGCCACTGTGTTTGGCTTTGTTTCTTTCTGTTTGGTGGGTTTATATTGAACCCTTTCTCTTTGAAACTATGTTGCCCTCTTTTTCCTCCTGGTTTTTCTCTCTTATTAGTTGAATGAATCTGCATTAAAAAAAAACTACAGCAGCAACAATTAATTTTTTTAAACCGAGCAATAATTAAAATTTCCTACTTAACTACCTCAAAAAATGAATCTGAGTCTCATGTACTATTCACTTATTATAGTTTTCTTTTAGGCTTAAATGAAAAATAAGTACTTAAATTATATTTTTTTAAACTTTAGGTATTTAAAGTTTTTTCTTATTAAAATAGGTGCCTAAAGTTTTAACCGTTATAATTTTAAGTGCCCGACCATTTTAAAAGAATGTTACTCAATCAAAACGAGACACGTGGCATGAATTTCTTTTTTGAAAAAAACTTTAAAACTCTATTAAAAAAACCCAAAATTCTTAAAAATATTCAAACCAGTCCCTAAATCCCTAAAAGTAAAAAAATCCCCAAATCTTCAACGCTACCACCATCGATCGCCGTCGCCGACCCCACCCTTTCGGCTGTCGGACTTAGCCGACCATTTTCTCCACCGTGCTGTCGCCAAAAATCGGTAGACAGTGTGCCAATCGAACGAGTATCTCACATTCGTCTTTCACTATTCGGTTGACACACCATTCGCCGGTTTCCGACGACGACACGATGAGGAAAATGACTGGCTAGGTCCGACGACTAAAAGGGTGGCGTTAGAGACGACGATTGACAATGACAACAATGAAGATTTAGAGTTTTAGGATTTAGGGATTTGGGGACCATTTTAAAAAATTTAGAATTTTAAGATTTAAAAAAAATTAAATTATTAGAAATAAAAAATAATTAAAATAAATTATAAATCAAAATATGACACATGTCAAATTTTTATTGGTTAACGAATTTTTTAACACTAGTTAACTACCAGACACCTAAAATTATAACAATTGAAACTTTAAATACCTATTTTAGCAAAAAATAATTTAAACACTGACAATTAAAAAATATATATAATTTGAACACTTATTATTTTAGAGCATAAAATTATATAAAAAATAATTATATTGCGTAGGTAAGTTTACATTATATATATTTTTTTGCTTGAATGTCAGAGACAACCATTACTAAACTCATTTTCCTGAATGATTTTTAATGATTTACAGTCAATGTTATGAAGGGAAAGAAAAGAAAATGATATAGGGTATTCAAACTAATTAAAGAAAAAAAATAAAAATCTAATTTTGTATAAAGAGAGCAAAGGACTGAATACAATAATAATTTTTGAATAAATGATAGTAGGAAGCCAAAAAAATTGATGTAATTTTTTTAAAACGTTACTAATTATATTAATAATACATTAAGTATAAAGTTTTGTAAAATTTAGAATGGGTAATGAAAATAGTTCTATGAACTTTTATATATTTTTTAAATTTTATATTTAAAGTTTATTTTGTTAAAATTTATATCACAACAATAATTTGGTAAAATATCCATTCAAGTGATATTTTATTCCTTAAACTAAACACTGTAATCATACATTCCTACCAACCAAATAAGGTAATATTATATTTCTAATAGGAAAATTCTACAACGGGTGACGAACATTGATGAACACCACTAACGATAAACACCGATGAACACCATTTTTTTTAAAATTTTAAAAATCTAAAGGATTAAAATTATAATTAAAATTATCTCTTAAAAAATAAAAATTAAACTTAATAATTACTTTATAATATTTTTAATAGGTTGGAATCAAATATACCCAATTCTTCTAAACCCTAACAAAATCAATCTCTTAGAAAAATAGAAATCAGATTTTTAATTTTTTAATAGATTCGAATCAAATATGAGGGGTTGAATTTGTTAGGGTTTAGGTTTAAGAGATTTGGTCATATTTGATTCGAATCTATAAAAAATTATAAATTAATTTCTATTTTTTTAGGAGATTGATTTCGTTAGGGTTTAGGAGAATGAGTATATTTGATTTTAACCTATTAAAAATATTATAAAGTAATTATTAAATTTGATTTTTATTTTTTAAGAGATAATTATAATTATAGTTTTAGTCCTTTAAATTTTTAAAATTTTTAAAAAATAATAGTGTTTATCGGTGTTTATCGTTAATAGTGTTTATCAATGTTCGTCTTACGTGATAGACTCATATTTTCTAATAATATGCTAGGTAATGTTATATTTTAGGAATACTATTTTGAGAGATAATGTTATATTGTGCGAATCAAACACCCCTTTCATGTTAAGGTAACGTGGAGCCCACTGACGGTAATCCGAAGCGACTACTAGCCGTCCATGACACACCATCATACCATTAAATGATCGCCGCGTGTCCCACTTCGGTGAACCTTCCGCAAAACCCCGCACCGACCTCTTCAGCGCCGCACCTTCCTCCCAGCAGAAAAAAAGGAAAAGAAATTCAGAATCCAATTTACGCTGGACCCCACTGCACCGTACCATAGCCACCGCCCAATTCTAAAACTCTCTTGATTTCAAAATTCTATCCGAGCCTTCGGTTTTGGCTCCGAACCTCAGGCTCAGACTCATCGACGGTTTATATATTCACATAATAAATCCTAGTTCAGCTCTCACAGGACTCGGTACTTTTCCGACCCCGTAAGAATCGGAGACTGCGAATCCGTCATTTTTGGAGGTTTTGTTCAGATTTTCATAGCAATGGTGGAGGAATCTGAGGGTAAGCAGTCGGTGATGGCAAAGATCAGTGAGAAGATTCATGCCCACGATTCATCCTCGGATTCGGATTCGGATCATGAGAAACCGAGTTCCGCTTCTACCGTTGAGTCTAAGATTTTTCGGTTGTTTGGAAGAGAGAGACCAGTTCATCATGTGCTTGGCGGCGGAAAACGTACGAACTTCGAACTCTCTCATTTCAATTTTTTCCCTTCAAATTTCATTAATGAGAATAGGACTTTATGCTTTTAAGTTTGTTTGTTCATGGACTTGATGCAAATGAGAGTAGAAGATGTAATCTACTTAGTTTACAACGGTTTAGTTGATGTAAGATTAGTGTATCTATATTTTGTTCTATTCATTCTTCTATTTTTGTCAGCGGAAATTTAATATATTTATTTATTTTCTTTAAAGGCTCGTTTGCATTAGACTAAAGCTATTAAATGCACATTGAGTTGAGATCTTAAGGTTTTGGGTCTTTTGCATTTTTTCTTTTTTTGCATTCTGGGGAATATATCAAAACATATCATTTTTTTTTTTAAAATTTCTTGATACAAGAGTAAAATGTACCCGGGTAAACTACAATGAAGGTCACGAATAAATATATATTTAGGTCATTTAATTATTAAAAGATACATTTGGGTCACACTCAATTATGGATAATGTTATATTTGTGTCATCCAATTATTAAAGTTACATTCGGACCACTCAATTTTGGGCAATGTTACATTCGGATCACTCAATTATGATCAATGTTACATTTGGGTCACTCTTCATATTAAAAAAAAAAGCATATCAATTTGTGCATTAGATTAATTAATGATTCCAAATGAAGTATTCTAATGTTAACAAGAGTATACAAGTAATTTGAAAGAAAAAATGACTAAATTGATGCACTTTTTTAAATATATCTTTTAATGATTGAGTGATCCAAATGTATCTTTTAATGATTGAGTGATCCAAATGTAACCTTAACCATAATTGAGTGACTTTCATTGTTGTTTACCCATTGTACCCAAATTTGTTATATAGTAATTGCTTATGTTTGTGTTAAATGTTGATGTTGGCTTTTTCAATCTTATTGTGTTGGTCAATATTTTGTTGCAGCTGCTGATGTATTCATGTGGAGGAACAAGAAGATTTCATCTGGTGTGCTTGGTGGAGCAACTGCAATTTGGGTCCTTTTTGAACTGATTGAATACCACCTACTAACTTTAATCTGTCACGTTTCGATACTCTGTCTTGCACTGATGTTCTTGTGGTCCAATGTACATACCTTCATCCACAAGTAAGTTTATACATTCTTTTTCAGGAGCTTTGGTTTATTTGGTAGTTGAGTTTAAGTTATTGTATGAATTCTTAAAGTCTATATAAACCCGCCCTTTTCTTTATAGGACTCCACCTCGCATCCCCGAAGTTCATTTACCAGAGGAGCCATTCGTCCAAGTTGCCTCTGCTCTGACTATTGAAATTAACCGGGCATTCAAGCTGCTGCGCGATATTGCATCGGGAAGAAATCTTAAGGAGTTTTTCATGGTGTGTTTGTTTTCATGCCTATGGGGGTGCTTCATCTTAAGTTTGATTTGGAGAATTACTAATATTTCCATTCTTTGATTTGAATTTCAGGTTATAGCTGCATGCTGGGTTATGTCAATTGTGGGGAGTTGGTGCCACTTCTTGACCTTGTTCTATATAAGTAACAACACTGACTCAACCTTTTTTAGCCCCAAGTATTTTTATCTATGCACACACACACACACATATATATATATATATATACTGAATTTTTATTTATCTTTATACATGATCAGCTTTCGTGTTGCTGCATACGATTCCTGTTCTATATGAGAAGTATGAAGATAAGGTTGACCCATTTGCAGAGAAGGCAATGGTTGAGATTAAAAAGAAATATGCAGTTTTTGATGCCAAGGTTTTGAGTAGAATTCCAAAGGGTCCTTTGAAGACCAAGAAGGTTTAGGCAAACATTTGGCTAGTTCTTGGTTTTTAGTTCAAATTACCCTATATCATCAAAAGGCAATCAGTTCCAAGCTTACAAAGGGCACCACCTGGTGATGATGTTATTATATTAACTTTGTTTCATTTTGATAAACATTTAGCTCTTTCTTTTTTACATTGGTTGCCACTTGATTTTTTTGCGGTTTCCAAATGGTCCCTTATAAATGATAAGGGTGTTTCCTTGATTTTGTATTATTGCCTTGTGTTCTACGGGTGTTTCCTTATGATTTATCCCTTAAAAGTCATCATGGCTACAACGTTAACATTTAGAGTTAAGTATTTGATCGAGTTGAGTCAAAAGAAAAAAAATACAAAATTTGATTGAATTGTTGAATTTTTTTCTTCAAAATTAATTGTAATTATTTAATATGACACATATTTAGAGTTGACCATGGGTCGGTTTTTCGGTCAATTTGCGCTTGACCCAAAAGGCCAACACCTCCATCCAAACTTGACCCAACTTAATATTTTATGATATTCCACCTGACCCGAGCCTGAATTTTAGAGTAAAAAAATTGAACTTGACTTGACCCGACATGAATAAAAATTACCAATTTTTATTATTATTCGATAAAAACAAGGAGTTAATTATAAAAATATAAAGAGAGAGAGAGCACTGTAATAATTATTTTACTTTTAATATATATATATATATATATATATGAGTGGCAATCGGGTGCAGGGGCGGACGGTGGTAGGAGCCTAAGGGGGCCTTGCCCCCCCTGCCCCCCCAAATTTTGAACATTTTACATTTGGTTCTTCAAGTTTTAAAAAAATATTAATTTGGCCTTCTCAATAATTGGGAAATTTTAATTTGGCCCCTCAAAACTTTAAAAATTATCATTAAGTTTTTATTTCTTTAAATATTTTTAATTAAGTCCCCTTTAAAGTTTTGAAAATTTCTCTTTAAACCTCACAATTTTTGAAAATTTTAGTTTGCGCTTTTAAAATTTTTGAAAATTTTAAATTGGCTCCCTCAACTTGTTATACCAAGATTCGCCCCTGATCGAGTAGGAAATAATTGAAAATTGTGGGGGTTCGAACTGACGAGTATGGGGAATAACTGAAATCTTCACCCACGGGGAAAAAGAAGTTTTTATCACTGAAGCTCAAATGAGGATGGGGACGGAGATTGCTATATTTGAATCGTGGGAATAACCTAATTGTACCCGTATAAATCACCATAGGGTTCCCTGAAAAATATCCGCATGGATCCCAATATATTTACAAATTTGGATGGCTATAAGGATAATTTAACCATTTTCAACAAAAAATTTAATCTCCCATAACCTGAGTATAGCCAACTGGAGTAAGGTTGAAAATTCTCCGTAAATTTTATAAAAATGATTAGAAAATTGTCTATACATCATTGTAAACATGATCCAGTCTAATTTTATTTAAAATAGAAGGTGATCGATTTCGATGTGTATTTAAAAAATATATATTTGAATGTTGGAAGGTCATAAAAATTAAAAATTTGGCAGCGCATTTATTAGAAAACAATTTTACCTGTAACTTTGAAAAATCACCAAAAATTCTACAAGATAATTTAGGAAGCGAACCTTATATTTCTATGACCATACAAAAGTCTAGATTTGTTTTAAAACAAACATTTCTTGATTTCGAGTTATATGTTAGGAGTTATTAATTTTTGAGTGAGCAAATGTTAGAAAAAATTTATTGCAGACTGTTAACAACAATGACAGTGACTTCATTGTACGCGTAAAATTTGCAGAGGTGATTTATATGGTTGGAAAGATTATCAAATTTAGTTCTTTTTGGAACAAACTGATCATGATTTAAAATTGTAAATTATTAGTTACATATTTCTTTTAAATGTAGTGCATGATATCATGTTTCAATAGTTAATATTTTAGTTATGTTTTATAATTTTTAAATGGTTTGATTGTTTTTGGTAAAATTAAATTTATCATTTATATTTGTAATTTTAGAGATTTAATGTTGAGTATTTTTTTAATGTATTATGTTTTGTTTATTTTTTGGTACGTGGATTAATCAAAAACTGCGAGGATCTGTAAGGGATGTGTATGAGGACGAAAAAAATACCCGAAACGTTTAATGGGAATTTTTCGAAATCGTAACTGCAAGTGTTGGGACGGAGTGGGGAATACAATACCATCCCTGACCTGCCCCATTGCCACCCTTATATATATGTATATAATAAAATTAAGCTATTATCCTACAAGAGAGTGGCATTGTAGCAATTATACCTAAATATTTATAATAAAATTAAACTATTATCTCGGGTTGGGTTGGGTAGGGTATTTTTCACCTTAAACCCAAACTCGACCCGACCTCATCCTCAAAAAATTAGACATGAACCCAACCCAAACTCCAAATTTTCTTTAAAAAACCTGACCTTATAAGATCGGGTCAGAACCCATTAGGTATGGGCCAAATGGCCATCCCTATATATATTGGTTGTAATTTAAACAAATTTTTTCTAATGTTATGAGATAAACATGAATTTTTTAATTTTAATAACGGATTACAATTGCAGATTGGGGTGAAACTTTTAATTTTGAAAAAACTGCCAATATAAGCTTTTTAAAATTAGAGGTTTTGACATAAGAATTATGAAGAAGATTTTGCCCTTAACAATTATAAAAAATCTCCAAATAATTGAATTTAATCTTTTTTTATTTTGATTCTTCACTCCCACATATTTATATTGTGACATTTGTAAATTAATATTTTTTTATTCTCACACATTTATATTTATATTTGTATTTAAATTTAATAATTAATTAAATTATATTAAATTAATATATAAATCCTTCAAATATGCTAGTAATGTTATATTAAAAAACATTTTTCATAATCTAAATAATATTAATAGATACAAAATGTTGATAACTAATAAATTATTCAAACAAGTAATGAATATATTCATGTCTATACGTCATTTTTGCTTGTTTAAATGATCAAACATCTATCAACTATCAATTGATTTTACCAAACACCTTTATACAATCATCTAATGCAATCAGCTAATGTAATCCGCTATCAGCTTTTCGCTAATTGTCAAACAGTGCCATAATCTTTTTTAAAGATGGAATCTTTGAGGATAAAATATTGATAGAATATAAAGAAGTTAATAAATTAATGAGACGAAAAAATTTGCAGAAAATACAATTAAAGGATTAAATTGAATAAATTGTGAAGTTAAGGGTTTGAATTGAAAGAAGAATAAATTTGTTGCTTGAAATATGAATTGAAGTTATATAAATTGTAAAAGAAGAGATTGTTGAAATTAAAAATTATATATAATTGAGGGATTAAATTGTAAAAGAAAAATAATATTATTTTTGAAAAAAAATTAGAGGCTACACAGATATTTATATTGGTTTATGAGTATGTGATTTAAGTTTAATAAAATAAACTTAAAATGAAGGATAAATTGAAGGGCTTTCTATTTGATTGTATCGAAAGGCCCAACGAATTGAAATAAAGAAATTAGTGACTGAATCATAAAACACTAAAAAAAATTAAATTTCTGTAACCCCCTCGTCCCGGTCTGGTCGGATGACCGGTCCGAGTGGGCCACACGGGGAAAACCGAAGCGAAACCCGTTAAGATTTCCCCTCGGTTAACGACCCTAAAATTTTCTTTTTGTTTTATCTTGTCTATATGCATAAATTAATCCTACATAAGGCACAACAGCGGGAATACAAACATTTGCAACGTACATCGACCAACCAAGCATTGAACAGCTCATTTTAATGTTCTACAGCAGGCCGTTTCGAAACGCCCTTAGGGTGTTCCGAAACGCCTTGACTTAGTCAACGGGCCTGGGTCAACCATAAGGTAACCGTTCCGAAACAGGGGTGACCCGTATCGGAACGACCTTGACGGTTAATATCTCGTGGTCAACGAGATTTGACCGTTTTGAAACATCAAAGGCCCGTTTCGGAACGCCTTCATCTCGTCAATTTCTCAAAATTCCAGTAGCAAAAATGTTTCGAAACGACCCTCATCCGTTTCGAAACGGCAGGCCATTTGCAAAGGGACCGTTTCGAAACAGGGGGACCCGTTCCGAAACGCCCCCTGTCTGCAGACACGTTTTGGCTGTCTTAAGGCACAAGGGTGCCCTAAAACACCTCACAACACCATACACATAAAACTCAAGGCATACCCACCATACTATCATGCTTTAACAAGATTTAGACATGTCTAACACTAAGGCAACATCCCACAAACATACATTCATTCAAACATCATTCAAACTTAAAGATGGCCTCTAAGGCATTTAGCTAGCATTCAAAATAAGCAATTAGGCATGAGCTACAATTCAACATGGCAACACTCACCATACAAAAGCAAGATACTAAGGAGTCTAAACATGCTCCTAGCAACCAACAACTATCCAACAAAACCATACATGTCCCATTGCTCAAACTATTACATGTCTAACATTTAAAATCCATACTTGATGAACTCAAGCCAAAAACCACACTTGGAGGCCCTCCACTTGCCCGAGCAACCCACGAACTAAGGATCTGCAATGTTGAACAAAGAGAGCGTAAGCAATGATGCTTAGTGAGGGTAAGCTCTAAAAACAAACCTCAACATTGCAGGGTCCGAGCACGATCAAGCCAAGGTAAAACACGACCATACCAAGGGTCCACAAGAGCCATGAAGTAAAGATGCATGAGCAATATACAATATAAATGCCATGATCATAAGCCCAACTTTACAATACATGTAATCACATTTAACATTCAATTCATAGCTCATATGTCACAACACATTGATACACATATCAATCAACATTGGCACCTAGTTAAGACCCGAATACGCGGATAGACACGTTGGAATTCACATCCAACAACCATATTACCTCACGGTGGAATTTCACTCATCACCGGTCTCGCGGAGGGGATTCCACTCATCCTCACGCCCCGTCGATGGGATTCCACTCATCACCGACTACATTTAAATACAATTTCCGGGCGAACCCGTACTCCTCCTTGGTGACTCAACGCCACCAAGGCCACGCGCGACTTTTGACTCATGTGTACACACTAACATCCTAATGATCGATCATTTGTATTCAAGTATACTAGTGCCAATATTTACTCATTTCTCATTACTCATTTCAACCGATTCCGTGCTTAGCACGTACTCACCAACAACCATCATCATGCATGTCTCAATCATCACAATTCATATCTCATTCCACATGTTTAATACAATATACATAACCATTCATACCACATATCATACGAGACATACACAATCACGTAGAAGAGTTCATCCAAGGCTCTAGATCAAGTTTAGGATTAGGCTACCACCCTAATCCTAACTCTAGGTGGGTCTACCAAGCCCAACCTAGTCCATATACTCGAACCAACTATTTTAAAACCTTTAAAAGCAAACAACCACTCACCTAAGCTCCCAAGCTCCAAGGCCAAGCAAGCAATCACCTTCAACTTCCCGGATTCGGTCCCAAAGCCTCTTCCACGTTTCCTCTTGCTTCTAGCCAAACAAAACACATACATTACTTCCCAATTCAATGCTAATTCAACCATCAATCTACTTTGCAAATCACAACCCAATTTCCTCAAATTCCCAAACCACATAACATCTCAAAAACCCAATTTTCGGACTCCATCAACCATTGGCTGAAATACCCATTTCCAAGCACCCAAATGACTTCCAAAACATCCCAAATCACCCTCCTAACATAGGTAGACCATCAACCCTTCAATTCCAACACTAAACCTCTCAAAAACCCAATTTTTCATACTTTAAAATTTGCCCTAAGGACCCACTACGAAATTTCATCCAAAATCAACCAAATTAATATATGTTGTATATTTCATCATGACTAAACATAACCCCAAAAACAATTTCTCAAAACGAATTGAAAAACCCCATTAAAAACCCAAATTTCCATATGAACCCTAATTCCCAAAACTCAATATTTTTGAAATCTAAAACAATAGATAAGTAGAGGATAGAGAGGAGGTTAAGAAAATATGTTTACCTCTTAATTTGATGTTGAAATCGATTAGCAAAGTCAATGGAATAGTAACTAGGGTCTTAGGAGAGTTTGAAAATGGGGGAGAGGGTTTTGAAATTGGGAAAGGGAAAATGAGGAGGAAGATGACAACTTTTCCATAAAAGTTGTCTTGCTTTATTTAAAATGTGGGTAAATCACAACTTTGGTCCCTCCCTCTTTATTAAGATTCAAATAGGTCATTATTCAAAGTTGGTTTATTTTAATTAGATTTTATTTGACTCGAACAACAACCCGGCTAACTCCTAGGCCCAAGACACGGGTGTTACAACTCTCTCCCACTTAAGGAATTTTGTCCCCGAAATTACCTGGTGGAAACAAATACGGAAACTGCTCAACCATATCTACTTTCCTCTCCCACGTGGCCTCTTCCACGCCTCTATGTCTCCACAAAACCTTGACCAACTCTATGGTCTTGCCGCGCAATACCTTACTATCAGAAGCAAGTATCTCAACGGGTTCTTCATTATAGGACAAATCCGGATTTAACTCTATTTCCTCAACGGGCATCACATGAGAAGGATCTGATCTATATCTCCTAAGCATAGACACATGAAAGACATCATGGATCTTTTCTAACTCCGAAGGTAACCTCAAGCGATAAGCTACAGGCCCAATCCGCTCAACTATCTCATATGGACCAATGAACCTCGGACTCAATTTGCCCTTCCGGCCAAATCTCATCACCTTCTTCCACGGAGATACTTTCAGAAACACTTTCTCACCCACTGAGTACTCAATCTCTTTCCTCTTCAAATCTGCATAAGACTTCTGACGATCGGAAGCTGCTTTCAAACGGTCACAGATCAACTTCACTTTTTCTGTAGTTCCTTTAAGCAAGTCTGGCATAGGTAGCAATCTCTGACCTGTCTCAGCCCAACAAACCGGAGTTCTACACCGTCTACCATACAAAGCCTCATAAGGTTCCATCTGGATACTAGACTGATAACTGTTGTTGTAAGCAAACTCAACCAATGGTAAGTGCTTCTCCCAAGAACCCTGAAAATCAATCACACAATAACAAAGCATATCCTCAAGAATCTGTATCACTCGCTCTGACTGCCCATCAGACTGCGGATGATAAGATGTGCTGAAATGCAAACGGCTACCCAGGGCACTATGTAAGCAACTCCAGAACCTTGAGGTAAATCTAGGATCCCTATCTGAAACAATAGACTTCGGAACTCCATGAAGTCTCACAATCTCACGAATGTACAAGTTTTCCAACTTGTCTAAGGAATCCGTAGTGTTCACTGCTAAGAAGTGAGCACACTTAGTGAACCTATCAACAATCACCCAAGCTGAATTCTTCTTCGAAGGAGACAAAGGCAACCCCGACACAAAATCCATGGTGATCCTCTCCCATTTCCATTCCGGAATCTTCAAAGGCTGTAGCAAACCTGAAGGAACCTGATGTTCTGCCTTCACTCTCTGACAAACCATGCAACGGCTCACATACTCGGCTACATCTCTCTTCAAACCAACCCAGTAGTAATCATTCTTCAAATCTCGGTACATCTTGGTACTACCCGGATGCATAGAAAAGGGACTCGAATGTGCTTCTCTCAAAATCTGACGTCTCAACTCAAAATCTTCCGGTACAACAATTCTATCTCTAAAGCACAACAAACTCTCACCACTGAAACTATACTCAGTCAGTCTTCCTTCGGCTATGTCCTGGACATGAGGAACTAGGCTCACATCTTGCAACTGCTTCTCTCTAATCAACTGAATCAAAGAAGGCTTCACTTGCAACTCGGTGATCAAACCACCATCATCGGACACACTCAATCTAACAAACATAGCTCTCAGTTCAACGGCCACTTTTCTACTCAAAGCATCGGCTACTACGTTTGCTTTACCCGGATGGTACTCAATGGTCAAATCATAGTCTTTTAACAACTCTAGCCATCTTCTCTGTCTCAAATTCAACTCTTTCTGTGTCATCAAGTACTTCAAGCTCTTGTGATCGGTGTAAACTATACACTTCTCACCATACAAGTAATGACGCCAAATCTTCAATGCAAAAACAACTGCGGCCAACTCTATATCATGAGTAGGATAGTTCTTCTCATGAATCTTCAACTGTCTAGAAGCATAAGCAACAACTCTCCTATCTTGCATCAAAACACATCCTAAGCCTACGTAGGAAGCATCACTGTAAATCACAAACTCCTTACCTGAGACAGGCTGCACTAACACTGGAGCATTCGTCAAAGCTTCCTTCAATTTTTCAAAGGCCTTCTGTCTTGCATCTGACCATTCAAACTTGACTCCCTTTTGCAACAACTTAGTCAAGGGAGCAGCTACTCTAGAGAAGCCATCAACAAACCTCCTATAGTAACTGGCTAATCCTAGGAAACTCCTAATCTCAGTCACGGACTTAGGTTGTTTCCACTCAACAATAGCCTCAATCTTCGATGGATCAACTCGGATACCTTCGGCCAAAACAACATGGCCAAGAAATACAACCTCTCGAATCCAGAACTCACATTTACTAAGCTTCGCATACAACTGATTGCTCAACAATCTCTGTAAAACAAACCTCAAGTGCTCATCATGCTCTTCTTCTGTCTTCGAGTACACAAGTATATCATCAATGAAGACAACTACAAAACGGTCTAGATAATCTCTGAAAATTCTATTCATCATGTCCATGAATGCTGCTGGTGCATTCGTGAGTCCAAATGGCATCACAAGAAACTCATAGTGACCATATCTAGTCCTAAAAGCTGTCTTCGGAACATCACACTCTTTCACTTTCAACTGATAGTACCCGGATCTCAGATCTATCTTCGAGAACACTGAAGCACCTCTCAACTGATCAAACAAATCATCTATACGAGGCAACGGATACTTGTTCTTCACAGTCAACTGATTCAACTGTCTATAGTCAATACACATGCGGGTTTTATTTTGATGCACAAGCTGTGTAAATTTTTTTTACACATTCCTTTTATAAAATTTAAAATCTAAATCACAAACCCTAGCAACCTAAAACCTAAGCCCTAAATCCTAAACTCTAAATTCTAAATTCTACCCATAAACCTTAAATTATATACCCTACATACTAAACCCCTAAACCCTAACCTAAAACCCTAAACCCTAAACCCTAAAATTAAAGGGCTTGTGTAAACTAAAGTTTACACAAGCTTGTGCATCAAAGTATTTTCCTACACATGCACATGTTACCATCTTTCTTTTTCACAAACAACACTGGAGCACCCCACGGAGAACTACTAGGCCTAATGAAACCACGGTCTAATAATTCTTGCAACTGACTCTTCAATTCTTTCAACTCTTTCGGAGCCATACGATACGAAGCTATCGAAACTGGACTAGACCTTGAAACTGTCTCAATCACAAACTCAACATCTCTGTCAGGAGGCAAACCCGGCAACTCTTCAGGAAACACATCTGGAAAGTCGCACACTGTCCTGATATCTTTTGGTCTAGCTTCACTCATATCCGGATTCATAACATAAGCTAAATAGGCCCCACATCCAGAGTCCATCAACCTATGAGCCTCTAAAGATGACACCACATTAGACAAGAACTTAATGTTCTCGCCCACTACCACTACCTCGTAGTCATCAGAAAGCTTCAAGGAAATTCTCTTTGTCTCAAAATCCACACTAGCCCGATGCTCAACCAACCAATCCATACCCAATATAATATCAAAACCGTAGAAAGGAAGTTCCATCATATCAACTGAAAACACATGACCCTGAATCTTCAGTGGACACCTCCTATACATACGTCTAACCACAACTGTCTCACCAAAAGAACTAGTAACATGCATGCCTACATTTAAGATCTCAACAGGGATATCTAACTTCTGTGCATGTTCACTCAAAATGTAGGAATGCGTAGAACCCGAATCAACCAAAGAAAGAAAAGACATAGACTGTAACTCGAAATTACCTGCTATCACATCGGTGTCGTTCCCGGCCTCCCTCTGAGCATAGACCCTCGCTGGTCCTCCCGCCTCTGGCTGCACAGCCACAACATGAGCAAGGTTCCTCTGAGCATCTACCCTAGGTGCATCAGCCCTAGGCTAGAAGTAGCCACGACCGCGCCCACGGCCTCTTTGGAAATCATTAGCTCTCGCAGGAGCCTGAGCAATGTTCGGTGCCTGAGCCGCCTGATGCGGACAATCCCTCCTAAAGTGGTCCCTCGAACCACAGTTCCAACAAGCATGGAAGTTACCCCAACACTCACCAGCATGTTGTCTCCCACAACGGGTACACTCGGGCAACCGCCCTCCTCCTCTATGGCCCTGATGGCCCCCACCATGGTGGCCACCGCCACGTCTATGGTCAAACTGATGTCTGCCACCTCTGTGCCTCTTGGCATCTCTACCATCAAAGTTGTTGTGCCTCTTACCAGAACTAGATCCCCCAGAACGCTTGGCCAGCCCCAAGCTATGCTCAATGTCCTTGGCTCTAGCAACCAAGACATCAAAGTCAGAATAATCAGAAGCCAAGGTATACCTCTTAACTTCCTCATGAAGTCCGTATCTGAAGCGATCACATCGGGCCCTCTCAGTAGGCACTAACTCTGGAGCATACTGACTCAGACGAACGAAACGAATCTCATAATTAGTCACAGAAGCATCTCCCTGAGTGAGAGCCATGAACTCTCTCTTCTTCTCATCTAGGTACCTCGGTCCCAAGTACCTCTTCCAGAAAGCAGACTCAAAGAACTCCCAATCAATCTCTGCCTCTGGAACCCCGATAGTAATGGTGACCCACCAGGTGTAGGCATCATCCTGAAGCAACGAGATCACACAGCCCAACCTACGTGCGCCCGCACAACCCATCTGAGCCAAGATACGAACTGTCTTCTCCAACCATAACTCCGACCTCTCCGGAGTAGATCCTCTAAACTCCTCGGCCCCTAAGCTACGGAGCCTCTCCAAAGGTAGACTAGTATCATCACACCTAGGCTGAGCTGCAGCCTGAGCTCCCGCAACTGCGGCCTGGAATGCTCTCGCTATTGCTTGCACAAGCGGAGTCATGTCAATTCCAGCTGGACCTTGGCCACCTTGTGGTCCATTTCCTCCGGCTCCATCCTCGCCCCCAACTCCAGGTGGAGGAGGTGGTGGTGGTGGAGGTGGTGGAGGAGCGCCAACTCCCGCGGCCACCGGTCCTTCAAGGTGAGCCTCCACACCAACTGCCGGCTCAACAGGAGCCGCAACTCGTGGTTCCTGACGAACCAACCTCGGTCTACCTCTCGGTCTAGACATCGCTCTCACAGATATCAACTACAACCACAACAACAAAACATACAAGCGGGGTTAACAATGCAAGGCTTCCAAGTTTTCAAGTACGTTCCCTCACTTAAAAATCATTTTTCCAATGTAATAGCAGCAATGGGACCCACACACACATACTTTAAAATAAAACAATCAGCATACTTGTCACACAAGCAATCATTCTTGCAAAACAAGCAAACACCGTGCAATTCAATTTAAAAACTTAAACTTACCTCAATTACCTGCCCAAGGTCTCGGTAACCTTAGGCTCTGATACCAACAAGTGTAACCCCCTCGTCCCGGTCTGGTCGGATGACCGGTTCGAGTGGGCCACACAGGGAAAACCGAAGCGAAACCCGTTAAGATTTCCCCTCGGTTAACGACCCTAAAATTTTCTTTTTGTTTTATCTTGTCTATATGCATAAATTAATCCTACATAAGGCACAACAGCGGGAATACAAACATTTGCAACGTACATCGACCAACCAAGTATTGAACAGCTCATTTTAATGTTCTACAGCAGGCCGTTTCGAAACGCCCTTATGGTGTTCCGAAACGCCTTGACTTAGTCAACGGGCCTGGGTCAACCATAAGGTGACCGTTCCGAAACAGGGGTGACCCGTATCGGAACGACCTTGACGATCAATATCTCGTGGTCAACGAGATTTGACCGTTTCAAAACATCAAAGGCCCGTTTCGGAACGCCTTCATCTCGTCAATTTCTCAAAATTCCAGTAGCAAAAATGTTCCGAAACGACCCTCATCCGTTTCGAAACGGCATGCCATTTGCAAAGGGACCGTTTCGAAACAGGGGGACCCGTTCCGAAACGCCCCCTGTCTGCAGACACGTTTTGGCTGTCTTAAGGCACAAGGGTGCCCTAAAACACCTCCAAAACACCTCACAACACCATACACATAAAACTCAAGGCATACCCACCATACTATCATGCTTTAACAAGATTTAGACATGTCTAACACTAAGGCAACATCCCACAAACATACATTCATTCAAACATCATTCAAACTTAAAGATGGCCTCTAAGGCATTTAGCTAGCATTCAAAATAAGCAATTAGGCATGAGCTACAATTCAACATGGCAACACTCACCATACAAAAGCAAGATACTAAGGAGTCTAAACATGCTCCTAGCAACCAACAACTATCCAACAAAACTATACATGTCCCATTGCTCAAACTATTACATGTCTAACATTTAAAATCCATACTTGATGAACTCAAGCCAAAAACCACACTTGGAGGCCCTCCACTTGCCCGAGCAACCCACGAACTAAGGATCTGCAATGTTGAACAAAGAGAGCGTAAGCAATGATGCTTAGTGAGGGTAAGCTCTAAAAACAAACCTCAACATTGCAGGGTCCGAGCACGATCAAGCCAAGGTAAAACACGACCATACCAAGGGTCCACAAGAGCCATGAAGTAAAGATGCATGAGCAATATACAATATAAATTCCATGATCATAAGCCCAACTTTACAATACATGTAATCACATTTAACATTCAATTCATAGCTCATATGTCACAACACATTGATACACATATCAATCAACATTGGCACCTAGTTAAGACCCGAATACGCGGATAGACACGTTGGAATTCACATCCAACAACCATATTACCTCACGGTGGGATTTCACTCATCACCGGTCTCGCGGAGGGGATTCCACTCATCCTCACGCCCCGTCGATGGGATTCCACTCATCACCGACTACATTTAAATACAATTTCCGGGCGAACCCGTACTCCTCCTTGGTAACTCAACGCCACCAAGGCCACGCGCGACTTTTGACTCATGTGTACACACTAACATCCTAATGATCGATCATTTGTATTCAAGTATACTAGTGCCAATATTTACTCATTTCTCATTACTCATTTCAACCGATTCCGTGCTTAGCACGTACTCACCAACAACCATCATCATGCATGTCTCAATCATCACAATTCATATCTCATTCCACATGTTTAATACAATATACATAACCATTCATACCACATATCATACGAGACATACACAATCACGTAGAAGAGTTCATCCAAAGGTTCTAGATCAAGTTTAGGATTAGGCTACCACCCTAATCCTAACTCTAGGTGGGTCTACCAAGCCCAACCTAGTCCATATACTTGAACCAACTATTTTAAAACCTTTAAAAGCAAACAACCACTCACCTAAGCTCCCAAGCTCCAAGGCCAAGCAAGCAATCACCTTCAACTTCCCGGATTTGGTCCCAAAGCCTCTTCCACGTTTCCTCTTGCTTCTAGCCAAACAAAACACATACATTACTTCCCAGTTCAATGCTAATTCAACCATCAATCTACTTTGCAAATCACAACCCAATTTCCTCAAATTCCCAAACCACATAACATCTCAAAAACCCAATTTTCGGACTCCATCAACCATTGGCTGAAATACCCATTTCCAAGCACCCAAATGACTTCCAAAACATCCCAAATCACCCTCCTAACATAGGTAGACCATCAGCCCTTCAATTCTAACACTAAACCTCTCAAAAACCCAATTTTTCATACTTTAAAATTTGCCCTAAGGACCCACTACGAAATTTCATCCAAATCAACCAAATTAATATATGTTGTATATTTCATCATGACTAAACATAACCCCAAAACAATTTCTCAAAACGAATTGAAAACCCCATTTAAAACCCAAATTTCCATATGAACCCTAATTCCCAAAACTCAATATTTTTGAAATCTAAAACAATAGATAAGTAGAGGATAGAGAGGAGGTTAAGAAAATATGTTTACCTCTTAATTTGATGTTGAAATCGATTAGCAAAGTCAATGGAATAGTAACTAGGGTTTTATGAGAGTTTGAAAATGGGGGAGAGGGTTTTGAAATTGGGAAAGGGAAAATGAGGAGGAAGATGACAACTTTTCCATAAAAGTTGTCTTGCTTTATTTAAAATGTGGGTAAATCACAACTTTGGTCCCTCCCTCTTTATTAAGATTCAAATAGGTCATTATTCAAATTTGGTTTATTTTAATTAGATTTTATTTGACTCGAATAACAACCCGGCTAACTCTTAGGCCCAAGACACGGGTGTTACAATTTCGGTTTTTGAAGTTAACAAATCAATTTAGATTTAAACTCGAAAACTGGCTTGTTAATTCAAGTTAATTTAAAGTATTTTTTTAAAAAAGTTTGAGACTAATTTTGCTTATCCTTTAACAATATCACTATGAAAACAATACCTTAACTGTAGAGTTGGTAAACGAGTCATTCGGATCGGGTCAAATTTAATTTTGACTACATTCGATTTTGGTTCTGTTCAGGTCGGATCTGCTCTGGTTCGGTTTTAATTTGGGTCTATAGTGATTCGGGTCGAGTATCATTCTAGATCAGTCACATCGGTTAGGTTGATTTTTAGGTCGGGTCAAGATCGATTCAATAGGAGATCGATATGTTTCGGTCGGGTTTTCAGGCTGAATGAGTTTTTTAAACCCATATATGGCTTTATAAAGCCAATATATTTGACTTTTAATATCTTTTCTTTAGTTCGGGTTCCCTTCGATTAAGATGAAATCGGTTCGGGTCTATATCGGTTCAACTAAAAATCAGGTCGGTTACAATTCGATTCGGTTTGTTTCGGGTTTCGGATCAAGTTTGGATCATCCTGTTCGGGTTGATATTGGGTCTCGAATCAGGTAAAATCAGTTCGGGTATCGGGTCAGTTTTCCACCTCTAACCTTGAGTAATAATATACAAGAAGCATCTCAGTATTTTTTTGACAAATCCTAATTCTATTTCTAATCTAGGGGTGTCAATTAGGCGGGACGGGTACGGATACCCCTCCCCCATACCCATACCCACTTAAAATTTTTATATCCACCACCTACCCACCACTCACGGCGGGTATCATTTTTCAAATCCACACCCTCCCAAGCAGGTATATTCTCAAATCCACCCCACACCCACTACCTAACTGGGTGCCCACCACTGAACTCGTACCCAGTTGACAAGCAACCATTAATATCCAATCATGTAAAAATAAACCATAGACTTGTGTATAGAAGAGTAAAACTTCACATATTTTATTGATTAATCAAGTGCATATATATAATACATTTACACATGTATAAATTTAACTACATTTAACTAACTAACTATAACTAACTTAACTAAAGCATATTTATGTCGTTATAAATTTTATTTAACTACATCTAACTAACTAATAGCGGTAGAAAATTGTAAAGAATGATTATACCCTAAGATTTGGTTAAATTATAAGGAATATGCTTTAAAATCTTAGGGTTTACAGAATAGGTTATGAGCTTATGGTGGGTAGTTAGTTGGCGGGACGAGCAGATATGGGGTAGAACAGGTGGATGCGGGCGGATACGGTGCGAGTAAGGTTTCAAATCCATTGTTGAGCGGATTAATCGAATCAAAATTGGCCAAGAGGGGGTGAAATGGGTTTTTAAAGTGGAAGAGAGCAAATTGAAAATGTAAAAAATTGAAGACAAGGCAATTTAAAATGGTTCAAGATTCGAACAAGCTCTACATCCACTACTGTTAAGCTTGATAGGCTCGATTTCCTTCAACCGTTATGGATTGCCAAGTTGTGGAGAAGTTGGATTTTCGGGTGTTTGAGTTGATGGCTAAAAATGAGAATTAAACATGAGGATTTAGAGTGGTTCTACTTTCTAACCCAATGCCTACATCCACTACCTTGGAATGCCACCAAGGATTTCCCAAATTCGCTAAGAATTTCATTCTCTTTTCTCAGCTTAGGAGGAAACTGTTACAACGATTAAGCTATCCACCCTTAGCTTAATCAAACACTCACTTACAGGTAAAATTCAAAGCAAACAAGAAATTCCTCTAATAGGTATGTGTTTACAACTCTAAGCACTCATCCAAAACCTATACACTTGAGCAAATCTAACAATTTTGGCTCACAAGTATTTTGTTTATACACGAGAGTGACAATTAAGCTCTAAAGACAAATTGATATCATAATGTTGTTACAATTGAAGCATTAGTCTTCCTTTGATGCTTGGAGGTCCATTTTATACTCCCAATTGAGTTTGTAGCCGTTGAGGACCGTTAGAATTGATTTGGAGCCGTTTGAGCCTTTATTTCCCTCATTAAATGATGTTATGGAGCTGTTCGTATCAGAACACACGAGCCCGTATCGGAACGACCTTTTTCGGAACTAGCCGTTGAAGCATGATGCATCAAGCTGTATCGAAACTGTTTGAGCTGTATCAAAACGGTTACAGATCGTTTTGGTATGAGTGACAGTTGAGCTGCATTTAAAAGACCGTTGGGAAAATATGACCGTTGGGGAGGTTTTGACCGTTATCCGTATCGAAACACAAAAGGGTGTTTCGAAACAGCACCACATCGTATCGAAATGGGCAAGCCTTGTTTCGGTACGCGTTTTGGCAGTTTCAAATCGCATCGATACATATTGGCCCTGTATCGAAACGAGTACCTTAAAGACACTGGTTTAGCTACTTAAAAACGTTTCAAACATTGCCAAAACCTTTTTAAACATCCTCAAACATAATTTCAAGTTGTCTGGTCTTAAAAGCATTTTCTTTTCAATTTAGTCCAAAACTATTTTTCAATTATTATATCAAAATATTAGTTCTACAATCTCCCCCTTTTTGATATAATAAAACAAATCTTGAAAAATTGTTTGGGATTCTCCCCCTTAGTGAAATAAATTTTGAATAAGAGAATTAAAATTCAAAATCAATTAAAGCTCCCCCTTATTCATTTGAAAATTCAATTTTTCAAAACATTCTCCCCTTTTTTGTTATATAAAAAATGGTTCAAACTATGTTTGAAAACTTTGAAGTCTATAACAATGGAGAGTTAAAAAAATTGACAAAAATAATATTTTTAAAATTGATTCTCCCTTACTCAAAGCATCATTAAGAGTTAGTTCAACACATGATAATCTAGTTGAATTAAAAATAAATCAAATTAAACAAACAAAACAACTATATTTTACCAACACTTAAACTTCAAGGGAGGATGTGAAGCCTTCCTTCTTCAAGTGTCCTTCCTTGTGTGTCTGGAGCCCCCTCTCAAATTTGGACTTGATCACTCTCCATCACACCTAAACAAGACAATCAAGTAATTTTTGGTATCCAAATTGCTTTGGATCTATAGACGTTAGTTGCACAAAGTTTAGTCCCCTTAGGAATCCATTTTTCAATTTCATCCTTTTTTGTTGAAGTGATTAGTTCTTTTGGAACCCAAACACTTCTAAAACATTTTCCATTTAAGAATCTAAGGGCACTAGATTATCTTTGATAAAATTTTGGTTTTCCAAAATTATTTTTCTTTTCTAGTTCCTTTGAAATCAAAATCTTTTCTTTCTTAAGATCATCAATTTCCTTTTGATGATTTTTCCATGGTTTGAAACAATTCTTGTAAATTTGAAACTTTAAGTTCGAAATCTTTGATTTTTGCTTCAAACTCTAAATTGGTTTTAGAAAGGAAATCATTTTCGGTTTTTAACTTTAAAATCAATTTCTTGTTTTTCGAAAATGAAGCCTTGCATTTAAAAACCAATTCATTATAGGCTTCTTGTAACTCATCAAAAGAATATGAATTTGAACTAGATGAGTAAGAAGTTACCTCCCCTTCATTGAGGGTCGTGAAGCATTGGTGGGCTACCTCATCATCAGTGGAGTCTTCATCACTCCATGTCGCCACGTATGTTTTTTTTGAAGATGACCCTTTTTTGTTAGACTTGTGGGAATCCTTCATCTTCTTTGATTCATGCTTGTATTTAGCCATCTCTCTCTTCATGAATCGAGTGAATTTCTTGAAGAGATGAACCATCTCTTCATCTTCACTTTCCTCCTCGCTCAAATAGACGTGTTGGCATGTAGAGGATTTGAGAGCTACGACACTTGCGTTGATGCCTAGCTCCATGATTTTCTTCTTCCCCATCTTCTTTATCTCTTCTTTCTTTTTCTCCTCTTCTTCTTCTTTCTTCATCATTTCATGAGTGAGAAGAGACCCCATGAGTTCATCTAGCTTCAACGTTTTTAGATTCTTGGCTTCACAGTCTTCTTTGAGTTCCGTGACTCGGGAAGAGAATAGAGAAGCTTTCGGACAAGCTTGTCTTCCGGAATGATTTCTCCATAGCCTTTGAGTCCATTTGTGATGGTGGAGAATCTATCGAACATCTTTGTGATGTCTTCATCTGGTTCCATCTTGAAGTTCTCATACTCGTGGTTGAGGAGGCCGATCTTGTTCTCTTTTACTTTGTTTGTTCCCTCGTATGTGACTTCAAGCTTGTCCCATGCTTCCTTGGCATCTTCGCAAGAGGACATTTTCTCATAGATGTTGGGGCTAAATGCACAAAAGAGGATGTGCAAGGCCTTACAATTAAGCTCCATATTCTTGCGATCTTCCACACTCCATTCTGCCTTACTTTGTTGTGGCACGAAAGGACCCTCTTCAACAATATCCCAAAGCTTGTAATCTTTGGATTTGATGAAGAACTTCATTCTAATCTTCCAATGAGCGTAGTTGGTCTTGTCGAAGAAAGGTGGCTTGTCGATGGAATGTTCCATTTGACCGGTTGATTGAAACTTGTATCGAGCTACTCGGATTGCCTCAATAGGATGTTAACCCCCTTCGATTGAGTCTTGCTATGATACCAATTGTTAAGCTTGATAGGCTCGATTTCCTTCAACCGTTATGAATTGCCAAGTTGTGGAGAAGTTGGATTTTTTGGGTGTTTGAGTTGGTAGCTAAAAATGAGAATTAAACACGAGGATTTAGAGTGGTTCGACTTTCTAACCCAAAGCCTACATCCACTACCTTGGAATGCCACCAAGGATTTCCCAAACCCACTAAGAATTCCGTCCCCTTTTCTCGGCTTAGGAGAAAATCGTTACAACGATTAAGCTATCAACCCTTAGCTTAATCAAACACTCACTTACAATTAAAATTCAAAGTAAACAAGAAATCCCTCTAATAGGTATGTGTTTGCAACTCTAAGCACTCACCCAAAACCTATACACTTGAGCAAATTTAACAATTTTGGCTCACAAGTGTTTTGTATATACAAGAGAGTGAGAATTAAGCTCTAAAGACAATTTGACATCATAATGTTGTTACAATTGAAGCATTAGTCTTCCCTTGATGCTTGAAGGTCCCTTTTATACTCCCAATTGAGTTTGCAACCATTGATGACCGTTGTGATTGATTTGGAGCCGTTTGAGCCTTTATTTCCCTCATTAAATGTTGTTCTGGAGCTATCCGTATCAAAACGACCTTCTTCAGAACTAGCCGTTGAAGCCTGATACAACAAGTCGTATCGAAACACCTCTAGCCGTATCGAAACAATATTGAGCTATATCGAAATGGTTACAAACTGTTTCAGTATGAGTGACCATTGAGTTGCATTTAAAAGACCGTTAGGAAAATATGACCGTTGGGGAGGTTTTGACCATTAGCCGTATCGAAACACGAAAAGGTGTTTCGAAACAGCACTTTACCGTACCGAAACGGGCAAGCCATGTTTCGATACGCGTTTTGGCAGTTTCAAATCGTATCGATATAAATTGGCCCTGTATCAAAACGAGTACCTTAAAGACAACGATTTGGCTACTTAAAAACGTTTCAAACATTGCCAAAACCTTTTTAAACATCCTCAAACTATTTTCAAGTTGGGGAGGTTTTGACCATTTCAAGTTGTTTGGTTTTAAAAGCATTTTTAAAATCTTTTCAATTTAGTCCAAAACTATTTTTCAATTATTACATCAAAACATTAGTTCTGCAACTACCTTAGCTCTCACTAAGAATTTTGAACAATATCCACTAGATATTCTTCCCCTTTTCTAGGATTATGAGGTAACCTTTACAAACCGGTTAATCTTTCTACCCAAAGATTAACCAAGACACTTTCTTTATAAAGAAGAAATGACAAGCTTAAAATTATCTCTCACAAGATTGATATGTTGCCCAAATTACAAACAAACTTTCTCCAAACTTGAAAAAATGTATACAATGAAAATTACAACAAATGAGGTACAAGAATTTGACTCTTTAAGCTCAAGGGTTTGGATATATGTTTGGATGTTGCAAATAGGTTCAATTAGTTGTTGTTGTGGCTTTGGATGCTTGCTTTTATACCCTTGCATTGATTTCTAGTCGTTTGAGTGGTTGAGATCATTAATCTAGCCGTTGGGTTGCATTTTTGGCGCAATAAATGCTCTTCAGCTACCCACCGTATCAGTACATGAAGGCTCGTATCGATACATGTCTCAAAGAAGAAAGAGCCATTGTGTACATTTAAGAGGAGCGTATCGATACACAAAAAGGAGTATCAGTATGGTTATAATGTAAAATAAGGGGCGTATTGATACGTAATGACCGTATCAATACGAATTTTGCTCACTACAATCTTGTGTGAAACTTAAGCAAAAAGTGTATCGATACGCTATATGGGCGTATCGATACGGTCCAACGACCGTTTGAAAATTGTTGATTCCTATAACTGACAAGCAACAACTATTTTCATTAAATGCAAAGATTTGATGAATCAAACCAAACTGTATCGATACGAGGTTAACCGTATCGGTACGCTAAAGCATACAAGTAAGCTAAGAATGAATGTCGTATCGATACGAGTATAACCGTATCGGTACGCTTTTGTCGATAAAAAATTTAGTGCTTAAAAACCGTATCCATACGCCTTAGTCGTATCGATACGCCTGGGGCGTAAATGTATAGTTTGGCTTAGAAACACTTAGAAAAACTTATTTAAATGTTTATTAAACTTAGAAATAGTTTTGGTTCAAATTACTTGTCAATTTGTGGGACTTTAGAATACTTAAAAAATTATTTACTTTTACAAATAGGTCCTTAGACAATTTGTTTTCTCAAAATCAAATTAGGTTTTACAATCTTCTTCTTTTTGATATAACAAAACCAAAGTAAATTTTTAAGTATTTTGAAAACTTTGAAAAATTTACTCCCCTTAATTTAAGATTAGTTTTCTAAAGTTTGTAAAAATTTAGGTTTATACAATTCTCCCTTTTTTGTTAGATAAAAAATAAATGCATATAACAAAGGATATATACAAGATATAGAACAATAAATTACAAAGTAAAGCATAATCAAAGCAACATAATATCATTCAACTTTAAAATAATATCCAAAGCAACATAAGTTCAAATAACTTCAAACTTAAAACCAAACTCAAATCCTAAAAACAAACATAAATAAAAGCATATGGTTGATAAATTCAAAGTGTGCACGAGTAAGAGAGTGTTTATCGACCGGTTTGCCAAAAGGCTCGACGGCATCATGTGAACAATCGATATCCAAGGAATAGAACAAATGACTCAAGGCCGTGCCAAAGTATAAGGACTTGACTTGATCGGTGTGACAGTGTTGAACAAGATATACCAAGTCGGCAAACATAATTTGACAAAGGTTTGGGCGCTTACCCTCACCGAAACAATGAAGCCAAAAGGCATCCACTTAACAGATAGTAGAAAATTTGCCACCCGAAGGGCGAAGCCACCAAGAGATGATAAGGTGGAGGATACAATCATGGGCGTCAAGAATGGTTACAGAGCCAAGTTGAGAATGTCCCAAAGAGTGTTCATCATCAATCCCCAAATTTTCAAAACAAAAAACATTGTATAAAACGGTTTGGTCAATTCGAAATTTCTTGCCCATGAGATAGGATTTAATAGCAATCACACGTTTTCTTTCATTATCATGGATACAACGAACATTAGCATAGAAAATTAGAACAATGTTACGATAAAAAATCGGGGGTATATTTAAAAAGGTATGAAATTCCTTTGTTGAAACAACTCAAAATATTTGAATTTAAAACGTTCCGATTTTAGAAAAGGGATTGAAACAACTCTCTCATCCTGAATAGAAAAGGCTTGGTATTATTTGTAATGGGCCAAAACCGAGGGTGATTGAAAATTATGTTGAATGATATAACCAAGATTCAGTTACTAATACCCTCACTTTCAGGATTGGGATTTAAAGAGCTAGAAGGCAATTCTTTTCTTGGTCTCTTTTTAAGTCCCATTATAAACCTGAACACATCAAAACAATTTGAAAACAATGTATGCGATTATCATCAAATTTAATCTAATAAATATTCCGCTAATTCAAGGTACTGGGAAAACAATATATTTTATAGGTTAAAAATATATACAAGTATAAAAATAAATTTTGGTAAAAAGAATTTTGAAAAATAGTATACAAAAATATATGGTATATTTTTATATTCAAATTAAAAATTTCAAATTTCAAAGAGTTTTTGCAAAATCTTTAAAACCCGCACTATAAAAATACTATGTATACAAAAATTAATTGAAAACAACATATAAAATTAAATGAAAATTAAAAAGAAAAGAAAAATGGTTTTATACCTTGAGTTATGAAATTGGATGAATGAGGAGATGAGAATGAACCAGTTTGATACAAAAGCTTAGCCTTGATGCGTTGATGAAAAACCCTCGTAGAATTTTAGGTTTGATGTGCAAAATCAAAGGGTTTGAGGGGGTTTTATAGCCAAAAATTGGCTAGCGTTTGAGAGAAATAGGAATATGTGTTCAAACTAAAGTAAAACACTATTTTAATGGCCATTTAAAGCCCCAACAATTGACCGTATCGATATGCTAACGAGGTGTATCGATCAACCGTATCAGTGCGGTTTTCAAACCATATCGATACGCGTGACCGTATCGTTATTGTGCTAACTGTATCAAAGCCCAATTAGCAACCCGTATCGATTCAATGTTACCTGTATCAATACTCCTTTGCCATAAATGCATTTTTGAGCAGTCTGGAGATCAAAAATTGGATTTTAATCGATCCTAAATGCATGTGTATGAAGAATGAGCAATGTTTATGGACTGCAACAGATACATACTCCCCCTAGAAACAAGCATAGATGCATCAAGAAGCAAAATTACATAAAAATTGTTGAGTGGATAAAATTAACCGATATGGTTAAGAGGGGGTGAATTGGCCCTTTAAAAATTGGAGGGAGCAAAAGAAACAAGTAAAAATGATATACAAGGCACTTATAGTAGTTCAAGCTTCTAAACAAGCTCTACATCCACTACCTTAGCTCACACTAAGGATTCTCAACAAACTCTCCACTAGTTTGTTCTTCCCCTTTTCTAGGTTAAAGAGGCAACCTTTACAAATGTTCAATCTTTCTACCTAAAGATTGAACCACAAGACTCTCACTTTACAAAGAAGAATATTTACTATTACAATTGATCTCTCACAAGATAAATATAGACCAATTGATTTACAAACACTCCCCCAAACTCTCAAATTTGATTTGCAATAAGAACTCAAGGAGTTGGGTACAAGAATTTGACAATAAGTTCTAAGGTTTGGATTTGATGGCTTGGATATTGCTTTGAGGATCAATAGTTGTTGTTGAAGCTTTTGAGGATTGTATTTATACCATTGCATTGATTTCTAGCCGTTTGGGTTGTTGGAGACGTAATTATAGTCGTTGGGTTGCTAATTTCCTGCAATAAATGCACTTCAGCTACCTAGCGTATCGGTACGGTCTAGAGTGTATCAGTACCCATCTCAAAGAAAAAAGAGCCATTATGACACAAAAAAGTAGGGCATATCGATATGCGAGAGGGCGTACTAGTACGGTCCTAATGTAAATTAAGGGGGTATCGATACTCTTATACCATATCGATACAATTTTTGCTCACTGGAATCCTTTTACAAAAAGTGTATCGATACGTTTCTTGGGTGTATCAGTACGTTTAACGGTTGTTCTAAAATTTGGGATTCCAATAATTGACAAGCAACGTTTGAATCTTAATTAAAAAGATTTTGCAAACCTCAGCATATCGTATCAATACAGTGACTAACCGTATTGGTACGCTATAGCAATAAAATATGTTTTCATTATAAAACCGTATCGATACAGTCATGATGCGTATCAATACGCTATAGCTTAAAAACTTTACCCAAATAGATGTCATATCGACACGAGCTTAACCGTATCGGTACATTATGGTCTTTTGAAATTCCAGTAACATAAATCCATATCGATACGCCATAAGGGTATCGATACGCCTGGACGTATAGTTGAAATTTAGCTTGAAAATTCTTGAAAAGACTTAGAAAAATTTGAACCACTTTATATGTTTTGACTTGAAGAACTTATTTGGTTCAAAAAGCCTTATCTATTTGGTGAGACTTTGAAATACTTAAAAATTTGTTGGATTTACCAATAAGCCCCTTAATCAAGTTGTTATATCAAAATTAATTTAGGTTTTACAATCTCCCATTTTTTGATATAATAAAACCAAAGTTAAATTTTTTAAGTATTGAAAACTTTTGAAAGTAAAATCCCCATTAATTTAAGATATGTTTAAAAAATTTTGCTCTTTCACACACTTCTTCCACTTTTTGTTAGATCAAAAGGAACAATGCACATATATGGATATAAATAATGAATATAGCAATTGAAGCACAAGATAAACATAATAAGCAACATAATTTTATTCAAAGATCAAATATTCAAAACATAAAAGTTCAAACTTAAACCAAACCAAATACTTAATCCTAAAACCAAAATAGTCAAAGCATAGGGTTCAAAAAAACATAAAAGCATAGGTGCAAACTAAAATAAAATCCTAATATGAATGACATGATATGCTCAAACTACTCGTCCCCACCATCATCTTCATCCTTGTCCTCTTAGTCTTCATCATCATGATTGATTTCATGTCTCCGAGTATGATTGAGCCAAACACCATGGAAGGCGGTGAGAGATACATCCATGGAATTTTTTTTGTTGTTCAATGGCCTTGACTCGATCCTCCAATGATGTAAAGCGAGTATCAATGGCGCCAAATCTGGCATCCATGCTATTCCCTAAGGTGGTGAATTTCTCATTGAGAAACGCCATGAGGTTATCCATTGAGGATTGAACGATAGGAGCACCTTGTGGACCTTATGGAGCTTTTGGTTGATCATCTTGGCGATGAGGTCTAGCAATATGAACCCACTCATTGTTGATGAACTCAAATTTGGATCGGTTAAAGGGAGTGCTCATCAATGGGTAGACCAAGGGGCTCGGCGGCATCATGGGTGCAATCAATTTCAAAAGCATGAAACAAATGTCTCAAGGATTTAGAGTGGTTCGACTTTCTAACCCAAAGCCTACATCCACTACCTTGGAATGCCACCAAGGATTTCCCAAACCCACTAAGAATTCCGTCCCCTTTTCTCGGCTTAGGAGAAAATCGTTACAACGATTAAGCTATCAACCCTTAGCTTAATCAAACACTCACTTACAATTAAAATTCAAAGTAAACAAGAAATCCCTCTAATAGGTATGTGTTTACAACTCTAAGCACTCATCCAAAACCTATACACTTGAGCAAATCTAACAATTTTGGCTCACAAGTATTTTGTTTATACACGAGAGTGACAATTAAGCTCTAAAGACAAATTGATATCATAATGTTGTTACAATTGAAGCATTAGTCTTCCTTTGATGCTTGGAGGTCCATTTTATACTCCCAATTGAGTTTGTAGCCGTTGAGGACCGTTAGAATTGATTTGGAGCCGTTTGAGCCTTTATTTCCCTCATTAAATGATGTTATGGAGCTGTTCGTATCAGAACACACGAGCCCGTATCGGAACGACCTTTTTCGGAACTAGCCGTTGAAGCATGATGCATCAAGCTGTATCGAAACTGTTTGAGCTGTATCAAAACGGTTACAGATCGTTTTGGTATGAGTGACAGTTGAGCTGCATTTAAAAGACCGTTGGGAAAATATGACCGTTGGGGAGGTTTTGACCGTTATCCGTATCGAAACACAAAAGGGTGTTTCGAAACAGCACCACATCGTATCGAAATGGGCAAGCCTTGTTTCGGTACGCGTTTTGGCAGTTTCAAATCGCATCGATACATATTGGCCCTGTATCGAAACGAGTACCTTAAAGACACTGGTTTAGCTACTTAAAAACGTTTCAAACATTGCCAAAACCTTTTTAAACATCCTCAAACATAATTTCAAGTTGTCTGGTCTTAAAAGCATTTTCTTTTCAATTTAGTCCAAAACTATTTTTCAATTATTATATCAAAACATTAGTTCTACAATCTCCCCCTTTTTGATATAATAAAACAAATCTTGAAAAATTGTTTGGGATTCTCCCCCTTAGTGAAATAAATTTTGAATAAGAGAATTAAAATTCAAAATCAATTAAAGCTCCCCCTTATTCATTTGAAAATTCAATTTTTCAAAACATTCTCCCCTTTTTTGTTATATAAAAAATGGTTCAAACTATGTTTGAAAACTTTGAAGTCTATAACAATGGAGAGTTAAAAAAATTGACAAAAATAATATTTTTAAAATTGATTCTCCCTTACTCAAAGCATCATTAAGAGTTAGTTCAACACATGATAATCTAGTTGAATTAAAAATAAATCAAATTAAACAAACAAAACAACTATATTTTACCAACACTTAAACTTCAAGGGAGGATGTGAAGCCTTCCTTCTTCAAGTGTCCTTCCTTGTGTGTCTGGAGCCCCCTCTCAAATTTGGACTTGATCACTCTCCATCACACCTAAACAAGACAATCAAGTAATTTTTGGTATCCAAATTGCTTTGGATCTATAGACGTTAGTTGCACAAAGTTTAGTCCCCTTAGGAATCCATTTTTCAATTTCATCCTTTTTTGTTGAAGTGATTAGTTCTTTTGGAACCCAAACACTTCTAAAACATTTTCCATTTAAGAATCTAAGGGCACTAGATTATCTTTGATAAAATTTTGGTTTTCCAAAATTATTTTTCTTTTCTAGTTCCTTTGAAATCAAAATCTTTTCTTTCTTAAGATCATCAATTTCCTTTTGATGATTTTTCCATGGTTTGAAACAATTCTTGTAAATTTGAAACTTTAAGTTCGAAATCTTTGATTTTTGCTTCAAACTCTAAATTGGTTTTAGAAAGGAAATCATTTTCGGTTTTTAACTTTAAAATCAATTTCTTGTTTTTCGAAAATGAAGCCTTGCATTTAAAAACCAATTCATTATAGGCTTCTTGTAACTCATCAAAAGAATATGAATTTGAACTAGATGAGTAAGAAGTTACCTCCCCTTCATTGAGGGTCGTGAAGCATTGGTGGGCTACCTCATCATCAGTGGAGTCTTCATCACTCCATGTCGCCACGTATGTTTTTTTTGAAGATGACCCTTTTTTGTTAGACTTGTGGGAATCCTTCATCTTCTTTGATTCATGCTTGTATTTAGCCATCTCTCTCTTCATGAATCGAGTGAATTTCTTGAAGAGATGAACCATCTCTTCATCTTCACTTTCCTCCTCGCTCAAATAGACGTGTTGGCATGTAGAGGATTTGAGAGCTACGACACTTGCGTTGATGCCTAGCTCCATGATTTTCTTCTTCCCCATCTTCTTTATCTTTTCTTTCTTTTTCTCCTCTTCTTCTTCTTTCTTCATCATTTCATGAGTGAGAAGAGACCCCATGAGTTCATCTAGCTTCAACGTTTTTAGATTCTTGGCTTCACAGTCTTCTTTGAGTTCCGTGACTCGGGAAGAGAATAGAGAAGCTTTCGGACAAGCTTGTCTTCCGGAATGATTTCTCCATAGCCTTTGAGTCCATTTGTGATGGTGGAGAATCTATCGAACATCTTTGTGATGTCTTCATCTGGTTCCATCTTGAAGTTCTCATACTCGTGGTTGAGGAGGCCGATCTTGTTCTCTTTTACTTTGTTTGTTCCCTCGTATGTGACTTCAAGCTTGTCCCATGCTTCCTTGGCATCTTCGCAAGAGGACATTTTCTCATAGATGTTGGGGCTAAATGCACAAAAGAGGATGTGCAAGGCCTTACAATTAAGCTCCATATTCTTGCGATCTTCCACACTCCATTCTGCCTTACTTTGTTGTGGCACGAAAGGACCCTCTTCAACAATATCCCAAAGCTTGTAATCTTTGGATTTGATGAAGAACTTCATTCTAATCTTCCAATGAGCGTAGTTGGTCTTGTCGAAGAAAGGTGGCTTGTCGATGGAATGTTCCATTTGACCGGTTGATTGAAACTTGTATCGAGCTACTCGGATTGCCTCAATAGGATGTTAACCCCCTTCGATTGAGTCTTGCTATGATACCAATTGTTAAGCTTGATAGGCTCGATTTCCTTCAACCGTTATGAATTGCCAAGTTGTGGAGAAGTTGGATTTTTTGGGTGTTTGAGTTGGTAGCTAAAAATGAGAATTAAACACGAGGATTTAGAGTGGTTCGACTTTCTAACCCAAAGCCTACATCCACTACCTTGGAATGCCACCAAGGATTTCCCAAACCCACTAAGAATTCCGTCCCCTTTTCTCGGCTTAGGAGAAAATCGTTACAACGATTAAGCTATCAACCCTTAGCTTAATCAAACACTCACTTACAATTAAAATTCAAAGTAAACAAGAAATCCCTCTAATAGGTATGTGTTTGCAACTCTAAGCACTCACCCAAAACCTATACACTTGAGCAAATTTAACAATTTTGGCTCACAAGTGTTTTGTATATACAAGAGAGTGAGAATTAAGCTCTAAAGACAATTTGACATCATAATGTTGTTACAATTGAAGCATTAGTCTTCCCTTGATGCTTGAAGGTCCCTTTTATACTCCCAATTGAGTTTGCAACCATTGATGACCGTTGTGATTGATTTGGAGCCGTTTGAGCCTTTATTTCCCTCATTAAATGTTGTTCTGGAGCTATCCGTATCAAAACGACCTTCTTCAGAACTAGCCGTTGAAGCCTGATACAACAAGTCGTATCGAAACACCTCTAGCCGTATCGAAACAATATTGAGCTATATCGAAATGGTTACAAACTGTTTCAGTATGAGTGACCATTGAGTTGCATTTAAAAGACCGTTAGGAAAATATGACCGTTGGGGAGGTTTTGACCATTAGCCGTATCGAAACACGAAAAGGTGTTTCGAAATAGCACTTTACCGTACCGAAACGGGCAAGCCATGTTTCGATACGCGTTTTGGCAGTTTCAAATCGTATCGATATAAATTGGCCCTGTATCAAAACGAGTACCTTAAAGACAACGATTTGGCTACTTAAAAACGTTTCAAACATTGCCAAAACCTTTTTAAACATCCTCAAACTATTTTCAAGTTGGGGAGGTTTTGACCATTTCAAGTTGTTTGGTTTTAAAAGCATTTTTAAAATCTTTTCAATTTAGTCCAAAACTATTTTTCAATTATTACATCAAAACATTAGTTCTGCAACTACCTTAGCTCTCACTAAGAATTTTGAACAATATCCACTAGATATTCTTCCCCTTTTCTAGGATTATGAGGTAACCTTTACAAACCGGTTAATCTTTCTACCCAAAGATTAACCAAGACACTTTCTTTATAAAGAAGAAATGACAAGCTTAAAATTATCTCTCACAAGATTGATATGTTGCCCAAATTACAAACAAACTTTCTCCAAACTTGAAAAAATGTATACAATGAAAATTACAACAAATGAGGTACAAGAATTTGACTCTTTAAGCTCAAGGGTTTGGATATATGTTTGGATGTTGCAAATAGGTTCAATTAGTTGTTGTTGTGGCTTTGGATGCTTGCTTTTATACCCTTGCATTGATTTCTAGTCGTTTAAGTGGTTGAGATCATTAATCTAGCCGTTGGGTTGCATTTTTGGCGCAATAAATGCTCTTCAGCTACCCACCGTATCAGTACATGAAGGCTCGTATCGATACATGTCTCAAAGAAGAAAGAGCCATTGTGTACATTTAAGAGGAGCGTATCGATACACAAAAAGGAGTATCAGTATGGTTATAATGTAAAATAAGGGGCGTATTGATACGTAATGACCGTATCAATACGAATTTTGCTCACTACAATCTTGTGTGAAACTTAAGCAAAAAGTGTATCGATACGCTATATGGGCGTATCGATACGGTCCAACGACCGTTTGAAAATTGTTGATTCCTATAACTGACAAGCAACAACTATTTTCATTAAATGCAAAGATTTGATGAATCAAACCAAACTGTATCGATACGAGGTTAACCGTATCGGTACGCTAAAGCATACAAGTAAGCTAAGAATGAATGTCGTATCGATACGAGTATAACCGTATCGGTACGCTTTTGTCGATAAAAAATTTAGTGCTTAAAAACCGTATCCATACGCCTTAGTCGTATCGATACGCCTGGGGCGTAAATGTATAGTTTGGCTTAGAAACACTTAGAAAAACTTATTTAAATGTTTATTAAACTTAGAAATAGTTTTGGTTCAAATTACTTGTCAATTTGTGGGACTTTAGAATACTTAAAAAATTATTTACTTTTACAAATAGGTCCTTAGACAATTTGTTTTCTCAAAATCAAATTAGGTTTTACAATCTTCTTCTTTTTGATATAACAAAACCAAAGTAAATTTTTAAGTATTTTGAAAACTTTGAAAAATTTACTCCCCTTAATTTAAGATTAGTTTTCTAAAGTTTGTAAAAATTTAGGTTTATACAATTCTCCCTTTTTTGTTAGATAAAAAATAAATGCATATAACAAAGGATATATACAAGATATAGAACAATAAATTACAAAGTAAAGCATAATCAAAGCAACATAATATCATTCAACTTTAAAATAATATCCAAAGCAACATAAGTTCAAATAACTTCAAACTTAAAACCAAACTCAAATCCTAAAAACAAACATAAATAAAAGCATATGGTTGATAAATTCAAAGTGTGCACGAGTAAGAGAGTGTTTATCGACCGGTTTGCCAAAAGGCTCGACGGCATCATGTGAACAATCGATATCCAAGGAATAGAACAAATGACTCAAGGCCGTGCCAAAGTATAAGGACTTGACTTGATCGGTGTGACAGTGTTGAACAAGATATACCAAGTCGGCAAACATAATTTGACAAAGGTTTGGGCGCTTACCCTCACCGAAACAATGAAGCCAAAAGGCATCCACTTAACAGATAGTAGAAAATTTGCCACCCGAAGGGCGAAGCCACCAAGAGATGATAAGGTGGAGGATACAATCATGGGCGTCAAGAATGGTTACAGAGCCAAGTTGAGAATGTCCCAAAGAGTGTTCATCATCAATCCCCAAATTTTCAAAACAAAAAACATTGTATAAAACGGTTTGGTCAATTCGAAATTTCTTGCCCATGAGATAGGATTTAATAGCAATCACACGTTTTCTTTCATTATCATGGATACAATGAACATTAGCATAGAAAATTAGAACAATGTTACGATAAAAAATCGGGGGTATATTTAAAAAGGTATGAAATTCCTTTGTTGAAACAACTCAAAATATTTGAATTTAAAACGTTCCGATTTTAGAAAAGGGATTGAAACAACTCTCTCATCCTGAATAGAAAAGGCTTGGTATTATTTGTAATGGGCCAAAACCGAGGGTGATTGAAAATTATGTTGAATGATATAACCAAGATTCAGTTACTAATACCCTCACTTTCAGGATTGGGATTTAAAGAGCTAGAAGGCAATTCTTTTCTTGGTCTCTTTTTAAGTCCCATTATAAACCTGAACACATCAAAACAATTTGAAAACAATGTATGCGATTATCATCAAATTTAATCTAATAAATATTCCGCTAATTCAAGGTACTGGGAAAACAATATATTTTATAGGTTAAAAATATATACAAGTATAAAAATAAATTTTGGTAAAAAGAATTTTGAAAAATAGTATACAAAAATATATGGTATATTTTTATATTCAAATTAAAAATTTCAAATTTCAAAGAGTTTTTGCAAAATCTTTAAAACCCGCACTATAAAAATACTATGTATACAAAAATTAATTGAAAACAACATATAAAATTAAATGAAAATTAAAAAGAAAAGAAAAATGGTTTTATACCTTGAGTTATGAAATTGGATGAATGAGGAGATGAGAATGAACCAGTTTGATACAAAAGCTTAGCCTTGATGCGTTGATGAAAAACCCTCGTAGAATTTTAGGTTTGATGTGCAAAATCAAAGGGTTTGAGGGGGTTTTATAGCCAAAAATTGGCTAGCGTTTGAGAGAAATAGGAATATGTGTTCAAACTAAAGTAAAACACTATTTTAATGGCCATTTAAAGCCCCAACAATTGACCGTATCGATATGCTAACGAGGTGTATCGATCAACCGTATCAGTGCGTTTTTCAAACCATATCGATACGCGTGACCGTATCGTTATTGTGCTAACTGTATCAAAGCCCAATTAGCAACCCGTATCGATTCAATGTTACCTGTATCAATACTCCTTTGCCATAAATGCATTTTTGAGCAGTCTGGAGATCAAAAATTGGATTTTAATCGATCCTAAATGCATGTGTATGAAGAATGAGCAATGTTTATGGACTGCAACAGATACATACTCCCCCTAGAAACAAGCATAGATGCATCAAGAAGCAAAATTACATAAAAATTGTTGAGTGGATAAAATTAACCGATATGGTTAAGAGGGGGTGAATTGGCCCTTTAAAAATTGGAGGGAGCAAAAGAAACAAGTAAAAATGATATACAAGGCACTTATAGTAGTTCAAGCTTCTAAACAAGCTCTACATCCACTACCTTAGCTCACACTAAGGATTCTCAACAAACTCTCCACTAGTTTGTTCTTCCCCTTTTCTAGGTTAAAGAGGCAACCTTTACAAATGTTCAATCTTTCTACCTAAAGATTGAACCACAAGACTCTCACTTTACAAAGAAGAATATTTACTATTACAATTGATCTCTCACAAGATAAATATAGACCAATTGATTTACAAACACTCCCCCAAACTCTCAAATTTGATTTGCAATAAGAACTCAAGGAGTTGGGTACAAGAATTTGACAATAAGTTCTAAGGTTTGGATTTGATGGCTTGGATATTGCTTTGAGGATCAATAGTTGTTGTTGAAGCTTTTGAGGATTGTATTTATACCATTGCATTGATTTCTAGCCGTTTGGGTTGTTGGAGACGTAATTATAGTCGTTGGGTTGCTAATTTCCTGCAATAAATGCACTTCAGCTACCTAGCGTATCGGTACGGTCTAGAGTGTATCAGTACCCATCTCAAAGAAAAAAGAGCCATTATGACACAAAAAAGTAGGGCATATCGATATGCGAGAGGGCGTACTAGTACGGTCCTAATGTAAATTAAGGGGGTATCGATACTCTTATACCATATCGATACAATTTTTGCTCACTGGAATCCTTTTACAAAAAGTGTATCGATACATTTCTTGGGTGTATCAGTACGTTTAACGGTTGTTCTAAAATTTGGGATTCCAATAATTGACAAGCAACGTTTGAATCTTAATTAAAAAGATTTTGCAAACCTCAGCATATCGTATCAATACAGTGACTAACCGTATTGGTACGCTATAGCAATAAAATATGTTTTCATTATAAAACCGTATCGATACAGTCATGATGCGTATCAATACGCTATAGCTTAAAAACTTTACCCAAATAGATGTCATATCGACACGAGCTTAACCGTATCGGTACATTATGGTCTTTTGAAATTCCAGTAACATAAATCCATATCGATACGCCATAAGGGTATCGATACGCCTGGACGTATAGTTGAAATTTAGCTTGAAAATTCTTGAAAAGACTTAGAAAAATTTGAACCACTTTATATGTTTTGACTTGAAGAACTTATTTGGTTCAAAAAGCCTTATCTATTTGGTGAGACTTTGAAATACTTAAAAATTTGTTGGATTTACCAATAAGCCCCTTAATCAAGTTGTTATATCAAAATTAATTTAGGTTTTACAATCTCCCATTTTTTGATATAATAAAACCAAAGTTAAATTTTTTAAGTATTGAAAACTTTTGAAAGTAAAATCCCCATTAATTTAAGATATGTTTAAAAAATTTTGCTCTTTCACACACTTCTTCCACTTTTTGTTAGATCAAAAGGAACAATGCACATATATGGATATAAATAATGAATATAGCAATTGAAGCACAAGATAAACATAATAAGCAACATAATTTTATTCAAAGATCAAATATTCAAAACATAAAAGTTCAAACTTAAACCAAACCAAATACTTAATCCTAAAACCAAAATAGTCAAAGCATAGGGTTCAAAAAAACATAAAAGCATAGGTGCAAACTAAAATAAAATCCTAATATGAATGACATGATATGCTCAAACTACTCGTCCCCACCATCATCTTCATCCTTGTCCTCTTAGTCTTCATCATCATGATTGATTTCATGTCTCCGAGTATGATTGAGCCAAACACCATGGAAGGCGGTGAGAGATACATCCATGGAATTTTTTTTGTTGTTCAATGGCCTTGACTCGATCCTCCAATGATGTAAAGCGAGTATCAATGGCGCCAAATCTGGCATCCATGCTATTCCCTAAGGTGGTGAATTTCTCATTGAGAAACGCCATGAGGTTATCCATTGAGGATTGAACGATAGGAGCACCTTGTGGACCTTATGGAGCTTTTGGTTGATCATCTTGGCGATGAGGTCTAGCAATATGAACCCACTCATTGTTGATGAACTCAAATTTGGATCGGTTAAAGGGAGTGCTCATCAATGGGTAGACCAAGGGGCTCGGCGGCATCATGGGTGCAATCAATTTCAAAAGCATGAAACAAATGTCTCAAGGCCGTCCCATAATAAAAAGACTTGACTTGATTGGTGTGGCAGTGTTGGACAAGATAAACCAAGTTGACAGACATAATTTGGCAAAGATTAGGACGCTTACCCTCACGGAAACAACGAAGCCAAAAGTCATCAACTTGGCGGATGGTTGAAAATTTTCCACCGAAGGGGAGAAGCCACCAAGAGATGATGAGGTGAAGGATACGGTCTTGGGCATCAAGAACAGTTATGGAACCAAGTTGGCCATGACCCAAAGAAGACTCGTCATCAATCCCGACATTTTCAAAACCAAAGACGTTGCAAAGAGTGGTTTGATCAATTTGAAAAGTTTTACCCATGAGATGAGATTCAATAGCTATGGCATGTTCTCTTTTCTCATCATGGATGCAACGAGCATTGGAAAAGACGATGAAACAAGGTTTCGATATAAAGTTGGGCAAAGCCCCAAAAATTTCATGAACTTCCATCTTTGAAACAAACCAAGATATTTAAATTTAAAACGTTCAGAGTTTAGAAAAGGGATTGATACAATTCTTTCTTCCCGAATGGTAAAACCTTGAAATTGTTTATAAAATCCCTTGGCCGAAGCGGTTCTAAAACTACGTTGGAGAATGTAAAGGAGGTTAAGCTTAGGATTACCCTCATCATCTTGGATAGTATTTGAAGAGCTAGAGGCTAAATCTTTTCTTGGTCTCTTTTTAGGTGCCATAATCCTAAAAATAGCATCAAAACAAATCGAAAAACATGTATGCAATTATTCATCATATTCGATCAAAAAAAAATTCCATGTATTCAAGGTATTGGTTAAAACACTATATTTTATAGGTTAAAAATACATACAAGTATAAAAACGAATTTTGGCAAAAAGAATTTTCGAAAAACAAATTAAAAAATTATACGGTATATTGTTATATTCGAACCAAAATTTTCAGATTTCAAATTTTGTTTGACAAATCTTAAAAACCCATACAATAAGTATAATTTATGTAAAAAATTGTTTCAAAACAACACAAACGAATTTGAAAAAGAAGAGAAAAACGTTTATACATTGAATGAGAAAATTGAATGAACAATGGATGATTGATGCACAATTTTCTTGCAAAGCTTGAGCCTTGATGTGTTTGTGAAAAACCCTCAATTGATTTTAGGTTTGATGTGAAGAATTAGAGAGATTGAGGGGGGTTTTTATAGATGAAAATCGAGGTAGGGTTTGATAAAAAGGAGATATGAAATTTAATTGCATTTAAAACACTTTTAAATCCCCGAAGAAGTATTCCAACGGTAACCGTATCGATACGCTTACGAGGTGTATCGATATACCCGTATCAGTACGTTTTAAAACCGTATCGATACGCGTATTTGAATTTTTTTTCCAGATTGCAGACCGTATCGATACGCATACTACTGTATCGATACCCCTTTGCCAGAAAATGCTTTTTGGACAGTTTTAAGTCCAAAAAGCCAACTTAGATCGAGCCTAAAAGCATGTAAATGATATATGAGCATGTTATATGGACTAAAACTATTGCATACTCCCCCTAACAACAAGCATAGATGGAAAAAGAGGCAAATCAACACAAGCATGAGCATCAAATAATTTCAAGCACATTTTTGGTCATTTGGGACCTAAAAGGGTCAAGGAAGGCTGGTTAAACCTAACTCTCTCCTAAGGGTCAAAATATGTTTTTTTATATAAAGGTTTGTTAAATATGTTCGCTAATTGTTTCAAGGTATCAACATATTCTAGAACTACATCATTTTTCAAGATATGATCTCTAATGAAATGATGTCTAATTTATATATGTTTGGTTCTAGAGTGTTGGATGTGATTCTTAGTGAGACAAATGACACTAGTGTTGTCACACTTAAGAGGTATGGTATCTACTTGAACACCATAGTCTAAGAGTTGTTGCTTCATTCAAAGAACTTGAGCACAACAACTCCCTAAGGATATGTACTCTACTTCGGTGGTACATAAGGCTACACTATTTTTTTCTTAGAGAACCAAGATACGAGCATACTACCTAAGAATTGACATGTTCCAGAGGTACTTTTCCTATCTATCTTACACCCCCATAATCCACATCGGAGAAAACATGAAGGTAAAAGGAAGAATCCCTAGGATACCAAAGACCTAAATTAGGTGTATCTCTAAGGTATCTAAAAATTCTCTTAATGGCAACTAGGTGTGATTCTCTAGGGCTAGCTTGAAACCTAGCACACAAGCAAACAATAAACATTATATCTGGTCTACTTGCGGTAAAGTAAAGCAAAGAACTAATCATAGATCTATAAAGCTTAGAATCGACACACTTACCTCCCTCATCTTTGTCAAGCTTGAGTGATTAGCTCATTGGAGTTGCTTGAGGCTTTACGTTCTCCAAGCCAAACTTCTTGAGCATGCTCCTTATGTATTTTGCTTGATTGATGAAGGTGCCATCTTTCCTTTGCTTAATTTGGAGCCCAAGAAAAATGAGAGCTCTCCCATCATGCTTATCTCAAATTCACCTTGCATTAGCTTAGAAAATTCTTGGTAATAAAATTCATTAGTAGAACCAAAAATAATATCATCAACATATATTTGAACTACTAAGATGCCATTGCCATATCTTTTAATGAAAAATGTAGAATCCACCTTGCCTTTTTCAAAACCTTTTTAAATCAAAAAGTTTGAAAGCCTTTCATACCAAGCTTTAAGAGATTGTTTTAAATCATAAAAAGCTTTAGTTAGTTTGAAAACAAGATTTGGAAATTGTTGATCTTTAAAAGCCCGTGGTTGTTCAACATACACTTTTTCATTTATAAAACCATTTAGAAAAGCACTTTTCACATACATTTAAAAAAGCTTGAAATCATGATAGCATGAAAATGCAATAAGCATCCTAATATATTCCATTCTAGCTATGGGTGGATATGTTTCATCAAAATCAATTCCCTCTTCTTGAGTGTAACTTTGAGCAAAAAAGCCTAGCCTTGTTCCTTACTATGTTACCACTCTCATCTAGTTTGTTTCTAAATACCCACTTAGTTTCTATAGTAGATTGACTACTAGGCCTATCAACTTGTAACCCCCTTGCCCCGGTCTGGTCGGCTGACCGGTTCGAGTAGGCTACACGGGGAAAACCGATGTGAAACTCGTTAAGGTCCCACCTCGGTTAGCAACCCTAGAAAATTTCTTTTTTTATATCTTGTCTACATGCATATTTAAGTCCTATGTGAAATACGGCAGCGGAAACACAAGCAACATATCAACAACCATCCAAAACGACACTTTAAAACAACCCATTTTCCCTTTTTAAGCTGGCCGTATCGATACACCTGTCAAGGGTATCGATACGCCTTGACCGAGTCAACTGCCCTCAGTCAACGCAGGGGAGACCGTATCGATACAACCCTTGAGCGTATCGATACGCCCTTCTCGGTCAACATCTCGTGGTCAACGAGATAAACCCGTACCGATACGCTTAAAGCCCGTATCGATACGCCATCGCCTCACCAAAATCTCAGATTTCCAGTAAGCATTGGGCGTATCGGTACACCCCCGCGTATCGATACACCCAGCCAAAACTGAGTCCTGAAGGCAAGACCGTATCGATACGGCCCTTAGGCGTATCGATACGCCCTGCACTGCAAGTCTCCAATTTTCAGCCAAACAACTTAAGACTCAACTCTAGATGCGATTTACGGCTCCCACTAGCTACAAACAACATACATACAACCTTTAACTACCAGGATGACAACATACATGACATTCAAAACGTACAAGGATCATGCAACGAAAGGATTCATACATTAATCAAAAGAAGACATACTTAACACATAAAGGTTCATGCCTTAGAAACAAACATACAAGCATTCCTAACATGCAACACAAACAAGGTTTGCAATTCAAACAAGGCATCCAAGAGCCAAACCAATTCAACATACAACAAAGCATTCAAATCAACAACACCTATCCCATTGCTTGACTATTACAATCTACAATTTAAAGATCATACTTGAGCTAACCAAAAGCGACACTTGGTGACCTTTCATTGTCCTTGCCACCCACAAGCTACTGATCTGCATTGTCGAACAAAAAGGAGCGTAAGCATAAAAGCTTAGTGAGGGTAAGCTCGTAAAACAAACCTTCGACAATGCAGGGTCCAAGCACGAGCAAGAATCAAAATAGAATGCATGATCTTACCTCCGATCATCGAGAGCCAAAATATACATTATGCATGAACATATAATCAACTCTATGCCATGATCAACAACTCATAAGCCCAACACATGAAGGTATATATATGACAATGTATTAACAACAACATATATCAATATGTTGAGTGTGTAAAAGTTCTATTATTTACACCCTTTTTAACCCATATTTATGCTGCATTCAAGCATTATTCATTGCATTTAGGTTAGTTTACAGCAAAACATCACATATATATTAAAAGGCACAGTTTCTACTAAAAATAGCTGTTTTTGCAGGTTGCTGCCGTAGCAGACGGAAAGGGCAGGCGCTGGGCAGTGAAGCAGAGGAGCTGAACTAGACAAGTAGACAAAGAGGACGATGGTGCCACGGTTGCTGCCGTGACAGCAGAGGACGACAACAGTTTTGAGGAGAAGAAGCAAAGTGGACCTCGACAGATAGAGAAAATTCAGCCTGTCTGTCGTGTGAAAACCTCATATTTTTCCAAGCCCCAGATCAAAAGGAATGTCAAGCCCAAAGTTCAAGGAGAGAAAATCCCAAGCAAGAAGATGACGGCTAGAAAGTAGATTCCTTGAAGATTTAGTCTTTATTAGAATCATACTTTTAATTAAAGTTGTATTCTTGCTATTTTAGATAACTTGAGCCCAAAGCTTATATAAGGGCATGTATTTTAACCTAGAGGGCATAACCGATTACCCTAGCTTCCTTCCCAAAACCCTAGTCATTTTTCTTCCCTCAATATGTTCTAAATTCCCCCTAGGGCCACGGGTTGATTTGTAAAGTAGTTGCAAGGGTTGTTTTGTTTTAGGAATTTTCAGTTCAATAAAATAAACTTCATGTTCTCTTATTTTGGTTATTAATATCTTGCAAGAGCATCGGGAGAGCATTGTGAGGTTATCTATTTACTTAGCATCGGGAGAGTTAAGTATACGAAAGAAATAAGAGCAAGTTCTCTAGTTTATAGTTGAACTATCTCGGGCCTAGAGATAGGACGAAGTTAAGTGGCTAAAGAAGAATTCATCGACATCGGTGTTCATCCTTCGATTCACGCCGGGAGGTATCATTAAAGACGTGATCATCGACAGACTTGGACCTAGGGATAGGCCAAGGCATATCTGGGATTCTTGCCAAACTTGAAGTCCTGAGTTGAGTGTTTGCTGCCGCGACAATCAACGGACTACTACCGCGACGGGAAGCGACGAAAGAACTTGATTTCCTAAACTCTGCAATACCTGCACTACTGAGCAATTCAATACCAGCCCATTCTCTCTATCTTGATTCTTCTACTCTTTTATTTACGTTTAATTTATTATTTTCGTGACAACTTCTCAAATATTTTCTTTACTTTCGTGCAGTAAATTAAGGTGAAGCTATTAGCCCAATCCCTGTGGAGACGATATCCGATACTTCATATCACTTTACTACTTGCGTCGTGTATACTTGCACTACCATTGCGATAGACTATTTTACACGCAACAAGTTTTTGGCGCTGTTGCCGGGGATTGGCAACATAACTCTACCTTTTCTTTTACTGCACTTTTCGTTTTTATTTTTATTTTTATTTTTCTGTTTTTCTTTGGTGCATTCAACTCTTGCTTTTCACAAGGTTTCTTGTTTATGCACAGATCGAACCGAGGTAAAGATCCTGAGTATCCATTAGATCCGGAAATCGAACGTTCATTCAATCTCAAGAAACAACTTCGTCACTTACTAGCCAGGAACGAGTACCTTGAGGAACAGCTAGAGAAGATGGCCCACAATGGAAACGACCCGCTTGTCGGCGATATTATACCGCCTGCCGGCAACCCTGCTGCCGCTGCCGAACGACGGTCCTGTCGTGACTACATGTTGAATGACCATGTAGAACTGGAAACCACGCTGTCGGACATAGATGTTGACAACTTCGAGCTGAAACCTGTTATGTTTAGCATGATCAACAATGCCGGTCAATTCAGTGGTGATGTTACAGAGGATGCTAGAGAGCATCTAAACACGTTTCAGGAAATCCGTGGTTCGTTTAGACTGCCAGGAGTTAATCCGGAGATACTGAGGCTACGATTATTTCCCCATTCATTGAGGGACAGAGCAAAAACTTGGTGGAATAAACTTACGCCGGGTTCAATTAGAACTTGGGCAGATTTATCTCATGAATTTTTATCTCGTTTTAATCCTTCGCATTTATCTGAGCGATTACGTAATGAAATTGCTACTTTTCAACAGGAAGATGACGAGCCGATGCACGAGGCCTGGGACATATTTACTACTCTTCTACGGAACTGCCCAATGCATGGATTCCCCGTCTGGAATAAGGTAACTAAGTTTTATAATGCTGCCAACTTACAAACTCGTATTCAAATTGATTCAGCAGCAAACGGACTATTATTGGATAAAGATCCGGACGAGGCAATGCAAGTATTAAAAAATCTGGCTAAGAATGAAGAGCAGTTTCCGACAGCAAGAAGAGGGGGTAAACGGGTACTAGCTGTCAAGGATTATGAGGCCGACAGCACGATGAAATCACAGGCATCATTCCTTACTAAAGCAATGAAAAGGCTATTGAATGATGATGCACAACATGGATTTGCTGTTGAGGAGGTATGTTGAATCTGTGAGGGAAATCATAGTTCGGATGAGTGTCCTATACAGTTAGAAGAGGGAAAGTATGTTGGAAACTACAAGCCGAATTACAACTCCAACAACTATAATCCCAACTGGCGAAAGGATCCCAAGTTTTCTTGGAGCAATCCTAATAATGCCCTGAATCCTCAAGCACATAATCAGAATTAGGGAGGACCTAGATTGCTGACGCGACTGCAACTGCTGCCGCAACAGTAGCAACAACAACAACCAGCTGCCACGAATAGTATACTGGAACAGACTCTGGCCACTTTTATGTCTCAGACAGGTACTTATATTGAGAATATGAATCAGTTTGTCAAGAAAACAGAGACATTCATGGATAAAACAGAGATGCGGATGACAAATCATGAAGCTACTCTGAAATCTTTGGAGACACAAATGGGTCAGGTTTCCCAGCATATTAAGCCAAGGCAGACTGGAGGATTCCCTAGTAATACTGAAAATGCTAGGTAGCCCACACATGAGCAGTGTAAGGCAATTACTACTAGGAGTGGGAAGAAATTACCAGGGCCAGAAAAGGAAGCTGAAACAGTAAGAACAACCTTTTCTAATCTATCATCTCGACCTGGATTTAAGTTACGTTTTTGTCAATAGAGAAAGGTTGAAAAAGAAAGAAACTGAACCAACCTTGGACAGACCTGCCGAGGAAGCTGCCCCGACAGGTAACAAACAGACTGCTGCCGATGAGCTTGTCACAACATCAGAAGCGACAGAGGAGAAAAATGATGAACCCAAACCTCCTCAGATTCGTATGCAGTGGGAAGGACGCATTGCTGATTATTGTCCCCCACCACCTTTTCCTCAACGGATACATCAAGCTAAGCAAGAATCTCAGCTCAAAAAGATTTATGATATTTTTAAGCAGGTTCACATTAATATTCCGCTGTTGGATTCCGTTAGGGAGATGCCCGGTTATGCCAAATTTCTCAAGGATGTCATGTCAAAGAAATCTAAACTTAGGGAATTTGAAACGGTAAAGATGATAGAAGGATGCATGAGTATTCTTCATCGGCAGCCACCCCAGAAAAAGAAGGATCCAGGGAGCTTCATCATACCTTGTGTAATCGGAGACAAATATATGGGTAAGGCACTTTGTGATCTTGGTGCTAGTATTAATTTAATGCCAAAATCTGTTTTTCAGAAATTAGGTATTGGAAAGGCGCGGCCCACGACAGTAATTCTGCAGCTGGCAGACCGCTCTTATGTTCATCCGGAAGGAAAAATCGAAGATATTCTGGTAAGAATGGATAAATTTATTTTTCCTGCTGCTTTCTTGTTTTAGATTGTGAGGCAGACGAAAACGCACCAATCATCCTTGGGCAACCCTTCTTAGCCACGGGAAGATCACTGATTGATGTGGAGAAAGGAGAACTCACCATGAAAGTGAACGACCAAGAGATTAAGTTGAATGTTCTCCAAGCTATGAAGCATGCTGATGCAGACGAGGAATGCAAGGCTATCACTGAAGTTACCTTTGATCAACCCTGCATCAGGTCGGGCTGTCACGACATAAAAATTGGGCACTGCCTCGGCAACCACTTACAGGACTGTCACGACAGCACTGACGACATCATCTCCTCTGAATTCGATACATCTGATACTGAAGATCAGGAGGAGGTAAACTGGATAGGCGATCATCCAGGTAAGTTATTCGAACCTTTAAATTATACTTCGGATAACCATGCAATCCAAAAGCCATCTACTGTTGAGCCCCATGTTTTAGAACTGAAGCCCCTGCCAGGGCAGCTAAAATAGCTTTTCTTGGTTCAAATGATACGTTGCCCGTAATCATCTCTTCTAAGTTGCTGCAGGAACAGAAACGACAGCTAATTGGGATGCTGCGGCAGCACAAAAAGGCAATGGGATGGACGATAGCTGATATTCAAGGCATTAGTCCGGCATTATGCATGCATAAAATCCTTTTGGAGGAAGATCATAAGCCGACTATAGATGCTCAAAGGCGGCTAAACCATGCGATGAAAGAGGTGGTGCGTAAGGAGATAATTAAATGGTTAGATGCTGGTATTATTTACGCCATCTCCGACAGCAAATGGGTGAGCCCAGTGCAATGCGTTCCAAAGAAAGGAGGAATGACCGTGGTAACAAATGAAAACAATGAGTTAATCCCAACCAGGACTGTGACCGGTTGGAGGGTTTGTATGGACTATCGGAAGCTTAACAAAGCTACCCGAAAAGACCACTTTCCTTTACCCTTTATTGATCAAATGCTTGATAGATTAGCGGGTAAACCTTACTATTGTTTTCTTGATGGTTACTCAGGTTATAATCAAATAGCTATCGCACCGGAAGATCAAGAAAAGACGACTTTCACATGCCCCTATGGAACGTATGCTTTTAGGAGAATGCCGTTTGGATTATTCAATGCACCCGCCACCTTCCAAAGGTGCATGATGGCCATATTCTCCGATATGGTGGAGGACTTCCTTGAATTATTTATGGATGATTTTTCAATCTTTGGGGACGATTTTGAGAGCTGCCTAGGCAATTTACAAAAGGTACTCGAAAGATGTGAAAAAGCAAATCTGGTCTTAAATTGGGAAAAACGCCACTTTATGGTGGATGAAGGGATAGTCCCTGGCCATAAGATTAGCTGCCGTGGCATAGAAGTCGACAGGGCCAAGATTGAAGTGATCGAAAAGCTTCCGCCGCTGACAACAATCAAGGGTATTAGAAGTTTCTTGGGACATGCTGGTTTTTATCGGAGATTCATTGCCAATTTCTCAAAAATCACCAAGCCCTTATGCCATCTTTTGGAGCAGAACCGACCCTTTGACTTTAATGAAGAATGTACTGAAGCATTCAAGGTTCTAAAGAAAAAACTGGTAGCAGCCCCAATAGTACAGCCACCAGACTGGACATAGCCATTTGAAATTATGTGTGATGCTAGTGACTATGCTGTCGGGGCAGCACTTGGGCAGCGGAGAGATAAGTTATTTCATGTCATATATTATGCCAACAAGACACTGAATGACGCCCAAGTGAACTACACCACCACAGAAAAGTAGTTGTTAGCTGTGGTGTACTCCATTGACAAGTTTCGTTCTTACATACTTGGAACGAAGGTAATAGTGCACACAGTCCATTCTGCCCTGAAATATCTGTTTGCGAAAAAGGATGTAAAGCCTCGATTGATACGGTGGATCCTGCTATTGCAAGAATTCAACCTTGAAATCAAGGACAAAAAAGGGACGGAAAATCAGGTGGCAGATCACTTGTCAAGGTTGGAGAAGGGACAGAGTCTACCAACAGATGAGACAAACATACTGGAGACCTTCCCATACGAGTAGCTCTTTGCTGCCGCAATCACTGCCGCGACAGCCATGGCGGCAGGTAAGTCTTCTGAACTCCCCTGGTATGCTGATTTCGTTAATTTTATAGTTAGCGGAATAATTCCTTCTGATCTTAATTATCAAGCCAGGAAGAGGTTCCAAAATGATGTTAAACATTATTATTGGGACGAACCTCTTCTTTTCAAAATCTGTGCAGATTAGGTTATAAAGAGGTGTGTACCACAAGAAGAGCAAGAATACATTCTTCATCACTGCCATGCTTCACAGTATGGAGGTCACTTAGGAGGCAACAAAACTGCTGCCAAGGTGCTGCAGTCAGGATTTTATTGGTCGTCACTGTACAAAGATGCACAAATCTTCTACAAGAGCTGTGACAGGTGCCGAAGGACAGGAAACATCTCGAGGAGAAATGAGATGCCACTGCAGAACATTCTAGAAGTCGAGATTTTCGACGTTTGGGGGATAGATTTTATGGGACCTTTTCCATCTTCATGTGGGAATCTATACATCCTCCTGGCAGTAGATTATGTCTCTAAGTGGGTCGAAGCTATCGCAACTCAAAAGAATGATGCCAAAACAGCCCAAAGGTTTTTACACAAGAATATCTTTTCTAGGTTTGGCATCCCTAAGGCGATTATTAGTGATGAAGGGAGACATTTTGACAATAGGGTTAATGTTGCCGCCTTGAAGAAATATGGTGTCAAGCATCGGATCGCGACAGCATATCACCCACAAACCAATGGACAAGCTGAAATATCTAATAGGGAAGTTAAGAACATTCTTGAGAAGATGGTTAAACCAACTAGGAAAGATTGGTCTTTACTCCTCAATGATGCGTTATGGGCATATAGGACAGCTTTTAAGACTTCATTGGGCATGTCTCCGTACCGATTAATTTATGGGAAAACATGTCATCTACCTGTCGAGATAGAGCACAGAGCATACTGGGCAATCAAGGCAGTGAATATGGACTTGGACAGGGTAGGGCAGAAAAGGCTGCTAGATTTGAATGAAATTGAAGAAATCCGGACAATGGCTTACGACAATGCAAGAATCTACAAGGAGAAAACTAAGAAGTGGCATGACAGGAAGTTGCTGCCACGACAGTTCTGCCACGGGCAGCTTGTATTGTTGTTCAATTCTAGACTGAAACTTTTCCCAGGAAAACTAAAATCTAGATGGTCTGGCCCGTTCCAAGTCGTACAAGTTTTTCCCCATGGTGCCATCACAATCCGATCATTAAAAGACGGGCACCAATTCAAAGTCAACAGACAACGCCTCAAGCATTATCAGGGGACTGAAGCCCCAGGAATGCAGGAAGTGGTTACCTTAGGAGATGCCCCACCTGGCATCCCTAATTTAACCTAAAATTTATTTTTATTAATATTATATATTAATTAGGAAATAAGGTTTATTTTTTTCGAATAATGTCTTTATGTTTATTTTTTTTAGGAAATAAAGAAGTCAAGAAGAACAGGAGACGTGAACTCAGCCCACCATCCATCCATCAGCCCAACAAAGCCCAATATTGAAGCCTGTCGTTCCAGATGCCGCGACAGACGCAGAAAATACAAGTTGTCACCATGCTGTCACGACAGATGCGGAAACGTGTGTCAGACGCGTAACAGACGCGGAAACGTGTGTCAGCTTCTCTTTATTATCATCAGACGCGTCAGACACGCTAAAGCTCAACAGCCGCCCCGTTACTCGCGCATGCCGTTACAGCTTCAACGGGCAGCAAATCCTTTTCTATAAAACCCCGTTTCATTTTCATTTTCCCTCACTTTTGTCGTTCTTACTTGCTCTTCCTTTTTAGTTTTCATTTGCTTTCATTTACTTTTCACAACCCTTGCACTAATATGTCTTCTAGAAAAACCCGACGCAATGCTGCCTCTACTTCCTCACCGGCAGCAACTCCCCCACAGTCTTTTGCGACCAGAGACATGTGGGAAGAACGAGGCTTTATCTATACACCAAAGGCAAAGAATCTGGGCCTCGAGCCTTTTATCGGCCGGAAGATTAGAGCTCTATTATGGCAAACATTTGCGGAGCAACCAGAGGAGATGAACGTGACGCTGGTGAGAGAATTTTATGCTGCCATCAGCAGCAAAACGGCGACAACAATGAGTGTTAGAGGGAAAGAAGTACCGTTTAAAGCTGAGCACATCAACTCCTTATATGGCATCTACATAGGCCACAATGATGATGCACACCAGCAATTCCTCAACACCTTGGACGATGCTGCCTATGACGCTGTCATGGCAGAACTGACGGCAGAGGGAACCGAATGGAATACCAGCCGGAAAAATCCACACACGGTGAAGCGGAGTCAGCTGCTGCCGGAGGCAAAACTATGGAATGCCTTCATCAAAAAGAGGATCATGCTGTCATCTCACCATACAACCGTCGACCAGTAAAGATTAGCCTTAATACACTCTATTTTAAATGAACGACCCATTAATGTGGGCAGTTATATTCGAGAGAGTATTTTGGAAAGTGCACATCGACCGACGTGCCTCCTTTTCCTCCCCTACCTCATCACGTCATTATGCCGCGGCCATAACATGCCGGAAGCCCACACCGATTTAATAGTCAAAGGACGAGGTTGGACGGAAAAGAATATCCTCAGCCTCATGGAGCTGACCGTGGCCACCCCTCTATCATCATTCAACCCCGCTGCAGCCACAACTGAATCATCGGAGCAGCAAAATCCTGAACCTGCCGCCGCAACAGCTCATCCGACGGACTCCTCCACTCAGATCTTAGCTGCCATCCAAAAGATGGAGGAAAGACAGTTGGGCCTCATGACATTCATCAGGGACTTTGCCGCCTCCACGGTAAATTTTATTCAAAATACTTTAAATTTCCCTGATGCTGTTTTCCCTACTTTCCCTGCCCATTACTTTATTGTCACTACCCCTGTCCACACCCCTACACCTGCTGCTATCCCACAAACACTATCTGCCGCCTCCATACCATCACCTGCCCCGACAGCAGCCGGCAGCACTCATGCCGAACCATCTGCCCGAGGAACAAAGCGACCAATGACATCGGATGACCTTGGTGCCTTTGTTGCTGGGTTCTCTTCCTCCTCTGTTTGGGCAAACAGTGACGATGAACCCTCTATTCAGAGGAATCTGTCGAAAGAGTTTTCACCGGTAAAGAGGCAGAAACGAATGGCAAATAAGAACACATTGCCAAAGGCCAGCAGCAGCAGTGAGAGCAGCAGCAGCAGCTCTGATATTCAGGTTGTACAACAACCACCCCAGCCCGCCCCGAGAACCAGAACCCGCCGCCAGATCCGCCTCAGCAGCAGCAACGAAGACATCGATTAAAATTTAAGTTTCTTATCTTATTATTGCTGCCTTCATATGTTTTCATTTTTATTTTGTCATTTGCATTGAGGGCAATGCAACCATCGAGTTTGGGGGTGGAAACCCTCCATATTAATGGAGTACATCTTAGTTAAATTTTGTGTCTTTTACTTAGTTATTTTTCTCTTAAAAAAGATGAAAATGTTGAAAATTTTGGCTGAAAATTGTGAACTGAACTTACCTGTCGTGACAGTAAATTTAGGATAGTTTAAGGAGAAGTTTAAAGCCTTTCTATAGTCTTGAAAACTTAAACACCATTGTGACTGTTATACTGCTTAGACTTCTTTTAGCCAAATTATAATAGGAAGCTTAGCACTTGAATAGCCCCTAGAGGTGCCTAACACTGGCTCTAGGAAAGAAGTTTAGCAAAAGAGACTCAACAGCCCTAGAGGTGCTTGAAACTGTCTCTAGGAAGTTAACTAGAGGTGCCTAAAACTGGCTCTAGTAAAACTTTAGCTTGAAAAATAGAGAAATCGAGTCAAAACAAAAAAAAAATCAAAGGAGCATGAAAAAGTGCCTTCAAAAGATAAACTTTGGCATAAAAATTCGAGTTAAGAGTTGAATATTCTAGTGAAACTAAGAGAGTCTTGGCATATAACAGTTCACAAGCATGCACACACTGCACGAGGACTATAGTGAGATTCTGGACAGATCCTAAACTATCCGACAGGTTGCTGCCGTCACAGGGAACGAACGACGGGTAAGGGAAAGTTCATTGTTTGAAAGCCAAAACAAAAATATTTCATTTTTCTTTTAGGTCTTAGTTGCTTGAGGGCAAGTAAAAACTTGAGTTTGAGGGTGTGTTGAGTGTGTAAAAGTTCTATTATTTACACCCTTTTTAACCCATATTTCTGCTGCATTCAAGCATTATTCATTGCATTTAGGTTAGTTTACAGCAAAACATCATATATATATTAAAAGACACAATTTCTACTAAAAATAGCTATTTTTGCAGGTTGCTGCCGTAGCAGACGAAAAGGGCAGGCGCTGGGCAGTGAAGCAGAGGAGCTGAACTAGACAAGTAGACAAAGAGGACGATGCTGCCATGGTTGCTGCCATGACAGCAGAGGACGACAGCAGTTTTGAGGAGAAGAAGCAAAGTGGACCTCGACAGATAGAGAAAATTCAGCCCGTCTGTCGTGTGAAAACCTCATATTTTTCCAAGCCCCAGATCAAAAGGAATGTCAAGCCCAAAGTTCAAGGAGAGAAAATCCCAAGCAAGAAGATGACGGCTTGAAAGTAGATTCCTTGAAGATTTAGTCTTTATTAGAATCATACTTTTAATTAAAGTTGTATTCTTGCTATTTTAGATAACTTGAGCCCAAAGCTTATATAAGGGCATGTATTTTAACCTAGAGGGCATAACCGATTACCCTAGCTTCCTTCCCAAAATCCCTAGTCGTTTTTCTTCCCTCAATATGTTCTAAATTCCCCCTAGGGCCACGAGTTGATTTGTAAAGTAGTTGCAAGGGTTGTTTTGTTTTAGGAATTTTCAGTTCAATAAAATAAACTTCATGTTCTCTTATTTTGGTTATTAATATCTTGCAAGAGCATCAGGAGAGAATTGTGAGGTTATCTATTTACTTAGCATCAGGAGAGTTAAGTATACGAAAGAAATAAGAGCAAGTTCTCTAGTTTATAGTTGAACTATCTCGGGCCTAGGGATAGGACGAGGTTAAGTGGCTAAAGAAGAATTCATCGACATCGGTGTTCATCCTTCGATTCACGCCGGGAGGTATCATCAAAGACGTGATCATCGACAGACTTGGACCTAGGGATAGGCCAAGGCATATCTGGGATTCTTGCCAAACTTGAAGTACTGAGTTGAGTGTTTGCTGCCGCGACAATCAACGGACTGCTGCCGCAACAGGTGCTGCCGCGACGGGAAGCGACGACAGAACTGGATTTCCTAAACTCTGCAATACCTGCACTACTGAGCAATTCAATACCAACCCATTCTCTCTATCTTGATTCTTCTACTCTTTTATTTACGTTTAATTTATTATTTTCGTGACAACTTCTCAAATATTTTCTTTACTTTCGTGCAGTAAATTAAGGTGAAGCTATTAGCCCAATCCCTGTGGAGACGATATCCGATACTTCGTATCACTTTACTACTTGCGTCGTGTATACTTGCACTATCATTGCGATAGACTATTTTACACGCAACACAATCCATATAGGAGTCACATTCCATATCATATTGGTACATATATGTATATATATAATCTCATATTGGCACCTAGCTATGACTCGAATACGCGGATAACACGTTGGAAATCACATCCAACAACACAACGATTACCTTACGGTGGGATTACACTCATCACCGTTTCAAGCAGAGGGGATTCCACTCATCCTCACGCCCGTTTCACACGAGGGGATTCCGCTCATCCTCACGCCCGTCGATGGGATTCCACTCATCACCGACTAACATATATAAGAAGATTTTTGGGCGAACCCGTACTCCATCTTGATGACTACCATCATCAAGACCACGCGCGCATTTTGACTCACGTGTGCACACTAACATCCTAATGATCGATCATTGTACCCAAGCATACTAGTGCCAATACTAAACACAATTCATAACCTTTCACAATATCAATTCATAACAACTTCCGTGCTTAGCACGTACTCACCATGACTTACCGTCATGCACAAACCACATTTCTATGCCTAGCATGTACTCACCATGATCCTCGGATCATGCAACCACCTCATAATATCATTTCACATGTCAACACTACATGTATATCATTAATACTAATATTACATCATATTTCATACATATGTATATCCTTATCATATTTATCTTCAACATGCATATAACAATGCATCAAGCCATGCCTCAACATGCATGTATAACAACATATACATAACCACCATAAACACAATTAAACATGAGACACAACATCAAATAGAGTACAACCAAAGTCTCTAACTAAAGCTTAGGATTAGGCTACCACTCTAATCTTAACTCTAGGTGGGTGTACCAATCCCAACCTAGTCCACATGCTTGAACCAATTGCTCAAAACCATTTAAAACATTTTAACCACTCACATTCACCTCCAAGCTCCACTACCAAGCAACCAAGGTCTTCAAGTTTTCGGATTCGAGCCCAAAGCTTTACCATTGTCTTCTCTTGCTTCTAAACATCTCAACACAAACAAAACAACCTCGAATCAGCTCATATAACAATGTAGCAACCCGGAACACCATTCAAGCAATAAACACAAGATTCCAAACCCAAAACAACCCCCAAAACATCAAACTCGGGCAACCCTCAAACCCAATCCAAAACTCATGATTTCAACATTTTTAGCACACTCAAATGCTTCCAAAACAGCCCCCAACTATTACCCTAACATCAACCCTCAAATTCCAACATAGAACACACTTAAAACTCAACTCAAAACCCTCCTAAAACCCCACCAAAACCCAAATTCGGGAATTCTTATAAAACACTTTAAAAATCACATATGTTGGACCTTATGGTTCCTAAACAACTTATCTATCAACATTAAACCAAAAGCTTTGTTAAAATTCCATAAAGTTACAACATTTAGCAAAAACCTTGAAAAACCCAAAATGTGAAATACATAACTTTAATGGAAACTAATGGTACCATAATGTAAAGAAAGACAAGACCAACTCAAAAATGCCATTACCTTTTGAAAAACTCCAAAGATGAAGGTGAAAGGGGATGAAATGGTGAAATGGAGAGAAAGGCTCTCCCTTGTCGTTGGAATGGAAATATGGGGAATGAAGAAGATGAGCACATGTCTGTTTTAACAAAAGGGGTTTTAATTTTGAAAGTTTCATTTATTTACAGTTATGCCATTAATGAGATGGCAATTTCATTTGTTTGTAGATTTCATAGAAAATGAGAAACAATTCAATTTTGGTCCAACACAAAATATTTGTTTTGGAAATATGAAGCCCAAAATAATATTTTATTATTTTAAATTTTAAAACCAAAACTAGACCATTATTTAAATATTATTTTCACCCGACCCCCAAACCCGGGTGTTACACAACTAATGTCCATACTCTACTTCTCTCAAATTGATTAAGTTCCTCTTGCATAAACAATATCCAAAAATCATCTTCTAATGCTTATTTGATATTTTTAGGTTCTATGCATGAGATGAATACAACATGATTCATAAGTTTGAGAGAGGATCTAGTAGTTACCCCCTTGGATGGATCACTCAAGATTTCACCACCTTTGACATAATTAAACTCCCTTGGGTATATCACTTCCTTTTCCTCAAGAGCCAAGTCCTTAAAGGATTCAAGAGGTTGATCTTGTGCTTCCTCTTCTTTAGTTAGAATCTCATCCACCTTTGATGTTTGTCCTCCATCAATGGCTTTAATGATCTCTATATCATCATCATCACAAGATTCCTTCCTCGGAAGGAGGTTATCATCGAAAACAACATGTATAGACTTTTCAACAACCAAAGTTCTTTTATTAAATACCCAGTAGGCTTTAGAGTTTAGGGAATAACCCAAAAATATTGCTTCATCACTTTTAGCGTCAAATTTACCTAAGTTGTCTTTTCCATTGTTTAAAATGAAACATTTACAATCAAAAGGGTGGAAATAGCTAATTATAGGCTTTTTGGATTTCAAAATCTCATAAGGTATTTTCTTTAAAATAGGCTTAATCATTACTCTATTAATAATATAACAAGCCGTATTAGTTGGCTTCCACCTAAAAATACTTAGGTAAATTGTTTTCACAAAGCATGGTCCTAGCCATCTCTTCTAAAGTTCTATTTTTCCTCTCAACTACCCTATTTTTTGAGGAGTTCAAGGAGCCGAAAAATTATGGCTAATATCATTTTCATTACAAAATCTTCAAAACCCATATTTTGAAACTTGGTTCCATGATAACTTCTAATATATGATATTTTAAGATCACGATCATTTTGGGTAATTTTTAAAAATGTGATGAAATTTTCTAAAGCCTCATCCTTAGTACTTAAGAATAGAACTCAAGTGTATCTAGAATAGTCATCTACCAATACAAATGCATATGACTTACCACCCAAGCTCATAGTTCTAATAGGTCCAAATAAATCCATGTGGATTAATTGTAACACCCTACTAGTCGAAACATCATTAATGGGTTTAAATGAGGTTCTCTTTTGTTTACCCTTAGCACAAGCATCACATATTTTATCTAATGAAAATTTTAGTTTGGGTAAACCTCTAACTAGATTTTGGGAAACCAATATTTCTAAAACACTTATGCTAGTATGCCCTAGTTTCCTATGCCACAACCATGCATCATTCTCATCATGTGCAACTAAACATGCATGAGATGAATGCATGTCATCTAAATGCATCATATAAATGTTTCCTATGCGATGGCCAATGAACATTATTTTATTTATTTTAATGTTCACAAATTTACACCCGTTTTTATCAAAATGAACATCAAAACCTTTGTCACAAGGTTGACAAATGCTCAATAGATTATGTTTAAGACCATTGACAAATAATACATTTTTAATAAGAATGTATTAGAGATTACCAATAGAGCCAATGCCTTCAATATAGCCTTTGGAGTTGTCACCGAAAGTTACCATTCCACCATGCTTTGGCTTGAGCTCTATGAATCTACTCTTTTCTCCGGTCATGTGTCTTGAGCATCCACTATCAAGGTACCATGTGTTTTGACTTGATGCTTTGGCCTTGTAGCAATGCTCCCCCTACAAACAAAGATTAGTTCTTTAATTTTGGTACCAAACCATTTTGAGTCCATATGTGTTAGCTCCCCAAAACTTGATTCCCTTAGGAATCCAAGATGAAATAGCAACAATATTATTAGAAGCTACAAGTTTCTTAAGAAGCCATACACTTCTAATCCTCTTAGCTCTAGGATGCCTTTGAGAGCCATTTTTTTGTAGTTAAAATACTCTCTTTACATATTGGGTATTTGAAGAACTACCCTTTTAAAATCAATTTTCCCTATAGTAAGAGAGGTTTTAAGATCCTTAGTGTGATAATCTTGGAAATTGGAAAGAAGTTTTTCAACATCAAGATTTTTATTTTTAAACTCATTTGAAAGATTTATCAAGTATAAAACCTTCTTTTCCAATTCGAAATTGGTTTTTGAAAGAGACTCATTTTGAGATTTCAAATCGAAAATATTTTTCTTATTTTTCAAAACATACTCTTTATATTTCTCAACCATTCCATCGTAAACATCTTGCAACTCATCATAGACATATAGTTCATCATAAGTAAGAGATGATGAGTTAGAGTTTACCATATGTTCCTCCTCAAAGGCCATGAGGCAAAGGTTAGCCACTTCATGCTCCTCATCTTTGGATGATGACTCCTCATCACTCCAAGTTGCTACTTGAGCCTTGAGCTTCTTCTTCTTTAGTTGAGGACAATCAGAGCGAATGTAACCCAACTTCTTGCACTCATAGCAAATGAGTTGTTCTTTTTCTTCTTCTTTGTTCTTGTTCTTGAAGTTTCTTTTTCTTGAAAACTTTCTACCACGATTGGATTTCATGAACCTTAGGAATCTTTTGGTTATCATAGCCAATTCTTAAAACTCTTCTTCCCCACTAGAGGTGCTCTCCTCTTGTGGTAGAGAGGCTTTGAGAGCTACTCTTTGCTTCTTCTTCTCTACCTCTTGCTTGACTACTCTTCTTTCTTCTTTTCTCTTCTCTTCTTCCCTCCCTTGTTTCATGATCTCATGAGTAAGGAGAGATCCTACCAACTTATCGAGCTTCAAGGTCTTCAAATTCTTTGCCTCAATGATTGCGGTTCTCTTCCCATCCCATAATTCGGGAAGTGAGTAGAGAAGCTTCCGGACTAACTTGTCTTCGGGGTTGATCTTTTTGAAGCCCTTCAAAACCATTTATGATGATGGAGAAGTGATCAAACATCTTCGTTACGATCTTATCAGCCTCTATCTTGAAGTTCTCGTAACATAGATTGAGGATCCCGATCTTCGTCTCCTTTACATCGTTTGTTCCTTCGTATGTGGTCTCAAGAGTGTCCCGCACTTCTTTGGCACTTGTGATTGATGACAATTTGGAGTAAATGTTTGGTCCGAGTGAGCAAAATAGCATGTGCAAGGCTTTGTCATTCACTTACAATTTCTTCCTATCCTCTTCACTCATCTCCACCTTCTTCTTCGGAACAAGCCTTCATTCTTCATCTCATTTTATGGGAATGATTGGTCCATCTTCTACCACATATCATATGGTGTAATCATTTGAATTGATGAAGAGGCACATTCGGTTCTTCCAATAGGGATAATTATCCCCATTGAAGAAGGGTGGTTTGGTGATAGATTAAGACTCGTACATGCTTGGCTCGGAGGTAGATGCCATGACATGACTTGGAAGTTGATCAACACTCTTCTAGGATCTCCTCTTGTGGTTGTAAAGCCTTCAAAGAGGTGAGCTCTGATACCAATTGTTGAGTGGATCAAATTAACCAATATGGCCAAGAGAAGGTGAATTGGCACTTTAAAAATTAGAGAGAGAAAAAAGAACAAGTAAAAATGATAGACAAAGTACTTATAGTGGTTCAAGCTTCTAAACAAACTCTACATCCATTACCTTAGCTCTCACTAAGGATTCTCAACAAACTCTCCACTAATTTGTTCTTCCCCTTTTCTAGGTTAAGGAGGCAACCTTTACAAATGTTCAATCTTTCTACCCAAAGATTGAACCACGAGACTCTCACATTACAAAGAAGAATATAGGCTATTACAATTGATCTCTCACAAGATAAATATAGCCCAATTGATTTACAAACACTCCCTAAACTCTCAAATTTGATTTACAATAAGAACTCAAGGAGTTGGGTACAAGAATTTGACAATAAGTACTTAGGTTTAGATTTGATTGTTTGGATGTTGCTTTGAGGTTTAATAGATGTTGCTGAAGTTTTTAAGGCTTGTATTTATACCATTGCATTGATTTCTAGCCGTTTGGGTGGTTGGAGACTTAATTATAGCCGTTGGGCTGCTCATTTCCCGCAATAAATGCACTTTAGCTACCTAGTGTATCAGTACGGTCGAGAGCGTATCGGTACCTGTCTCAAAGAACAAAGAGTCATTGTGACACAAAAAAGAAGGGCATATCGATACACGAGAAGGCGTATCGGTACGGTCCTAGTGTAAATTAATGGGGTTTTGATACTCTTATACTGTATCGATACAATTTTTTCTCATTTGAATCCTTTTACAAAAGTGCATCGATACACTTCTTGGGCGTATCAGTACTGTTAACGGTCGTTCAAAAATTTGGGATTCCAATAACTGACAAGCAGCGTTCGAATATTAATTAAAAAGATTTTGCAAACCTTAGCATATCATATCGATATGGTGACTAACCGTATCGGTGCGCTATAGCAATAAAATATGTTTTCATTATAGAACTGTATCGATACGGTCACGATGCATATCGATACGCTATAGCTTAAAAACTTTACCCAAATAAATGTCGTATCGATACAGGCTTAACCGTATCGGTCCTCTATGGTCTTTTGAATTTCCAGTAACATAAATCTGTATCGATATGCCATAAGGATATCGATACGCCTTGGCATATAGTTGAAATTTAGCTTGAAAATTCTTGAAAAGACATAGAAAAATTTGAACCACTCTATATGTTTTGACTCGAAGAACTTATTTGGTTTAAAGAGCTTGTCAATTTGGTGAGACTTTGAAATACTTAAAAATTTATTGAATTTATCAATAAGTCCCTTAATCATGTTGTTATATCAAAATCATTTTAGGTTTTACAACCATGATCATCATTCAAATTCAAGCAAATTTTTAACACTTAAAGGGATCTAAAAGGTCTAGATAGGCTAGTTAGACCTAACTCTCTCCTAAGAGTCCAAAAATGCTCTTTATCTAATGGTTTTGTAAAGATATCCGCTAGTTGGTTTGATGTTAATACTCTATAACAACATCATTCTTTAAGACATGATCCCTAATGAAATGATGTCTTATCTCTATGTGTTTGGTTCTAGAATGTTGGATGAGATTTTTAGTGAGACATATGCCACTAGTGTTGTCATACTTAAAAGGTATGGTACCTAGGGGTGCTAACGAGCCGAGCTCGAGCTTGATCAGGCTTAGCTCAACTCAAAAACAATATTATTAGGCTCAAGCTTGAGGCCCACTGAACTCAAAATTTTAAGCTCAAGCTCGGCTCGAGCTTGAAGCTCGTTAGGCTCAGCTCAACCTTATCAGGCTCGGCTCAAAATAAACCATTCTAAGCTTAAGGATCATTAAAGTAATCTGAACTTTGAAAACTCAAATTTAAAGCCATCTCAACTAAAAACCCATGGGCACAAAAGGCCCATGTCTACTTGATCTCATCCGAAAGGCCAAGAGTAAATTAGCTTATTGTTCTTAGTTTAATCACCTATTTATAGGTTGCTTGCTCTCCTTGCTTTATGTATGTTAGAGATGTGGGATATTGATGTATATTGTAAAGTTGTTTCTCCCCCTCAAGCTTTATAGGGATAGGTAAATACCCATTTCAGCCATGTTACTTTTTAGAATTATTATTTTAGTCCTTGATATTTTCTTAATTTACAGTGTAAAGTTTACTTTAATTCAATTTAGTCATTTAATTTTAGTAATCTACTAATATAAGTGTTAGAAAACAATCTAAAAATTATTAGAAGTGAATTTAAATAATTACAACTATAATTTAGAAGTAACTTTTTTCTTAATTGTTGTATCTTTTGCTAAACATAATACTTTTAGTGCATACATATATACATATATAATTATTATGAGTCTGTTCACAAGCTTTCCGAGCCGAGCTTGGGTCGGCTCGACTTGGCTTGTTAAGGTCTCGAGCCGAGTCCGAGCCCGGGTCGAGCTCACTCAAGCTGAGCTTTAACCGAGCCGAGCCCAAGTAGCTCGTGAGCCGATCAGGCTCATTATCACCCCTAATGGTACCTACACCAATTCCATAGTCTAGAAGTTGTTGTTTCATCCAAAGGACTTGAGCACAACAACTTCAGGCCGATATATATTCCGCTTCGGTGGTAGACAGAGCTACACTATTTTGTATTTTAGAGAACCAAGATATGTGCATACTACCTAGGAATTAACAAGTGCCAGATGTACTTTTTCTATCTATCTTACAACACCCATAATCCGCATCGAAAAAAACATATAGGTTAAAAGAAGAATATCTAGGATACCAAAGGCCTAAACAAGGTGTAACTCTAAGGTATCTAAAGATTCTCTTAATGGCTATAAGGTGTGATTCTCTAGGACTAGCTTGGAACCTAGCACACAAGCAAACACTAAACATAAAAAATACAAAACCGATATATATAAATATATAAATATGTTTTAATTTAAAATTCAATTAAACAATATATATAAATATATTTTATTCATGTAAATAATTCATATAACTTAAAATATACAAACATGGCCCACCAAATATATTTATTACAAAAGCATGCCATTAAATATATATTACCCTATATCTAAGCCAATATAAAAATAAAGATCAAAATTTACCCTACTAGAAGCTTGAATGAAGAATTTCGACCGACCCTAGCAAGATCTTCAAATTATCTAGCAATAGTAAAAAATGACCCAAACAAATCTCAGCAAAACCTCGACCGGATGATTGATTAAACCATCGGGGCAATAAAATTTCCTCGGTGACAGCACTTCTCTCGAGCTTCAAAAGGGCACTGCCCTTGCTTGTGCCCTTTCTCAATGGCTTGTTCTCTTTGAGGCTGCCTCCCCGGCCTTTTATAGGCAGGGGGTGAGGTGGACGCATGCATGACGTCCACATGCTTCCCCACTTTTTTAATTTTTTTATTATAATAATAAGATATAATAATACTGAGCATGTGAACAGTTCACGGCATAAAATGGAAGGCTGGCGAAATTATAAAAATTTGAAACCAAATCATCAAACATAAGTGTTCATCTTCCAGTTTAGAATAGCTGCTATGGGTTGATGCTCCACATATTCTTCCCCCAACTTCACATACCAATAAGGTATCATTTAGGCCACAAAGCCCTCAAGCCGAGGTATTTAGCAAGAATCCGTGATTGTTAGTTTTTATTAGTTTTAAATAAATGTTTAAATTAATGATTGCAATTGTCAGGATGGCCGAGTGGTCTAAGGCGCCAGACTCAAGTTCTGGTCTTCGAAAGAGGGCGTGGGTTCAAATCCCACTTCTGACAAATATACAATTTTTTTTTTAATTTATCTTTGTAATTGGGCCAGCGTATTTCATAATTATAAGTGGGCAAAATGGAACCCTTACAGCTGATGACAATGATAAAGTAATCGTAAGAAAGAGTCGTGCAATGTTTGTCGTAAACTTCTCCATCTCCAACTACAAGCTAATTAATGAATCAACCAAAAACCATATACTATAATGCTACTTTTTGACTAATGAAGCGGGAATCTTTTCTGTTGAATTCGTCTTATTCTTATGACTCATCCAACTCAACAAACTCTGCTACTGCTACTTGAACTTGTTCGCCTCGGCTTAAACATTTTCTATAGGTTCATGAGAGAAAAACAAATCTGGTATGCATATCCAAGAAGATAATCAGCAGAAAAAAACAAGAATGGCAGAAAATTGACTCATTCATCGCCTATGCAGATATGATCGACATTGGCATATGGATAGACCACCAACAATTTATATTTTGCAGATCTATATTTTATTTTATAGGTATATAGACAAATTTTAATCTTGTTCTACAATTTTTTTGTTTCGAAGTTTTTTCTTTAATGATGATGTTCTGAGGTAATCGAAAATGATATGGCTGGATTTGGTATATTGAGGATAACAAGTTCTAAGGTTTGAATGGGATTTCATGGTTTAAGGAAGAGATAGACGCAAGACTTTATGTTAGGGGAGCCAACTTTTAAAATTTTGAGGGTTGAAAATAAATTTTCTATAGAAAATACATAGAAAAATTCTCAAAAGTTTATAAATCATATACGAATTTTAAATTTTTAGGAGAGTGACCGTCTCCTCTAGCCCCTCAGCCCATCCCTGGTTTTAGGTAAAGGTTTGAGTTGGTTGATGTTCGATGGAAATTGTGAAGGCAAAGATCAAAAGCAAAGAAGCTTGAAGGTATGGGGTTGATTTCGTTATATTTAAATGTTACCCTAAAAAAACTAAGCCAATAGATTGGCGGAAGGGGATGAAGACGCTCGACTGATTTCGATTTCACCACAATCAGAGGTTTAACGATAACTATCGGCGTTGGAACTTCGACGACTGCAATTAGGCCATTATGAAGAAAAATAAAAGGAATAGGTTTTATTTTTGTGAAAAAAATTGAAAAGGGTTAAATTAATAGAATTTATAAATATGTAGAGTTAAATGTATTGAATTAGGAGTACTAAGTTAAAAATATATATAAATGTCGAAGATTAAATGTATTATTATGTCAACTAAAAAATTACCATATTAGCACTTTTGTTAACTATTTAACCGTGGATCAGTAAAATATCAAATTTATAATTTTAGTGACGAAATTGATTTTGTTTTAACTTTGATGACCAGAAAATGCCAATTCCAAAAAAAATAAATACGGCAAACAACTTGGAATAGGTCTATAAATTAGGCGAGACAAATAAATTACAGGATGAATAGGAAATCAAATCCAATTAAAATTTAATAATTTTTTTAGTTTAATTACTGATATTGATTCTTAACCGATTAATTCCAATTAAATTTTATAGAGATTCACTATAATTTTATGGCATAAAGGATATTTTTTTGATAGGTGGTATGTTGTATTATAAAAAAAAAACAGGATATAAAATCCTTGTAACATCAAATCTATGCCGGTGCCCTTGAGAGGCCATCTCTCAGAGATTCCCCAAGCTACAGAAATGACTCTATTTACATTATCCATTCGAATGCTTCTACTCTACAGCTTTATACAATCAGTTTCCTTTATACATTCAAGTAATCTATTACTATGACTATTGATATTTTTAAATTTTCTCCGATTTCACTCCTTTCATATATGATACACAAATGAGTTTCATGCAAATCACTAACTTACCTTTTAATCTGGAGTAAAGCCATTAACTTCTTGTTCCACTATTAAGACTGTATAAAGCAAGAGCAGCCCGAGTAGGAGCAGTCAGCAAAGAGGTGGTTTCTGATCAGAGCCACAAAACAAACAATAATTAGCAATAGTCATTTTCATACGTTGTAGCTGATCTAAAGTAGGCAATCGATCGAGCACAGTTATTCAAACTATCATTGAGTGCTTTGTCACTTTCATGCTGAACCAGAAATACCCCAGAGTTTACAGTTTTAATAGCACTCCAGATTTTCCCCACTTTCAAGCCTTCAGTTGCCAGCATGGTTAGTAGGATAGCATTTTCTTAAGACTCCAACTCAATTGCTCCTTATATTCTACACTCCAAATATCTCATCCTTTGAAAGTATAAGTCTGGATCCAAACACCTTCAGCAAAAAACAAGTCTTTAACCAGATATATCAAGCAAGTTCTATTTCAAGTGCCCAGATCTTTCACACCAAGACCACCTTCATTCTTACGGGTACAAATAACCCTCCACCTTACTCGAGCTCCTTTACTAGGCTCATCTTTGCGCTTTCAAAAGAAACACATGCAGAGCTGTTCGATCTTGCATAAGGATAATTTTAGCCCTTAATATTTTTTATTTTTTGTCATTTTGACCCTCATCTTATCCTTAGGAAAAAATTAACCTTCGACATATATCTTTTTATCAAATTGTACATTTTTTAACTAACATACTGATGTACCATTAAAATTTTAACGTCGATGACATGACACATACACATAACAATACATTTTTAGGTAAACTATACTAATGACCACCGAACTATGGGGTTGGTGTCGATTTGACCATGATATTTTCAATTGTGTTAAATATATCACATAACTATTTAATTGGTTCCAATGTAGCCACCTGCCGTTAAAAAAAATGAAAAACACACTTAGCCCAGTGGCAAGAGCATTGCTTTCTTTCCTTAATGACCCAGGTTCAATTCTAATTGGGGTTAGTTTTTACTATTTCATTTTTCTTACTCCAATTGGTGGTGACACGTGTCACCATCTGATTGGGGAAGGAAAATAAATTGAATAATTAATTTATTTTATTAGATTAAAATTAGAACTAATTGAATGATTATATAAATAAAGGGACTAAATGTGTAATTATAAGTTTTTCGTTTTTTTTAACGAAAGGTGACTATATTGAAACCAATTAAATAGTTATGTGGTATATTTAACAAAATTAAAAATATAGTGGTCAAATCGACACCAACCCCATAGTTCGGTGGTTATTAGTATAGTTTACCCTACATTTTAATGGTATGTCATCTAACCTATCACATGTGTACATGTAGAATATAATTTTATTTTAATATAAAATAAACAACAAACTAAATTTTTAAAAGCGAAATAATACGGACTAAAGTTCTAGCCTATCACTTGTTTCGCATAGGTTTAATACATTGATGTAGGGATGACAATTTAATTCGAATTTGATCCGATTCGAAGAAAAAAATTTGATCCAAATCTAATTGGAAAATTTTCGAATCAAATTTCGAAAAAAGGGTTCGAGTCCTAATAGGAGGCAGATCAGATATGGATATTATCATGATCTGATCCGAATCCGATCTAAATCCATGTCCGATCCATATCTAAGTTTGAATCAAAACATTTATGACTTTTAATTCTTTAAAACGAAATATTATTCATAATATTTACATTGAAATAATTGAACAACATATATAAAGTAAAAAAGTTAACCTAAATACATTAACTTACATATATATTTATATTAGAAGTGATAATAAAAATATAAATGTATTAAAAATGAAAGTTAAATAATAATAATATTTACTATGATTTATATATATGAACTAAAGTTAATATAGTGTAATATATTTACGTATATCATATGCAATTATGCATATATACAAAGATACAAAAAAAGAAATAAATATAAGATAAAATCATAGACAAAAAACAAACAAGAAAAAAATACAATGGAGAAATAAATAAATATAAATATCAATGAATTATTGGAAATTAATGAAATTAGTGAATAAAATAATAAATTATGTGAAATTGCAAGATAAAGTTAAGATATATTAGGCTAAAATTATGAATTAAAATAGGAAGTAAATTAAAAGCATAAATAATAAACACAAAAATTTAAATGCAGTAAACAAACAAGGGAAGAAAATGAATAAATATAGAATTAAAATGGCATAAATTAAAAACGCAAGAAATTAAATTCACAAAATTATAGACTGATTTGCATTAAAATAAAAATATTAGAGGGCCGAAACATAATATACCCTAAAGACGATAGAATTCGCGGATCTACCCCTTGAATTTCGGTCAACAATAGGGATGGCATCCGAAGCCGATCCGAAAAAATCGGATCCAAATCCGAATAAGATATTTGAGTCTAATTGTAATCGGATTTGAACTTGGACTATACACAGTTCGATCCATTGCCATCCTACATTGATGAAGCGTTTACATTAAACATGTACTTGAATTATACAGTACATTAAACATGTACTTGAATTATACAGTTCCTGAAATGAAATCAAGCAGAAACCATAAGCATCTGTGAAACATTGATTCAAATTGTGGGTTCGGTAGCGTTTTCAGTGGAGGTATTTTATTACGGTTGCGGACGGTTAGTACATACCATTACTTTTTATGATAAAGGTTCCGGACGGTACCGCTACCACTCTATAGCGGTTGCTATTAGAATTATGATAGCGACCGCTATATGAATCCTTGATGTGAAGTGTTTAAGTTTAGGGTTTGGGAATCATGATTTAGATTTAAAGTAGAAGAAAAAAAACAATATAGCTATTGATCTTTTACAGTGGAGAACAGCCTCATAAATTGGGTTCTCAAGATAACATAAATCACCAACTCTTTGCTCTCCACATTGTTCTCCTCTCCAAATCATCAACCTGACTACTTTTCCTCAAAAAGATTCCTCAACATTTTCTTGGTTGATTTTCCGAGAAAGCTGTAACGAATCCTCCTCTCCATGGGGATTCCGCGGTGTTGCATGAATCTGTGTTTGAAGGATCAATATAAAGGCATTGGTGAAGAGCTCATCGGCGTGAACGACGGGTTCAGGCGTCTGAGCAGCAGCATCAAACTTGAAGTTGTGGTCTGTGAGAAATCTCCATAACAACTGTTAAATGATTCTCCCAGGTGTAAGAAAAACTGTGAGGTTTCCATATTATCAGCCATTGACGTGTTTGAGTAATTGAGGATTTAGAAAAGGCTTATAAAGTGGTGAAATGACCACGAGGGCATACATTTGTCTGTTGTGTCAAAGTCAAGCAATCTGGAAACCAGACCTACTGCAGCTTCTATGTTTGAATTTGATGATCTGTTTTCTTATAAATATATAGAGCTAAGTCTAATCCTTCATTACAAAGTGATGTGTTTAATGTCTCAAGTTTTTATGGTATTTCTGGCAAACAAAAAGAATGGATCAACTTTAAAAAATTACATGTATTTCACAATTTCAATAAACCATTTTCACAACTTACATGCTTGGCTCAAGTTCTTCCCAGATGCAGGCGATGGAAAAAAAATAAAGGTTTCATACCGATGCTTGATGTTTTCATTAAGAAAACCATGTCCTCTCTGAAGGAAATGGAACGCATGGAACAAACCATAAAAACAAAGAAACGTGCAGAATAGATAACACTTTACATCATCAACAAACAACTCGATTCATTGGTTGATTAATTTCAATCGTATGCTACATAGACAACAACTCGATTCATTGGTTGATTAATTTCAATCGTATGCTACATAGACTCATTATAAGATGACCCTTCGAACCCGATTTTTTTATTCAATTTTTATCAAATCTAAACTTTAGAAAGTAAAATCGGTTCTACATGAGACAAATTTTATAGATTATATTAACCACAAAACAATGCCTATGACAGGTGATATAATCGAGGACTAGAGGACAGGGGGGCTCGCTGGTTGTACTAGAAATGGATGTCTAAACTTTTTCGAGACATAAAGTGAGTCATAATGAGAAATTTAAATAAACACCAAAGCCTAAGGTCCCCTCCTTGCATGTGTAATTGTATTCACAACGACCTCCTAACCCTTTTATGGGATATATGCCACTCACTGTTAAAAAGGATTATGTAAAAATGAGTGCTGGAATGTTATTCTTGGTATCTCCATTTACATGATTTGATTTGTTTTCTGAGAACACCAATGGAGGCTTATATTAGCTTAATTCCTTTTATTTTCATTCTTTTTCAGTTAATTCACATATGTAATCCATGTTCTCTATTATTTTTATATTAGCTCAACTCGATTCAATGCGAAAAACTCGACTCGAAATTTTTTTAAATGGAGTTTAAGTTCTAAAATAAAAATTCGAATAATTCAAAAAATTTAGTAATTAGTGAATCGATTTTTAATTTCGAGTTGAGCCCCTCAAATTTGCCTTATATATATGAAGAAATATGTGTATTGTATATGATTATAAAAAGCCGTTTAAATTGAAACTAATTAGTACCATAACATTGTAAATGTTTACAATTAAATTTGAACATAAAATCGATCAACTCAACTTGACATGATTCGACTCGAAATTCATAAACTCGAATGGAATGAAAAATTTTAAATAAAATTTAAATTACAAAATAGGACTTGTCAACTGAATTAACTCGAAATTTTTTTAATGGATTCGACCAAATGCAATAACCTTTCGAGAAAATGCTTAGTGAAGCAACATTGATAACATGTAAATCTGGGAATAAAGATAGTGGCTAGCATATGCAGTCTATAGGGATGGATGGAGGGACGTTAAAGTACAGTTGTATCTCTTAAAATTTTTAAATTTTTATATGTTTTAATTTTTTTTTGTATATTTCAAATTAATGATTTAGTTTTGTACCACTGGAATTTGTAAACTTCCATATAGTTCTACTAAGTATAAAACTTGGCACCCCTAACATAAAATTTTGAGTCGATGAGAAAAGATGACTGTGTTTTTGAAGGAAGATAAACAGACGCGGCGTGTTAAAGCAAAACACTATTAGACTCGGAATTAATGTTATTAGACAATTGTTTTGTCCATTTATGTAAGAAACATCCGACATAGAATTCCACTTGATAATTATTAATTAACGTTACCAACTCCATGGAAGGCACCAAAACAGTAGACAATGGTGGAAGATGTGGAAATTCACTTTCAAACAAAGCGTCTACGTTGTTCCATTACTCCATGCCGCCGATCTTCTATAATAATTCCGAACAAATCCGTCGACGATGAAAGGCTGCTTTACTCCTATATATAAGAGTTTTTTTCACAAATATGGTTTTGCATATAATTTCAGAGTAACCAGAGTGAGATCAAGGATGGCATTAACTCCAGCAAGGCCACTGGCTTTTATCTGCTCAATCATTCTTTTACTAGTTGTTAATGTTGATGCTGGTGGAATTGCTATTTACTGGGGTCAAAACGGAAATGAGGGTACCTTGGCCGAGACTTGTGCCACAAGTAACTATGATTTTGTTAACATAGCTTTTCTTCCGACATTCGGCAACGGTCAGACTCCCATGATCAACCTTGCCGGTCACTGCGATCCCTACAGCAATGGCTGCACTGGTTTAAGTTCCGATATTAAATCCTGCCAAGCAAAAGGAATCAAGGTAACGCTTTCAATCGGAGGAGGTGCAGGAAGCTACTACCTTACCTCGGCTGAAGATGCTAGGCAGGTGGCTATTTATCTTTGGAACAACTTTTTAGGGGGAACATCATCTTCTCGACCACTAGGTGATGCCGTCTTGGATGGAATCGACTTTGATATCGAAGGAGGAACGAACCAACATTGGGATGACCTTGCAAAGTACCTTTCGGGATACAGCAACCGCGGTAAGAAAGTGTATTTAACCGCTGCACCTCAATGCCCTTTCCCTGATGCTTGGGTCGGGGGTGCCCTGAAAACTGGTCTATTTGACTATGTCTGGGTTCAATTCTATAACAATCCACCATGCCAATACACATCTGGAAGCATTGGGAACCTAGAAGATGCATGGAAGCAATGGACTACAGACATTCCTGCAACTAAAATTTTCTTAGGACTTCCGGCAGCCCCAACAGCAGCCGGAAGTGGGTTCATTCCGGCAGCCGATCTGACCTCGGAAGTGCTCCCTGCTATCAAAGGTTCTGCCAAGTATGGAGGTGTTATGCTGTGGTCCAAGTACTATGATGACCAAACTGGATACAGTTCTTCCATCAAAAGCAAAGTATAATTTTCATATGTATGTCAAATCTTGTAACTATGCTATGAATTTTATGGTACAATTATAATTTTAATGTTTTTATATTAACATGATATCAATTTCTTTACTTGGAAAAGAACAAAACTGAAAGTAGTGTGACCATAATAATTCTAATGCATCAACAAATGAGACAATTTAGAAATTAATGGACCAAACTTCTCCCATTGAGAATGGTTCCATTGTTTAAAAATTCAGAAGTAGAATTTAGAAAGCCATATCCTTCAACAGTTTCCTGAACCATCAAGTTTTTAACAATTCCTCTCCCAATCGAAGAATATTATGTGCCAACGGTGACAATTTTGTTTTTTTATTTTACAAATCCTAATTCTAATCTTATTAGAGGGCCCGAAAATGGGGATTCTAAGAAAAAGAATAGAGCCCTCTTAATAGGTTTAGAACCCATGACCTAAAAAATATGAGAGAAGCTTAGCCAACCAACCAAAAACTAAAAATGATTAAAACGTAACTCCAAAACTAAAAATATCAACTTATGAAAATCATTTTTCAACTCAACTATATTATTTTTTGTACTAAAAATGTTTTGACTCCAAACACACTTCTTAAAAGCAACTTAGAACAGACTCTAGAAAACCGTATTGTTTATTTCTTTTGAACAAAGAAAAACGGATCGTTTATTAGTGATACAAAAACAATATATATTCTCGAAAATTGTATGCCGTTGGCCGACACATTTTATTGTACTAATATGATGTTAAGGCTTTGGTTTTCATTGAAGCGTTTGTAGTCCAACGGTTAGGATAAGTGCCTTCCAAGCAATAGACTCGGTTAGGATAAGTGTCTTCCAAGCAATAGATCTGGGTTTGACTCCTGGCGAAAGCAATTGAAATTTTTGGAGTTACAGCAATAGCAAAGAAGGCCCCGTATTCACCAAGTAGTATGGGTTGTTAAAGAAGTTGTCAGACAAGACGGTCCATCCATCTCGGGTGGACTGCAACATCTATTGGACATTTTTTAAGTGCCATTCAAACGCATTCATGCTTTCTTTTTCCAATCATTCACAACCTCAATCTGCCCACTTGAAGTGTATTCTCTAGAACGTACAACCAGCACTCTTTCGTGAATAGATTTGAAAGGTTCATGCATAAAACTATAACAAATGAACTCGGACAAGTAACAGTTGCAGTGAAATTTTTAAACATACATGGTAAAAGATCAAATGAAACAAACTAACGTCTTCAGCATGTATGCTAAAGTAATCTTAAACTTCTGAAAGAAATAGGCACAACATGTTTAAAAATAGAATATTTTACCTAGAAAAGACACTTGGCTTCAAGAGTGTAATACCCAATACCCTGACCTAGAAGAAAATATGATTCTAGGAGAAATAGCATCTAACTTGTCTGACAAGTTAGCCAACAAATCAGGAAAGGTCTCACTAAAAAACCTTTAAAGGCAAACCAATCAAATATATGTATCAAGGGATCGAAACTAGATTGCATCCAATGATTCAATCGAATAAGCATGAGGCTAGGGAGGCATACACATGATCAATTGTAGGGCATCATCAAATCCAAACATTAGCGAAACATATTCACTTAAGAAACATTTAGACATTTTCCTCAAGAGATACATAGTTTACATGTAACCCCCTCGACCCGGTCTAGTCGCAAGACCGAATCGGGAGAGTCACACGGGGATAACCGGAGAAAAATTCAAAAATTTTCCTCCGATTAACAACCCTAGATTAAGGTTTATCTTGTCTAAATGCAATTTAACGGTCATATGGTGTTAAGGTCACAACGGAAGAAACAACGTCTCAATCAAACATCAATTGAATGTCCAATTGGAGCCAAACAGTCACGAAGGACCATTTTGCAAAACCACACCAAAACAGGGGCAAAAAGGTAATTTAAACCTTACCAAATAGTTTATTAGTCATATTTCATGCACACGAGGCAAGACCAACACAAACAAGACATTTAAACTCACTTAGGAAGCATACAAGCATTAGGGACTAAAACGTAACATTTGATAATCTTCAAAGATGCCTTTTAACCACTATAATTGCCTATGTTTCGAAACAGAGGTTGCTCGTTTCGAAACGCGGGCTCTAAGCAAAAAGCAAAACTAGGTCGTTCCGAAACGGCTCCTCTTGGTTTTGAAACGGGAACCCCTAGAGACAAAACGTACCGAAACAACACCACCCTCGTTCTGATACGGGTGCCCCAAAAGGCCACTACATTTACTTTACCCGGATGGTACTTTATTGTGAGGTCATAGTCTTTAAGAAGCTCTACATTGTCTAAGGTTCAACTCTTTCTGAGTCATCAAATATTTCAAACTCTTGTGGTCGGTGTAGACTGTGCATTTCTCACCATAAAGGCGGTGTCTCCAAATCTTCAAGGCAAAGACTACAACCGCTAACTCTATGGCATGGATGGGGTAATTCTTCTCGTGAACCTTCAACTATCTCGAGGCATAAGCTACAACTCTTCCTTCTTGCATAAGCACACAACCTAAACCTACATATGACACATCACTTTAGATTACGAACTCTTTCCCTAGTTCAGGCTGAATCAAGATAGGAGCTTCTGTCAATGCTTTCTTCAACTTCTCAAATGCTTGTTGCCTTGCATTTGTCCACTCATATGAAACATTTTTCTGTAACAGTTTAGTCAAAGGTGCAACAATCTTCAAGAACCCCTCAACAAATCTTCGATAATACCCGGCTAAACCTAGATAACCACGAATTTCGGTCACTAACTTCGGTTGTTTCCAACTCACTATTGCTTCTATCTTCTTGGGATTCACACTAACCCCATCGGCTGAGATCACATGACCTAAAAAGACTACTTCTCTAATCCAAAACTCACATTTGCTCAACTTTTCATACAACTAATTTTCAAGCAAAGTCTGTAGCACTAATCGCAAATGCTCATCATGTTCTTCCTCGGTCCCGGAGTACACTAAAATGTCATCTATGAACACTACTACAAACCTATCCAAAAACTCGTGAAACACTCAGTTCATCATGTCCATAAATGCAGCTGGGGCATTAGTCAAACCGAAGGGCATTACCAAGAACTCGTAGTGCCCATATCGCGTACGGAAAGTTATCTTCGGCATGTCCACATCTTTTACCTTTAACTGATAGTACCACAATCTCAAATCAATCTTCGAAAACACTAAAGCACCTCTCAACTGATCAAGAAAATCATCAATCTGCAGCAAGGGATATTTGTTCTTCACTGTTACCTTGTTCAATTGTCTATAATCTATGCACATCCTCATACTGCCATATTTCTTCTTCACAAATAATACTGGAGCACCCTAAGGTGAAATACTAGGCCTAATAAAACCTCTATATGATAGTTCTTGAAGTTGTTTCTTCAACTCTTTCAACTCTTTGGGTGCCATTCTATACGGAGCAATCGATACGGAGCAGAATCTGAATACGTCTCAATAACAAACTCAACATCCCTATCTGGAGGCAACTCAAGCAATTTTTCTGGGAAAACACTCGGGAAGTCACAAACTGTCCTGATATCTTGCGGTCTAACTTCACTCATATTCGGATTCATTATATAGGCTAAGTAAGCTTGACAACCCATATCAATCATCCTCTGAGCCTCTAAAGCTGAAACAACATTAGGCAAGAACTTAACGTTCTCGCCAACCACTACTACCTTGTAATCATCAGAAAGCCTCAAAGAAACTCTTTTAGTCTCAAAATCTATCCTAGATCTATGCTCCACAAGCCAATCGATGCCCAAAATTACATCGAAACCATAGAAGGGCAACCCATCATGTCAATGGGAAACACGCGACCATGAACCATCAATGGGCATCTCCTGAACACTTTCTTAACTACAACTGTCTCACCAAAAGAACTCGTAACATTAATACCTATATCCAACAACTCAAAACGCAAACCTAATGATCTTGCATGCTCACCCAAAATATACGAATGTGTCGAGCCAGAATCAATCAACGAAAGCAAAGATAAATATTATAACACAAAATTACCTGTGATCACATCCGTGTCATTCCCAGCCTCACGTTGTGCATAAACTCTAGCCGGTCTACCTCTCTCGGGCTGTACCGCGACAACATGATCCATATTTCTCTAACCATCATTCCTCGGCTGGAAGTTACCTCGGCCACGCCCACGACCTCTCTGATACTCAACAGCTCTAGCAGGTGCCAGACCATCCCTAGCCGGATGAGGACACTCACGCCTCAAATGTGCCTAAGATCCACAATTTCAACAAGCACGAAAAGTACCCCCAACACTCTCCGGAATGGTTCCTCCCACATCTAGCACACTCAGGTGTGCGAGCAACAAAACCTCGACCCTGATGGCCTCGTCCCATGTTACCACCTCCATGCCTAAAGTCCGGTTGGTGCCTTCTATCCTTGTGCCTCTTGTTACGGTCTCGCTCCCACTTGGTAGACCTTTTCTCTGAACTGGATCCACCAGATCAAGCAACCAAACTTAGACTTTGCTCAATGTCCTTGGCCCTAGAGACCAAGACATCGAACTCGGTGTAATCAGTAGCAAGCATGTAGGTATTTACCTCCGTAACCAACCCGTAACGGAACCGTTCACACCTTTCCCTCTCAGTGGGAACCAACTCTGAAGCATACTGACTCAAGCACACAAACTGTACCTCATACTCGGATACGAACATACTACCTTGCACTAAAGCCATGAATTCTCTCTTCTTCTCATCCTGATAACGACCACCAAGGTACTTCTTGTGGAACACACTATGGAAGAATTCCCAAGTAACCTCGGCCTTGGGCATACCTGAGATAACTGTGGTCCACCAAGCATACACATCTCCATAAAGCAACAAGACAATACAACCCAACTTACGAGTGTCTGAGCACTCCATCTGACCAAAGATACAAGTAGTGCTCTCAAGCCATGCCTACAAACCCTCGAGAGACATACCATGAAACTCGACTCCGCCTAAGCTACGAAGTCGCTCAAGGGGAAAACCTGTTCCCGCACCCTGAGGTGGTGCTATAGCATGAAGACCAACAATAGTCGTCTGAAAAGCTCCGGCTAAAGTCTGAAGTAACTGAGCCATGTCCATACCAGCCTGACCCTGGCCAACCTGAGGCCCATTACCATCACCTCCAACATTGGCACCAGTCTGAGGTACATTATCTCCGACATTCGCCACATTACCATCGGGGGCAAGAGGAGTAGAAGGCACATCCACAGGTGTCGGGTCACCCGCTCTAGGTCGCCCTCTCGGTCTTACCATAATAATAAAACAATCTAAAACAACAAACACAGAACACGAGAAAAGAACATTTGGTCAGCAAAGGTAGGGAGGGATCCGTGTGTTTAGGCTCTTTTAATCAAAATCATTTTTCCATACTAATAATACCTAGCAATGGGAATGCTTAACCAACCTTCAAACATCATCAGAAACACAAAGTCATACTCACAAATATCGTGCAAAGTGGACAAACATACACATAAACAACTTATCTGACTTACCTTCTCGAGGAACCTCGTAACTGAGGCTCTGATACCATCAAATGTAACCCCCTCGACCTGGTCTAGTCGCAAGACTAAATTAGGAGAGTCACACGAGGATAACCAGAGAAAAATTCAAAAATTTCCATCCGATTAACAACCCTAGATTAAGGTTTATCTTGTCTAAATGAAATTTAATGGTTCTATGGTGTTAAGGTCACAACGGAAAAAAAGTCTTAATCGGACATCAATCGGATGTCTAATTGGATCCAAACAGTCGCAAAGGATCATTTTGAAAAAACACACCAAAACAGGGGGAAAGGGTAATTTAAACCTTACCAAATAGTTTATCAATCATATTTCATGCACACGAGGCAAGACCAACACAAACGAGACATTTAAACTCACTTAGAAAGCATACAAGCATTAGGGACTAAAATGTAACATTTAGGAACCATCAAAAATGCCTTTTAACCACTTTAACTACCTGTGTTTTGAAACAGAGGTTGCCCGTTTCGAAACGCGGGCTCTCAGCAAAAAGCAAAACTAGGTCGTTCCGAAACGACTCCTCTTGGTTTCGAAACGGGAGCCTCTAGAGACAAAACGTACCGAAACGGCACCACCCATGTTCCAATACGGGTGCCCCAAAAGGCCTGGCCATTTCAAAACCATACCAGGTGTTTCGAAACGCCTGGGCACAGATTGACCTGAAAATGCAATTTGGCATCCCCAAACATTCCCAAACTTACCCCGAAAGAGCACAAACCACAAAGCAACATATTTAGCAAACATTCTAGAGGCAAGACACCCTAAAAACATGTTTCAAACATGCATACACACAAGCATGGATCTCAAACTTAAAAGCTCATAAGGAACACTTTAACTCAAAACACAAACAAGCCAAAACACAAGGCATTTAACTAAAAGCCAAATCAAGTATCAACATAGCATGGTTTCAACATTTAAAACATGTAGCAACATGGTCAAACACATAGGAGTTTACAACCATCTCCCTAACCACAAAAGCAAGTATTCTCATTACTAAATTATTATTACAACTTAAAATCCATACTTGAGCTTAAGATACGATCACCGAAGCCTTTCCCTCATCTTCCTTTGCTTCCCAGATCGCTAACGATCTATATTTTTGGAAAGGAGCGTGTAAGCATAAAGCTTAGTGAGTGGTGCTCAAAACCACAACAACAATAGTGCAGTTTTAGTAAAAACCATTTATGAGTTGCAAGCAAAACCACAAGCATGATTCCCATCAATAAGACTAACATCAACCATGCATATGCTTGGCATCTTACATCAAGCAACTACACATAACGATATAGCATAACTCTCAACATCAAACATGATAACATATAATCATTCAACATAAGGAGTACATTGGCAACTATAGTTACATTACTCAGATACGCGGTTTGGACTCGATTGAATTTTACATCACCGAATATATAAGAACAACAAGACTCACGGTGGCATCTTACATCACTGAGGTCTAATAATAAAGTTTCCGGTGGCATCTTACATCACTGTACTCCTCCCTAATGGCATCTTACATCACTAAGGCCATGCGCGAATTTTACAAGTGCACTATAACCCTATGGTCGACCAATTATACCGGCAAGACTCTTATATTTGCCAATACTCAACATCATATAAACCAACATAACAATATCACACTCAATAATCAAATACACACATTCTTCTCATATCAACAATGCATAACAAGTTTGAAATATAAAATTCTGGAAAAGTAAAACGTAAACATTAAATACTTACTCTCGAGCTTAGGTTGGCCTTTCAAGCTCAAATTAAACTCTCAAAACATTTCTTGTAACCCCCTTAGCCCGGCCTAGACGCTAGACCCGAACTACGAAGATCACACGGGGAAAACCAAAGTCAACCCGAAAGTCAACCTTGATTAACGACCCTTTTTTATTTTATCTTCTCTAGATGCACATTAAACCTATGTGAAAGCCCAAGAACCTTGGAAGAGAAAATCACAGCGATCGGAAAACGTTTAAGGACTCAATTGCAAGAAATACACTTTTAGGGACCAAAATGTAAATTTTGGAAAATAAAAAGAACTTTGAAGATTTTAATTTTACCAAATCTCAATTAATCATATTACAAGCCTCTCTGCCAAATTTCAGCTTAAAAAGACATCTCAAGTTCAAGCAATTGCGATTACAACTTTCAGGACTAAAATGTAAAGCATGTAGACTTCAAAGCAATTCAAAACTGTGTCCAACGGTCACCCGTTTCGAACCACTAACAACCGTATCGAAACACCCGTGTCGAACGCCCGTATCGAAACGGTGTTGACCGTTTCGGTACGCGGGTGTGTTCCGAACCTAGTTCCGAAACAGACATTCCCAGTAGCCAAAGTGTTTCGAAACACTTCTAGTCGTTCCGAAACGCCCAAGCCATTTCAAGCACCCGTTTCAAAACAGCCAAGAGTGTTTCAATATTCCCTGCCCAGAAACTGCAGAAACTTCTGGTTTTCACCTTAAGACACCCTCAAACATACTTTAAATCATTCCATAACATATCAACAACATGCTAAGCATTATAACTATCAAATTGCATCAAAAACTAGATACAAATCAAGCATTAGGCACACCAAAACCCTAATCTCATTCAACACAAGATCTTACCTTTAACCAAAGGACATAACTATATCAACATGTGAAGAAGAAGATCCAAATATTGCAAAACGATTATCAACAAGTATTAAACCTTAAACCGAACTTGGTCAAGATAAACAATCTCATTACACAACAACATAAATGTTCCCCCCATTGCCTTTATTATCAATAGCTATAAACCAAACATACTTCTCAAGTGGAGCTCTTCTCGAATCCCTTGCTTCTTGATGTCCCAAATTCATTTATCTGCATTGATGGACAAAAAGGAGCGTAAGCACATAATGCTTAGTGAGGAATGCTCAAAACCAAAACACCATCAATGCAGCGAATCATAAAACCTTCTTTAAACGTGGACACAATTCAATAAACCAAAGTATTGTTTGAAACCTCCTTTGAAATAACATTGCTTTAAATCATGCATTGCTCAACATGAAAACCAACCTTTAACTTTGAAGCATTAAACAACTCACCCCAAACAACATTCTTGCAAATACTATCATTGAAACCTTTCCATGCATAAACACTTCATGCAAAGTTTAAACCAATTTCCTTGGAAATCACTTCCACTTCACACTATACCTTTCTCATGCTTGATAATCGTTTCAAAGCAAATACCTTTTGGGAACCATATGTTCCTTCTATCTATCTCATGCATTCAACCAATGCAAAACTCATGGCAAAGCCACACATGCTTGTTACTCAAAAGCATTTTAATAAACTCAAAACCTCATTTGCAAAAGCAAATATCCATTTTGAAAACCACATGTACCATCTAGCTAACACATGCATACAACCTAAGCAAATCACATGGCAAGGCCACATATGCTTGATACACAAAAGCATTTCATAAAATTATTATCTCATATGCATTTCTCATTACATACAACATCTCAAGCATTGGTACATGTAACACATTTCATTATCATATATTGGCATTTTTCATATTCTATTGTACTCGGATATGCGGACATCTTGACTCGAGGTCAAGTCCTACCCCGGTGGGATCTCACCACCGGCTCTCATGGTGGTATCTACCCTCGCCACTAAGCTTGGGTATTTCACCAAGTCCTACTACGATGGAATGCCCCTCATCGATTTCATATGGAAATAACTCTTGTTGCCAAAAAGCTTGGTCTCTCACCAAGTCCTACTCCGATAGAATGCCCATCATCGGTCTCATGGAAATAACTCTTGTTGCCAAAAAGCTTGGATAATTCACCAAGTCATATTCCAATGGAATGCCCATCATTGGTCTTTCTCTTTGGGATGACACCCAAGAGCACGTACGAATTTTTAGTTTATAGTGCACTCTACATCCTATTGATCGATCAATATATCCGGTAATCTTTACATCATCTATGCCAATATATATCATGTTAAACATCAACACATTCGTTGTTTTTAAAGCATGCAACACCTTCAAGGCCAAAAAGCCGAACAAAGCATTTGAGACAAAAATTGACAACTCATACTCACAAGGAATATCAATTTCATGCATCTTTCCTCAAAATAAATTTAAGGAAGAGGAAATCAAAACAAAAGAGAGATTACCTTGAAAACTTGCTAGGATGAATGGTTGGAGCAATGGAATAGTAAAAATGATGTCTTAAGCAAAAGTAATGTGAAAAGAGGAAGAAGAAGATGAATGTATTTTGAAAAACCCTTTTTTCTTAATTTAAATTCTAAAATCCCATTTTTACCCTTCTTCGTTTAAAATCTTTTAGAGTTCATTAAAAATTCTTTCTCCCAAATAATTTAACCCGAACCGGTTTAACCAAACCCGATTATCTCTCGGGCCCTAAACCTGGGACGTTACATTACATGGCCATGAACTAGATAAAGTCGAATTACCCTTCAACATTTGTAGCACAAAAATAAAAGGTCATAAAGCAATTTATCATTTAGTCAAGTTCGAAACTTATGGCAGGAAGCGTAACCTAGCAGCTTATTATAATACCTATAGAATTTGACGAGTAATAGTTAAGCATTCCCTAGTTACGAACCTACAATTTATGATTCATAGCAACAAGAACAATTATACATTTGTTCAAGCATAATTTCTATAGTATCACAAGTTTCCAACATTTTAAATCTAGCATTTGGCTTCAAGATCACCAATATTATTTAGGCCATTATGGTCATCAATCATACAATTCAACAAGGCATATGACATTCACATACTAGAAGATCAAGGTATTTCATATAACCATCTCAACCAATAGCGAGTATTTCACACATTAACAACATTAGGTCATAAACCAAATATACCCACCATAAAGTCTTAGAAATTACAATACCCCAAAGTAACCAAAATGGTAAGCCTAATGTTCAACCTAGTGCCACCTTCTTTAGGAGTTAGATCTAAACAAAATGTCACGTACTCTTGTGCTACTGCTGACCTTGACTTGATTCCCAACGGGCTTGATAATCTACCTTTTCTGGGGAAGAAACAGGGTGAGTGATCAAAATTATTGTACAAAAATTTTCAATAAAGATAAGAGAAGCTAAAATGTACATTGTAATAGGCAGAAGCTTGTCCAAGCTAACAATGTATAAATTCAAATGAATTACAAGAGTAACATGTTATATCGAGTAACCCTTAAGTTGTTTATGTACTTAGAGCAATTAATTAGTTTTATTTATGTAAACATTATACTTTTGCCTCATTTAGCAGGAATCATACCCAAGCTTAACTCTATCAATGAGCAATTGCATACATCCCATTCAAATTCAACATTAACAAGCAACTCCTTTGAGTTGAGCATTCAATAACATATTATATCATCCAATTAGACCATAGCAAACACTCATAGTTGAACAAAATAGCTACATTAGATATAACTCTAGTACTTTACACTCAATCATGCTATTACATGCAATGGTCTTGGTTACCATTGAATTTCATGATTCATATCGAATAATTCAGGGGGTACTCATGTACCTAACAGGGGACCTTAGTCCAAACTTTTCAGGCTGAGCTCAGATTTACTTTATTGACATACCAATGAATTAGACCAGACCTAGACACATTTCTAGGTAGAAAACTCAATAAACTGTCAACAATTACAGGAAACAGAATGCTAATATAAGCATCAACCAAATCAAGTAACCAAGTTCAATTCTATCCAAGATAAGATTCAACAAACAGGATGTTAAACACTCATGAAATCTAATAAGATTTACACCAACTAACCTTGGCCTTACCATTCCCATATTCGAACCAGCATAGCCAGTAGGCATTTTGCCTTGATAAGCAAGTATACAATTCGAAATAAGAAACAATTTATAAACTATGCAATAAGACAGGCTGCACTCACAAGAATTCCAAGTTAGTCTCGTTCACAAATAGCAATGCCCTTTTGCTTATCCTCTCCTAGATCAGTCCTTCTCTTATCTAGGTCATACAACAATACTATGATATCAAAACCAGTCCATTGACCACTAAATACATATAGGATGTATGAACCTTTAAAACAGTTTCTATTGTTTCACAAATATTGTATTCTAGCATTTGAACAGGTTGTTGTTAACATGTAGATTGTGTACTACTCATTTAAACTCTCATAACTTTCGTTCTATAAATCGAAATTTCATGTTGTTTACATTGTTAGAAAGCTAACTCAACTAGCTTTCCAACCATATATGCCTTGCCTCATCACTCTATATAATTCAATACAGATTTTAACTTAAAGTCACCTTAAATTCTGTCACCGGGCAGTTTGCACTGCTTTTGGATAATTGCCTCTACTAGCAACTACAGGATCCAGAATGCAGTGATGTTTGTTTCAAATGAAACTAGACATAATCAACTTTCAATCATGTAAATTTTAGGTTCTAATTCCACCTATATAATTTATAATAAATTTTCAAAGTGACTGCTAATGCATATTTTCAAAATTGTTTTACCCCCAGGACATCTATAAGTAGTTTCGACCAGCTTTATAGTTTACATGAATACATGGCAGTCCTTAATTTTCTTATACAACATCAAAACAGTCTCAATAACGTACTAGTTACCAAAAGAGTTGCATTTTAGACTACAATCAAACATGGCAGCTTTCAATTTCTTTCATTAAATCATATACCATCTTGCAAGAATTCGATTCATCCATTTCCAGCATCAAGGATTACCTTAAAGGGTCCAATTTAACACTGTCACAATTTCTAGTTTCATGCTTATTTTAGCTCAATTCTCAACTTACTTCAACAATTTGGTCAAGACATTACTCAAACACCAAAACAATTTCGTTTTAACTAAAATGAACATGGCAAATTTGCTATCTAATTGAATCTATATAATTTATTTATTTCGATAAATTCTTACAATTTCCAGCAATCAATTATTTCAAAGAACGTTCTATTATGAAGCTAATATGTAAGGATGCAAAAATCATGATGTTGCGTGTAAAAGAGTCTATCGCAATTGTAGTGCAAGTGTACACGACGCAAGTAGTAAAGTGATACAAAGTATCGGATATCGTCTCCACAGGGATTGGGCTAATAGCTTCACATTAGTTTACTGCACGAAAGTAAAGGAAATATTTAAGAAAGTTATCACGATAATAATAAAGTAAAAGTAAATAAAAGAGTAGAGATATCAAGATAGAGAGAATGGGCTGGTATTGAATTGCTCAGTAGTGTAGGTATTGCAATGCTTAGGAACTCCAGTTCTGTCGTTGCGCCCGTCGCGACAGCACCTGTCGCGGCAGCAGTCTGTTGATCGTCGCGGCAGCAAACACACCAACTCAGTACTTCAAGTTTGGCAAGAATCCCAGATTTGCCTTGGCCTATCCCTAGGTCCAAGTCTGTCGATGATCACGTCTTTGATGATACCTCCCGGCGTGAATCGAAGGATGAACACCGATGTGTATGAATTCTTCTTTAGCCACTTAACCTTGCCCTATCCCTAGGCACAAGATAGTTCAACTATAAACTAGAGAACTTGCTCTTATTTCTTTCGTATACTTAACTCTCCCGATGCTAAGTAAATGGATAACCTCACAATGCTCTCCCGATGCTCTTGCAAGATATTAATAACCAAAATAAGAGAACTTGAAGTTTATTTTATTGAACTTGAAAAATCCTAAAACAAAACAACCCTTGCAACTACTTTACAAATCAACCTGTGGCCCTAGGGGGTTTTAGAACATATTGACAGCGGGTAAACGGCGGAGGGTTTTTTGGTTGTCGGTTATGGGGTATGATGTTCTTCCTAGGTTAAAATATATGCCCTTATATAAGTTTTGGGCTCAAGTTATCTAAGTTAACAAGGATTACAACTTTAATTAAAAGTATGATTCTAATAAAGACTTAATCTTCAAGGATCCTACTTTTCAGCCGTCCTCCTTGTTTCTTGGGATTTTCTCTTCTCGAGCTTTGGGCTTGCCATATCTTTTGGTCCGGGGCTTGGAAAAATATTTGGTTTTCACACGACAGACGAGCAGAATTTTCTCTATCTATTGAGGTCCACTTTACTTTTCCTCCACTAATTTGCTGTCGTCCTCTGCTGTCACGGCAGCACCATGGCAGCATCGTCCTCTTCGTCTGCTTGTTCAGTTCAGTTCTTCTGCTTCTCTGCCCTGCGCCTGCCTTCTCCGTCCACTATGGCGGCAACCTGCAAAATCAGCCATCTTTTAGTAGAATCTGTGCCTTTACTATATTTGTGATGTTTTGCTGTAAACTAACCTAAATGCAATGCAATGATGCTTGAATGCAGCAGAAATATGGGTTAAAAAGGGTGTAAATAATAGAACTTTTACACACTCAACATACTCCCAAACTCAAGTTTTTGCTTGCCCTCAAGCAATTAAGACCTAAAAAAAAGAAATATTTTTGTTTTGGCTTTCAAACAGTGAACTTTCCCTTACCCGTCGCTCATATTCTGTGACGGCAGCAACCTGTCGGAAAGATTAGGATCTGTCCGGAATCTCACTATAGTCCTCGTGCAGTGTGTGCATGCTTGTGAACAGTTATATGCTAAGACTCTCTTAGTTTCACTAGAATACTCAACTTTTTAACTCGAATTTTTATGCCAAAGTTTATTTTTGAAGACACATTTTCATGCTTCTTTTCTTCTATTTTCAAGCTAAGTTTTTACTAGAGCCAGTTTTAGGCACCTCTAGTTAGCTTCCTAGAGCCGGTTTCGGGCACCTCTAGGTTTTTGAGTCTCTTTTGCTAAACTTCTTTCCTAGAGCCAGTGTTAGGCACCTCTAGGGGCTATTCAAGTACTAAGCTTCCTATTTTAGTTTGGCTAAAAGAAATCTAAGCAGTATAACAGTCACAATGGTGTTTAAATTTTTCAGAACTATAGGAAGGCTCTAAACTTCTCTTTAAACTGTCCTAAAGATGCTGCCACGGCAGAGCTGTCATGACAGGTAAGTTCAATTCACAGTTTTAAGCCAAAATTTTCAGTCTTTTCTGTTTTTTTTTGTTTAAGAGAACTTAAATGAGACACAGCAAATAATTAAGATGTACTAAGACTCCATTAAAATGGAGGGTTGCCACCCCCAAACTCGAGGGTTGCATTGCCCTCAATGCAAATGACAAAATAAAAATGAAGCAGTACATCACAAAAATATAGATAAGGCAGGCAGCAATAAAAAGAAAGAAAAGACTTAAATTTTAAGCACTGTCTTCACTGCTGCTGCTGACACGGATTTGGCGGCGGATTCTGGGTTGTGGGGCAGGCTGGGCTGGTTGCTCTACGACCTGGATGTCAGAGCTGCTGCCGTTGTCCCAAGTGCTGCTGCTGCTGCTGGTGGTGCTGGCCTTTGGCATAAGCTTTCTGTCGGCCATCGTTTTCTGCCTCTTGACAGGCGTGAATTCCTTCTCCAAATCCCTCCGAATAAGAGGTTCTGCCTCGCTGTCAGCCCAAACGGAGGAAGAGAAGAAACCAACTACAAAGGCGTCGATGTCATCCGAGGGCTGTCGCTTTGTTCCTCGGGCAGATGTGTCGGCCGGAGGACTGCCGGCTGCCGTTAGGGCAGGGGATGAAGTGGAGGCAGCAGAATGTGTGTTTGGGGAGGCAGGAGGTGTAGGTGTGTGGGCAGGGGTGAGGATGGTGAAATAGTGGGCAGGGAAGGTGGGGAAGACAACATCAGGATAATTTAAAGTATGGTTAATAAAATTTACCGTGGAGTTGGCGAAATCCCTGATGAATGTCATCAGACCCAGCTGTCTGTCTTCCACCCTCTGAATGGCAGCAAGGATTTGAGCAGATTGGTCTGTCGGAGTAGCTGTTGCGGCAGGTTCAGTGTTGGGCTCCTCCGATGATTCTGCTAGGGCGGAATTAGGGTTGACGGAAGAGATGGGGGTCGCTACTGTCAGCTCCATGAGGCTGATAATGTTCTTGTCGGTCCAGCCCCATCTCTTCACTAGTCGATCTGTTGTGGCTTCTGGTACGGCAGCGCAGCGGCAGAGAGATGTGATCATGAAGGGCAGGCAGAGGAGGGCGGTTGATCTGTTGGTGCAGTCCAAGATACTCTCCCTCATGTAGCGTCCCATGTTGATGGGCCGTTTGTTCATGATGGAATGGATTAGGGCTAGCCTCTGCTGGTCCACTGTCGTGTGATGGGAGGACGGCAGAATCCGCTTCTTGATGAAAGCGTTCCATAGTTTGGCCTCTGGAAGCAGCTGCCCCTTCTGACGGTGTTGGGATTTTTCTTGCTCGTGTTCCATTCAGTTCCTTCTTCTGTCACTTCTGCCATGACAACATCGAAGGCAACGGTGTCGAGGGTGTCTAGGAACTGCTGGTGGGCATCGTCGTCGGGACCGAAGTAGAGGCCATACATATTGTTGATGCGCTCTGTTGTGAATGGTACTTCTGTCCCTCGAAAAGTTACTGTTGTTGCCGTCCTGCTGTCAATGGCAGCATAAAATTCCCTTACCAGCGTTTCATTCATTTCTGCTGGTTGCTCTGCGAATTGCTCCCACAGCAGGGCCTTTATCGCCCTTGCGATGAACGGTTTAAGCCCCATATTCTCTGCCTTTCGAATGTAGATAAAGCCTCGTTCTTCCCATAGGTCCTTAGTTACGAAGGACTGCGGGGTGGGTGCTGTCGGTGAAGAGGTTGAAGCAGCACTGCGGCGGGTTCTTCTAGAAGACATGTTAGTTGCAAGGGTTTTGTGAAAGTAAAGAAAGCAAAGAAAAACGAAAGGAGAGAGCAAGTAAGAATAAGCAGAAGTGAGGAAAATGAAAATGAAACGGGGTTTTATAGAGGAAGAGTTGCTGCCCGTTTAATGCTGTAACGACAGGCGTGAATAACGGGGCTACTGTTGAGCTTTAGCGTGTCTGACGCGTCTGACACGCATTTATGCGTCTGTTACGCGTTTGTCACACGTTTCTGCGTCTACCGTGACAGTCTGTTGATAGCCTATCTTATCCGTGTCTGCGGCGGCAGCTGGAACGACAGGCTTCAATAATGGGCTCTGTTGGGCTGATGGATGGATGGTGGGCTTGGGTCACTTCTCCTTTTCTTCTTGACTCTTTTATTTCCTAAAATAGAAAATATAAAAACATTATTCGAATAAAATAAACCCTATTTCCTAATAAATAATAAATAATAAAAATAAATAAAAATAAAATTTAGGTTAAATTAGGGATGCCTTGTGGGGCATCTTCTAGGGTAACCACTTCCTGTATTCATGGGGCTTCAGTCCCCTGATAATGCTTTAGGCGCTGTCCGTTGACTTTGAATTGGTGCCTGTCTTTTAATGATCGGATTGTGATGGCACCATGGGGAAAAACTTGTACAACTTGGAATGGGCCAGACCATCTAGATTTTAGCTTCCCTGGGAAAAGTTTCAGTCTAGAATTGAACAACAATACAAGCTGCCCTGGGCAGAACTGTCGTGGCAGCAACTTCCTGTCATGCCACTTCTTAGTTTTCTCCTTGTAGATTCTTGCATTGTCGTAGGCCATTGTCCGTATTTCTTCAATCTCGTTCAGATCTAACAACCTTTTCTGACCTGCCTTGTCCAAGTCCATATTCACTGCCTTGATTGCCCAATATGCTTTGTGCTCTATCTCGACAGGCAGATGACAAGTTTTTCCATAAATCAATCGGTATGGAGACATGCCCAATGGAGTTTTAAAAGCTGTCCTATATGCCCATAATGCATCATTAAGGAGTAAAGACCAATCTTTCCTAGTTGGCTTAACCATCTTCTCAAGAATGTTCTTAACTTCCCTATTGAATATCTCAGCTTGTTCATTGGTCTGTGGGTGGTATGCTGTCGCGATCCGATGCTTGACACCATATTTCTTCAAGGCGGCAGCAATTACCCTATTATCAAAATGTCTCCCTTCATCGCTGATAATCGCCTTAGGGATGCCAAACCTCGAAAAAATGTTTTTGTGTAGAAACTTTTGGACTGTCTTGGCATCATTCGTTTGAGTGGCGATAGCTTCAACCCACTTAGAGACATAATCCACTGCTAGGAGGATGTATAGATTTCCACATGAAGATGGAAAAGGTCCTATAAAATCAATCCCCCAAACGTCGAAGATCCTGACTTCTAGAATGTTTTGCAGTGGCATCTCGTTTCTCCTCGAGATGTTACCTGTCCGCTGACACCTGTCACAATTCTTGTAGAAGTCCTGTGCATCTTTATACAGTGTCGGCCAGTAGAACCCTGACTGCATCACCTTGGCAGCAGTTTTGTTGCCTCCTAAGTGACCTCCATATTGTGAAGCATGGCAGTGATGGAGAATGTCTTCTTGCTCTTCTTGTGGTACACACCTCCTTATAACCTGATCTACACATAGTTTGAAAAGAAGAGGTTCGTCCCAATAATAATGCTTAACATCATTTTGGAACCTCTTCCTGGCTTGATAATTAAGATCAGAAGGAAGTATTCCGCTAACTATAAAATTAACGAAATCAGCATACCAGGGGAGTTCAGAAGACTTACCTGCCGCCATGGCTGTTGCGGCAGCGATTGCGGCAGCAAAGAGCTGCTCATCGGGGAAGATCTCCAATATGTGTGTCTCATCGATTGGTAGACTCTGTCCCTTCTCCAATCTTGACAAGTGATATGCCACCTGATTTTCTGTCCCTTTTTTGTCCTTGATTTCAAGGTCGAATTCTTGCAATAGCAGGATCCACCGTATCAATCTAGGCTTTGCATCCTTCTTTGCGAACAAATACTTCAGGGCAGAATGGTCTGTGTGCACTATTACCTTCGTCCCAAGTATGTAAGAACGAAACTTGTCAATGGAGAATACTACAGCTAATAGCTCCTTTTCTGTGGTGGTGTAGTTCACTTGGGCGTCATTCAATGTCTTGCTGGCATAATATATGACATGAAACAGCTTATCTCTGCGCTGCCCAAGTGCTGCCCCGACAGCATAGTCACTAGCATCACACATAATCTCAAATGGCTGTGTCCAGTCTGGTGGCTGTACTATTGGGGCTGTTACCAGTTTTTCCTTCAGAACCTTGAATGCTTCAGTACATTCATCATTAAAGTCAAAGGGTCGGTTTTGCTCCAAAAGATGGCATAAGGGCTTGGTGATTTTTGAGAAATTTGCAATGAATCTTCGATAAAAACCAGCATGCCCTAAGAAACTTCTAATACCCTTGACTGTAGTTGGCGGCGGCAGCTTCTCTATTACTTCAATTTTGGCCCTGTCGACTTCTATCCCACGACAGCTAATCTTATGGCCAAGGACTATCCCTTCATCCACCATAAAGTGGCATTTTTCCCAATTCAAAACAAGATTTGCTTTTTCACATCTTTCAAGTACCTTTTGTAGATTGCTGAGGCAGCTCTCAAAATCGTCTCCAAAGACGGAAAAATCATCCATAAAAATCTCAAGGAAGTCCTCTACCATATCGGAGAATATGGCCATCATGCACCTTTGGAAGGTGGCGGGTGCATTGCATAGTCCAAACGGCATCCTCCTAAAAGCATATGTTCCGTAGGGGCATGTAAAGTCGTCTTTTCTTGATCCTCAGGTGCGATGGCAATTTGATTATAACCTGAATAACCATCAAGAAAACAATAGTAAGGTTTTCCCGCTAATCTATCAAGCATTTGATCAATAAAGGGTAAAGGAAAATGGTCCTTTCGGGTAGCTTTGTTAAGCTTCCGATAGTCCATACAAACCCTCCAACCGGTCACAGTCCTGGTTGGGATTAACTCATTGTTCTCATTGGTTATCACGGTCATTCCTCCTTTCTTGGGAACACATTGCATCGGGCTCACCCATTTGCTGTCGGAGATGGCGTAAATAATACCAGCATCTAACCACTTGATTATCTCTTTACGCACCACCTCTTTCATCGCATGGTTTAGCCGCCTTTGGGCATCTATAGTCGGCTTATGATCTTCCTCTAGAAGGATTTTGTGCATGCATAACGCCGGACTAATGCCTTGTATATCAGCTATCGTCCATCCAATCGCCTTTTTGTGCTGCCTTAGCATGCCTATTAGCTGTCGTTCATGTTCCTGCGGCAGCTTAGAAGAGATGATTACGGGCAACGTATCATTTGAACTAAGAAAAGCATATTTTAACTGCCCTGGCAGGGGCTTCAGTTCTAAGGTAGGTGGTTCAACAGTAGATGGCTTTTGGATTAAATGGTTATCCGAAGTATAATTCAAAGGTTCGAATAACTTACCTGGACGATTGCCTAACCAGTTTACCTCCTCCTGATCTTCAGTATCAGATGTATCGGATTCAGAGGAGTTGCTGTCGTCGGTGTTGTCGTCAGTGCTGTCGTGACAGTCCTGTAGGTGGCTGCCGCGACATTGACCAAATTTAATATCGTGACAGCCCGACCTGATGCAGGGTTGATCAAGGGTAACGTCAGTGATAGCCTTGCATTCCTCGTCCACATCAGCATGTTTCATCGCTTGGAGAACATTCAACTTAATCTCTTGATCGTTCACTCGCGTGGTGAGTTCTCCTTTCTCCACATCAATCAGTGATCTTCCCGTGGCTAAGAAGGGTCGCCCAAGGATGACTGGTGCGTTTTCGTCTACCTCACAATCTAAAACAAGAAAGTCAGCAGGAAAAATAAACTTATCCACTCTTACCAGAATATCTTCAATTTTTCCTTCTGGATGAACGTAAGAGCGGTCTTCCAGCTGCAGAGTTACTGTCATGGGCCGCGCCTTTCCAATACCTAATTTCTGAAAAACAGACTTTGGCATTAAATTAACACTAGCACCAAGATCACAAAGTGCCTTATCCACAAATTTATTTCCGATTACGCAAGGTATGATGAAGCTCCCTGGATCCTTCTTTTTCTGGGGTGGCTGCCGGTGAAGAATACTCATGCAACCTTCTGTCATCTTTACCGTTTCAAATTCCCCAAGTTTAGATTTCTTTGACATGACATCCTTAAGAAATTTGGCATAACCGGGCATCTCCCTAACGGCATCTAACAACGGAATATTAATATGAACCTGCTTAAAAATATCATAAATCTTTTTAAGTTGAGATTCTTGCTTAGCTTGCTGTATCCGTTGGGGAAAAGGTGGCGGGGGATGGTAGTCAGCAATACGTCCTTCCTACTGCATACGAATCTGAGGAGGTTTGGGTTCATCAATTTTCTCCTCTGTCGCTTCTGCTGTCGTGACAGGCTCATCGGCAGCAGTCTGTTTATCACCTGTCGGGGCAGCTTCCTCGGCAGGTTTATCCAAGGCAGGTTGCTTTACTGTTTCAGCCGGAGTCTGTTCCAGTATACTGCTCGTGGCAGCCGGTTGCTGCTGTTGCTGCTGCTGCGGTGGTAGTTGCGGCGGCAGTTGCTATCGCGTCAGCAATCTAGGTCCTCCCTGATTCTGATTGTGTGTTTGAGGATTCAGGGCATTATTAGGATTACTCCAAGAAAATTTGGGATCCTTCCTCCAATTGGGATTATAATTGTTGGAATTGTAATTTGGCTTATAGTTTTCAACATATTTTCCTTCTTCTACTTGTATTGGGCACTCATCCCGACTATGATTTCCCTCACAGATGTCACATACTTCCTCAACAGCAAATCCATGTTGTCCATCATCATTCAATAACCTTTTCATTGCTTTAGTAAGGAATGCGACCTGTGATTTCATTGTGCTGTCGGCTTCATAATCCTTGACAGCAAGTGCCCGTTTACCCCCTCTTCTTGCAGTCGGAAACTGCTCCTCATTCTTGGCCAGATTTTTCAAAACTTGCAATGCCTCGTCCAGATCTTTATCCAATAATAGTCCATTTGCTGTAGAATCAATTCGAATGCGAGTTTGTAGGTTGGCAGCATTATAGAACTTTGTAACCTGATTCCAGACGGGGAATCCATGCATTGGGCAGTTCCGTAGAAGAATAGTAAATCTGTCCCAGGCCTCATGCATCGGCTCGTCATCTTCTTGTTGAAAAGTAGCAATTTCATTACGTAATCGCTCAGATAAAAGCGAAGGATTAAAACGAGATAAAAATTCACGAGATAAATCTGCCCAAGTTCTAATTGAACCCGGCGTAAGTTTATTCCACCAAGTTTTAGCTCTGTCCCTCAATGAATGGGGAAATAACCGAAGCCTCAGTATCTCCGGATTGACTCCTGGTAGTCTAAACGAACCACAGATCTCCTGGAACGTTTTGAGATGCTCCCTAGCATCCTCTGTAACAGCACCACTAAACTGCCTGGTGTTGTTGATCATACTAAACATGACAGGTTTAAGCTCGAAGTTGTCAACATCAATATCCGGCAGCGTGGTCTCCAGCTCTACATGATCGTTCAACATGTAGTCACGACATGACCGTCGTCCGGCGGCGGCAGGCGGGTCGCCGACAGGCGGTATTCCACCGCCAGCAGGTGGGTCATGGGCCATCTTCTCTAGCTATTCCTCAAGGTACTCGTTCCTGGCTAAAAGGTGACGAAGTTGTTTCTTGAGATTGAAGGAACGTTCAACTTCCGGATCTAATGGATACTCAGGATCTTCTCCTCTTTTAGATCTGCGCATAAACAAGAAAAACCTTGTGAAAAGCAAGAGTTGAATGTACCAAAGAAAAACAGAAAAATAAAAATAAAAACAAAATAAAAATAAAAACAAAAAGTGCAATAAAAGAAAGGTAGAGTTATGTTGCCAATCCCCGGCAACGGCGCCAAAAACTTGTTGCGTGTAAAAGAGTCTATCGCAATTGTAGTGCAAGTGTACACGACGCAAGTATTAAAGTGATACGAAGTATCGGATATCGTCTCCACAGGGATTGGGCTAATAGATTCACCTTAGTTTACTGCACGAAAGTAAAGGAAATATTTAAGAAAGTTGTCACGATAATAATAAAGTAAAAGTAAATAAAAGAGTAGAGATATCAAGATAGAGAGAATGGGCTGGTATTGAATTGCTCAGTAGTGCAGGTATTGCAATGCTTAGGAACTCCAGTTCTGTCGTTGCGCCCGTCGCGGCAGCACCTGTCGCGGCAGCAGTCCGTTGATCGTCGCGGCAGCAAACACACCAACTCAGTACTTCAAGTTTGGCAAGAATCCCAGATCTGCCTTGGCCTATCCCTAAGTCCAAGTCTGTCGATGATCACGTCTTTGATGATACCTCCCGGCGTGAATCGAAGGATGAACACCGATGTGTATGAATTCTTCTTTAGCCACTTAACCTTTCCCTATCCCTAGGCACAAGATAGTTCAACTATAAACTAGAGAACTTGCTCTTATTTCTTTCGTATACTTAACTCTCCCGATGCTAAGTAAATGGATAACCTCACAATGCTCTCCCGATGCTCTTGCAAGATATTAATAACCAAAATAAGAGAACTTGAAGTTTATTTTATTGAACTTGAAAAATCCTAAAACAAAACAACCCTTGCAACTACTTTACAAATCAACCCGTGGCCCTAGGGGGGTTTTAGAACATATCGACGACGGGTAAACGGCGGAGGGTTTTTGGTTGTCGGTTATGGGGTATGATGTTCTTCCTAGGTTAAAATATATGCCCTTATATAAGCTTTGGGCTCAAGTTATCTAAGTTAACAAGGATTACAACTTTAATTAAAAGTATGATTCTAATAAAGACTTAATCTTCAAGGATCCTACTTTTCAGCCGTCCTCCTTGTTTCTTGGGATTTTCTCTCCTCGAGCTTTGGGCTTGCCATATCTTTTTTTCCGGGGCTTGGAAAAATATTTGGTTTTCACACGACAGACGAGCAGAATTTTCTCTATCTATCGAGGTCCACTTTACTTTTCCTCCACTAATTTGCTGTCGTCCTCTGCTGTCACGGCAGCACCATGGCAGCATCGTCCTCTTCGTCTGCTTGTTCATTTCAGTTCTTCTGCTTCTCTGCCCTGCGCCTGCCTTCTCCGTCCACTATGGCGGCAACCTACAAAATCAACCATCTTTTAGTAGAATCTGTGCCTTTACTATATTTGTGATGTTTTGCTGTAAACTAACCTAAATGCAATGCAATGATGCTTGAATGCAGCAGAAATATGGGTTAAAAAGGGTGTAAATAATAGAACTTTTACACACTCAACACATGACTCCAGGATCTCCCTTCCAAGCATCAATTTAGCATACACTAAGCTTAACCCTTCATTGCCAATTCGAGCCAACACATCCTAGTAACATTTATGTAGATTGATGCATGGAGCTTACCCTATCAAACATGCAAGTCTCACTAGCCTAAAAAACAATCGAATTCCAGCAGCCACAACCAAGGGAAGCACTTAATTTTCAACTCTCTCTCTCTCTCAAGCTCTCATTTCGGGTAGGAGGAGCAAATGAAGAAGATGAAAATCATTTGCTTGATTTCCTTCATAGTGTAACATTCTAGGATATGAAGTTTTTCTATTTATTATTTTAGCATGCAATTACTTAAGTTTGAAAGTTCAACATTATAGTCACTTCAATCTAGCACTCCAAGTTTGTAACCTCCCAATTCGGCCCTTAGCTAAACACAATTGGTCACCTAGTTAAATTAAGTTAAGGATCAGGCTAAAACACTCTCCTAGTCCCAATATTTAGGGTGTTACAAAGAGAGCTAGCAAGCATGTCATCATAGCTTCAAAACAATATATCACAATCATATACCCAAAAAAACATAATTCTATACAGGAGAAACCCAATCATTTTAAGGAAGAAAAGGATGTTTTATCCTGAATGAAAGCAAAAAACTCCACAATCACTTGATCAAATTTCCTAATATAATATGAATACCTTCAATTAAACATTTTCAAATGAAGTGTCAATTTCTGGAGATAAAAAACAAAGACAAGTACTTCAGCCAACCAACAGCAATCTCATTCGATCCGAATTTAAGAATGGTGACTGGAACTTTGAGAGCGATTAAGTGTTGCCAATCAATACTAAATTGTTATTGCTGTTTTTATAATTAAAATTTTGTTAAGGCTTTAGTTTTCATTGAAGCGTTTGTAGTCCAACGGTTAGGATAATTGCCTTCCAAGCAATAGACCCGGGTTCGACTCCCGGCAAACGCATGAATTTTTTTTTGCTTCTCTGATCTGGTAGAGTCCATTCAAAACTACTGCAATTAATAAATCCTTGGCAAAACTATCAAAGAATAGCTGAGCTACACATAGATCTATATACAGCACACTGCAAATTGTATTTGCATAATGTCTCAATCAAACAAACAAAAATTGATTGATTCATCAGGTCTGGAAAGAATGTTATATTGAACTCCAACTCCAACAGAATATTTGGACTTAAGCCCTGATTGAACCCTATTTAAATGAAAAAAAAATGAGCATTCCCAGCTGCTAATGGTTTCAAGAAGAAGATGATCCACCTCTTAGGGTCCTCGAAGCTGTAATTGGTTGTGCAGAAAGCAATCACATGGTCTTTCCGCTTTTCATAATCTGCCCAAAGGGGACTCGAGGGCATGATCATCAAGCAACCAAAGGCCATAGTCTCGGAACCGCTTGATCTTCTTCTCAAAGCCGAGGATGTAATTATTATGAATTATGACATGCATTCCCTTGGTTTGCTGCACCCATGTCTTGTTCTTGAAGTATAATCCTCCTGTTGGAAATGCTGCCTGAGGAAGCAAGTACAGATCCACCTGCACAACATATTATCAATGTATGATTATCAGAAAACCGAATCTTATTACCACAAATAGATCACACACCTTTGATTACAGATATCAAAGAGAGAAGGCTCGCTCATAAAACCACAAATATGACATCCCCAGAGTCTTTACATACCCAAACCAAAAGCAAACGCTTTCCATGAACCAGAAATGCAAGTAGGACGGCCAAAAGATATTTCTAAAGAATATCAAGCTTGGATTAACCATAGATGTTGCTTTAACATTATATAAGCCAATTTCCATGTTACAGAATGCCAAAATATGCAACATGAAAGAGAATTCATTTGAATATGAATACACCAAGTGCATCACTAGTCAAAGGACATACATCAATTAGCAATGTTTTTCAAATTGTGGGATGATGAACGAGTACTTAATATTGTCCGAACTCCGAACCTTCAAGTGTTGGCTAGAATTCAGGAAAACACGCAAATATGGTAAAAAAAATTCCACTTGACAAAGAAGATTACAAATGAGAACTATTAGGTACATATATGCTACAACCCCGAAATTGAAATGACAAGATGCATAAACATACCACTCCAGCAGTTTTTAGTAAAGCCCAGTTAAAAGCAGGTTGATCATTTGCTTTCTTTGCTTTGGACCATGGTTGAGCTTGAAGTTCTTCAATCCATTTCTTCATTACTAGCTTTGCTCCATCTGTGGCACGCAGAAAAATCATACAACTACAAATATAAGGGCGACCCTTTTTCCCGGGAGGTGGCAAACCATGGGAATGGTTCAATGGCTTCACCTGATCAACCAAAGAGAAGAATGAGAATGAAGAAATGTCAGCAAAACATTTCCAGTACATAGCAGCCTAGAGTCCAGGTCAATGGGGTGATTAAAGTTAATTACAAGATATAGTTTCTCCATTCTTTTTACTGAGATTTCTCAATTACCAGAAAAGGAAAAACAAAACAAATAAGGATAGCCAACCATTGCATACAATCCAATTTAAGTAGCAGCCATGGCTTAACAATCATGGTGACAGTAGAATTACTTAAGATAAGCCAAAGTTTATTAATTTATCATAAGCCAAATACATCACAGCACTGTTTTGGTCTACATGAAACTAAGCAATTTTAAAAGCAAAACAGGCTGAAAACTATTAAAGCAAAGTTAGCACACATACTGCAGTCATGTCATCAGTGAAGTAAACATCATGATTTCCTTCCAAATAAGGGAATGGATCTCCCAACCACACCATATCAACATCATTATACATAACATTGTAGCCCAGCTCCAAGATCTGCAACAAATGCCGAGGCCTCCTGGCAGTAAAATTGAAGAATCCCTAAATCAAGCATCCAACTGAAAATGCTAAGAAACGAGAAAGATATAAGCTTTCAAAAACAAAAAACAAAACCCAAAGCTGGGATTGAACCTGAGAGCCAAATTTATGGGCGGTTTGTGAATGAAGAGGTGGCGGGACGAGGACGGCATGGCCAGGCCATTTCTCATTAATCTTGTCAAGAGTAGCATAATCCTCAGCTATTACAAGGACTTTGTCTTGGTGCTTGTGTGTGGTGATACTGATGAGCCAATTGTTGAGAAAAGGCAAGTAAGGATGACTCAGTGCGCAGAGAATTATGGTACCGTTTTTGGCGACGAAAGAAGCGGCTTCGGGCAAAGAGTAGTGTCGCCATTTGGATGCGGTTTTAGAGTTAGAGAAGATGGATTGGGGCAGGGCGCGAACACTCCGAGGATTAGCATGAGCGAGAGGAGAATAATTAGTCCGGTTGGAGTGAAGATCGAAATGGATCTTTGTGAGGTTGGTGAAGAACGCGGGGAGATTGGGTAGGCATTTGAGAATGGATTCTGGATGGGTCGTTGGTGCAACAACGATGACATTGTTGCCGCTAATAAACAAACCAGTTGGTGAGATCGGATCTGTAAACCACTGGAAGAAAACAGATATGAATATGATTGTGGCCTCTGGGTATTCGGTCCCAACTTTTCATCATCTTCCACGGGGGAATTTTGTAATTAGGTGTCGGACTATATATATTTTTTAGTAAATGTTTAAAATATTTTTGGCTATTTAATATTTTTTAAAATAATATCATTAAAACAATTTGTTATTCTATCAGAATTTGACTCGTGTTTTTTATTTTATTTTTTTAATTTTTTAAAAACTGAAAAATTAAAATAAATTTTTCAAAAAATCTAAACATTCTCAAAGTTTTCAAAAAATCCTAAATTCTTAAAATCACATGCCCAAAATTGACCCTACTACCACAGGTGATATCCTCACCAGACACTGCTGTCGTTGAAGATCCCGCTCATTTTTTCCAATCACCCATCACTGATAATCGTTGAGAGGCATGTCAATCGACCTTCGAACGACTGTAGCCTTTTGTGTTTGTCGTTCGATATACGATTAACATGCCTCTCGACTGTTATCGGCGATGGGTGCTTAAAGGAAATGCAATGTATCATCCTCCGACGGTAATGATAGGGTCCGATGAGACTATCAGCGGTGACAATAACATCAATTTTAGATTTTAGGGTTTTAGAGATTTGTGACAATTTCGTGATTTTTAGAAATTTTGAAATATTTTTTAATTTATTTTTTCAATTTATTTTTCAAAATAAAAACACATGTGTCAAGCTATAATTGAGTGATGTATTTTTTGACAGATTATCTTTGAAACGAGCCAAAATAAAAATGTTAAACACGTATTTCAGCCAAAGAATACTTTATGCACCTATTACAAAAAAATATATAGTTTTAACTTTTATTTTGTTACTAAGCCTTTTGTAAATTGGCATTTGTTTTGGGTTAATTTCGTCCATCATCCTCAAATTATTACTAAAGTATTTTTTAATAGTTTAAAAGTGATTACAAAATCATTAAAGTGATTTTAATTTTTAAAATATATTAATTGAGTTATCAAAGTATTAGTATTGTATTAATTAGATATTTCTAATAGTCTAATCATTAGTGTAAACATATCTGAATTTTTGTGTGTTTGAAAAGTTAACATTTTGGTCCAAAGTGTTAAAGTTATTGTTAATTGACAAAGGGTAAAATACCTAAGTCATCACTCAATTTTGCGTTGTGATCTATTTTGGTCACTCAACTTTTAAACTGCTCAATTTTAGCACTAAACTTTAAATATTGACCTATTTTTGTCACTCAACCGTTAAATCCCTAACTATGTTATGACGTGGAAATAATATATATATATTAATAATATCTTAATACATTTAATTAAATAAAACCTCACCCATCTATTCTCTCACCTTCATCGACAACCTCCACCCCACCCCTTTGTCACCTTCTCCAACAACCCCCTAACGTCGCTCCGATAAATTTTTCGACGAACCAAAACCACCAACCTACTCCTCTTCTTCTCCTCTTTCTTTCTATCGGTTCACTTTTCAAAAAACCACCCTCAAATGACCTAAAACAAGTCCAAACCTTTTCATCTTGGGAGTGCGATTCGTCGTCGTCCACCGTCGAATCGACCTAAAATTGAGGTATGTTGATCTCCTCACCAAGACGTCTCGAATGACTATTGGGATTCATCGTTTGATGCTCCGATTGCCGGAACCAAAATGGGAAGGTAAAACTTTCCCCTCTTTTAGATGAGGTCCTAAAAATAAATTAAGCAAAGCATTTTCAGTCATTTGTTGTAATGTTTATATTCTATGTTTCTTATACTCAAAGGTGATTGTTGGATACTAGGTGTTGCGTGGTAGATCAATTGAGTTAGTCAAAGTGATGTGGCAACGTCGAGGTGTAGACGAGGCCACTTGGGAGAGAAAGGAGGATATGGAAAGGCAATTTCCTTATCTCTTTCAGTCAGGTAATTTCGGGGACGAAATTCCTTAAGTGGGGGAGAGTTGTAACACCCGGGTTTAGGGGTCGGGTGAAAATAATATTAAAATATTAAAAATAGTATTTTGGGCCTCGGGTTTACAAAACAAATAAATTGAGTTGGGCCATTTTCAAAACAAGCCCAAATAGCCATGAATATCTCTTATTTGTAAATGCCTTATTTCATTAAGGGTATTTTGGTCTTTGGCCTTTCAATTTTAAACAAACATTAAAAAAATGCTTTTGGCTCATCTTTTTCCCCTCTCCAATTTCATTTTGACGACAAAGAAACCCCTCCTTCCCTAATTACTATTCCATCTCATATCTTGCTTGTTGTTGGAGCTTTTGCAAAGGTAAAATCATTTTTGACCTGTCCTAGTCATCCTCTTCAAGCTCATACATTTAGTTTTCATTAATGTCCATGGTTTTGAAATTGGAAGTTTTGAGTTTTTAGATTAAAAATGACAACTTTAATGTCTATAACTTAAGCTTTTGAATTGTTGAGATAATATGAGTTATTTACAACCTAAAGGGTCCAACATACTTGATTTTTACAAGGTTTTAGGTTGTTTCCCGAAATTGGGTTTTGGGGAGGTTTTGGAGTGTTGAAATGTTGGGTTTTGGGGGTGATTTAAGTGGGAAATTGTTGGTTGATGGTTAGGTTATGTGTAAAGGTTGAATTGGAGGCTTTAGGGAGTGATTTAAGTGTTGAAAACAAGGGTTTTGGGATGAGCTTCATGGCTGCTCGGGAATGAAGATTTTGGGGGTTGTTATTAGCTTGAAACATGTGTTTTGTGCTTGAATTATGTTCCGGGTTTGCTACTTTGAATCGTGGACTGAATTTTGATTGTTTTGATTGTGTTGGAATGATTAGAAGCAATGAATCTTGTTGGTGAAGCCTCGGGGATGAATCCGGAGAATTCGGTGACCTGAGCTTGGATTTCGGCTCTCTTTTGGGTAGCAATGGTGAGTAGAAATGTCGAACTTTGATTTGTTTACGAATTGGAACTGTTGGGGGTTTGGGTGGGACCTTGAGGGTTCACCTAAACCCAAGTGTAAGTTAATCCTCCTATCTCTTATGCTATGTGTTGATGAGTGATTAAATGATGAGGTATCATGTGCATCTTGAGTTGTTTACACCGTTGTTGTTGTGTAGTCGAGTTGAAGTCGAGCCTCACGTGATGGTTGTCTAAACTACGGTGATGAGTGGTCCCACCGGTAGTGACTAGTAGTAGAGTAAGGTGATGAGTGGTCCCATCAGAAAACTACTAGTTGAACGGCGATGTGTAGTCCCACTGTGTGTATGTTGGTTGTGCATGTGCAATCCATGTGTAGTCTTGTTGTGATAATCATTCGTGCATCCATCGATTTATTGTCAATTATGAAAAGTGTTTTGAAAACTGCATGCTTGTTGAATTGTAGAGCTTTTCTCACTAAGCTAGTTAGCTTACGCTCTCCTTTGTTTCCAACATGCAGATCCTTTGAATTGTAGAGCTTTTGGAGTTCTCAATTTAGCTCAAGTATGATTTACGTATTGTAATAATGCCTAGACGATGAGGGTGTAGACTTGTAGGAATTAGTGTCAAACTCCTTAGTTGATGATGTGATTTGTTGAGCATGTTGATTTGTTGATCTTATGTTGGCCATGTGTATGCCTTTATGTTATGGATTGTAAACCATATTTACTTGATGCATGCTTGTCTTGTGGTTGAAAACTTATATCCCTTTATGAATGCCATATGAATGTCATATGTATATTTGTCTAAAGCTTGAAATCTTGAATGTTATGTATGAATCCTTGTTGTGCTTATTGACTCTTTTAATGTATGGCTCTTACATGTTTGATGTGTGCTAAACATGCTTGTATCGGGTGCCTTGCATCTAGAATTGATGTATGTTGAATCTTGGAGGTTTTAGATGTGTTTTGGGGATGCCTTGTACCAAAAACCAGCTAGAATCTGTCGTTTCACAGCCCGTGTATCGAAACGGTTGGTCCCGTTTCGATACGGCCTCTTGTTTCAGGCCATGCGTTTCGATACGCATAGGGGCCGTTTCGGTACGATTTTGCCACTGGAAATCTGAGATTTTGCCGATAAATTGAGGTACCGAAACGGGTCTTGGCATTTCGAAACAGTCTTCATATCGTTGACCACGAGAAGTTGACCGTTGGGGGTGTTTCGGGACGGTTGACCACCTTTTCGATACTGTCTTCTCGTGTTGACTTGGGCCCGTTGACCAAGTCAAGGCGTTTCGATACACTTCTTGGGTGTTTCGAAACGGCCTGCTTATTAAGCTAAAAATGGACTGTTTTGTAATGAAGTTGAGTTGATCGCCTCGTTTGTTGCTTCCGTTGTTGATCTTTCACATAGGATTTAATAAAACCATTTAGACAAGATAATAATAAAATAAATTTTATAGGGTTGCTAACTGAAGGGGAGCCTTAGCAGGTTTCACTTAGGTTTCCCCGTGTAGCTTACTTGGACCGGTCAGTCATCAGACCGGGACGAGGGGTTACAAAGGATTTTCCAACAATTCACTAATTGATCTATCCCTTTTCTAGGATTAGAAGGAAACCTTTACAAAACCAGTCAATTTTCTACCCAAAATTGACCAAACCCTCACTTGGTTATAAATAAGAAATTGAAGGCAATAAAGATATCTTTCAATACAAATTTGCCCCTTTGAATACAAGCACTCAACCCAAATTGAAAGACAAGATAAGAATTACACTCAATACAATTTGGGATTTTTACAAGAATAAGAACTTTGGCACTTGAGCTTGGATTTTTGTATAGATGTTTCTCTTTGATGCAATAGTTGTTGATGGTCTTCAATAGGCTTGATTTTATACCTTCTCCATTAATTCTAGCCGTTTAGGTGGTTGGAGAATTGATTATAGCCGTTGGAACCCTCTCTTTCCATCATAAATGCACTTCTGCAGCCTACCGTATCGATACTCGAGGAGGCGTATCGATACTTATCTCAAAAAAGAAAGAGTTGTTGTACAATTACAAGAGGGATGTATCGATACGCGTGTAGGCGTATCGGTACGAGTTAGGGAACCGTTTCGATACGAGTAAGACCGTATCGATGCAAAATTTCCTACAAAGCTCACTGGAGGAATTCGTATCGTTACGGGTAAGAGTGTATCGATACTCATTAACCACCTCTTTAAAAATTGGTTACCTACCAACTGACAAACAACGATCAAAATATTTAAGGCTTCGAATTAAAAAATTCCTTTTAAACCGTATCGATACGGATGAGACCGTGTTGGTACTCCATTCAAACTCCTTCTGATTTTTATAGAGAGAGCGTATCGATACAGATGGAATCTGTTTCAATACGGTAAGGGGTGTATCGAAATGGTTTTCTCCAGTAGCCAAGTTTTTAAAAAAGATATCGATACGGTAAGAAGCGTATCGATACGCATTGATGTTTTTGAGAAATCTGGACTTGAAACACTTAGAAAATATTTTGGAATTTGAGTTTTTCAAACTAGAGCAAAGCCTTGTTGATTTGAAATCTTTTAGCGGACTTAAAATTTTATTTCAAGTTTTACCATTTAGTCCTTAAAACACTTTGTTATATCAAAATCAAACATAGGTTTTACAATCTCCCCCTTTTTGATATAACAAAATCAAAGCTTAAAATTTTTAAGTCTTTTGAAAAACTTTGGAAAATAACTCCCCCTTAATGTTAGCTAGGTAAATTTTAAGTTTAAGTTTTAAGTGAGCTTGTGAACTTCCCTCTCCCTCTTTTTGTTAGATCAAAAATAAGAGACATAGGCTATAAAGGCATAACAATAAACCAAACAACATTAGATAGATAATAATAAAGTTCACAAATAAAGAAACATCAAACTTAAATCCAAAAAAAAGAAATCAAAGCATAGGTTTTTAAATGGTAAACTTAATCCTAAGAGCATAATTCAAAGTGCATGAAAATAAATCCTAATAAGACATGAATGAGATGCAAAGATAAATCTACTACTCGTCTCCATCACCATCGTCTTCATCTTCATCTTCATTAGTATCATAGTTCCTCCTTGATTGACGTCACTCATCATGGAAGACCGTAAGAGAGATATTCATTGAATTGTGCTCAGCCTCAATAGAAGAGATATGCTTCTCCACATTAGTCATGCGATCTTCTAAGCAATTGAAGCGTGTATTAATGGCAGCAAACCCCGAATTCATGACTTGATCCATAGAAGCAATTCTCATGCGTAAGCCCGTGAATTGTTCATTAAGGTAGGTCAAGAGAGAATCCATGGATGGAGGAGGAGGTGCTTGAGCAGCCACGACAGGATTTGCAATTTCTTCAAGAATGGTATCATTAGAAAGCTCGGAAAGGCGAAGCCAATTACCATTTAAGTAGTGAAACTTGCCCCGAGAAAGAGACCTCCCATCAATAGGATCGGTAAGGCTTGTCAGATAGTCATGAGAGCAATCAATCTCCTTCTTAGTGAAGAAATAGCTCAAAGCGGTGCCATAGGTGAATGAAGTGACAAGAGATGTGTGACGATGTTGTACGAGAAAGACAATCTCCGCAAACATGATGCGAGCAAGGTTAGGTTGGTTTCTCTGGCGAAAGCACCAAATCCAAAAGTCATAAACTTGGCGGATGGTTGAGTATTTTCCTCCTGAAGGCCTAAACCACCAAGTGATCATCAAGTGTAGGATGTGGTCTTGAGCATTTAGAACGGTCACGGAACCTCCCAAAACATGTCCAAGAGAATTTTTATCTTCGATACCCTCATCCTCAAACTTAAAAACATCACAAAGAGATTGAACATCAACATTAATCTTTTTGCTCATGAGATAAGAGTTAACGACAACGACATTACCCGAGGCATCGGCAACACACTTGGCATTTGTATAAAAGATTAAAACTAAATTTCTAAAGAAGAAACCCGAGATTTGTAGAAAATTCATAAACTTTCATTCGTGGAGCAATGGTAGATAGACAAACTTAAAACGCTCTAAATTGAGAAAAGGAACGGAAATTACCCTCTCCGGAAGAATCTTATAATTTTGAAAAGAGAGAAAGTAATTGAGTTCACCAGGAGTTCTAAAACACGTTTGATAGATAAGAGTCAAATTCGGACTAGTGTCATCGCCAAGATTCGATCCTTCACCAACTTCGCTTGTAGTGTGCGCTCTCTTTTTAGGTGCCATAGTTTAGAAAAAATTGATTAAAACAAAGTGTGTATGCATTAATGTTCACATTCGATCCCATGGATAAATCAATAATCAAGGTAAAAAAAATTTGAAAGACAAAAACAAAACAAAAAGTTTGATAAAATTTTTAAAAGAACAAAACAAAACAAAAAGATTTAAAAACGAAAATCATAAGGAAAATAGAAAGAAAAAGAGTTTTTATACCTTGATATTGAGATAGGGAGGAATGGATGAAAATTGTGCACTAATTGATGGAGAGCCTTAAGACTTGGCTTGATTTTAAAAAACCCTCAAGAGATTTTAAGTTTTGTGGTGAAAATATGAGGAATTGAGAGACTTTTTATAGATGAAAATCGGCTAGGGTTTTGAAATAGGAGTTTTGATAAAAGTGAAACTCTTTTAATGCCAATAATAATGCCAATAAAAGTTGTTTACGCGATCACGTATCGATACGCCTAAAGGGTGTATCAATACGGGGGTACTAAGGTAATTCCCTGGAACCACGTATCAAAGAACCATATCGAAACGGATGTCATCCATATCAAAACGCTCACAAGTCGTATTGAAACGGATTTAACCGTATCGATACCCACAAGAGAGAAAATGAAATCTAGAAAGCTAATGAAGTACTCGTATCGATACGCATAAGGTCGTATCGATACCCTATGCCCAGAAATGCATTTTTGGTCACAAGAACAACCAAAGGCTCAACTTTAACATCTCCTAAATGTATGCATATGATGAATGAGCAGATTTAAGCATGTTCTAATAGAAGCATACTCCCCCTAGCTATAAGCATGGTTACCATAAAAACATGACTTTTCACAAGATCAAGCAAATTTAACCTCAAAAGAGTCCTAAAGGTTCAAGATAGGCTAGTTATACCTAACTCTCTCCTAATGGACCAAAAATGCTCTTTGTCTAGAGGTTTGGTAAATATGCCCGCTAGTTGGTTCAAGGTGTCAACATACTCTATAGCAACATCTTGCTTAAGGACATGATCTCTAATGAAATGATGCCTTATCTCTATGTGTTTGGTTCTAAAGTGTTGGATGGGATTTTTGGTTAGGCATATAGCACTAGTGTTGTCAAACTTAAGGGGTATGGTTTCTACTTTAACTCCATAATCTAAGAGTTGTTGCTTCATCCAAAGGACTTGAGCACAATAACTCCCTAAGGATATGTACTCAGCTTCGGTGGTAGATAGAGCTACACTATTTTGTTTCTTAGAGAACCAAGATATGAGCATACTACCTAAGAATTGGCAAGTGCCGGAAGTACTTTTCCTATCAATTTTACAACCCTTATATTCCGCATCTGAATAAGCATGAAGGTTAAAGGTTGAGTCTCTAGGGTACCAAAGACCTAAACAAGGAGTATCTCTAAGGTACCTAAAGATCCTTTTAACGACTATAAGGTGAGACTCTCTAGAACTAGCTTGAAACCTAGCACACAAGCAAACACTAAACAATATATTCGGTCTACTTGCGGTAAGGTAAAGCAATGATCCAATCATAGAGCGATAAAGCTTAGAGTCATACCTCCTTCATTTTTGTCAAGCTTTGTAGATGAGCTCATTGGCGTAGCTTGAGGCTTTGCTTGCTCCAAGCCAAACTTCTTGAGCATACCTTTCACGTACTTTGCTTGATTTATGAAGGTTCCATCATTTCTTTGTTTTATTTGGAGTCCCAAAAATAATGAGAGCTCCCCCATCATGCTCATCTCAAATTCACATTGCATTAACTTAGCAAACTCTTTGCAATAACATTCATTAGTAGAGCCAAAGATAATATCATCAACATATATTTGCACTACTAAGATGTCAGTTTTATATCTTATGAAAAGTGTAGTGTCCACCTTACCTTTTTCAAAATCCTTTTCAATTAAAAAGTTTGAAAGCCTTTCATACCAAGCTCTAGGAGCTTGTTTTAAATCATAAAGGACTTTGGTTAGCTTAAAAACATGATTTGGAAATTTTGAATCCTCAAAACCTGATGGTTGTTCCACATACACTTCTTCATTTATAAAACCATTTAAAAATGCACTTTTTACATCAATTTGAAAAAGCTTGAAATCATGATAACATGCATATACAAGCAACATCCTAATAACTTCCATTCTAGCTACGAGTGCATAGGTTTCATCAAAATCTATTCCCTCTTCTTGAGTGTAACCTTGAGCAACTAGTCTAGCTTTGTTTCTCACAACGTTACCACTCTCATCTAGTTTATTCCTAAATACCCATTTAGTCTCTATAGTAGATTGATTACTGGGCCTTTCAACTATTGTCCATACATTACTCCTCTCAAATTGATTTATGTAACACCCGAGTTTAGGGGTCGGGTGAAAATAATATTAAAATATTGTTTCGGGTTTCGGTTTTATAATTTAAATAATAAAATATTACTTTGGGCTTCAAACTTTCAAAACAAACATTTATGTTGGACCAAAATTCATTTGAAACTAAATGAATTGGATTTTAAGATTAATGAGAATGACATCTCATTAATGGCATTTTTGTAATAAAATGGACTTCAACTTAAAAAGTCCATTTTCAATTAAAACACCATTTTTGTCATCTTTTTCACTATTCATCTTCTCCATTTCAACGACAAAGAGAAGCTCCCCTCCATTTCACTATTCTATTTCCTTGCTTCTTCATTTTGGCTCGGTTTTGAAAGGTAATCACTTTCCCATCTTGCTCTTATCTTCCTCTCTTTGAAAGTACAAATAGTTTTCATTTTCATCCATGTTTTAGGAATTTGTGATTTTGGGAGTTTTGAATAAAAATGCTACCTTTATTGATTTTAACTTAAGGTTTTGAATTAATAATGTTAGATATGTTGTTTATGAACCTTGAAGTCCAACATATATGAATTGCAAAGTGTTTTAACATGATTTTCGTATTTGGGTTTTCATGGGGTTTTTGAAGGGTTTTGGAATGGATTTTGGGTGTGTTTTATGTTGGAAATGGAAGGCAAATGTTAGTTAAGGTTTGTTTTGGAATCATTTGAAAATGTTAAAAGTGTTGAAATCAAAGGTTTTGGATTGGGTTTATGGGCTGCTCGAGTTTGATGATTTTGGGGTTGTTCATGGCTTGAATTCATGTTTTTATTGCTTGAATAGTGTTCCGAGTTTGCTACATTGATGTATGGACTGATTTGGGATTATTTTGATTGTGTTGGGATGATTAGAGGCAAGAGTTTGTGTTGGTGAAGCATCGGGAGTGAATTCGGGAGCTTGAAGGTGTTGGTTGCTTGCTAGTTGAGCTTGGAAGTGAAGGTGAGTGGTTTAATGTTTTTAAAATGGTTTTGAGTATTTGGTTCAAGCATGTGGACTAGGTTGGGCTTGGTAGACCCACCTAGAGTTGGGATTGGAGTGGTAGCCTAATCACAAGCTTTAGTTAGAGACATTGGTTGAACTCTTTAATTGTTGTTTATGCCTCATGATGACTTGTGTTTATGATGATTATGTATAAATGTGTTATACATGTATGTTGAGGCATGGTTGTGATGCATTGTTATATGCATGAGGTATGGACATGATGTTAATCATGGTGAGTACGTGCTAGGCACGGAAATGGTTATGAAATGATATTATGGATTGCGTTTGATATTGGCACTAGTATGCTTGGGTACAAATGATCGATCATTAGGATGATAGTGTGCACATGTGAGTCAAATGCGCGCGTGGTCTTGATGATGGTAGTCATCAAGATGGAGTACGGATTCGCCCGGAAAACCTTCATATATATGTTAGTCGGTGATGAGTGTAATCCCATCGACGGGGCGTGAGGATGAGTGCAATCCCCTCCGCGAGAACAGTGATGAGTGTAATCTTACCGTAAGGTAATGGTTGTGTTGGATGTGAGTTCCAACGTGTTTATCCGCATATTCGAGTCATAGCTAGGTGCCAATATGAGTTGATATGTGAATCAACATGATATGAAATGTGAATTCTTGTATGGACTATTATATGTGTTTACATATGATGTGGATTTGAGATTGTTGAGCATGACATAATATTAAATATATGTTCATGCATCATGTGTATTTGGCTCTTGTGGATCAAAGGTAAGATCATGCATTCTACCTTGGTTGTGCTCGTGCTTGGACCCTGTATTGTCGAGGTTTGTTTTAATGAGCTTACCCTCACTAAGCTTTATGCTTACGCTCTCTTTTGTTCGACAACGCAGATCCGTAGTCCGTGGGTTGATAGTGCAAGAAGGGGGCCTCCAAGTGTGCCTTGTGGTGCTATCTTAGCTATCAAGTATGAATATTTTAATTAAAGGATGTAATGGTCAAGTAATGGGACATGTATATGTTGTTTGAGCCTTTTGAAGTATGTTGATGTTGGTTGTTTAGGAGCATGCTAGAATCCTTTTATATGTTATGTTGATTTGGCTTTTGGATGTATGATTTGCTTGTAAACCATGTCTATTTTGCCACCTTAAAGGCTTAGTGTTGACCTTGTGTAAACATGTTATCTTAAATGCCATGTATGATCTTTTTAATGGATGTCTATCTTATATCTTTATGGATCTTAAGTATGTTTGCAATAGGGTGCATGCCTCTAGAGTGTGTTCGTATGTTATGTTTGCTTCTTAGGGTTGTTAAGGACGTTTGGGATCATTTGGAGGTGTTTAAAACTGATTTTGGGAATTCACAGTCAGTAGGTGTTTCGAAACAGGTGTGGTTCCAGGGACCCTATATCGGAACTCGTTTCGATATGTTTTGGCTACTGTGAACCCCTGTTTCGAAACAAGTTTCAAAACACTTTGGCTACTAGAATTGCCTGTTTCGAAACGGGTATCAAAACGGCTAGGCAAAATGAGACACTGTTCCAAAACGGGGTGGATGCGTTTCGAAACGGGTGTTTGGCTTTTAAAACTGGAGCTCGTGTTTCGAAACGGGCTTTGACTGTTTCGAAACACAAGCCTGTAATTGGGCTTTTTAACATCTCTAAAGGGTTTCAGGGGTTGGGCTTAGGCCCTGTTTGTTGTTGGGCTTCTCGTGAGCCTTGTTTCTGCTGTCGCTTCACGCTTAGGTTTAATTAATGCATGTTAGATGAGATAATAAATGAAAAGGTTTTTCTAGGGTCGGTAACCGAAGAGGAGCCTTAACGGGTTTCATCTCGGTTATCCCCGTGTAGCCCACTCGGATCGGTCAAGCGTCCAGACCGGGACGAGGGGGTTACAATTTAACTCATCTTGCATGACCATAATCCAAAATTCATCTTTTAATGCTTCTTTAACATTCTTAGGCTCAATGCATAAGATAAATGCAACATGATTAAACATTTTAAGAGAAGAGCGAGTAGTTTCCCCCTTGGATGGAACACCCAAGATTTCACCACCTTTGACATAGTTGTACTCCCTTGGGTAGCTCACTTCCTTTTCCTTAAGAGACATGTCTTGCAATGCTTCTAGAGGCGGTTATTTTGCTTCTTCTTCTTTAGTTGGAATCTTATCCACCTTTGATGATTCTCCACCATCATTAGCTTCAATGGTCCCTACATCATCATCATCACAAGAATTCTTCCTCGGAAGGAGGTTATCATCGAAAACAACATGTATAGATTCCTCTACAAATAAAGTTCTTTTGTTAAACACATGATAGGCTTTAGAGTTTAAAGAGTAACCTAGAAAAATAGCTTCGTCCCTTTTTGCATCAAATTTATCTAAATTGTCTTTTCCATTATTTAAAATAAAACACTTGCAACCAAAAGGATGAAAATAGCTAATGTTAGGCTTTTTAGATTTTAAAATCTCATAAGGAGTTTTCTTTAAAATAGGTCTAATCATTACTCGGTTAATAATATAGCAAGCGATGTTAATGGCTTCCGTCAAAAAATATTTAGGTAAATTGTTTTCACAAAGCATGGTTATAGCCATTTCTTATAAAGTCATATTTTTCCTCTCAACTACCCCCATTTTGTTGAGGAGTTCGAGGAGCCGAAAATTTGTGGCTAATACCATTTTCATTTAGAAACTCTTCAAAACCTAGATTTTGAAACTCGGTTTTATGATCAATTCTAATGTGAGAAATCTTAAGCTCAAGATCATTTTGAGTTATTTTTGAAAATGTGATGAATTTTTCTAAAGCATCATCCTTGGTGCCTAAAAAGAGAACCCAAGTATACCTAGAGTAATCATCTACGAGAACAAAAGCACACAATTTACCACCCAAGCTCATAGTTCTAATAGGCCCAAAAAGATCCATATGAATTAATTGTAAACATATACTAGTAGAGACATCATTAATGGATTTAAAGGATGATTTATGTTGTTTACCTTTAGAGCATGCATCACAAATTTTATCATTTGAGAACTTAATCTTGGGTAAACCTCTCACTAGATTTAGGGAAACTAATTTTTCTAAAACACTAATGCTAGGATGTCCTAGTTTCCTATGCCACAACCATACATCATTTTCATTTTGAGCAACAAAACATGCATGAGATGTATGAATGTCATCTAGATGCATCATGTATATGTTTCCTATGCGATGACCAATGAGCATTGTTTTATTAGATTTAATGTCAACAATTTTACATTCATTTTTGTCAAATAAGACATTAAACACTTTATCACACAATTGACTAATGCTCAATAAATTATGTTTTAGACCATTGACATATAACACATTTTCAATGAGTATGGTAGAGTGATTACCTATGGAGCCAATACCTTCAATGTGGCCTTTTGGAGTTATCACCAAATGTCACTACTCCTTCACTTTTTGGCTTTAAATCCATGAATCGACTCTTGTCTTCGGTCATGTGCCTCGAGCATCCACTATCAAGGTATCAAGAGTTTTGGTTTTGTGCTTTGGCCTTGTAGCAATGATTCCCTTGCAAACAAAGAGATTAAGCTTTGATTTTTGGTACCCAAATCATTTTGGGTCCACGAGTGTTAGCTCCCAAAAGCTTGGTTCCCTTAGGAACCCAAGGTGACATGGCATCAACACTATTAGATTTGACAAGTTCCTTAGGAACCCATACACTTCTAATTCTTTTAGTTTTATTATGCCTATAGAAGCCACTTTGTTTTCTAGTTAAAGTTCTTTCTTTTAGGTTGGTTTGTTCTAGATGATTCACCTATTTCATTTTTCAAAGTATCAACACTCTTGAAAGACTTTTTGAGCTCATTTAGCTCATCTAACACCTTTGGTGTTCAATGTTACATTGAGAAATAAGATTATTTAAATCTACATTTTCATTTTGAAAGTATTCAAGTTCATCTTGTAGAGCTAAAATATTTTTTTCTCAAATTCAAAGTTAGTTTGAGAAATTAAATCATTTTTAGCATGCAAATCCGAAATGACTTTTTTATTTTTCAATACGGACTCCTTATACTTTTCAATCCGAAATTAAATTCCAAGTTAGTTTGAGAAATTAAAAATTTGGTGGGAGGAATGAGTGAAAAATAAAGGGAAAACTACACCGGTGGTCCCCTAACTATTACCGTTCTCCTGTTTTGGTCCCAAAACTATGTTTTTCAGCAAACTAGTCCCTTCTGTTACATAGTTCTCCTGTTTTGGTCCCCGACGTTAAATAAGTAACGGTTTTGGCTGACGTGACATTTTTTTAATATTTTTTAATCATTTCTCTCTCCTCTTATATATTATTTTTATTTAATTTTATTCACCTAATCATGTTGTGACACGTTTCACTACACTATTAGGTGAACCCCCCCCCCCCCCAAACCCTTAAAATTAGACTTGGTGCCGCTAGGATTCAAACCCAAGACCACTAGCGCACCAAGTATGTGCTTAAACCAACTAGGCTAGGCTGGATACTTAATTCAAATCTACTAACACTTATATTTAAGTTGTACAAATTAACCCAAAAAAACCTAAAAACATAATTGGTGCCACTAAGAATCGAACCCAGGACCACCAACGCATAAGGCATGTGCGTTAACCAACTATGCTAGGCTAGTTACCTAATTTAAATCTACTAACATTTATATTTAAGCTGTACAAATTAACCCAAAAAACCCTAAAAACACAATTGATGCCACCAAGATTCGAACCGAGGTAACTAGCATGGAAGGCCAACGTGTAAACCAATTACACTAAGCCAACTATTTGGTTTAAATTTTCTAACATTTATATTTAACCTAAACAAATTAGAAACAACACATTCGAACGCAATACCTTATTGATTTTTTTAAAAAAATATCTAACCACCAAGTTAAACTAATAAATTGTACTATTTTTAAATTAAATATATTTAACTAAATTATGTTTAAAATTAAAAAATCAAACTAATTTTTTTACTTTGATTGATAATAACAAAACTAATTAAATATTTATTTATTATTATAAAATTATTATAAATTAATATTTATTTATTATATTAAATATAATATTAATAAATATTATTAGTTTAATATTTTTTGATTATTTCTCTCCTCTTATATTATTAATAAATATTAATTTTATAATAAATAAATATTAATTTATAATAATTTTATAATAATAAATAAATATTTAATTAGTTTTGTTATTATCAATCAAAGTAAAAAAAATTAGTTTGATTTTTTAATTTTAAACATAATTTAGTTAAATATATTTAATTTAAAAATAGCACAATTTACTAGTTTAACTTGGTGGTTAAATATTTTAAAAAAAATTCAATAAGGTATTGCGTTCGAATGTGTTGTTTCTAATTTGTATAGGTTAAATATAAATGTTAGAAAATTTAAACCAAATAGTTGGCTTAGTGTAATTGGTTTACACGTTGGCCTTTCATGCTAGTTACCTCGGTTCAAATCTTGGTGGCACCAATTGTGTTTTTAGGTTTTTTTGGGTTAATTTGTACAGCTTAAATATAAATGTTAGTAGATTTGAATCAAGTAACCAGCCTAGCATAGTTGGTTCACACATATGCTTTATGCGCTAGTGGTCTTGGGTTTGATTCCCAATGGCACCAATTATGTTTTTAAGTTTTTTTGGGTTAATTTGTACAACTTAAATATAAGTGTTAGTAGATTTGAATTAAGTATCTAGCCTAGCCTAGTTGGTTTAAGCGCATGCTTGGTGCGCTGGTGGTCCTGGGTTTGAATCCCAGCGGCACCAAGTCCAATTTTAAGGATTTTTGGGGGGTTTTTTCACCTAATAGTGTAGTGACACGTGTCACAACATGATTGGGTGAATAAAATTAAATAAAAATAATATATAAGAGGAGAGAGAAATGATTAAAAAAATATTAAAAAATGCCACGTCAGCCAAAACCGTTACTTATTTAACGTCGGGGACCAAAACAGGAGAACTATGTAACGGGAGGGACTAGTTTGCCGAAAAACATAGTTTTGGGACCAAAACAGGAGAACGGTAATAGTTAGGAGACCACCGGTGTAGTTTTCCCAAAAATAAAAGATAACACAAGTAGTTAGAGTGATTCAAGTTCTCCAAATGAACTCTACATCCACTACCTTAGTTCCCACTAAGGATTTTCAACCAATTCACTACTTGAATTCTTCCCCTTTTCTTGGATGAGGAGGTAACCTTACAAATTGATTAAGCGTTCTACCCAAAGCTTAATGCACTCAATTTACAAAGATAAAGATTTGGTAAACTCAAACAATTCCTCTCAAAGGATAAATGTTTACCCAAATACAATTTCAAACTCCCCAAACTCACAATACAAGATAACAGATGAAATCACTAGAGTTTGGTACAAGAATTTGACTTTGAAGAGCACTAGGGTTTGGATTTTTTGCTTTGATGTTGCTCGTAGGTTCAATAGTTGTTGCTTGGTCAATTGAAGCTTGTTTTTATACCCTTGCACTGATTTCTAGCCGTTTGGGTAGTTGGGATCATCAATAGAGCCGTTGGGAGCAGTTTTCCCGCATTAAATGCAGCTCTGCAACATACCGTATCGGTACTCGGGAAGGGCGTATCGATACCTGCATCAAAGAGGAAAGAGCCGTTGTGCCTGAAAACGGAGCGTATCGATACGCATAGAAGGCGTACCGGTACAGTTTTAAGGGGTGTATAGGTGCGGTAGGCCGTATCAATACGGTTTTTACTCACTGGAATCCCAAGTCATGTTTACATAAAAAGTGTATCGATACGCATATCAAACGTATCGGTACGGTATAACGGTCTTTTAAGAATTGGGAAACCAACCAACTGACAAGTAACAATCAAATAATTAAATGCTCAGATTTTTCAAAGATTTTCTTATCGTATCGATACGGTTACAAGGCGTATCGGTACAGTTTCATGAAAATAGTTGCTCAGATGAATATCTGTTGAGTTGTGTGGGGCTCGATTCGTTCAACCAATGTGGCTCACCAAGTGGTGGAGAGGTGGATTTTTGGGTGGAAGGGTTGTGGAAGCTAAATTAAAATGTGACACAATGATTTATAGTGGTTCAACCTTCTAACCAAGGTCTACATCCACTACCTTAGCTCCCCACTAAGGATTTTCAATCAATCCACTATTGATTCGTCCCCTTTTTTAGGCTTAGGAGGTAACCCTTATACACAATCAAGCTTTCTACCCAAAGCCTTGATTGAAACCCTCTCTTACAAAGAGAAATAAGAAGCAAACTTAAGACCCTCTAATAGGTGTTTGTTTGCACAATTAAGAACTCACCCAAAACCTAAAACACTTAAGCAAATTTGACAATTTTGGCTCACTAGTGTTTGTCTATACAAGAATTGACAATTTAGGCACTAAGACAATATTTGATCATTTGTTGTTTGACAATATGAGCATTAGCCTTCTCTTGATGCTTGGAGGTCCCTTTTATACTCCCAAATGAGTTTGTAGCCGTTACTAGCCGTTAGGATCATATTGGAGCCGTTGAGGACTTTAAGTCCCACCATAAATGCAGTTCTACAGCTCCCTATTTCGAAACGCTCGAACCCGTTTCGAAACACCCTTTAAGTAGAAAGATCTGTTGCAGTCTGTCAGGGCACCCGTTTCGGAACACCCCCTGGCCGTTTTGGAACACGTATCGAAACGCTCTAGACCCGTATCGAAACGCCTGCATTTAAAAGTTAGTTGGGAAAATAGTCGTTGAGGTTTATGACCGTTGTGGTCAATGCCACGTAGGCGTATTGAAACGGCATAGCCCGTTTCGAAACGCTGGGCAAAAATCCTGTCCATGGAAAGCCCGTTTCGATACAAGTATCGAAACGATTTTGCTACTGTAATCCCCTGTTTCGAAACGCCCTAAGGTGTTTCGAAACACCTGGACAGTTTTGTGAAGTTTGGCTTTGAAAAACATGAAAAATCCTTTTTAGAAACTTCCCTAAACATAATTTCAAGTTGTTTGGACTTTGGAAATGTTTTAAATACTTTTTAAATCAGTCCAAAACATTTTTCAATTATTATATCAAAACATTAGTTCTGCAATCTCCCCCTTTTTGATATAATAAAACTCACTTGAAAAATTATTTGGGATTCTCCCCCTTTAACTTTAAAAATGTGAATAAGAGATTAAAAAATTTTATTTCAAATAAAGCTCCCCCTTATTCATTTGAAATTCAATTTTTCAAATCATTTCTCCCCCTTTTTGTTATATCAAAAAGAATTTAAAACATTAAGTTCAAAATAACATTAGAGGTAAAAATGACAAAAGTATGAATTTGGTTTTAAAATGGCTCCCCCTTACTCAAAGCATCATTAAGAATGTTAGTCCAACATTTATGATCATCTAGTTGAATAAACTAAAAAAAAACAAATAAATGCTAAAACAACTAGATTTTTACCAACACTTGAACTCAAGGTAGGATGTGAAGCCTTCTTTCTTCAAGTGCTCTTCCTTGTGTGTATGGAGCTCCCCCTCAATGTTTGACTTGTTGAACATCTCCATCACACCTAGCAATAGACAATCAAGTAATTTTTGGTATCCAAATTGCTTTGGATCCATGAACGTTAGTAGCACAAATTTTAGTCCCCTTTGGAATCCATTTTTCAATGTCATCCTTTTTAATTGAAGTATTAAGTCCTTTTGGGACCCAAACACTTCTAAAACATTATCCTTTAATGAATCTAGGGGCACTAGATTGTCTAACATAGAAATTTGATTTTCCAAAATTGTTTTTCTTTTCTAGCTCTTTGGAAATCAAATCCTTTTCTTCTTGAACTTTTTGAAGCAATTTTTGTAAATCAAAACATTTTAATTCAAACTCTTCAAGTTTTGCTTCAAGTTCAAGTTTGGTTTTAGAAAGCAAATCATTTTGAATTTTTAACTTTGAAATCAATTTATTGTTTTTCAAAATGTGGCTTTTAAAATCTAAAACCAAATCATCGTAGGCATCTTGTAATTCATCAAAAGAATAAGAACATGAAGTAGATGAATTAGAAGTTACCCTTGAATCTTCTTCGATGGCCATAAGGCAAAGGTTGGCTTGTTCATCGTCGGTGGAGTCCTCATCACTCCAAGTAGCCACATGTGCCTTTTTCTTATGGCTTGAAGTGCTTGCCCTCTCCTTTCTCTTGGGTTCTCGTTCAAGCTCTCTCAAAGCTTTCTTCATGAACGGGGCACACTTCTTGAAGAGATGAACTATCTCTTCATCTTCATCCTCCTCTTCACTTGAGTAGACATGATGACAAGTGGAGGATTTGAGAGCCATGGCACTTGCATTGATACCAAGCCCTTTGATTTTCTTCTCTCCCATAGCTCTAACTTCTTCCCTCTTCTTCTCATCCTCTTTGTTCTTCTCCATGATTTGATGAGTAAGAAGAGACCCCATGAGTTCATCAAGCTTCAAGGTCTTCAAATTTTTGGCTTCGATGATGGCGGTCCTCTTTGAGTCCCAAGACTCGGGAAGTGAGTAGATGAGCTTTCGAACAAGCTTTTCTTCCGGGATGGCTTCTCCATAGCCTTTGAGACCATTGGTGATGGTGGAGAACCTATCAAACATCTTCTCGATGTTCTCTTCCGGATCCATTTTGAAGTTCTCATACTCTAAGGTTAGGAGCCCAATCTTGGTCTCCTTGACTTCATTTTTTCCCTCGTATGTGACTTCAAGCTTGTCCCATACCTCCTTGGCACTCTCACAAGAAGACATCTTCTCATAGATGGATGGACCAAATGCACAAAATAGAATGTGCAAGGCTTTGCAATTTAGCTCCATCTTCTTGCGATCGTCGGCGCTCCACTCCGCTTTACTTCTTTGAGGCACGAACGGACCATCTTCAACTACATCCCATAGCTTGTAATCTCTTGATTTGATGAAGAACTTCATCTTTGTCTTCCAATGGGCATAGTGAGTTCCGTCAAAGAAAGGCGGTTTGTCGATTGAATGTGCCATTGAGCCGGTTGATGAAAATGTGATCGAGCTTGCCGGATCTCTCAATAGGATGTGAATCCTCTTCGATTGAGCCAATCTCTGATACCAATTATTGAGTTGTGTCGGGCTCGATTCGTTCAACCAATGTGGCTCACCAAGTGGTGGAGAGGTGGATTTTTGGGTGGAAGGGTTGTGGAAGCTAAATTGAAATGTGACACAATGATTTATAGTGGTTCAACCTTCTAACCAAGGTCTACATCCACTACCTTAGCTCCCCACTAAGGATTTCCAATCAATCCACTATTGATTCGTCCCCTTTTTAGGCTTAGAAGGTAACCCTTATACACAATCAAGCTTTCTACCCAAAGCCTTGATTGAAACCCTCTCTTACAAAGAGAAATAAGAAGCAAACTTAAAACCCTCTAATAGGTGTTTGTTTGCACAATTAAGCACTCACCCAAAACCTAAAACACTTGAGCAAATTTGACAATTTTGGCTCACTAGTGTTTGTCTATACAAGAATTGACAATTTAGGCACTAAGACAATATTTGATCATTTGTTGTTTGACAATATGAGCATTAGCCTTCTCTTGATGCTTGGAGGTCCCTTTTATACTCCCAAATGAGTTTGTAGCCGTTACTAGCCGTTGGGATCATATTGGAGCCGTTGAGGACTTTAATTCCCACCATAAATGCAGTTCTGCAGCTCCCCGTTTCGAAACGCTCGAACCCGTTTTGAAACACCCTTTAAGTAGAAAGAGTCGTTGCAGTATGTCAGGGCACCCGTTTCAGAACACCCCCTGGCCGTTTCGGAACACGTATCGAAACGCTCTAGACCTGTATCGAAACGCCTGCATTTAAAAGTTAGTTGGGAAAATAGTCGTTGGGGTTTATGACCATTGTGGTCAATGCCACGTAGGCGTATCGAAACGGCATAGCCCGTTTCGAAACGCTGGGCAAAAATCATGTCCATGGAAAGCCCGTTTCGATACAAGTATCGAAACGATTTTGCTACTGTAATCCCCTGTTTTGAAACGCCCTAAGGTGTTTCGAAACACCTGGATAGTTTTGTGAAGTTTGGCTTTGAAAAACATGAAAACCCTTTTTAGAAACTTCCCTAAACATAATTTCAATTTGTTTCGACTTTGGAAATGTTTTAAATACTTTTTAAATCAGTCCAAAACATTTTTCAATTATTATATCAAAACATTAGTTCTACAATATCGAATCGATGTGATTGTAAGGCGTATCGATACGGTTGCAAGGCGTATCAGTACGATAAGTCCAATAAAATTCCAGTGGAAGAAGAGGGTATCGATACGCTTGAGGGTATCGATACACCTGAGCGATTTTGTGAACTTTGGTTTGAAAATAAAATTCCAGTAGCCAAAAAGGTTATCGATACGCATAAGGGTATCGATACGCCTGGGCGTTTTTGCATAGTTAGGCTTGAAAAACATAGGAAAAGACTTAGAGAATTTTATATAATTAAGAGCATGTCTTTAGATATTATTTTGTTTAAAAATACTTGTCAATTGTGAGACTTTAAAGAGTACTTAAAAATTTATTGTTTTGCAAATTGGTCCTTAAGTTTATGTGTTATATCAAAATTAATTTTAGTTTCACAATCTCCCTCTTTTTGATATAACAAAACCATAAATAAATTTTTAAGTTTTTGAAACTTTGAAAGACTTTCTCCCCCTTACTTTATGATAGATTTTCAAATATAAAACATTGACTCTATGATCCTTCTCCCCTTTTTTGTTAGATCAAATAGAATACAAGGATAATAGCAACATAAAGCAACAATAATTCATTAAACTTAAAGCAATCATAAGAGTTCAAATGCATAAACTTCAAATTAAACATAATAGTTCAAATGCATAAACTTTAAAGCAAACATCATAATCCAAACGTTAACATCCTAAAAACATAGATAATAGGCATAGATTTATATCCTAAAAAGAGTGCAATAACATAATATAAAAGACTAAATGCCCTAAGATGAGATGCATGAACTACTCGTCCCCTTCTTCATCATCATCGTCCTCGTCATCTTCTTCTTCATCTTCTTGAGAGGGTTGATTCCTTCGGTTTTGATTGAGCCATGCACCATGAAAGGCGGTAAGAGAAATATCCATGGAGTTTTGGCGAGAAGCCATGGTTTCCAACCGGAGCATCTTGTGGAGGAGGAAAGTCATGAGAGTATTCATGGAGGAGGAATCAAACGGAGCACGGTGAGAGCACGAAGAAGCACGAGAGGCATCAACCGGAGCATCTTGTAGAGGATCTTGAGCATTGCGAACCCAATCATTATCAACATAAGTGAAACCGGAGCGAGCTAGAGAACGCTCATCTATGGGTAGGCCAAGGGTTTTAGGAAAGTCATGTAAACAATCAATGCCAAGGGAACTAAGAAGATAACTCTAAGCCGTTGAGTAGTAAAAGGATAAGACATGTTTGGTGTGACAGTTTTGGACTAAGAAGACAAGGTCGGCAAACATGATTTGACAAAGATTTGGACGATGACCTTCTCTAAAACACCTAAGCCAAAAATCATTTGTTTGACGAATAGTTGAATATTTCCCACCCGATGGATGTAGGAACCAAGAGACAAGTAGATGAAGGATGTGGTCATGAGCATTTAAAACTTTTGCTGAGCCTAAAGGACCCTTACCCAAGGATTGTTCATCATCAATACCAACATTTTCAAAACCAAAGACATTACATAAAGTTTTTTGGGAAGGGCGTATCGAAACCTGCATCAAAGAGGAAAGAGCCGTTGTGCCTGAAAATAGAGCGTATCGATACGCATAGAAGGCATACCGGTACGGTTTTAAGGGGTGTATAGGTGCGGTAGGCCGTATCAATACGGTTTTTGCTCACTGAAATCCCAAGTCATGTTTACATAAAAAGCGTATCGATACGCATACCAAGCGTATCGGTACGGTATAACGGTCTTTTAAGAATTGGGAAACCAATCAACTGACAAGTAACGGTCAAATAATTAAATGCTCAGATTTTTCAAAGATTTTCTTATCGTATCGATACGGTTGCAAGGCGTATCGGTACAGTTTCATGAAAACAGTTGCCCAGATGAATATCGTATCGATACGGTTGCAAGGCGTATCGGTACGGTAAGTCCAATAAAATTCCAATGGCAGAAGAGGGTATCGATACGCTTGAGGGTATCGATACGCCTGAGCGATTTTGTGAACTTTGGTTTGAAAATAAAATTCCAGTAGCCAAAGAGGGTATCGATACACATAAGGGTATCGATATGCCTGGGCGTTTTTGCATAGTTAGGCTTGAAAAACATAGGAAAAGACTTAGAGAATTTTATATAATTAAGAGTGTGTCTTTAGATATTATTTTGTTTAAAAATACTTGTCAATTGTGAGACTTTAAAGAGTACTTAAAAATTTATTGTTTTGCAAATTGGTCCTTAAGTTTATGTGTTATATCAAAATCAATTTTAGTTTCACAGCAAGCTTAGCTTTAAGCTTCTTCTTCTTCTCAAAGCCTTTCTTCTTGAGTTGAGGACACTCGGAACGGATGTGACCTGGTTTCTTGCACTCATAGCATATGATTGGATCATTTTCTTCTTCTTTGTTCTTGGTCTTGAAATCCATCTTTCTTTGAAATTTTCTACCTCGATTGGACCTCATAAATCGTGAGAATCTCTTGGCTATCATAGCCAATTCTTCAAGATCTTCCTCCTCACTAGAAGTGCTCTCCTCATGTAGAGAAGCTTTGAGAGCCACTCCTAGCTTCTTCTTTTTGTCTACCTCAAGCTTCTCCACTCTTCTTTCTTCTTTTCATCTCCCCTTCCTTACTTCATGATTTCCTGAGTTATGAGAGAACCAACTAGCTCATCAATCTTTAGTGTCTTCAAGTTCTTTGCCTCGATGATAGCGGTTCTTTTCCCATCCCAAGACTCGGGAAGAGAGTAGAGTAGCTTCCGGACTAGCTTGTCCTCTGGGATGATCTCTCCAAAACCTTTTAGCCTATTGACGATGGTTGAAAATGATCAAACATCTTAGATACGGTTTTGTCAGGCTCCATCTTGAAATTCTCATAGCTAAGATTGAGAATTCCAATCTTTGTTTCCTTCACATCGCTTGTCTCTTCATAGGTTGTCTCAAGTGTATCCCACACTTCTTTAACACTTTCGATGGAAGAAACTTTGGAGTAGACATATGGTCCAAAAGCATAAAATAGCATGTGAAGAGCCTTGTCGTTGATTTGAATCTTCTTCCGATCGTCTTCACTCATTTCTATTTTTCTTTTCGGCACAAGTCTTCCTTCATCGTCTCTCTTCATCAGAATGATGGGACCATCCTCTATAGCATCCCAAACAAGGTAATCAATTGACTTTATGAAGAGATGCATCTGATTCTTCCAAAAAGAATAGTTGACACTGTTGAAGAAAGGCGTTTTGGTGACCGATTGAGACTCGTACATGCTAGAGCCAGAGGTAGATGTCATGGCTTGCTATGTTGATGATCACACTCTTCCTAGAATCTCCTTTTTTATTGTTAATCCTTCAAAGAGGTAAGCTCTGATACCAATTGTTAAGTGGATCAATGAATTGATCAAAGCCAAGAGGGGGTGAATTGGGTTTTTAAAATTTTGTAGGAGAAGTGGTATGAATAAAATTCAAGAACAAGGCAATTATAGTGGTTCAAGTTCCAAATGAACTCTACATCCACTACCTTAGCTCCCACTAAGGATTTTCCAACAATTCACTAATTGATCTTCCCATTTTCTAGGCTTAGGAGAAAACCTTTACAAAATCTGTCAATTTTCTACCCAAAATTGACCAAACCCTCACTTGGTTACAAAGAAGAAATTGAAGGCAATAAAAATATCTCTCAATACAAATTTGCCCCTTTGAATATAAGTACTCAACCCAAATTGAAATACAAGATAAGAATTACACTCAATACAATTTGGGATTTTTACAAGAATAAGAATTTTCGCACTTGAGCTTGGATTTTTGTATAGATGTTTCTCTTGAATGCAATAGTTGTTGTTGGTCTTCAATAGGCTTGATTTTATACATTCTCCATTAATTCTAGCCGTTTGGGTGGTTAGGGAATTGATTATAGCCGTTAGAACCCTCTCTTTCCACCATAAATGCACTTCTGCAGCCTACCGTATCGGTACTCGAGGAGGCGTATCGATATCTGTCTCAAAAAAGAAAGAGTCGTTGTACAATTACAAGAGGGGCGTATCGATACGCATGTAGGCGTACCGGTACGGGTTAGGGAACCGTTTCAATATGGGTAAGACCGTATCGATGCAATTTTTCCTACAAAGCTCACTAGAGGAATTCGTATCGATACGGGTAAGAGCGTATCGATACTCATTAACCACCTCTTTAAAAATTGGTTACCTACCAACTGACAAACAACAGTCAAAATATTTAAGGCTTCGAATTTAAAAATTCCTTTTAAACCGTATAGATACGGGTGAGACCGTATCGGTACACCATTCAAACTCCTTCTGATTTTTATATAGAGAGCGTATTGATACAGATGGAACCTGTTTCGGTACCCTATTTCGATACGGTAAGGGGCGTATCGAAACGGTTTTCTCCAGTACAATTATGGTTGTGAGTTTTGATACCATGTTTCTATACATGTCTCAAAAAAGAAAGAGCAGTTGTATAATTACAAGAGCAAAGCCTTGTTGATTTGAAATATTTTAGGGGACTTAAAAATTTATTTCAAGTTTTACAATTTAGTCTTTAAAACACTTTGTTATATCAAAATCAAACATAAGTTTTACACAGAGTTAGAGATTTAACGGTGGAGTGACCAAAATAGGTCAATATTTAAAGTTTAGTGCTAAAATTGAGCACTTTAAAAGTTGATTGGCCAAAATAGGTCACAACGCAAAGTTGAGTGATGATTTAAGTATTTTACTCATATTTTTTTGTTTAAATATTTTAGATCCCTCTACTTTTAAACTCGAACAAATTGATCTCAAATAAAATAAAACCTAAAATTTTATATGATTTTATAATATATTTTATAAATTTGAAAATTTAATAAAAATTTTAATATTTTTATAATTTTTTATCATCTTTTATCAATTAAACACTCACTCTCACACTAAATCTAAAAATTCTAAGAAAAAAAATTAACGTACATTTTCTCAGTTAAACATTTTAAAATATTTTATGTATTGACTTGTAAATGTAATATTATTGTAAGTGAATACAGCAAAATTCGGAGTTAGAATAAGAATTAGTTTTATATTTAGATTTCATAAATATAGAAAATTTATGTAGGAAACCCAAAAAAAAATATTTTCAGGGAGATTAATTTGCTCGAGTTTAAAACTGAAAGGGCATAAAGAGTGTTTAAACTTAAATATTTAAGCCAACTAACAATAACTTTAACATTTTAAACTAAAATGTTAACATTTCAAATGTATAAAAACTAAAATGTTTTTTTTTTGTGGAGTATAGGAATTCAAAACTTAACTTTTAGATACAATAAAAGGAAAATAATTTTTTTTATAGTAGGAACTAATATGATTTTTTAGATATCGTATGATACTTCTAATAAACTTCTACATGCATATTATCAAAGAAAAAAAATTCAACTTCATATTTAAAACATATGCATCAAGTTGTAAGAATATATGTACGCCAATTGTATTGAAAGTTCTGATTTTACAAGTTAAACATAACAAACCATATTAGTAGAATTTGACTTAATGACAATTTTAGTTTTTAATGTTTTATCAATTTGTAACTTATATTTTTCTAAAACTGGATTGGGCAGTCGACCTTTCTTTATATAGTCAAATTACTTTGTTTTTAAGAGAATTGTTGACCAGAAGATTAATTTTTTCTATGCCGTGACACATAAATTATATAATAATTAATGTGTACTTTATTATTAACATGACACTAGTATGCTAATATAACAGAACTTATGTCACTTTATATCATTTTGTAATAAAATAATTTACGATGTTTAAATTATTTACAAAATAATATCACACCAATAATAAATTTCACATGAACTATCACAAAGGTTATCACATCAACCTAATAGAAAATTTAAGGGTAATCTTCACTAGTGGTCCCTTTCGTTTAGGGTGTGTTCTATTTTGGTCACTAAAATTCAAAAATGATTATTCTGGTCACTTACGTTTAGAATCGTTTCTATTTTGGTCCCTTGGCCGTTAGTCTCCGTTACATAAAAAAATTAATTTCTAATTTAACCCCCAAACTTTCAAAATTTTATTTTTCACCATCTTCCCCAGAAATTATAAAACTAAAACCCTAAAAAATTAATTCAAAACCCCAAAAATTATTTTTCACCATCTCAAATAGGCTAGCAGTAGACTATTAGTTAGCATATTAGTTGATTATACTTGTTTTTGTTACCATTTATATCCTAAAACATTTTATCTATCAACTGTGTAAAATTCACAGGCATGCTGCTGGTTCTATCATCAAGGCACACACCTATTATCCCACGTCATCTCCTTCCTCCTCTCTACCACCGTAAGTTTCTTCTATATGTTTTTTCCCTCAATTTGTAAATGTTTCAATACCTTAGTGATTGTAAATTAAGGATTCAAAATTCTGATCATTAGAAATGAACTGAATTTGTAAATGTTTCAAAAACCTTGGCGTTCATATCACTGTGGGTTATATTTTTCCATTTTGATCGTTTGGGAATTCATTCTTATTATTGGTATATGCAGGTTTTCCTCTATGCTCAAATTTTACTATCAGATCAGATGTCCAGCAGCTAAGGTTGTTGGCTGCGACTTCAGGGTCATGCTCTATACTTCCAGCCGTTTTAGCTGGTTTGCTTGGAGCAGGAATGGTAGAGACAACTTATGCTGATGCTGATGCTGATGAGATTTGTGTTATTTATACTTCTTATTATCGAGTATGTGTGTGTTATGTCTTGTTTGATACTAATAAAAGTGTTTCTCTAAATCTGTATAGGAAGCTTATACTTGTTATGATGGGTTGGAGATGTATTATTTGAATTGATTTTGAAGTGAAATTAACTTTTTTGCAGGTTTCCTCCAAACCTCCTCTTCCATCGGAACCTCCTGCAAGTCATGTCAACCTTGAGGAAATCACCAAAAAAGAGAGGCGGCGCATTGAGCAGAGGCTTAAAGATAAAGGAATTAGATATGGTTCTTATCCTCAGTTTATCGTTGCTGTCAAGGGCCAAAAGGTTGTTTCATTTTGTTTTCAGTTTATTTTATTTATTTATTTTCCTTGGATATCATAGGTTCATTCATGGGTTAGAAGGGGAGGTTCATGGTGATGATTCTAATGATCTGTTTGTTCTTTTAAGGGTTTAATTAAGTAGTTTATTTTCTGAAAGCATGTTTCACTGCTAATTTTCATGTGTAAATTGGTTGTGTGTATATAACTGTATTCGTGGAATTTGTGCTCATCTTGAGTATTTTTAATAGGATGTACACTTTTTATAGGTTACAATCAAGTTCCAGATTCCTCCTGATTGTGAAGTCGCACAATTGATTGCGAACCTTGTTTCACATCTTGGACTGAAGGTTGAAGAGCGATATGCTAACTAATAGTCTATTGCTAGCCTATTTGAAATGGTGAAAAATAATTTTTGGTTTTGAATTAATTTTCTGGGGTTTTAGTTTTATAATTTTTGGGGAAGATGGTGAAAAATAAAATTTTGAAAGTTTGGGAGTTAAATTAAAAATTAATTTTTTAAGTAACGAATACTAACGGCCAAGGAACCAAAATAGAAACGATTCTAAACGTAAGTGACCAGAATAATCGTTTTTGAATTTTGGTGACCAAAATAGAACACACCCTAAACGAAAGGGACCACTGGTGAAGATTACCCAAAATTTAATTGTTTTGTCAATTTTTCATTAAATACATAATAATTTGACTAAAGAGGAAATGTTGAGGACCAAATTTAGTTTTAAAAAACGAGGTCAAAATAATTAATAAAATATAAAGTATTAAAGGTTATATTTATCGTTATATATAATAAAATTTTGTTGACACTTAATATTTTTAAATATATTATATTATAATTGTCTATGTAGTAGATACAAAGATGGTTATAATTAGAATCACGTGTTGAATACTCCCAAATATTTAACACTTTAATTTGACACAATTCTGGGAGGTTCTGCGGTACGGCGCCTAGTATGCGGCTAATATACGGCGTAATCGGCTAGGGCGGTGACCGGTTAAAGATCATGTTTCCGGTAAAAGTTACCGATTATGTTGATCCGAATATCCATATAATCGGTAGCGCCGAATTTGTTGTAAGTTGGAGCGGATGGGGACTCGGACATTTGGACTATAACAAAACCGGTAAAATTACCGGTTATGTTGATCCGAATTTCAATATATTCGGTAGCGCCTAATTTGTTGTTTATTTCGAAAGTATCCATACTTGATAAATCATTATCGATACTTTTTGAATACCAATGTAACCGCGGTTGAAAAAAAATGTCGAAAATATCGATATTTTTTTAAGAGCGTGCACAAAAGAATCGGTACAATAAAAAAAATTCTACATAATCGGTTACATTATTAATTCATATAATCTAACCGGTAAATCTTACCGGATATATTGTTTGGTTTCGAAACGTTTTTTAAGAACGTGTGGAAAAGAATCGGTACAATAGAAAATATGAAAACATAACCGATTACATTATTAATTCATATAATGTAACCGGTAAATCTTTACCGGATTTATTGTTTGGTGTCGAAAGAATCGACACAATTCAAAAACGTATCGAAACTTTGGGGAATTGTATCGATTATATATATCATAATGATATAACCGGTTAAAAGTATCTATTCTCCGGATTTTTCCCACTCGCCTTTGTATTGGTTGCATTTACAGAAAACCTAAGAGAGGAGAGTATTTGAAATCGACCCGAGTTTGGTTGCTGTGAAATCGACCCGAGTTTGGTTGCATTTACAGAAAGCCTAATTTGTTGTATCAGAATCGAAAGGAAAGGTTTAGGGTTTGGGGACTTTGAAGTAAAAGGTATGTTCTCGAAACCCTAGTTTTTTGGTAATGTAGTATTGGGTAGTTGGGGATAATGTTTTGGGTTTAGTGATGTTGAAGTAAAATCAGAATTCGGATCGATATAGGTCAAAATTGTGTAAATATATTTAGGAAATAAATATCGGTACTTTGTTATGAGAACTTATCGGTAGAAATGAATAATGTCGGTAGAAATTATATATCGATACTTTTGTCAGAAAACTGAAGCGAGATGGGTTCTAAGGATCATGAAGATGTTGTTCAAGATGAGACTGAAATGATTCAAATGGAGGCGGAGAGAGTAGATAGGGAGGAAAATCCGAAGAAACCAAAGGGTGGATTTCTGTACTTCTAGTAAGTAGAAATTGTGAAATAATTAATCTGTAAATTGTAATTGGATGAAAGTATTTAAGAACATTTAAACTTTCCTATCATGACAGTATTGAAGAATTGCAGAGGATGAGGGATTGTGGGACTTACACTGTCGGTTCGGTATGTAAATTGAAATTATAGTGAATATATTGGAGGTTGAATATTTTGATTGTTTATGGTTTATGCATAATTTGCAGGTGAGAGACGTGGTGGTGAAAAAATGGTACACGATGAGTGAAACTGAGAAGCAACCATTCAACATGTTGTCTCTAATTGCTAGAGAAAACTATGGGGCGAAGAAGAAGAAGAAGAAGGTATTCATTATAGTTGTAAATATTTTGATAAATGATATATAAAAACTCTGACATTATATGAATATTATTTACATAGGAAGTGTCGACTAGGTGTAGCATAAAACGAGTGCACCACATAGTAGAGGAGTTGAAAGCGTAGGGTAAATCAAATCTGTTGGAAGAAATGGGGTTTGGATCTCTTATTGGGATTCAGGACCGACCAATTCGGAGGGAATTGTGTCGGTTGTTGATGGGAGATTTTAATTTGCAGAAGTGTGATGTGCGATACGGAAAATATTCATTTCATTTTAGTGTCCGAATTGTTGAAGCCGTATTGGGGCTACAAAATAAAGGCCAGAGTGTGGATGAAGTTATAAAGAGGGAGGATTGGAAATTACTTGTGCAGAAGTATGGCCTAACGTCTAATGTGTCATTTGCTACACTTGAGGACGAAATAAAAAGCGACAAGTATGAAGGGGATGATCTGAAGGCCCGGGTACTATTGTACATTGTCGGAGTATTCCTTTGTCCAACGGGTGATTCATCCCCGAGCAAGGATAGTATGAAGTTATTGTGCGACTCCGGGTTTAGAGGTGAATTAAATTGGGCTTCATATGTGTATGACAAATTAATTGATGCAATCAAGACTTTTCAAAAGTCCAAAAACCCCTCATACCTCAAAAGATGCATTGCTGTCTTAGAGGTAAACGAGTTGAATATTGGTATTGGTTTAGAAAACTTTGTAAGTAGTTATTATAGAAAATGATAAAGTTTATAGAAAATGCAGGTTGCATTGTATGATTTTTGGTCAGATTCTTCTTGTGTGCCGACATTATAAAAAACCGGAGTGGCACACATCACTGCCTGGGGCAAGGAAGAAGTTGTTCGAGTTATGGCAAAGTTAAAGTTGGAATTACCGAAAAAGAAGGTTATGGTAATTTCAGTATTTATAGATTACTAAGTACTTAAAAAAGAAAGATTCTCTAATAATGTTGTTTATTTGTGAAGGTTGGCGAGGAGGAAGAGGAGGAAGAGGAGAAGGTAGAATATAAGGTGAAAGTGAATGAAGGGGGAAGTAAAATTGACATATTGATTGCTGAGTTGGCGGAGGTTAAAAAACTCGTTTCTGATTGTTTGCAAAGACAATCCAGAATCGAACAGGCTATTGATAGCTTAAAGGGGGAAGTAGGGGAAAAGTGTAATGGTTTTGTTAAACAAGTGGTGGAATTGAGGGGTGAGTTAAAGGGGATACATTTAATTCCTGAAATAAACAAAAAATTGGATGAGGGGATACATTTAAGTCCTGAAATAAACAAAAAATTTGATGATGGGATACATTTAAGTCCTGAAATAAACAAAAAGAGGAGTTATGTTGAGGCAAAATATGATGAACTTATAAAAAATGATGAAGAAAATGTAGAAGAATTGAGTAAGATGGTGGAGGAAAATATAAGAGAGGTCCACCATGAAGATACGAGGACATCAGGTCATGCAATACATGTAGAGCTCGATTCAGGGTGTCCTGCACCAAAGAAGCAGAAGACTAAAAAGGTAAAATGAATAATACAAATGACATCCATTTTGATTATTGTGTTGTGGCTAATATCTATTGATATATCGTAGGTTACAAAGGTCAAAATACCAAGTGGAATTGATGACGTCGAGGCTGCGATGTGTGATTATGTATGGAATAGTGGATTGTTAGAACCATCGTAAGTTATATATATTGCTTTGCGAGTGATATTTATATAAATGTGGGAAAAATTAATACAAAAAATTGCTTCTATAGAGATGTTATCCTAGATTACGGGCTCGAACACGGCACAGTAGGCGACCTTGGCTGCTTAAAACCCGGGGAATGGCTAATAAGTCCGATTATTAATTTGAAAGGCTGGTTGTTGGGTTACGATTCGATGAGGAAAAGTTCAGCGAAGCGGAAGATTTGCTATCTACCATCCGAATTTGTGGTAAGTTACATTTTTACACATTTTCGTGTCCAATTTGGTCATGGCTGGTCAATTAATGGAGATTGTTTTTTAAAATATAGAGCGCGTTCATAATGGACGGTCAAAATGCACCGTTTCTTATAAAGTCCTATTCTAGAACATTGATGGGCCATAATAAATTCACCGATTGTGACATGGTAAGATATTTTTGCGTACATGTTGTTAAGTATTTAAATAATAACAATATATGTTCTAATATCTTGTGTGACAATTGTTGTAGATCTTCATGCCAATAAACGATTCGAATAATCATTGGTGTCTCTTGGTGTTGGATATGGTTGATCGTGTAGCATCGTTTCTTGATAGTCTACATAGATCTCCCCAGCACAAGACTAGAGTGGAGCAAACCAAGAAAACAGTATGTGTCGATACATTTTGTAATTTATAATGCATAAATTCTTCGTAATCTAATTTTAAAATTTTTTGACGCAGTTGGAATGTTTACATAAATTTAGTGAGGACGAGGAGTTTTGTGCCCAATTTGGGAAGATTAAGGTACCACCGAGGGATTTAAAATTCGTGGTCCGTAAGACGAAGGTGCAAACGAACGGACATGATTGCGGAATGTATGTGGTCATGTGGATGGAAGCTATTTCTGAAGGGAGGTCACCGGATGATTTGGTAAGTGGTCCGAAAAGGACTTCATTTTTAAAAACATTTGGCACTGACATTCACTCCTAATTTGTATGTAGGTTGTTGGGGATTTTGATCGTCCGAGAGTTTTAAACGATCTCATAAATCACGATTGTAATAGAAGTAGAGCGAAGTTCACAACTGCTTGCCTGGGACGTATGAAAAAATAATTATGTTACCATAATTTTTCCCACTATGTAAATGATGATATCATAGTTAGTTTGATGTAAATTATGTTAACATATTAGCTTACTCTTGTAAAAATATCATACTTATTTTCCTTTAGGAAACAATTGTCGATACTCTTGTAAAAATATCGAAACTTTTATACGAAATATATGTATCCTTAGATTAACAATCTCCTTTAAAATCGATAGTTTTTTCCCTTCATTATTAAATTATCGAAACCTTTTGACACAGACGGACTGCCATAGCTTACTAGAATTAAAGTGTCGATACTTTTCTGCCGCAATGAGTAAAAATATCGAAACTTTTATACGAAATATATGTATCCTTAGAGTAACAATCCCCGACAAAATCGATACTTTTTTTTCCTTCATTATTAAATTATCGATACTTTTTGACACAAACTGACTTGCTTAGCTTACTGGAATTAAAGTGTCGATACTTTTCTGCCGCAATGAGTAAAAATATCGAAACTTTTATACGAAATATATGTATCCTTAGAATAACAATCCCCGACAAAATCAATACTTTGTTTCCTTCGTTATTAAATTATCGATACTTATAATCTAAATCAGAAATTTAGGCGGGATTTCTATTTAAACCAGCACTTAACTTAAATCAAACATCCATTTAGGAATTTTATCGATACTATTGCAGAGATCTCTTCAACTCCAACGACGATTACCACCGTTCAGAGAAATTGCACCGTTCAACCTGGGTAAAATCAACACCGACGAGGACGATTACTACGATCATATTTACATGTTAGTAAAAGTGACTAATTTTGCGTACTTTAGGGTTAGGGTTTTGCACGATTATGGAGTAACCGATCCTCTTCTGCATATAACAGTTGTAATGGCACCCAAAAAAGGGGCACTCAAACGGAAGAGAGCTTCTGCTTCGAAGACAAAGTCATCTTTTAAATCAAGGTCTGCTAGTCAAGTAAGTTCAAGTTCTTCTGAAGAAAATTTGTCTTTTGAATCGCAAAACTTTAGAAGCATCGATGACAAACTGACATATGATAGCAATTTCAAAACAAGGAAGATTCGTCCAGAACGTGTTATTGACTTGAACTTCTTCTTCGATGAAAAAAACAAATTTGGGTTTAAAGATACATTTACAGATTGGGGGTGGCTTGAACTGCTTGGTGTAGAACCAAAATATTACCCCAATCTTGTTAGAGTTTTCTATAGCAATGCAAAATTAGACCGGCAGCCTGGTACGGGAAAAATATTAGGATTTACGACTCATGTCATGGGTAAGGACATATATATAGATGCATCATCTATTGCTGCTGGTATAGGAGTGAAGAATGTAGGAGATTCCGATGAACATGTTTTAGATCCTACCATGAAACGTGTGGATCGGAATACTCCCACTCGCCTTGGTGCGGAGGGCAGATTGTTCCACTTTCTTGTCAGTTGGTTTCTTCGGCCGTCCGGTGGGAAATTTTCACAAATTCGAGATATTGATTACTGGTGGTTGTCTAAATATGAATCAAGAACCGCTCCAAACATAGCAAAACTGATATATGAGACAATTCTACATATAGTGAAGAAGGGTGCTTCCATTACAACCTCACTACCATATGGATGCATAATTTGCCATATATTGAGGAAGGAAGGAGTGCAATTCAATCTTGACTACCTTCTTCGACTATCCAGGAAGATCGACATGATTACCTTGACAAAAGCGGGATACGATTTTATTGAAAATGTCGGTTGGATAAACAAATGTGTAATTGGAGCGGAACAAGGCAACGACCAAGTGGAGAACGTTGAAGCAGAACATCACGAGCGGATGCAAGAAGATGAGATCGAATGGGTGATTACCATGAAGTCAGTGATGGATTACATGGTTCATTTCCGCGAGCATATGGATGCTCGTTTTGGCGATATTAATGACCAAATCAGCCAAATGCGAGCAGATATTTCCTCACTTCGTACTGACTTCTCCAACTTCCGTAATCAATGGCTTCAAAGCAAATACAAACCCATAGGTAAAATAACCTTTCAATTTACAATTGACATTCGGTTATTTGACTATTGACATGCTTATAACAGAAGTGGACAATCCAGTGGTGCGTGAAGATGATAATACGGTGCCTGAAGAGGAGAATGATGAAGAGGTAGGCAGTTCAGATGAGGATGACAGTGAAGACCCCAACAGATATATTATTTCTGTAACACAGAACAAAAAACTTGTCATTTTTGATGTCAACGGAGTCCTTGCATATTATACAAAACAAACTCCCAGAGGTAATTAAATGTTTGCAAATCTGTTTACGGCTATAAAGAAAAGAATTATGTTTAATTTCCTTTCATGTTGTAGATGTTAAACTGAGGCCAGGTGTAGAAGAATTTATGCAATTTTGTTTAGAGAATTTTGTTGTTGGAATATGGTCATCGAAGTTGAGGTAAGCACCGTTATGATTAAAATTGTTAACATTTCATGTTGACCTCTTAAATAATTTGAAGTTTATCGTGGTAATTGTTCACGATTGCAGGCATAACATTGACCTTGCTCTTACCAAACTACCCGTACAAAAAGAACGATATTTTTTCATTTGGGTAAGATGCTTCTTACATATTGGTAATTGAATTTGTTATGATTCTTACATATTGGTGCTTTACAAGTTACTATTAACAGGATCAAACAAAGTGCATACAAGAAGAGGAATACACCTTCTGCAAAGACTTGCATCAAGTTTGGAATGAGTATCCTCAATTCAAAGAGGAGAATACACTGTTGGTGGATGATTCTTCCGAGAAAATGAGGCATAATCCAGTGAGTAATATTTTTTACATTCAATTTATTAATAACGTAATATGCTATTATTTTGTTAATTTATCTTTTCTTTATAGGAATACAGCTACATATGTCCGCCTCCCTATAACCAATCATCTTCCAACGACAATGCGTTAGGTATGACAGTTACATTTGTGACTAATTCCATTGGTTTATTTATATATTGAAGATGTTGACAGGAGAGTCTGCTAATTTGGGTTATTTTTATATATCCACAGAAAAGGGCGGAAGCATCCGAGAATTTTTCGAAAAGTTGGCGAATGACCAGAGTACTGTACCCGAATTTGTAAAAAATAACTCTTTACACATTTGAATGTTATATCATAATGTTGTATGTAGTCACCATGTCTGTTGATGGGAACTTGCTGTATTCCAAATGTCCTCGTTGCCCTGAGACATAAAGAAGTGATTGATATTAAAATTAACCATAAACAAACACTTGAAGACAATATGTTGTAGAATAGATATAGTAACTTACATTATAATCCTCATCTGCGGGGCCGTAGGACCATTCCGCATCGTTAGCAAAAAATTCAGTCGAGGTAGGTTGTGTAAAAGAATCCAGACCCAGCTTTAATTTAGGACACGTTACTCTGTTATGTCCCTCATTATTGCAGAAAGAGCAACTCCTACTTTTCTTCTGGACGATCTTCTTTTGGACAACTTTTCTCTTTCCTTGTCTTCGTTTAGGGTCGCCAACGCGAACTCCATTATCAACATTTCTTCGTTTACTTGAATCTTTCAAACCGAACAAGTGTTCAAATTCGGCAGTTAGTCTTTTCACCTCATCTCTTGCGGTTATGAAAGATGCATCTGTCTTTGATGCAATGTAGCACAAACGACTTGACGTTGCACGTAGGGCCGCGAACCGTGCCATTTGCATAACTTCAGGTGCTACATTGAAGTCAAGGAAACTTGGTGCAGCAGCCTTCGCCTCCTTCGTTCATCGAGTTAGAATCAACGACTTTGGAATACATGTGTAATCCAAGTGCTTCAGAACATGCAGTTGATGGCAACATGGAATTCCTACAGTCTCAAACTTCCTACACGAGCATGTGACGGTTTCCGAGACAACATCAAAAGATACGTCAAATCTAATGTTCTTTTCCTTGTACTTTGACAACAAAATGTAGAGAGTCATCTGATAAGGACTGAATTTTTTCGTCAATCCGGTACAAAGTCTCCTCTTGAAGTTCTTCTTGGAAGAAACCAAATGATGCTCGCGTATAAATTTGACCAGCATGGCTTTCTAGGTCTGTGAGTTTAGTGATCTGGTAGGGCGTTGTCTACGAACTTAAGCAATCTGCTTCCAACTCGTTGATACGAATTTTACCAATAGTTTGTTCAATTGTACGAACTACGTCTACATATGTCTTCTTCTTTATCAGGGCACGTCCGAGTGCAGCATTCAAGGACTCGCTTCTTTGTGTGGATCACAAATTGGCAAAGAAATGACCCGTTTGATATGCTTGAGCCTGTAAGTTCCGAGTATTTCCCTTCTCTATCACCCATGGATGGTTTTCGACGTTGAATTCGGAAATCACCCTAGACCATTCTCTATCAAATTCGCTGGTTGTACACCACGAACTCATACATCTATTAAATGCTGTGCTAAATTTGCTGTCACCAATGTTAGCTTGTACATTGCGAGATAGATGCCAGGAACATAATCTGTGCTTAGCATAAGGGAAAACACATTTGATAGCCCTCTGCATTGCCCTATCCCCGTCTGTCACAACTGAAAGAGGCGCTTTATTCAGCATGGCTTGTAGAAAATTTCGCAGCACCCACTCGAACGATTGAGTCGTTTCGTCAGCTATGATCGCAGTAGCAAAAACTATTGTGCTATGGTGATGATTGACACCGACAATAGGCAAAATTGGTCGTGCATAGTAATTACCTTTGTAAGTTGTGTCGAAGGCAATAACATCACCGAAGCAAGTGTAATCTGATCTCGATGTTGAATCAGACCAAATAAGATGCTGCAATGCCCCTGATTCATCTGTTGAGTATGTCATAAAAAACCCTGGATCATCATCTTTCTTGTACTCAAAGTAATCAAGGAGTGCATTCACATCCCCATTGACAAGCTCATTTGCTTTACCTCTATCAAGTGCATTGTACAGGTCTTTACTAGTAAATCCAACATTACGAAATCCCTCTGCCTGATTCATGAAATATTTCATTACCTTTGATGTCCCAACACCAACATCTTTCAACGCTGTTGCCTCAGCCACATCAGCCTCAGTCACACCTCTATTTGAATGCATAAATGGTGTCATAAGAGGTGTGCACAATGCATGATTATGTTCGTGGAAAGACTTACTTAGAACCCACTGATCTTTTGTTTTTGTTGCTGTGACAACGATTTTGGCCTTGCATCCTGTTCGTGTGACTGGCGTATGCGCACGTCGACGATTAACATTTTCGACTTTCGAACACCTAAACCCTTCTTTTGAACAACAAAATTCTTGTGTCTTCACATTCCCTTCGCCATCCAGCCGTGATGTTCCTCGACGTGCACTAAAACCTTGTTTCATTGCGTATTCCTTGTAAAAATTCCAAGCTTCCTCACGTGAAGAAAAGAGCTGACCTACCAACTGTTCCGAATCATCAACGGTCAACTTCTCATCTTGCAAATTCCCGCTACCATTAACATCGTTGGATGGAATATCTTCCATTTTCTTAAACACGATCGGTTGAAGTGGTCCAAACTTTTCCTGCACAGGACTTCTGTTGTGTTGCTTTCATTTTCAAGTACTAAATTCGGTAGGTGGTGGTGGTTGATGGTGGTTGAAAGCATTTAGAGCAATTTATTTCTTCCTTCCTACAAAGTTAACGTGCAATAAATTCTATTTTATTATCGATACATTTTTTCCCTCTACTGAAAAAGTTTCGATCCTGTTGTAAAATTCCATGATACATTACCAAATCTGCGCGAAAATATTGAATCTTTCTTTCCTTCACGATAAAATTTATCGATACTTTCAGAAACAATGAATTCTCATAGGTTACTGTAAATAAAGTTTCGATACAATTTTCCCCTTTCTGAAAATGTTTCGATACTGTTGTTAAATTCCCTGATACGTTACCGAATCTGCTCGAAAATATCGATTCTTTCTGTACAGGACGATAAAAATTATCGATACTTTCAGGCAACATTATTCCAACTTACTAAATATGTTTCTATACTATTGTAAAAAGAAAGTATTGTTAAATGAAATGCGAATTAAAGTTTTCATTCCAGTTAAATTTACTTATGTGGTGTTTTGCTTTCCTATAAATACCCACGAATTCCAACATCACTTACTCATTCCAAATTCTCTCTAAACACCGAGCCCAATCTTTGCTCACCTTATGGCAAAATTTCAGGCAACATTTTATTTTCTCGATACTTATTTTCAGTCAACAATCACCACCAAAATGTCACTGAAAGATTTAATACAATTGACAACAATCGAGGTTAGTAAACACGGCCACAAACAAATTTCTTCCATGGAATGTCGAATCCCAACACCGTCAGCAAACAAAACACACTACGTTATGAAGCTTACGAACGAAACAGACGTTCGTAACATGTATGACCGCCTCAATTCCGTCGGAGCTATAGACGTCGATTTACATGTTAAGTTTGACGACGTCAACGCCGGCGAAGGTAGTTCGTCTGCACTCGTACAACCTGATCCAAACACTGAACGCGCACCGTCTTCACCGGATGTTGATGCGGCTGCGGATGAGCTGCAACTTTTTATGTACAGGCGTAGACAAAGAAAACAACAGCTGATCGAAGAACTAAACCTAAGTTCAGACGTGTCCACTGACTACGATGATTCAGATTAACAATAAACTTCTGAAATTATCTTCCAATTATGTTATATGACGTCTTATTTCATCCTTTATCCCTTACTTGTCCACTGCCTCCAAATAAAATTTCGATACATTATTCCCCCTTTCTGAAAATGTTTCGATACTGTTGTTAAATTCCATCATACATTAGCGAATCTGCTCGAAACTATCGATAGTTTCTTAACGTTACGATACAAATACCGATACTTTAAGAAACAAAGGATTCACATAGCTTACTGGAAGAAAAAGTTTCGATACGTTTTCACCCTTTCAGTAAAAGTATCGATCATGTTCTAAGATTACATGCTACGTTAGCAAATAGGGTCAAAAATATCGAGACTTTACTCCTATTTGCAAACAATTATCGATACTTGTAATTCACATATGAATCCCCATTGCATACTGGAACCAAAGTTTCGATACGATTTACACACTATTAATAAAAAACCCGATACTTTTAAAAGAAAATCAATGTTTCGGTATGAATATCCTTCGAAAATATCGATGCTTTTACAAAAATATCGATAATTAACAAAAACTAAAGGCTTCCCATAGCTTAATGGGAACAAGATTTTCGAAACTTTTTTCCATGTTTTAATGAAATTATCGATAAGTTTGCAAAAACATTCATGTTCCCGGTATATTTTTACTGTATTCTTTATTCATTACATCAATGTATCCGGTTTATTATTACCGTTTTCATTATACACTTCTACAACTTTGCATTCCAGTGTTATGTCATTTCACTTGTATCACATGCACCGTTTACTGCTCCTCCTGTATAAAGCTGAAACCCTTAATCCCCACAACGAATCTGATTCTTCCTTTTCAGTATCGTGTCTTTTCACTTCTACCTCCCTGTATCACGCATGCACCATTTACTGCTCCTACTTCTCCACATTTACTTCTATAACCCCGGAAAACGAGGAGAAGAACGAATCTGATTCTACCTTTTCAGTTTCGCGTCTTTCCAATGTATCACATGCACCGTTCTGTTCATGTACCTTCTCCTCATTTATTTTTATAACCCGGGAAACGAGGAGAACGAACAAATCTCTGCCTTTTCAATCTCATGCATTATCACTTTCTCTCCCAAACGGAAATTGCCTATAAATTAACAACTCCTCTATTTGCTCTTCACAACATCTTCAATTTTATCTACTCAACCCTTTCCTTTGCTTTTATAATCAGTTCTCTTTCACAATCTTCTATTATAAAATGAGTTCAAGCAGAAGTTCGGGTAAAAATCATCCGTCTTTTGCAAAGAGGAAGATTGAATTCGACACATCATCAAACAGTGATGATGATTTCTATATTGATTCTGATTCTGATAATGACGAACAACTAAGCCACGAGGCATTGAAATCCAGCAAATGCTTCAGGAGTTTCTTCGAGGCATTCGATCGAATGAACTCTATCAACGACTCTACTACTCCATGGCGGTGTCCAGCATGCCACGGAGGTCCTGGTGCCTCTAAGTCATTTTCTGGCCTTCAGTCCCTACTCACCCATGCAAAAACCAAAGGAGGAGATAAGCTGAAACTTCATCGCCTCCTTGCTCAGTTGTTGGACGAGGAATTACGAAGAAGGGGTACTTCGGCCAGTCCTCAACCTCAACCTCAACGTCACGCTTCAGGCCAATGGCGTGGTCTGAGTAATGATGCTGCTATTGTCTCCCCCCCGCCTTCAAGCCACCAGGAAGCTCATCACCAAATACTCTGGCCACCCATGGTGATGATTAGGAACACACAAAATTATAGAGATGGAGATGGGAAGGTAGTTATATAACTTCTGAATTATGTTTTCATTAATATTATAATACTTAACTTCTTATTTCTTTAATTTTTTGCTTCAGTGGATTGGCATGGAAAACCAAGACCTTCTCAACACTTTCAGTTCCTATGGTGTTGTTGCCAAGGCTCGCCATTCATATGGTCCAGAAGGCCATCGTGGGATGAGCCTTTTGATTTTTGAGAGCACGGCAAGAGGTTATCTAGATGCTCAGCGTCTTCATAACCAGTTTGCTGCCCAAGGTTTCGGGTTAGATGCTTGGCAACGTCATGCTCCATCCCCTCCATCCAGCCAGCGCCAACTATATGGTTACATGGCTGAAAAAGAAGACATACACATCTTCAACCGCCATCTCCAAGGTTTTCTCAATCATTTTCTTCTATTATTAATAACAAGATAAACTTCTGCTCATACTTATGCAAAAAAAAATTGTTCATTAGGCAAGCAAAAGGTCAAGTTTGAGATGCGACCATATGCAGAGATGGTTGGACAGCAAGCTGGTGCTGGAACAAGTTCCATGGGTGGCAGGGGGACTTGAAGGGACAATGAATTCAGAATAAAGAAAAGATTGATGGTCTAATATTTATGTGCAGTTCAAAGACCGTGCCAGATTGTTTCCAATATCATAAAACTCTATTACATGATATTGGAAACAATACGGCTTGGTCTTTGCATTGCACATAAATATTAGAAGATCAATCTTTTGTTTCTTCTCAATTTCTTTTTATTTCTGTTGCCATCTCGTTTTGTAATCTTTTCCTTTTGTAATCTTTTCCTTTCTATCTGATGCACTAGTATTTTCTTGATTCTAATTCATATAAACGATTTAATAGAAGTTTCCATAATTTTTATAAAGTATCCATACTTTTTCGAAAGTATCCCTACCTCTCATAGAAGTATCCAAACATTTAATATAAGTATCCATATGTTTCATTTAAGTATCCATACTATCGACCCACAATTGAACCAGTTCCAATGTTTTTCTTAAATTATCGATAATATTGTATAAGGTATCGATTCTTATTGGCTACCCCTAGTACAACGTATATTGATAAAAAGTATCGATAAACTTTTCAAAAGTATGGATACTTTCGAAATCAACATATCCGGTACCAACATATATTGATAAAAAGTATCGATAAACTTTTCAAAAGTATGAATACTTTCGAAATCAACATATCCGGTACCGCGTTATCGAATACATTATATACCTTATAACAAATTAGACGCTACCGGTTTTGTTATGCCTGACCTTTTACTTAAATTTGCCGGTTACCATTATTTTATCATTTTTTAGTGGTTTTTACCGGAAAGATCATTTCATATCAACATATCCGGTACCGCTTTACCGGTTACATTATATACACAATCATGTTTCCGGTAACGCCGTATATTAGGCTGCCGCATGGTAGAAAAATCCCACAATTCTAACATTCTAACAAATAAGATTTGGTCAAAGTTAACCCTTGATTAATTGACAGAAAATTTGTTTGTTTAGCAGAGTTTACAAGCAGCTTTATCTGTTGCATTTAAAAAGTGCTATAACGTTTGTTAATGACCAGCTGGAAATTCTCTCTCCAATGCACCACAAAAAATCAAAAGAGATGGAAAATAAATATGAAATTATAGTATAGGATTATTGATTACTCATCTTCATTATCACATATTTCATACAAATTGCTCATTATTGAAAACGCATATAAGAGAGATAAGAGGGGGGAATTTCATTTGGGACAATTAATAAACTACTGATGAAGGAACCAACAACTGACAAGAGGGAGGGTAATTACAGCTTACAGGCAACTCCATCCGCATCCGCAAAAAGGAGAGATTTTACATCATCGTATTCATGCAGCATATCCAGCCTTTTGCTTCATTGCTTTTTGTTTAGCGAAGAAAGCTGACAGCACACTTCTGCTCCTAACAGGTGCGCGTATAATCTGACGGCTCGCGTTATCAAATGACCTGAATGCTGTCAAAGGTTTGGAACCCTCCAACTCCTGTGAAAAAATAACAGGGATTTTACATAAACATGCAAAGCAACAAAGCATATTGGAATAATATCCGCCACAGAAATTTCGAATTCATTCCTAGTGAATCATTTTGAATGGATAAAAACGTTTCAAATTCTAAAATTAACAAATACGATTGAACATTTTCCGGAAACGAAAAGCCTCACCGACTGATATACCAAAAGGAATTAAGATATCAGTTAAAGATAAATTCATCAACTCTAGTGTTAAGTGTTAACATAGAAGCATCAATTTAAAGGACGCAAAGCGTGTATGTGTTCTTGGTGATTTAAACATTACCCTTTGTATGATACCCAATGATGGCACCAGTGCATTAGAAGCAGGAAAAGGTGCTGCTGCAGACTTTGTCCTAGCATTATCTCCATTTTCTGCCAGAATTACAGTCAAAATACAAGTCTTATCATCTAAAGCCTTTTATTAACAATAATAAATGAGCAACTGTTCTAATATGCATACCCACTAATTGGAAAACCTCAGAAGCGGCATCAGAAGGTTTTGAGATTTCATTGCTGCAAGGTAAGCAATGTTAATAACTTCTTGCTCTCAGCTGAACATTAGAAGAACTACAATGGAAGGATATTTTCCATTCAAGCTTCAACTTTTAAGCCAAACTCACCTTGCTAAAGTTTGTGAAGTCCCTTTCAAGGTAGACTTGGTTTCTGAGGATAAGTGCCACGAAAGAGTTTTTGATGCAGGAGTATCTATAGTTAAAAACATTTATTCAGTACACGAAACTTGCCTTCTATAAGAAAGTATATTGCAACAATGCAGAAAACAACTAAAATTACAAGAGTTCCTGCCAGCTAAGAAACACTATACCTGAAGGCTGAAGACGAGAATTAGCCTGAAAATAGTTTTGCCTAGCATCTGTCGGTAGCTGAGGAGTAAAATGTACCTTCTTGCTGACAGAATCTGGATTAGAGAAAATTGCAGTGGAAGAGAAGCAAAAAAATAGGACAAAAAGGAAAATGAGAAAACATACGAAACTTCAACCCACTAATTAGCTTCTATCAACTATTCTTACTCGGTAAAGTGTAGTGCTTGTGATGCCTTGGGATAAATGCCAATAACTGCTGCTGCCTGAGACCTTCTTTATCCGTGAATGTTTGGCAAGTAAGAAGTTTCTGATATTAACAAACTTAAATTAGTCAAGGCCTTCCATTCCATATATTTCTTGTCCTAGCATATTAAACCAGAGAAGTACAAAGAGATTACCTGATCTAAATAAGATGCTTTTAGCTCTATGGTTGACACTTCCAATGCTTGCTGCTCAAGAAGATCAGTTAACTTGTAAGCCACAGTGCCGAGATGATCAACAGCATTAACAATAGCGCGTACAGCATAATCTTTCAGGTTGTCCAGTACCCTAACAAAAGTATCCCACAAAGAAAAAGTGGCAATATGAGAAGAGAACAATGGAAGTAAACCAAACACAATCAAATGCATAAAAAATCACATTGGCATTATGTGCAAATCAATCTAGTTCTGAAGTCAATCATGAAAATGAAATGACTGTTACACAACCAATGAAGGAACTAAGCAGGTCTTAAAGTAAAATAGGCAGTCTTACATCTGCTTCTGCTCATTCTGGAGATAAGACTTTTCGCAGTATTCTGCAGCTGAATAAAGCTGTGGCCTTAAGTTCTTGAGCTCCTATAAAAAGACAATTGATTAGTATAACAATGAAATGCTGGAAAGTTTCAAAATGCATGAGCTCAAAAATTAGCAAACCATATAGAAGTCTCAACTTTTGCAGATATAGCATTCAGAATTCAGATGCACGGACTTCCTAATATGATATTCTAACATTGTAGCACATAATGGACTCGAAAAGAGCTTTCCCATTGCCTCATTCAATTCAATTCGCTTTATGCTTCACCGATACTACGGCTCAGATTCATTAATGGAAATCAATCAAGCACAATAACAGTCTATATCTAACTTACCATAGATTCATCCATTGCTAGGACTCTTTTTTTTTTTATCATAATCCATTGCTAGGACTCTACTTTCTATCTTTGGAAGCTCATAAATGCTAAGATCCACCGATACTAAACCGTGAAGTCGACGCCAAAATAAATATTAATTAAAAAAACGAAAACACATGTAATTTCTTATTCATGTCATTTTCTCCCCCCTACATTTCCCGTCAGCAATCAAGCAGTGACTTCTAAAGTCAACTAAAAAAACAAAAACAAAATCAAACTTAGAAAGAAATCCAGATCTGATCCAAAAAAACAGAAACTAGTGGTGGAGAAATAAACCTGCAAAGCTTTAACGAAGCTCTTGCTACGCTTCATGGAGACCTCGTCGAAGGTCATGGCAGGGTTATCAGGCCTGTGTAACTCCACCTCCATTAAGTCACCTTCTCTTGTTAAATATCGAGATTCAAAATCTCGAACCACTAAACCCTCAGGAAACGAAAATTGAAGAATTGCAGAACCGAAGTAGTAAGAAAGAGATTAAGAAGAGGATTTGGAGGATAATAGCTAAACCTAGAGAAACTTGAGAGAGATAAAAATTTAAAACTGAAACAGAGGAAGGAAAAGTGGAAGCGATTCCAGAGAAATGTTGGAGAAATCTGGAGTTAATACTTAATAGTTAATAGTAGCAAGGGAAATTGACTTTCCACCCAGAGAAACAGAAGAGAGCGTTACTGTTGCATTTAATTCCCAAGTGGTCGACACTTGACTCACTTCACTCCATCCGTTTCGGTGATTCCAACTCATTATTTTTAGTTTTTTTAACTTTTTATGGGCCATCTAGATTCTCTGTTTCGGGTTGTTATTCTCCCCTCTCTTTGTTTTTAATACATATAAACTACACTAAATACCATTAAATTTTAGGGTAAACAACTTCATTGACCACCATATTTTTAATAAAGTTGCGATTTGACCACGTTACTTTTTTTCAAAGCAATTAAACCACCAAATTATTTAAATGGTATTAATGTGACCACCCGCCGTTAAAACCTAAAGGAGGGAGTGATGTGGCAGATAGTAAAAATTTGTATAATTATATATTTAGTCCTCATTACTTATTGGAAGACTTTTCCATTTATATTTAATTTAATAAATTTATTTTCATCCCCCAATCAGGTGGTGACACGTGTCACCTAATTGAAGGATGAAAATAAATAAAACAAAACTGGTATATGCTCCCAGCGTGAATCAAACCTGGGTAACCTGGGGATGAAACCGCATGGCAAAGCCATTAGACCAAAGCCATTTTTTAATGCAAAGTGCATTTAATTAATATAAATCATACTTGGTTCTTTATGCCAAGGAAAAATAAATAAATGTGGATTAACGAGATTCGAACATGACACGCTTATAATGCATAAAAACCAATGAAATAAATCTAATAATTAAATTAAATTTAACAACATTTTGTATATATTTTAAAATATAGTTAGTGCACACTTTAAAATAAAATTAGTTTTAAGAGTTTTGTATTTTTAAACTAAATTTAATATATATTTTTTCGCGTTTATTTTTATAATTTCACGTATGTAATCGTTGAATTGATTTTTAACTTAAATTATAATTTTTATATTTATTAAAATTTTAATTTAATTAATATATATATATATATATATGAAATTATATTACAACTTTAAAATTTAAGTCTATATTAAATTTATTTAGTGAATACAAACTTACAAACATAATTGAAATGAATTGATATAATTTTAAATTATAATTTGATTATTAGATTTATTTCATTGGATTAGATGTTTTTATGCATTATAAGCGCGCCATGTTCGAATCTCGTTAATCTACATTTATTTACTTTTCCTTGGCATAAAGAAACAAGTATGACTTATATTAATTAGGGAAAACTACACCAGTGACCACCGAAGATATTGGGGATACCTATTTGAACCACCGAACTAAAAAAAACGTCAATCACACCACCAAACTTATTAAATCGACCTATTTGAACCACCCTCCGTTAAAAAAATAACGTCAAGGCTGAGTTGGCTGTTAAAAAGTTAACGGCAAGACTGACTGGGTTTCCATCATTTTCATCACCAAACCAACCATGAACAACTCTAGCTCAAGTTCTTCCCATAACCAAACAAGTGAAACAGACCAGAAATCCATGGCAAACAAGCGTTACCTCCCTCTTTTGTTACTCAACTACGCCTTCCTCTTCATTGGTTCTTTGTCTTCAAGCTTGCTCTCCAAGTATTACTTCAACCACAAAGGCTCGAGCAGATGGGTTTCAACCTGGGTTCAATCTGCTGGGTTTCCTCTACTCATAATCCCCATTCTTTTTCCTTACAATGTTTTCAAATCAACTCAACGTAAACCCTTCACTCGTTTCACTCCCAAGATTCTGGTCTTGTTTTGCCATCTGTGTCTCGACACACTCTGCAAGTGCTGGAACGTCCGAACCAAGGCCTGAATTGTGTCATTTTGTTAACACTATCTTCTGTGTTACTATCCTTGGAATCCAGCAACGACAAACCCCATGATTTAACTCGAGCCAAGTACTTCGTCGGGTTCTTTTCAACCATCGGTGCAGGGCTGCTTTTCGCGCTGTATCTTCCTGTTACGGAGATGGTGTACAAGAAGGTGTATTGTTATGCAATGGTGATGGAAATGCAGCTGGTGATGGAGGTTGCGGCGACGGTTTTGGCGACTGTCGGGATGGCGTTCCACGGTAGGTTTGCGGAGATGAAGAGGGAAGCGGATGAAGTGTTTGATAAAAAGCACAAGAGTGGATGGATTGAGAAAAATCTGGGTGTTGGCTGTTAATGTTAGAGACATTTCTACTATTTGAACCACTCTCCATTTTTCTTCCTTCCTTGCTTCCCTTTGCTGCAATTTCTTCTTCTGCCGTTGGAGGTTTGGAAGATTGGTTGAAAGAAAAAAACATTACTCACTATCAATTAGGGCTCTGTTAAATAAAACAATCAATTTAAGGAAATTACCCAAATGTCCTAGGCTTATCTGGCAATATGTCTCCAACAAGGCATTAAAAAAATTGAAGTAGTATGCCAACTCAGCCTTGCCGTTATTTTTTTAATGGAGGGTGGTTCAAATAGGTCGATTTAATAAGTTTGGTGGTGTGATTGACGTTTTTTTAGTTCGGTGGTTCAAATAGGTATCCCCAATATCTTCGGTGGTCACTGGTGTAGTTTTCTCAATTAATTATTTGCATTTTGTATCACAAAAATGGCTTTGGCCTAGTGGCTTTGCCATGTGTTTTCTTTCATTGGTTACCCAAGTTCAATTCACGCTGGGAGCATATACCTAGTTTTGTACCATTTATTTTCATCATTCAATCAGGTAACACATGTCACCACCTAATTAAATAATTTATTTATTTTATTAAATTAAAATTAGGACTAAATGTGTAATTATACGAATTTTTACTAACTGCCACGTCACTCCCTCCGTTAGGTTTTAACAGCTGGTGGTCACATTGATACCATTTAAATAGTTTGGTGGTTTAATTTCTTTGAAAAAAGTAATGTGATCAAATCGCGACTTTATCAAAAGTATGGTGGTCAATAAAGTAGTTTATTCTAAATTTTAATGTGTATAAAGGTATTATTGAACTGTAAACAATATTATTAATAGCCAGTTATATATAAAACGTCGTCATTTTGATGTAATTGTTTTAAGGCTTAACCGTCAAATAGGTGTCTAGACTATACCCTTTTTTCCAGTTAGATGCCCAAACTATTTTTCGGGCCAACTAGGTGCCTAACATTTTATTCCGTAACCTATTTAAGGTTCGCTGTTAATTTTTTCCGTTAAAAGACACGTGTCACGTCCAGAAAAATCTGACTACTCCCGTAGTCCCAAACCCTTAAACCCCCCAAATCTGACTACTCCCGCAGCCGTCGGCCGCTTTGCTGGCGACGAAATGAAGCGCCCTCCCCTCGCCAAACAATCCCACATCGTTCGTCTCCCTTCTTGCAGTCGTTCGTCGTGAATCGTTCGAAAGAAACATTTGTTAATTTCGTATATTCGCACGACGTTGGTTGATTTCCTGTGCCAGAATGGTGGGGGAAACGGGCGTGATGGTCCGAAGACTAATTTGGTGGGCGGCGGCGTGACAATCGGCGTCGAAATCAACCTAAATCGAGATTTAGATTTTGGGGGTTTAGGCTTTTTGGAATTTGGGGTTGTTTTGTAAAATCTGGAAAATTTAAAGATTTTTTGAAAATTAATTTTATTTATTTATTTTTAATATAATTTTAGATTTTTCTGGAGGTGACACGTGTCTTTTAATGGAAAAAATTAACGGCGAACCTTAAATGGGTTACGAAATGAAATGTTAGGCATCTAGTTGGCCCAAAAATAGTTTAGGCACCTAACTAGAAAAAAAGGCATAGTTCGAGCACCTATTTGACGGTTAAGCCTTGTTTTAATGCTTAAAAAAATTAAAATGACGAAATTTTGTTAAAGGAAAATTAAGAAAATGTTGTATTTAGGGGCTCAAATCAAGAATATCTTAGATAAACGGTTGGAACCAAACCACTATGCTGACTTTAAGACTTGATATAATTTCAACGCAAATAATATATAAATAAAACTACAGTTGAACTTAATTTCATTTATCTCATGCTATAGTTTTATAATATTTATAATATAATTCTATAAATATATTAACTTTATACATAAATATTACTTATAATTTATATTAAAAAACAAAATATTATTTATAATATATATAACTAAACCTCAAACTCCAAATCTCAAATCCTAGACCCTATACATATGACTAAAATCTAAACCTTAAACTCCAAAATTAAAATAATTTTATAATTTATATTACAAATCCTAATATATATTATAAATAATATTTTAATTTTAGGGTTTAGGATTTGGGATTTGTGCTTTAAGATTTAGTTATATATATGGTTAGGGTTTGGGGCTTAGAGTTTAGAGTTTATGGTTGCGAGTTGAGATTTGTGGTTTATTATTTAGTTATATATGGGGTTTGGAGTTTATGGTTTGAGATTTTGAATTTATGGTATAAAATTTAGTTATATATATTGTAAATAATATTTTAGTTTTTTAATATAAATTATAAGTAATATTTATTTTTAAAATTAATATATTTATAAAATAATATTATAAACATTATAAAATTATATCATAAGATAAATGAAATTAAGTTCAACTACAGTTTTATTTATATATTATTTGCGTTGAATTTATATCAAGTATTTATGATGGCTTGATTGTTTGGTTTCAATCAGGGACGAATGTATGTATACTATGGGAGGGGCGCTTGCCCTCCCAATTTTTTTTGGTATAATGGTATTTGGGGTCCTATTAGTTTGACTAGCAGTCAAAGAAGGTCTTTGCCCCTTTTATTTTTTTAAATTTGAAGGCTTAATAGACCTTTGTCCCTCTCAATTTTTGATCCTCGATTCATCCTTGGTTTCAACCTTTCATCTAAAAGGTTCTTGGTTCGAGCCTCCTTAAGTGCAAGGTTTTCCTAATTTTTCTCTAACAAAACGACATCGTTTTGACCTATCTTAGGTATCAAATAAACTATACCAAAACGACACTGTTTCGCATTTAACAAACCGTTTTAGATTAACAGTGAAATGCTTGAATTGGAGCAAAAAACAACTATGTTTGGCAATTAGCGGATAACTGATAGCGGATTACATTAGCTGATAGCGGATTACATTAGTTGATAGTTGATTGCATTAGCTGATTTGACTAGCATATTGTATTAGCTGATTGTATAAAAGTGTGTGGTAAAATTAACTTATAGTTGTTTGATTATTTAAACAAGAAAAATGGCACGTAAGGACATGATTATATTCGAAACTTATTTGAATAGTATATTAGTTATCAATATTTTGTATATATTAATATTAATTAGATTATGAAAAATAATTTTTAGTATAATATTACTAAGCATACTTGAAGGATCTATATATTAATTTATTATTTATATAATTATTTTAATATAATTTAATTAATTATTAATAATATACATATATAGTGTGAGAATAAAAAAAAAGTATTAGTTTACAAATGTCACAATGTAAATACGTGAGGTTGAAGAATTAAAATAAAAATGATTAAATTTAGGTTATTTGGAAATTTTTAATAATTGTTAAGGATAAAAAGGTCTTTATAACTCTTATGTTAAAACCTTTAATTTCAAAACAGTCCTATTAGCAGATTTTTCAAAATTAGAGGTTTCATCCCAATCCGTTATTTCAATCTACTCTTTACCAAACATCTAAATTAGCGGATTTGACAAGTCAAACCTCGAATTTTGGCTTAAACCTCTCTCTACCAAACAAGACCAAAGTTCAATAGAATAATAGCATCGTAAAACAAAATTTAATGGTATAATATTATTATTTTATAATTTAATGGTATTTTCGATACACATATTAAAATCTAATAATATTTCGTATAGTTTACCCAATTTAAATGTTAATCAATATTTCTATCTAATACTTAATGCAATCATGATTTCATTTAAGTTTAATTATAATATTATATTGGTGCTTATATAAGTTTTGTTGTTTGAAAATTATAATTATTGTATATTTTTAGTGAGTTTGATAAAAAAATATATTAACTATGTTTTTTCATACGAATCTACATACCAAATAATTAATTTTGTGTCTCGAATTTGCTTGTCACTAAATCAAACATTAAAATTTATAAATCATTTAAGAAAACATTTATTTCTTCATGTGAAATTAGATATGTTGTGATATATTTTTGCATTTACAATTAAATGTAGTAATTTAATATCTCTATTGTATAATTTGGTTCACATTAGTCTATCTACTATTAAATTAATGATTTTAGCCTTTGTATTTGTAATAATCCAATTAGTCTAAAAATTTTACAAAGTTAACATTTATTGTTTAAAAATGATAATTTTGTTACAATAGAGCGATAATAAATATTTCTCATGTAAATGTCGCGATTTAAACTTACATAAGGTAGAAGTGAATGAACATATTTAGCCGTTCGACTAATTAAAGAAATTCAAATGTCAACTATTATTTAACATTGTTAGTGTTGCTGTTTTTTATAACTTTTATAGTTATGCATAGGGATGGGAATATAATTCGAATCAAATTCGATCCGAAGAAAAAAAATTGATCTAAATTTGATCGAAAAAAGTCTGAATCCAAATCTAAAAAAAGGTTGGAGTGCTAATAGGAGGTGGATCGAATATGGACATTGCCATGATTTGATCCAAATCCGATCTAAATCTATATCCTATCCGAGTCCGATCCATATATGAATCAGAATAAAAATATTTAAAACTCTTAGATTAAATATATATATATATATATTGTAATCTTAATTAAATTGAATTGAGATTATTGTAACCCCTCGTCCCGGGCTAGACGACAGACCGGTCCGAGCAGGTTACACGGGGAAAACCGAAGCGAAACCCGTTAAGGCTCCACTTCGATTAGCAACCTTAATTTTTTTTCATTGATTATCTTGTCTAAACGTATCATTTAGTCCTATGTGAGAAACGACAGCGAAAAAGATAGGGGAAAAGATACAAACGAGGCGTAAGGTAATATAAATTTACCGAGTGACATGTTATCTCCAATTGTTTGCATTCGAAGCCAAAACAATTCATAAACGATGCATACAAGGCTCACAAGAAAGCTTACGACAAACGAGACTAAAACCCAACATCCGAGAACCCTTAAAGATGCCAAAAGCCCAATTTACATGCCTGTGTTTCGAAACAGGCTTGCCCGTTTCGATACACGGGCTCCAGTTTAAAAGCCAGACCAGACCGTACCGATACGGTCCACTCTGTTCCGGTACGAGGGTCTCCAGTAACAAAGCATTTTGAAATAGGTTCCGAAACAAGCCTTCACAGAGGCAAACCGTATCGAAACGCGTACCGGAACTGGCACTCACAATGTCCAATCATATCAAAACGGCACCACCCCCATTTCGATACGAGTATCCTTAGAGCTACACCCGTTCTGAAACCACTACACGCGTTTCGAAACACCTACACTCTGTGTGACCCTATAGACAAATTTCTGCATCTCCAAGTGTTCCCAAACATCCCCCAATTCATCAAGAATCATGAAATATCAAACATACACATAATCTATAGGCAATACATCCTACTATAAACATGATCAACCATAGAGCATACATAACAAGGCCATTCATTTAAAGAAACATGCATCCATAACACATAACATAAATGTAGAACTAATGTTTTGATTTAATAATTGAAAAATGTTTTGGACTAATTTGAAAAGAATTTAAAACTTGCTTTTAAGTCCAAACAACTTGAAATTATGTTTGAGATATTTTAGAGGGTTTTTGGCAATGTTTTTACTAATTTTAAAGAGCCAAACTAGACTTTTCAAGCTACCCATATCGATACGGTTGTACCCGTACCGATACCTTTTTGCCCAAGTTTGGTCACTGCCAAAACCCGTATCAAAACATGCTTGGCCGTTTCGATACGGATCGGGATCATTTCGATACGCATGGTAAGCGTACCGATCCCCTTTCAACCACCCTAACGGCTATTTTCCCAACGGTCATTTAAATGTGAAACCGTACTGATACGCCCTCAAGCGTATCGATACGCCTAGGCTGGCAAGAGCCCAACGACTAGTTTCTAATGAAGGCCGTACCGATACGGATCCAAGAGTATCAATATGGATGGCTGCAGAACAACATTTATGAAGGGAAATAAAGTCCTCAACGGCTCCAAATCATCCCCAATGGCTAGTAACGACTATAAACTCATCAAGTAGTATAAAAGGGACCTCCAAGCATCTTGTAATAGTTAATGCTTCAATTGTTACAACATAATGATGTCAAAATTTGTCTAGAGCTTTAATTGTTCATTTCTTGCTTAGACAACACTTGTGAGCTTACATTGTTAAATTTGCTCAAGTGTTTAGGTTTTGGGTGAGAGCTTAGAATTGCAAACAAACACCTTTTAGAGGGATTTCTAGTTTGCTAAGTCTTTCTTTGTAAAGAGAGTGTTCCTTCAAGCTTTGGGTAGAAAGCTTTGAGGGTTGTAACGGTTTCCTCCTAATCCGAGAAAAGGGGACGAAATTCTTAGTGAATTTGTTTGGAAATCCTTAGTGGGGAGCTAAGGTAGTGGATGTAGACCTTGGTTAGAAGGTTGAACCACTGTAAATCCTTGTGTCATATTGCCTAATTTTTGCCTCCCCCTAAAACACCCAATTATCCAACTTCTCCACACTTGACGAGCAAGAACGGTTGATCGAATCGAGCCTCTAAAAACTCAACAATTGGTATCAGAGCTTGGCTCAATCGAAGGGGACTCACATCCTATTGAGAAGATCCGACAAGCTCGATCAACATTTCACCAACCGGCTCAATGGCACAATCAATCGACAAACTGCCTTTCTTCGACGGAAATCACTATGCCCATTGGAAGATAAAGATGAAATTCTTCTTGAAGTCAAGAGATTACAAGCTATGGGACATAGTTGAAGATGGTCCGTTCGTGCCTCAAGGAAGCAAAGCGGAATGAAGTGCCGACGATCGCAAGAAAATGGAGCTCAATTGCAAAGCCTTGCACATGCTCTTTTGTGCTTTTTGCCCAACCATATATGAGAAGATGTCTTCTTGTGAGAGTGCCAAGGAGGTATGGGACAAGCTTGAAGTCACATACGAGAGAACCGATGAAGACAATGAGACCAAGATTGGGCTCCTAACCTTAGAGTATGAGAACTTCAAGATGGATCCGGAAGAGAACATCGAGAAGATGTTTGATAGGTTCTCCACTATCACCAATGGTCTTAAAGGTTATGGAGAAGCCATCCCGGAAGAGAAGCTTGTCCGAAAGCTCATCTACTCCCTTCCCGAGTCATGGGACTCAAAGAGGACCGCCATCATCGAAGCCAATAATCTCAAAACCTTGAAGCTTGATGAACTCATGGGGTCTCTTCTCACTCACCAAATAATGAAGAAAAACAAAGAAGAGGAGAAGAAGAAGGAAGAGATTAGAGCGACGAGGAAGAAGAAGATCATGGAGCTAGGCATCAATGCTAGTGCCGTAGCTCTCAAATCCTCCACATGCCATCATGTAGATTCAAGTGAGGAGGAAAGTGAAGATGAAGAGATGGCATATCTCTTCAACAAATTTGCCCGGTTCATGAAGAGAAAATTGAAAAATCCAAGCATGAATCGATGAAGAAGATGAATGACTCCCACAAATCCAAAAAGAAGGGATCATCTTCAAAACAAGCATATGTGGCCACATGGAGTGATGAAGACTCCACCGATGATGAAGTAGCCCACCTATGCTTGATGGCCCTCAATGAGGGGGAGGTAACTTCTAACTCATATATTTCAAATTCTTATATATTTGATGAGTTACAAGATGCCTATGATGATTTGCTTTTGGAATTCAAGACATCATTTTCCAAGAACAAAAAGTTGATTTCAAAAATAAAAATTGAAAATGATTTGCTTTCCAAAACAAATCTTGAACTTGAAGCAAAATTGAAAGATTTTGAACAAAAATGTCTTGATTTACAAAATTTGCTTCTTGAAGTTCAAAAAGAAAAAAATTTGATTTCCAATGAACTTGAAAAGAAAAATAATTTTCGAAAATCAAATTTTTATGTAAGACAATCTAGTGCCCCTAGATTTGTGAATGGAAAATGTTTTAGAAGTGTTTGGGTCCCAAAAGGACTAACCACTTCAACGAAAAAGGATGAAATTGAAAAATGGATTCCTAAGGGGAATAAATTTTGTGCTACTAATGTCTATGAATCCAAAGCAATTTGGATACCAAAAATTACTTGATTGTCTTTTGCTAGGTGTGATGGAGAGTGATCAACAAGTCAAACTTTGAGGGGGAGCTCCATGCACACATAGGAAGAACACTTGAAGAAGGAAGGCTTCACACCCTCCCTTGAGTTCAAGTGTGGTAAAATCTAGTTGCTTTTGCTTTTATTTGATTAAGTTTCTTTTAAGTCAACTAGTTAATCATATATGTTGAACTAACATTCTTATGATGCTTTGAGTAAGGGGGAGCCAATTTTAAACCAAAATTTTAAGTGTGTCAAATTCTTTTACCTCTATTGTTATTTTGAAACTTAATGCTTTAAATTCTTTTTGATATAACAAAAAGGGGGAGAAATGGTTTGAAAAATTGAATTTTCAAATGAATAAGGGGAGCTTTATTTGATTTCACATCTTCAATCTCTTATTCACATTTTTAAAGTTAAAGGGGGAGAATCCCAAACAATTTTTCAAGTGAGTTTTATTATATCAAAAAGGGGGAGATTGTAGAACTAATATTTTGATATAATAATTGAAAAATGTTTTGGACTAATTTGAAAAGAATTTAAAACTTGGTTTTAAGTCCAAACAACTTAAAATTATGTTTGAGATATTTTAGAGGGTTTTTGGCAATGTTTTTACTATTTTTAAAGAGCCAAACTAGACTTTTCAAGCTACCCGTATCGATACGGTTGTACCCGTACCGATACCTTTTTGCCCAAGTTTGGTCACTGCCAAAACCCGTATCGAAACAGGCTTGGCCGTTTCGATACGGATCAGGATCATTTCGATACGCCTGGTAAGCGTACCGATCCCCTTTCAACCACCCTAACGGCTATTTTCCCAACGGTCATTTAAATGTGAAACCGTACCGATACGCCTTCAAGCGTATCGATACGCCCAGGCTGGCAAGAGCCCAACGACTAGTTTCTAATGAAGGCCATACCGATACGAATCTAAGAGTATCGATACGGATGGCTGCAGAACAACATTTATGAAGGGAAATAAAGTCTTCAACGGCTCCAAATCATCCCCAACGGCTAGTAACGCCTATAAACTCATCAAGGAGTATAAAAGGGACCTCCAAGCATCTTGTAATGGTTAATGCTTCAATTGTTACAACATTATGATGTCAAAATTTGTCTAGAGCTTTAATTGTTCATTTCTTGCTTAGACAACACTTGTGAGCTTACATTGTTAAATTTGCTCAAGTGTTTAGGTTTTGGGTGAGAGCTTAGAATTGCAAACAAACACCTTTTAGAGGGATTTCTAGTTTGCTAAGTCTTTCTTTGTAAAGAGAGTGTTCCTTCAAGCTTCGGGTAGAAAGCTTTGAGGGTTGTAACGGTTTCCTCCTAATCCGAGAAAAGGGGACGAAATTCTTAGTGAATTTGTTTGGAAATCCTTAGTGGGGAGCTAAGGTAGTGGATGGAGACATTGGTTAGAAGGTTGAACCACTATAAATCCTTGTGCCATATTGCCTAATTTTCGCCTCCCACTAAAACACCCAATTATCCAACTTCTCCACACTTGGCGAGCAAGAACGACTGATTGAATCGAGCCCCACACAACTCAACAATAAAACAAGATTACATGTCTTTAATACAAACATAAGCATTCATGAAGCAAGGTTACATGCTTTTAAAACAACACACAAACATCTCATAATCATGGTTTACAAATCCACAACATAAAAGCATTAACAAAATAGGAGTCTACACATGCTCCTACAACTCGTAGCATCCCCATTGCTAAACTACTACATTATTTACTAAACCATACTTGAGCAACTAACACACGCTTGGATGCCCTTTCCTTCCTCCTTGCTAACTCCACACTAATGATCTGCATTGTCGAATACGAGAGCGTAAGCTAGAAGCTTAGTGAGGGATCTCTAAAACAAAACAACGACAATGCAAGGTTCAAACATGACATCCTTAAGACATTCACAAGGTATGCATTTACACCAACATATCAACATAGCCACAGTTAAAAGAATGCATGAACATGGCATCTTACCTCATGTTATGCTAAACAAGACATAACCATTATCTTATCACAACCACCACTCATGAACAAGTATATTGGCAACTATTAGTTTACTCGGATATGCGGATAACTTACGTTGGGATTTTCACCCTCAACGTACTCAACAACAATTACCTTTCGGTGAGATTACACTCATCACCATTTTCACTCATGGATGGGATTACACTCATCATCACATGCTAACAATTTCCGGTGGAATATTACCTCACCGTACTCCTCCTTGATGACTATACGTCACCAAGGCCACGCGCGAATTTGACTCTTACCGTGTGCACACTCATCCTAATGATCGATCATTTATACCCGGTAATTAACTAGTGCCAATCATACTATACAAGTCACAACATGATATCAAAATCATGCAACACAACATATTCTCATCATTATACAACATCAATATGTATATCAACATGCATAAACAACCACATACTTCACAAGTCCACATTATGCATATTAAGCAAAACTCATAAAGCACACAAGAGATTAAGCTACCAAATTAATCTCTACCTTGAATTGGCCTACCAAGCACAATCCAACACCTCAACCACACACTTAAACCAATTTAAAGCCATTTTAAATAATCCACTCACCGAACTCCCTTAAGCAAACCGAGAAAGCCGAATCAAGCCTCCAAACTTCCCGGAATCGAGCCCGAAGCTTCTCCAACGATTTCCCTTGATTCTAACTAATCAAAAACAACATGTTACTACACAAATCATCCACAAACCACTGTCACAAATCAAACTACAACCACAAGATCAATCCTCTACATTTCAAAGCTAAAACTAATACAAAAATCCCTATTTTCGAGCTCACACACAACCCAGCAGAAACTATCGAATCCAACACCCAAACCAACATTAAACACCTTCAAAACAACCCTCAAGCATCATTATATCATCAGCCCCAATCTCCTACACCTAACTTCCTCAAAAATTCATATTTTCACCCTTTTAAAATACCCACAAAACCCATTTCGGGTTTTTTTATTATAAAATCCTACCATTTTGAGATATAATATACTTTAGGGCAAGTTTAAAACATATATAAACTTTGCAAATCAAAAGCTACATGAAAACCCACTAAAGCTCAACCTTTTTCTTAAACTTTTGAAAACATGAAAACTTCAACAACGGTGTTTATGTAAAACTAGAACCATGGAAATATTCGGAATAAAGAAGAGAAGTAAAAAATGATCTTACCTTAAAGAGAGCTCTTGAAATGGTGAAGAAATTTGATGGAATAGTGTTTTGGGGTTTGGGGAGGTTTAATGTCGTGAAAAAAAGACCAAGGAAGAAGATGAACACTTTAAAATAAAAGTCCCTTTTCTCCTCATCTTTTTCCTTTATTTTAAAAGTACCTTTTTGCCCTTAATGAAAATCAAGCCCTTTTTTAATTTAAAAGCAAAACCCATTTTAATTAAAACGAGCCCAACGACTCGAACCCGATTCACACACTCAACTTTCGACCCCTAAACTCGGGTGTTACAATTATGTATATTAATATTAATATTAATATTAATATTAATATATATTGAAATCCTAATAAAGTTGAATTGAGATTATATATATTTAAGGGGTTATTTTGCCCCCGAGTTCGACCAAAATTAGCAATGTTGCCCCTCGCACGAAAACGCGTTCAATTAGTTCCTTTAGTTCACACATTGCAGCAAATTAGCCCATTGACTAACGTTGACTGACGAAGCCATTAATTTGGCCGTTGAATTTTAACGCGTCAGCCGTCTGCACCACATGTCATACCATATCAGCGTTGAAAAGTCAAAATGCTGATGTGGCAAAAATTAATTTAATTTTAACCAAAGTCTTAGTGGAAGAAAGCACAATGCTTTGCCACCAAGCCAATCTCTCAACTTTGTTAATAAACACCAAATATAGCATATAACCTCATCCAAATAGCATCACTGTTGCTTCTTCTTCTTCTTTGCTACTTTTGAAAATTCTGAAGAAAAAAAAAGAGTGAATTGGGATAAACGTGAAAGACACTTGCATTTTCTTAATTTGTTGTTAGCCGTTGTTGTAATTGCCATACTCATACCCATACCCATTCCAGATTCCAACTTCCTTAATGTTGTCTTCTTCATTTTCAGTTTTGAACAAAAATAAATTCAGCAAAAACATATCCATCATGGCTATCATTTCCTTTATTATTGAAGTGAAGAAGATAATAGTGCTATACCTGCTCCGTGTACTAAGAAAGCAAAGGAAAGGAAAGTGAGTGAGCGAGTGAAGTGGTGTGGCACTATAATCAATACTTCTTCTTCTTCTTCGTTACCAGTGAGATCAGTTAAATCCAAATTCGTTTTTTTGCTGAATTTTCAAAAATAACGAAGAAGAAACAATAGTCATACTATTTAGATGAGGTTATATATTATATTTGGTGTTTATTAACAAAGTTGAGAGGTTGGCTTGGTGGCAAAGCATTGAGCTTTCCACCACCAAGACTTCGGTTCAATTTTTAGCCCTTTCATTCTAAGAGTTATTTTAACTCTTCACTTTAAAACCAATCAGATGATGCCACGTGTCATCACTTGATTGGTTAAAATTTAATATAAAAATAAATATGAAAAACAAAATAAAAAATTAAATTATTTTTTGTCACGTCAGCATTTTGACTTTTCAACGTTGAAATGGCATGCTATGTGGCGTAAAGGACTGATGCATTAAAATTTAAAGGCCAAATTAACAGTTCTGTTAGTCAACATTAGTCAAGAGGCTATTTGCTGCAATGTGCGAACTAAAGGACCTAATTGAACGCGTTTTCGCGCGAGGGACAACATTGCTAGTTTGGGTCGAACTGAGGGGGGAATAACCCCTTTAGCCTATTTAATATATGTATATATATTGAAAGTTGAATTGAGATTATAATATATATATATATATATATATTGAAATCCTAATTAAAATTAAATTAGGATTATATATGTATATATATATATATATTGAAATCTTAATATAAGTTGAATTAGGATTAGAAATGTTATATAAAGGCATGAGAGATTTAGCAGTCATTAATGCTTTTTTGGAAAAACTATCTAAATAGTTTAGAAAGTTTTACATGCTCATTTCAACTGGGTGAACTACGTAGATGTCAGAGCGTTATCGTTGCGGCTTAGGAATCGACATCATGAAATCGTCACTGAGTATCTATCTTCTCCAAATTTATAATTCCAGATTTTAAATAGGTAATTCTTCACCGTTAATCACCTCGATTCGTTCTTCGTACATGGATCTCTGGTGGTGATCGTCGGATAATTTTTCCGCTGCGCCATGGGGTATACCGGCCAACAATGGAAGCTTGATGGTTATAATTTTTTTCTCTATGTCAAATGTTGATGGTTGAACATTTTGATTATATTTTTAACCTGTTTCATCTTGGATTGTAATATTTATTAGACATTTTATAATTGTGATTTGGAAAGAAGTTATGTTAGTAGACTAGTAAGACAATAGTAGTTTATGTAAGGATGATTTATTTGTTATTGAGTTTTTTTAGTTGAAGTCTGAGTTGTTACTTTAATTTGTTTTATATTGGATTGTAATATTTGTTGAGATTTGTTTGTGCTATTAGTTTAAATATATTTGTTTGATGAAAATCATTTTTTATTTAAAGATATTTATTTAAGTTGTTACTTTAAAAAAGAAAAAAAATAATTAGATTCAAACTTTCGGATGTAAATTTGGATTTTAAATATTTTATTAAATCATACTTGAATTTATGTAATTAGACTTGGATTCAGACTTGAAATTTTTTAGGTCCAATTATTAATTGGATTGGACTTAGACTTTATAAAGTCCGATCCAAGTCCAATCCATTGCTATCCCTAATTATGCAAATGAAATCTTTTGTTTGGAGTCAAACTACCGATGAACAAAAATAATGGCATTTTTAAACAATAAATGTTATGGCAATAGAGACATAACCTTATTTGATTCTCCTTTTGTTTTTTGAATTGGACCTCGTTAAAAACTCCTCTAAAGTCACACGTGGACCATAGGCCCAAGGTGAGCACCTAAGGGGAAAAGAGTACCCAAATGTATTAACTTGGATTAGAATGAATCTCATTAGTTACAAGAAAACACAAATAATCAAGATAATTCGAAGTGAAAGAAATGGACGACAAAGTCCGAAGAGCCCTAGAGGCAAGAGTGTGGGCAACATTGTTTATCACCCTATGTAACACCCCAAATTAATTAAATAATTAAAGCTAAAAATAAGAAAGAAAAAAGGGGAAATGTTGCAGGAGGAGTTCAAACCCGTGACCCCATGTATGGTAACCTAATGCCTTAGAAATTTGAGCTACGGTTAATTTTGGTCTTAGCTCTCCATAGCTTATTTTTATGTTGTATCATCTGTCTAAACAAAAGATAAATTAAGCCAACAACTCTCAGAGAATTAGAAATCCTTATTGGAATTTGTATCGACATCGGGAGAAAGTGTCCAGAGAATTCTAAAAGTTTCCTCAAACCTCTATCGTCGATCTCCCTCACTGGTGGTCTGTGGTCGCCGCCGCCAACACCATCAGAACCGTCGCCCTCCCCCAACCCCATCGTCGCCGTCCACCTGCGGCAAGCAACCACCGTTCGCCGTGGAGATCTAGTCGAATGTTCATTCGAAACCCTTGGTTCGCCGCCCCTTTGTTTTTCAGCGATTTCAGCCACCTCTTTGCCCATTTGAACACCGTCACCATCAGTGATCTCCTCGTGCCAAGGCAAACGAAACCCACCCAACCGATAATCGGTTCGTCGCCCTTTAAGGCCTCGTTTGGAGATACGTTAGTTTCGTTGCTATTTTTTCAGTTTTGGTAAGTTCGGTAAGATTCCGACCTGGTTCTGAGTCATTTCAGATGATAGATGTGTTTTAAATGGTCTTCTGCTTTTTTTGGTGATGTTTTAGCCAATTCAGGCCGCGTGTGGGCGTCACGCGCCGTCTAAGGTGATTTCCAGCCACCTTGGACGGTGGCTTATGAACCGCGCAGACCGAATCGGCCTTTTACTCGGTCTAGCCTTGAACAGAGTAAACAAACCGACCTGGGCCCAATGGTAAACCAAGCCTATTTAAGCTGATCCGAGTCAAACTGACCCGACCCGTGATCGACCAACCCGACCTGCATCCGACCGACTTGAACCGACCGAGTCAACTCGCCCAAGTTAACTCAGTTGACCAATGACGTCAGCGATGACTTTGTCTGATGACATCAGCATGGCGTCATCGTTGACTTTGACTACTGACGTCAGTGTTGCCTTTGACCAAAAAGTCAACTTTTCCAAAAAGTCCTATTTTATTTTTTTCGACGTCCTGAGTCTGATTTTGAAGCATGTTTCACGAAATTCTACCCCGAAAGCCTCCGATTCTGTCCTTGAACCAGACAATGTTCTATTTAATTATTCAGTTAAGAGCAATGTAATTAAGGACTGAATTCGGAATCTTATGTAATTGAAGGTGTTCACAATCCCTTGTATCCGAGATGTTGCAGATGTTGAATTCGGGTTCGAGAGAGTTCGAATTTCATTTCAAGGGCCGACCGACATTGCAAGAATTCAAGGTAATACATTACTACCTCTTGTATGCTTTATGAATATGTTGATATTCGGTTAATGCATGCATACTTATGGTGATGTATATTGTTAACTCTACTTAAGTCGAATAAGATACGAAATATATTTATGATAATTCAGATAAGATTAACATATTCGATTGATACGGTTAATAAATTGGAAAGATCTGGAGTTCTATGAATAATTAATAAGATAGTTAATCGCCAAACTCGATAATAGTGTTAAAGGATTCAAATCCATAAATATTGGATATGAAAATACAAAAATGCTCTTGAGGTATAAAAATGATTTAAATACCCCTAACAAAGAAAATAACCTGGAATTTTACACTTTATCTGGTAAAATGATTACTTTATCTGAAATCTTTGTTCTATTGAGAAAGATTTCGATATCAAGATGCAAATATGTGTGATAACAAATCACTCGGATTACCCACTCTAGAAAAACACCTGAAGAAAAATTTGCTGAGAGTTCTACGTATTCCTGAACAGATCTAAATAACAGTAGGGAATGAATTGATTGGAATGATTGAAATGATCGAAATAACCTTAGGCACTGAAATTACAGAATTAACTGAAATGATGGATAAATCCTCGAGAATTGAAATGAATGAATTGTTTGGAAATACGAAAGTACTTGGATAACTGAAACACCCTTGGCCATCGAAGTGTCTGAAATACCCTCAAATTCTAAAAATGAATGAAAACACCTCTAAAACTTGGAATAAGAAATATCAATAAAGATAAACGAGTGTGATGGTTCTAAAAGTTATATTACACGACTCATGGTTGATGGTCACTTCAAATGTTAATGTAATATTGAAATAATACTGTATGAAGGCATGTTCAATTTATTTGGGGAAAGTACATTGTTAATTATAACAATAACCTGTTGTTCTAAAAGGTATATTCGGTGCTAAGGATTTAATTCGTGTGATATGTACATTTCTGAATACTTGGTAAGTACCACGATAATGTGAACTATTCAGTTTTAGTGGACTTGGAGGATGGATAAGTAGTTAGAAGTTTTGGATGCAAATGTCTATATTGCCCCTATGTGATATAAAGCCTGACTCATGTAAGACAATCACTCATGGTATTTCTATAGTACATGGAAAATATCGTACGTATACATGTTCGATTTCTCGTAACATGTCTAGTGATTAATTGGTGAAGACGATCTACTTTGTCATACATTGTAGTCTGTTCTGAGAAACGAATACTTAAGGTGTACCTATCTGACTGAATGATAAACACTATAATGAGGGGTTTCGATTAGTACAAAGGGTCTTGGAAACCTAATGAGAAACTAGAATTGCAGAGTTCAGTAGATCACCGTTTATACATTGTTGGTTTAAATTACTAAATTGCCCATGAATTTCAAAATGACCAAAATACCCTTATGAGAAAAATAGATTGGAACACTCCTGATATATTTAAATCCCTAAATGAGTTTGATATATCTAAAATCTTTAACGATCTTGATATTCTAGGAATCTCGATATATATCCTAATACACTTGAATTCCTGCATAATCAAGATATATCATAGTTTTAGAATGCCTTGGAAGTATAACTCTTGAAAACCTATAAGAAGTTGATATTTACCAGATTCCTTTGAATAAGGTTCTTGAATTCTTAAATCATACTAGAAAGGACTACTGTTCAGATTTTTCCTTCTACTTCTAATAAGGACATCGAGGAGATAATTTGGAATCACCTAGTGTGTTCCAAGTATACTTGAAAAATCTTCCTAACTGGAATCTAAGTCTATCTGTTCTGTTATCTAGTGATCAAGTTATCTAAAGTAAAAATATAACTTATAGTTCATAATATCTTATATTAGTATACCCGATTCATGAATCTTGATATTCCAGTTCCACTGGTTACCCATCTGCATGTATCCTGAATTCCTGACATATTGTTGCTAATTACTAAGATGATTGTTATCGTTTAAAATTGTTTTACTGGGTACTGGATATTGATTTAAGATTGTAGGCTCAGCCCTAACCAAGCTGGTAAGTCTGCACGTATTCGGTTCCTACGCTTCGGCTAGGGTCTGGCTGTATTCGGCTCATACGCTTTCGCTAGGGTCCGCTCGTATTAGGTTCCTAGCTTTGACTAGGGTAATTTCTGCCGTATTAGGTTCCTAGCTTTGGCTAGGGTAATTCCGCCCTAACCTAATGTATTCCCTTATGATGGTACCTTCGCCCAATGGGCCTGGGTTAATGCCTCTATAGATGCAACCCAGAACTGTATATTGGAGTACAATTGAAGGGTAGATAAGAATTTAAATTGAACTATAATTGGAACATGTTACCCGGAACACCATGACAGTTTTATGCTCTACCGTATACATGTTTTACCTTATACATACATGTTCTTACAACATTATTTGGTAGTTTTGTATTACTAAGCTTTCTCAAGCTCATGTTGTTTTTACCACCGCAGGTTAAAAAGAAATCTATCTTGGTACAATAACCGGCATCAGTGTTCATTGTTCTCTCAGCGTCACTTTTGGAGTACGGTACTGGTACAATTATTGGGCCTGTATGTCATGTATTGTTTTATGATAGTGTCTGTAAAACATTTTCTGAAATTACTGATATATGTTTAAATGAAATCCTGGAAGGGTATTTTAAACAGAAGTTAATGTTACAATTTAATAAGTGTTTTAAGAAAAAAAGTTTTTATGTGGATTTTTATCTTTGGTCGCTCTTGTGACCCTAATGTGAATTCCTAGGATTCATGGTATCGCATAGACGAGTCTAGGGTTGTTACATTTAGTGGTATCAGAGCTTAGAGTTGCGTCTTTCTGGGTAAATCGACTGATCTTCTGTCATACGGTGTCTGATCTGTGCATGCCCCTAAGTCATAACCATACTTCACCAAGCTGAGACTCCAATGTCGGATATTTTCTTGTAATAAATTCATTTAACCATTCTTTCCATAATAGCTCAATTTGTACTGGCAAGGAATGTCGGTAATGTTCGTCTATGATATGGATTAACGTAATGAATTTGAATCTAGATAAAGAACCTCAGATGATTAATGCATGCGAAATTGAAGATCTAATTCAGATTGAGAATAAATGTTTGATTATGAGAGGTAACTGATATAAAGTTACATGTAAGTGATAATGATTATGTTTGAGTATATTCGGATGGAAATTTGATAAAAATAGTATGAATTTAAAAAGAAAGGTGTCCAAAAATATAAGTTATGCGAGACTCTATTATACATGAAGGAAATAGTTGCTTGAATATGACGAAGGTAAGTGATATCAATTCAAAATCTTGATTATGTTCGATCGGCTTGAAGAAAGACATTTTTTTGAAAATGCGACATGGTGTATCGTTATGTATCATCATTTACATCTTGATTCTGGAAGTCGTTGTTGGAGTCCTAGAGTGCTTGTATGAACTGTAGTTGCAGTTTTTCATCTGCACAAATGACAGTCAACCTAGAAAAGTAATTCAAATTCTAAAGGATGTACTTCAAGGTCATATGATTAACTTTAGTGGTAATTAGGAAGGTTTATTATCCACGATTGAGGTTGTTATAATAAAAAGTTAACAAACGAGCGTTTGTTTGGCACTGTATGAAGTTTGGTATGGATTCAAATATTGTATTATGATTAGTTGGTCCAAGATGTATGATGGAAAGACATTGGGTCAAAACACAGTGCGAATGACTAAGGAAACAACCAGATTGATCATGAACCGTTTGAGAGTCTCGAGAAACAAGGATGCTTTGATGGATAAGTTCAGTGGAAGAATAAATCAAATAGCAGTTTCTGCATTTCTCTGACCATGGTAAATTTTGAGGACGAAATTTCTCTTAGGGAGGAAAGTTGTAATAGCCAAAATTAATTAAATAATTAAATCTAAAAATACGGAAGGAAATGAGTTAAAAAAGGGGGAAATGTTGCAGGGGAGTTCAAACCCGTGACCCTATGTATGGTAACCTAATGCCTTAGCCATTTGAGCTAAGGTTAATTTTGGTCTTAGCCTTCCATAGCTTATTTTTATGTTGTGTTTCATCTGTCTTAACAAAAGATAAATTAAGCCAACAACACTCAGAGAATTAGAAACCCTCATTGGAATTTGTATCGACATCGGGAGAAAGTGTCCAGAGAATTCTAAAAGTTTCCTCAAACCTTCACCGTCGATCTCCCTCACTGGTGGTCTGTGGTCGTCACCGCTGACACCATCGGAACTGCCGCTTCCCCAGACCCTAGCGTCGCCGTCCACCTGCAGCAAGCAGCCACCGTTCGCCTTGGAGATCCAATCGAATGTTCGTTCGAAACCCTTGGTTCACTACCTCTTTGTTTTTCGGCGATCCGACCACCTCTATTGCCTGTTTGAACGTCGTCACCATCGGTGATCTCCTCGTGTTAAGGAGAAAGTAACCCACCCAACCGATCATCGGTTCGTCGTCATTTATGGCCTTGTGGGAGATACGTTAGTTTCGTTGTTATTTCATCGGTTTTGGTAAGTTCAATAAGATTCCGACCTGGTTCTGAGTCATTTGAGATGATATATGTGTTTGAAATGGTCTTCTACTTTTTTTCTGTAATTTTTCGTCAAATTCAAGCCGCGTGTGGGCGTCACGCGCCGTCCGAGGTGATTTTCGGCCACCTTAGACGGTGGCTTATGAATCGAGCTGATCGAACCAATCTTGGACCCGGTCTAGCCTTGAATCGAGTCAACCAATCGGCCTAGGCACATTGGTAAACCAACCTATTTAAGCCGATCCGAGTCAAACCGACCCGACCTGACCCGACCCGTGACTGACCGACCGACATGTGTCTGACCGACTCGACCCGACCCGACCGAGTCAACCCGATGACTGAGTCAACTTAGTGAGTCAGCGATGACTTTGTCTGATGACGTTAGCATGGCGTCATCGTTGACTTTGATTGCTGACGTCAACGTTAACTTTAACCCAAAAGTCAACTTTTCTGAAAAGTCCTATTTAATGTTTTTGACGTCTTGAGTCCGATTTTTATGCATGTTTCATGAAATTCTAACCCGAAAGTCTTTTATTATGTCCTTGAACCCGAGAATGTTGTGTTTAATTATTTAGTTAAGAACAATGTGATTAAGGACTGAATTTGGAATCTTATGTAATTGAAGGTGTTCACCATTTCTTGTATCCGAGATGCTGATATGTTGAATTCAGGTTCGAGAGAGTTCGAATTTCGTTTCAAGGGCTGGCCGATATTGCAAGAATTCAAGGTTATACATTACTACCTCTTGTATGCTTTATGAACATGTTGGTCTTTGGTTAATGCATGCATACTTATGGTGATGTATACTGTTAACTCTACTTAAGTCGAATCAGGTACGAAATACATGTATGATTATTCAGATAAGATTGACATATTCGATTGAGAAGGTTAATAAATTGGAAAGATCTTGAATTCTATGAATAATTAATAAGATAGTTAATCGCCAAACCCGATAATAGTGTGAGAGGATTCAAAGTCATAAATATTGGATATGAAATTACAAAAATGCCCTTGAGGTATAAGAATGATTTAAATACCCCTAACAAAGAAAATGACCTGGATTTTTACACCTTATCTGGTAAAATGATTACTTTATCTGAAATCTCTATTCTATTGGAAAAGATTTCGGTATCAAGATGCAAATATGTATGATAACAAACCACTCAGACTACCCGAACTCTAGACAAACACTTGAAAATAAATTTACTGAAAGTTCTACGTATTTCTAAATAGATCTAAATGATGGTAGAGAATGAATTGATTGAAATGATTGAATTGATCGAAATAACCTTAGGCACTGAAATTACATAATTAACTGAAATGATGGATAAATCCTCGAGAATTGAAATGAATGAATTGTTTGGAAATACGAAGTACCTGAATAACTGAAACTCCCTTGTCTATCTAAGTGTCTGAAATACCATCAAATACTAAAAATGACTGAAAACACCTCTAAGACTTGGAATAAGAAATATCAATAAAGCTAAACGAGTGTGATGGCTCTAAATGTTGTATTACACGACTCGTGGTTGATGGTCACTTCAAATGTTAAAGTAATATTCAAAGAATACTAAATGAAGGTATGTTCAAAATATTTGGGGAAATTACATTGTTAGTTATAAGAATAACATGTTGGTCTAAAAGGTAATTCAATGCTAAGGATTGAATTTGTGTAATGTAACCCCCTAAACACGACCTAGGAGAAAGGACCGAATTTAGGAAGTTACAATTGAAAACTTTTCCCTCAAGAAAACTAATTTTAAAAAGATGTACTTTAAATTAAAATAAAATAACATGAATTTAATAATAAATATAAATATAAATACCATAATAGATATTCGAATATTTATATAAAATCTTTGAATTAAAATAACAGTGGATGAATGCTAAAAATAATATCAAAATATAAATAGTCTAAAATTACATCCATGTCCCGAAATAATAAATAGAAATCTGATTAAACTAAAATACACATATGATGTTTAAAATTCAAGTTTCATAAAAACCAATTTCGTAAATTTGATATTCCATAAACATAATTCATAAAACATAATCCATAAATCCATAAATCATATATCCGTAAATATGATGTTTCATAAATCATAACTAAAACACGTTTTGAAAATCGCATGCACATGATGTCAACCATACAAGCCATGATACATATAATAATCACACAAGGTGTAAAACACCAACACATAGAAAAATAGTATATAATTTAATTATAGCACTGGAAGAAAACACACCTTAGCCAAGCTATACTCAACCTACAGAAGGATGTGATTTTCCATGATTAGAAGTATTGTACCCCCTAAACCCGACCTAGGAGAAAAGACTGAATTTAGGAAGTTACAATTAAAAACTTTTCCCTCAAGAAAACTAATTATAAAAAGATACACTTTAAATTAAAATAAAATAACATAAATTTAATAATAAATAAAAATAAAAATATCATAATAGATATTCGAATAATTATATAAAATCTTTGAAGTAAAATAACAATAGATGAGTACTAAAAAAATCTCAAAATATAAAAAGTCTAAAATTACATCCATGTCCCAAAATAATAAATAGAAATCTGATTAAACTAAAATAGTTTCATACTGAATAATAAAATAACCGGATAAAATCTGAGATCCTCCAGGTACCACGTCGCCTAAGATATCTGTAAGAGGAAACTATTGGGGAGTGTAGGGCGTGTAGGTGTTCCCTTTTTGTAAGAGCACAAGTGCACATTCCTGTCAAGTTATAGTATATAAGATGTCGAATCCCACGAGGATTGGACAGCTTGTCTCATTCTTTAGTTCATGCACAATGGTAAAATAAAAACACATGTGAATGATTGGTTCAGATCGAAAGGTAAATAAAAATACAAGTAAAAGATAAAAGGTGAATCAGGTTGATAGAGCAGGCATGGTTATGCCGCCACTTAGTGTGACAACTACGTTGAGATAGGTATGAGTTATCCTTTGCTGCCACGATATGCTACCTCGGTGGGAACAATGGGCGGCAAACTACGACCCTGTCACGCAGCCGCAACAGGTCACTGCCACTGTAGAGGTGTGTACTGTCTCGGCAGGTGGAATGGAAAGACGTCCTAGCGGCAAGTCTGGCAGATACTCTAAGTTCAGAAGGATAGTCGACAATGATCCCTCCTATTTCTAGGTTAGGATGCTCGAGATTGATAACTTGAGGACTAGTGTGGAACCAAATCAATCAACTCGGTTAGTGATCCCTTTGAGCCGCAGAAACTTGTGGACTAGTGTAGAACCAAGTTAGTCACGCCTCCTGTTGTGACCGTACTTAACCCTTTCGTGAGCCTTGTACTTTCGTGCCCGACAAATAGGTTATCTCAAACAATTGGTGTAGAAAGATTGAAAGAATGAAGAACAATGAATTAAGTAAACTTGGAATATTTTATTGAAGAAATAACTCAAAAACCTAAAAATACCGTTTACTCTAGTTACAACATAACCCTAACCCAAAGAGAATTTAGAACATGGCAGCAGAGAATAACACAAGTAAAGTCTATGGAAAACCTAGGATGATTTAAACTAGAAGTACAATGGGTATTTATAGACTCAAAACTAGGTTAAGTCTTCCTTGAAGTAGAAGTTCTCTAAAGTATCTTTTCTTCTTTAATGTAGCTTTAAATGCTAACTTCTTTTCTTGGAATATAGACTCTTCCTCGTTTTCCTTAGCCCGCAAGTAAGCTTGGGAATTTCACTTCGGCAGCCCTAGCCGCTACTACAGACGTCAAAAAATCATGTGACCACCGACGATAGATTTAAGAGTTTTAGCTCTACAGATCGCGCTTCGGTTCTTCTAACTTCCATAGTCAGCTGCCGCGGGCAGCAAGGTTGGCAGCAACTTTGCTCGGCAGGTGCTCGGTAGCAACTTGTCTTCAGCTGTAACTGCTTCAGTACAACTCCTGGGTTTGCTCCTCAGCATTGTGTCCTTCGTTCCTCGGCTCCTTTGTTCAGCTGTTAGTAACTACAAGCAAGAATACACTAAAACAGTATCTCTTGTTCACCAAATAAATGATAAGTTATAAAAGTAGGGTAGAACAATGAAATACTGAAAAATGCTATGCATGAACCTACTTATGCCTAAAATGAGCTTGAAATAGTAAAAATAAGAGTGGGACAGTGCATGAAATATAGGACTTTTTGACACTTTACACACCCCAAGCTCGAACTATTGCTTGTCCTCAAGCAATGCTACCTAAAATACTTGCTCTAATAATAGTCAGAAAAAAACTTGTTTTTAACCTGATTTTATGCCTCAAGACCGTGTCACACACACATATATATATAACTTAATGAAGGGAAATAAACAAGAAAACAACTCAGAATTAAATTCCTAATGCCTGTGTGATGTTTGCAAATCTGTAAGCAAGCTGAATATGCAAACTAAAAGATTAAACAAAGATACTGTTGTCATTTAAAGGTTGCTACCGAGGCAGCACAATTAAGCATATTATTTTTAATCATGGCAGTGAGGGCTTCAGCTTATCACAACTACTCTTCTAGGTTTGATGTTTAAATAGGAGCAAACTACAGAACTCCGAACCCTTGGAGTAGAGTCATCCCGTGAAGGCTTTCATTCACTCATGCTAATTTGTCCGTCACTTTTAGACTTTCAGATTCATGGACTTTGATAGCAGCGAAGTGTCCTCGCACATGATTCTTCCTAGAGCCTGTTGCGGGCACCTATAGGGTAACACAACACTTTTCTTTGTTTTTGATTTTTGCTGCCTTAGTAGTTCTGCATTTTTCTGTTTCTTTTGCCTTCCTCGGCGGCTACCTACAATTATTGTTAGAATTTTGCAAATAATTATAAAAGACAAACGAGTAGTGTTCATCAAATATTCTAACACATTCAGCAAGTAACAGAGATATTTAACATTTCCAGGCAAAAAGAGAAAAAAATCTAAGTCATATTTCGTGTCTTTTCCCAAGATTAAGTTTAATTTTTAATTAGGTGCGGAAATAAAGTAATCAGCTATCCTATCATAGGAACAAGTCATAACAAACTTTTCTTTTCCGATTATTACTAAGGCAACTACATTGCAGTCTAAATGCAACTAAGAATGCCTACAAATGATGCAAGAGCTATCCCCCCAAACTCGAGATGGGCATTGCCCTCAATGCACAAAATAGAAAAAAAGAAAATACACATGTTAAAGATAATAAAAAAAAGAAATAAAAATAAAACAAAATAAGTTAAAAGTTTGCTGAGAGTTGGGAGGAGGTTGGATTCTAGTTAGCTGAGGAAGAGGAGGATGTTTGGACGCGAAGCGGCGACTGGCAGACGCCTTGGCGGCGGTTCTAGCATGTGAGGTTTTTGCTTTTCGTGGCGGCTGGATTCTCTTTGGCATATACTGTGGCTCTTCTAGAGGCTCGGCAGGGGGAACAACGGGAAATGCATCGCTTTCTTCTGACTCGGTCTCGAGATCCATAGGTTCTTCGGCTATTATGTTCCGCTTCCTCTTCATTGTCCCTTCCTCTATGGTTGCTGCCGGAGGGATGAATGTAATTGGGATGGTTGCTGTTGCCGCTACTACTACTGTTTCTGGTTCCGGTGGCGGTCGCTCAATCTCCTTTGATGAAGAGGAGTTTGCTACTGTGTTGGTTGTACAGGCTGGGGAGAGATTCAACTAGTGCCTCTCAGGTGAGTTTGCCACTATGTTTGATGGGGTGGCATCTGAGTGATGCAGAGAATGCATAGGAGAGGGAAATCGATGGTCTGTCTGGTGGGCAGTGGCGGCTGGTGAAGTTCTTCGTGCTCTTTCTGCTGCTGCAAGCTCATCAAGAAAGGGTGGCATGCTGGGCACATCACCAAGGAATTTCTACAAGAAATAAGCCACTAGGGTTCTTGGGCCTCCCCCACGTAGTTCATGAAGGCCAACTGTTGCTGCTCTATCCGTTTTGTGTGTTCGAGGAGTGTGTGGAGCAACGAGAGGACTTTTCTGTCTGGGGCAGCGTTAGTACTGCCGGGGGCATCTAGTGTTTCAAACTGTGTGGCGGAGGGCTGACTGGGCGTTGCTGGTTCTTTCTCCTCATCCTGCGTCATCTGTATGCGAACCTTTTTGGTCCAGCCCTCCTTGGCAGTTTTAAACTCATATGTGGGCTCCACCGAGACTCAGAACTTAGTGTAGAGACCTGTGATGAGGGATGGGAAGTAAAACCTGCCTTTCTTCTTCTTGAAGTAGTTATATATTTCCATGTAGATGATTTCCCCTACGTTGATCGATCGGTTCATCAAGATGTTGTGAATTAAGGCGAGGCGCAGCCGGTCAACTGTTGAGTTGTGGGATGTGGGCAGCAGGCACCTTTTCACAAACGTGTTCCATAACATAGCCTCAGATAGCAGGTGGCGACGCTGGACAGATCCCACATGTTTGCCCGCTAACCATGGAGTGTTGGGCTTGCAGATTTTGGCCTTAATCTCCTCATAGTGGGCAACCGCCAGTGACTGCCTCCATTCCTCATGTGGGTTGTCGTTCATATCAAGGTCGTAGTAGCTGTTGATGACAGCAGGGTTGAGTTTCACCGCCTCCCCGCGAACGTAGACAAATGGCTTGTCTGGGCAGGGCTGATGGGAGTAAAATTCCCTGACTATAGTGTTGTTCGCTATATCGGGTTACTGAGCGAACATCTCCCATCCCTTGTAGTGGATGGTTCAGAACAAGGCGGCCTCTAGACCACGGTCTCTCATTTGCTTCGTGTAATGGAAGCCTTGTTCCTCCCAGACGGCTTGCTTGGAGAATTGTGTTCTATATCTCTCCTCGTCCGCTTTGAAGCAAAACCTGCTGTAGGTGGGTTTTTGGGTTGATGTTGAGGCCATGTGATCGGTTGTATCTTGACTGAAAATAGAAAAGAAATATTATGAGAGAATAGAAGAATAAGATAGAGGCTAGCAAAAAGATGGAAGTGAAGTAAAATGAAGTGAGTGAGTGGTTTGTATAGGAGCTGCCAAGAAGTTCTAGGGCGACATTAAATGATCAACAGTCCGATTTCCTCATGCACGTTACTGATTTTTCTGCCCGTTATTTTCGGAGCCGTTTGCAACTAGCCGTTGCACTTTGCCGCGCTGGCTGCTGACTCGGCAGGATGGTTGGCAGGCTTTTTGCTGGTCTTCCCTTGTAATCCTGTTGTTTTATTCTTGATCCTAAAAAACCGAAATATTTAAATGACTGCTGATAAATAAAATGCTGAAAATTAATCTAATCCTAAAACAAAATAAACTCTAATCCTAATGCATAAAAATAAAAATAATCAAATTTAAATAAAAATTAAGTTATGTTGGGAGTGCAGTTGGGTGCATCTCTCAAACATAACAACTTCCTGAGGTGGTTTATCTTTTTCTCCCTTCATGGGGGGTCCTCTTGTTCTTTCAGGTGTTGCGTAAGAAGGTCATTCAATATGTCCTTAGGTCTGTCGCGACAGCTGCTGTCCTGGCCCGTTTCCACACTTATCTTGGCAGGTCTTTCATCTGGGCATTCCTTTCCTTCCTCAGAGGGTTGTAGCACATTCATCCTTATACTTTGGTCCTCTACCCTCATTATAAGCTCCCCGAGCTCCACATCTTTCAACGTTCTACCCGTGGCCAAGTAGGGTCGCCCGAGAATTATAGGGGATTTCTCATCGGCCTCACAATCCAAAATGAGGAAATCGGCTGGGAGAATTAGGCTGCCCACCTTGACCAGTATGTCTTCAATCTTTCCCTCCGATTGCACGAACGAGTGGTCGACTAATTTAAGCATTACAGAGGTTGGTTTGGCAGGTCCAATACCAAGTTTGTCGAAGACGGCCTTAGGCATCAGGTTTATACTGGCTCCCAAGTCACACAGGGCCCTGGTCTCGTGTTTGCTGCACAGCTTGCATGGTATAACAAAGCTGCCTGGATCTGTCTGCTTGGGTGGCAGCTTGTTATGCAGCATAGCCATGCACTCTTTAGTGACGAAGACCGTCTCGAATTCCTCTATCCTTCTCTTCTTAGAAACTATATCTCTGAGATACTTGGCGTAGTTGGGAATGCTTTGTATAGCTTGTATTAGAGGTATGTTAATGTGCACGTGTTTCAGAATATCTAAGAATTTTCTGAATTGGTGCTCCTGCTGTTGTTGTTTGAGCTTCTATCAGAGGTATGTTAATGTGCACTTGTTTCCAAATTCCTCTTTCCATCTCGAATTGTTGTTGTTTGAGCACCTATTTCAGGATGTCCTCTATTTGCTCCTTGCTTGGGGGCTTAGTTTGGGGAGGGTCATCCTTGTCAGGGCTGGTTTCATGTTCTGCTGTTGGGGCGACTGGAGTCTGTGTTGTTGTTGGGCGGCAAATATTGGTATTGCTGGGGTAGGTTTACTTGTCTGTTCCGGCTGAGTTCCTAGTTGTTCTACTATCCTCAGTTCATCCAGCTGCTTCTCACTTCTTGTAGTTATGGCCTTACAATGTTCAAAAGTGGGCTTGGCTGCTTCTGGTGGGCTGGTGGATGATGCTCCCATGGTCCGGCTGTGGTAGATTTCGATGAACTTCCCAAATTAGGTCTCCAGGTTCTTAATAGAAGCCTCCTGGTTGTTCATCTTCATCTCTGTCCTATCCATAAAAGACTAATTTTTTTCAATAAATTTATTTGTATAAACAATAAATTCACCAGTTTGTTTCATAAAGTTATTCAGAGTAGCTTCTAGTGAATTATTGTTTCATAAAGTTATTCAGAGTAGCCTGACAATTAATAGAACACCTGGATATGTAAAGATGAAAGAAAATCCAAACCCATCAGAATCAATTCAGTGTTCAAGACAAAGTTCGAACTTCAGTATCTCTTCTGTGGATTACCAAAGGACAATAGATTACTAGTCATTTGGATCCAATCCCTATTTTAGACGAAGAATTGTATCCTCAGTTGCTGAAAGCCCAATTGGTGACCCCACAATTTGTCACACCTTTGCAACCTTCGTATCCGAAATGATATAACACCAAGGCTCACTGTGAATATCATGATGGAACCCAGGGACATTCTATTGAAAATTGCATCGCCTTCAAACGCCGGGTTCAAGTTTTTTTGGAGCATGGAAAATGGAAATTCGAGACAGAAAACCGCTTTGATTCAATGACTAAATGGGAGACACATGATTCAAGGACCCAAAAAGAGTGGCATCTGTTCAAATATGAGGTTCAAATAAGGAAACTAAGGTAGGAGAAGGATAATATGGATAAGGAGCTGAAAAGTCTACAATACGATTATCAAGAAATTTGTTCGATGCTCAAGAACACTAGTTCGGGTGTGACTCTGGAACAATCAAAGAAAAGAATTAAAGAACTGAAGCGTGAAGCTGAGTATTGAAAAAGGAACTGTAAGACAAATGGGAATCGAGTCAACACGCTCCTTTGTGATATGCAAACAATGGAAATACAATGCAATACTGTGATAGATGAGTTAAAAGTTAGCGAAGCTAGACGCGAGATTATGAAAATGTACATGCAAATGTATGATGATACTGCTATCGAGCTAAAGGCCATACAAGCTGAAAATGAAACACTAAAGAAGAAGGTAGATGAGTACCTCAATATCACACTAAAGTATAAGGATCTTACAGAGGACATCAAGAAGGGCTATCAGGAAAGTGAGGAGAAGCGGCACGTCCAACTTTAGTGATCGAGAATAAAGATACGAGAAATAGACAATGACATGAAAGATGTCGTAACTCAAGCGCAAGAAGTGGCTCAACAAGTAGCAGACTTGGCTGACGTAGCGATGGCACCGAGTCAGAACATTGAACCAACATTAGATCACGGAGGGAAGCTGACTTGGCTCTTAGAGGAAGTTAAGAAGTTGGGAGTCAGAGCCCACCAATATTTGTAGAATCTAATATCTGATGTATCGAATCTTTTCATTTCAATGAAAGTTGTTCTACGATAGTCACTTTTAGAATCAATACTTTCTGCATTTGTGCATACACACATTGCATATTTATCAACATAACATCATCATTCAATAACATCACATTCACATTCATTATCTGAATCGATCGGGATTTTAATGGCAACAATTCAGGAATCAGTGAAAGTTAGGAAATCTATCATCATGGATGAAGTCATAGAAGAAACTAAACAAGCTCAAGGAAGGTCACAAGAGCAAACAACCGAGCATTGATAGAGTGCAAAGAATCATACTTCTACGCCATGTTTAACAATTTACTCCGGGGCACCTAACCCGAATACTGAAAGTGGTATTGCAAAGCCTATCGTCTTAGAATCAGGATATGAGCAGTTGAAAGATAGATATACAAGACCTAAGGAAGAGATCGAGATAGGAAAAGGCGTTGGTGATCCCAGATTTGATGCAAGAGAATTCTTCTTAGTCACTAACCTAGTAATTCTACCTAAATTCAAGGTCCCCAACTTTGAGAAGTATGATGGTTCTAGCTGTCCTAGAGTCCACTTGGCAATGTTCTATAGAAAGATGAAATGATATTTGGATGATGATAAATTGTTGATCCACTATTTCCATGATAGCCTAGTTGGACTTGCTGCAATGTGGTACAACATGTTGAGTCAAGAACAGATTCGACGTGGGCTGATTTGGCTAAAGCATTTTTGGGGGCAATACAAGTATGTTATAGACCTGGCTCCAGATCGCCGACTTTTGCAGAACATGAGTATGAAGGTTTGTGAGAGCTTTAAAGATTACGCATTAAGATGGCGAAGAATAGCAGCCCAAGTACAACCTCCCATGACGAAAGAAGAAATATATCTCGTGTTCCATCAAACTCTTCCATCCCTTTTCTTCGAGAGAATGCTTGTGAATGCAAGTGATAATTTTAAAAATCTCATGGTGATTAGATAGTGATAGAAGCGGGGATTCAACAAGGGAAAATTGAAACAAGGTTTGAAGACTGTGTCGATCAGGAAATGGAACCAGAGAAAGAAGTGAATGAATGTAATGTTCAAAGTTCCCAGTGTGGTAAGAGAATGAGGCCAGCTGATTCATACGAACGAACACAGAAAATTCCTCGAACAAGTGCAAATCTGGAACTCTTTAGAGTATCCATTTTAGACTTATTTCCTCACCTCATTGAAGGAAAATATATTACTTCAAGGCCAATGAAGGTCGTGCCAAAGCCATCTACCCATAGTTATGATCTAGACAACATTTGTGATTTTCACATTGGGGCACCAGGACACGCTACCAAGAGGTGTAGGCCTTTAATGGAAGAGATTAAGAAACTAGTCAGTACTAGAGTCCAAACACGGGAACTAGTTCATAAATGGGAGACAAGAGGAATAGAGCAAGCTGTTATACCAACCGAAGAATCTGAGAACCAGAATGAATGCTTCCAAGACTGTCTAGAGTTCTAAAGAGCGTATCTTACTCATGTCTGTGCAAGGACTATTTCTGAAGTGATACAAGGAAATAATCTTGCTACTTATGGCCCGAAAGTAGTAAAGATCATTTTCTAGGGGCAAATGTCATGTTTGATGGTTTTCATTTCAATGGAGATTTTCTTAAAAACTATGAATATATGTATATCTTCTTACCCTTGTAGGCCCCTGGATGCCAATTGCAAGATGCAATACCAATTTTGGTACGAAGAACGATTGGATGTTGTGAAGACAAAGAAGTGAGATTTATTTCCTAGTCTACTCAGGTCAGCAAAGTAAGAAAAGGCCAGATTACAACACTTTTGATGATGTTCGATGACAAATCCTTGAAGATCATAAACAATGAAGCAGACTAGGCGATTTTAACCAAGTAGGGTTGTTTGAAATTGAAGTTCTAAGTGTAGCCTTATATACATTAAAAGACACAATAAGAGCGAGGAAGAAAAAGAGAAGAAAAAGAGAGGAAAAAGAAAAGGTGGAAAAAAGAAAAAAGAAAAAAAGAAAAAAAGAAAAAATGGAAAAAGAGAAGAAAAGAAAAAGAAAAAAAAGAGAAAGAGGAAAAGAAAAAAAAAGTGAAAAAGAAAAAGAAAAAAAAGTGAAAAAGAAAATAGAGAAAAATAAAAGAAAAAGGGGAGGAGTGAGGTAATGAACTATTGATTAAATAAGTCTTGGAACATCCTGATGAAGTTGTGGGGGATGTCTGTAATGCCCTGGTTTTGGGCCTAGATGTTTTAGAGGTTGAATCGGGCCGGTCGGGAATGGTTCGAACCTTTTAAGGTTGGTTTAGGGAACACCTAGTTTGGAATGCTTTAAAAATATGGAAAATATCTAAAAAACCTCATTTATTATATAAATGTTTATAGTGAAAACAATTTTACAAAATGTGATTTGGAAATATTACATTTTGGTGTAGTGACCAAATTGCAGTTTTTGCAAAAGTTGACTAGTTACTATTTTGTAAAGGATTGAAACTTTAAATATTTAAGGAGCTAATTTTACCAAATTGTTTTTCATCAGATTTCTCTTTAATTTTGGATTTTTAATAATGATTTAATTAAAGGGATTAAAAGAAAAATCATATGTTGACTTTTCACAACCACTTTACGATACTTTTCCCTCTTTTCGTTTTCTTTCAACTTCCACTCAGCCAAAAACATTTCACTCATTAAATAACCTCTAGTTTTCATCTATTTTTCTGAGATTTCATCTTCCTAAGGATTTCATATCTTTACTTCATCAAATTCTTTTGTTTTCACTTTGGATTTTCAATAAATCTGGCCAAAATTAAGGAGAAATCAGCCATTAGAGGTAAGCTTCATCCTTATCCTCTAATGATCAGTTCTTTACTTAAATTGCCAAGTTATCAATCCTTTGTTAATGATTTTTAAGTTGTTTTAATGTTATAATCAAGAAATAGTTGCTAAATTCAAGGTTCTTGATGTGATTTTTATGATTTTTGTATTTCTGAGTTAAACTCTGTTTTGAGGTTGATTTGTAACATGTTTTGGATGATATTTGATGTTGAGATTGAGGTTTTAACAAATAAATCCCGAATAGGCTTGGGTTTCTAATTTTAGATGTTAGATTTGTGGTTTTGGGGTGTTTTTGGTGATCTGCTATTGCTGGAGATATAATAACGTGTTTGTGATGGTTTTTGATGTTGAGTGAGGTTTAGAAAGGGTTAGATTTGTTAGATCTTGGCTGGGCTTTTATTTGAGAAAGTTTGGAGTTGATTTCGGTTATTTCGGATAGCCGAAATGGTGTTTTGAGTAGTGCGTCGAGTTTGAATGAGTGGTTGATGATTTTAATGCATGATGATGTATTAATCCTCTGCTCTTATGTGTAATGAACCTGGGAGACTTCATCGGACGCATTTGGTGTTGATCCCAGAGTGTTGGAGGCCTAGAAATCGTTTTGGCAAGCAAACGAAACGCAATCGGTGAGTGCAAATGGTTTTAGAAGTCCTTGGGGGACAAGGAAACAAGGTTTGGGGATTTAGGATTGGTTTGAAATACCATCCAAAGTCTAGAAGTAAGTATGTCTAGAATTTGCTCTCAAAAAGTGGTTGATGCCCCTAAATGTTTTTAACATGCTCTTGATTTGAGATAGACAATTTCCTACTGTTTTATGCATGATTTATAACATGAAATGATGTTATGTGTTGATCCCATGAAATAGCATGACTTTGTAAAGAGCTTTGAGATTTTGATTAAATACTATGCATGAATTGTTGTTTTGAAATTGGATGAGATAGATTTGAGAAATGTTGCATCAAAACAGTAGGTGAGATGATGATTTTAATGTAATATATTGGCATAAATGATGAGATGATTACCGGATATAATTGGTCGACCAATAGGATAAAAGTGCACTATAAACTAAAAATTCATACGTGCTCTTTGGAGTCAGACAATGGGGGTAGTACCGTCTCGATCCAAAGTGAGAATCCGATGATGAGAGTTACCATCGGGGTAGGTCTTGGTGAAACACCCAAGCTTTGTGGCGAAGAGAGATACCGCCATGAGAGTCTGGTGATGTGAGATTCCACCGAGGTAGGACTTGGCTTTAAGTCAAGGTAATCCGCATTTCCGAGTAAAGATATAATATGAAATGCCAATATATGAGATTGTGTTTGATTCACTCATGCCAATATTGAAATGATGTTTATGCTATGAGAAATGCATATGAGATTTTGAGACTTATGAAATGCTTTTGAATGTCAAGCATGCATGGCTTTGCCATGAGTTTTGCATTGGTTGAATGCATGAGATTGATAGATAGATGGCACATGTGATTTTCAAATGGAGATTTTCTTTAAATGGTTTTCAAGCATGAGATAGAAAGAGCATGTTGTGGAAAAATGGTTTTTTAGAATGAGATTTGAAAGCTTGCATTGTTATGTTGGTGTTTTTAGAGCATGCCTCACTAAGCTATCGTGCTTACGCTCTCTTTTACCAACAATGCAAATAATTGAGACACCTTGGGCAACGAGGAGGCTTAAGAAGATCCAAGGGTTTGTAAAGCTCAAGTATGGTGATGTTTTAAACTTACTTTAATAATGATATTTGGCAATGAGACGTAGTGGTTTGCTTTGGGAGATGTATTTTGGACCCCCTATGGTTGATGCAAGTTTTGTATGTTTCATATGGTTTGTATGAGGCCTTTATTGTGGTTTTGGTACTTATTCTTGCTATATGGTGTGTTTGTGGTTTGAGTTTTAAGCATGCTTTATGAGTTGCTTTGCTATGCTTGAGTTAATCAACTAAATGATGCTATGTGGTTTGGAATTGCATGCCCATATGTTTGAGCAGTTGCCTTAAGTATGTTGTTATGATTTGAGGATGTTTAATTGATGTTTGAAATGTTTCCAATGCTGAAAATGAGGCAGTTCTGGTATGCATATCGATACACAGGCTTGGGTATCGATACGCATAAGCCAAATCTGTGCTTTTCTACACAGGTGTTTCGGTACGATTGTGAAGTGTTTCTGTACGGGCTTGAAGGGCGTATCGATACATGGGGAAGCGTATCGATATGCTATCTGTGACTTTGGTTACTGCCATCACGTGTATCGATACGGTCTCAAGCGTATCGATACACGTCCGTTAATTCTGTTAATGGCATCTTTGTATGTTTGAAATTGTTGCATTTTAGTTCCTGTTTTTCAAGTGTGCAATTGGATAAGTTTGGTTAGTCGGTTTTTGATGAAAATTTGCAGAGAAGCATGAAACATGACTAATTAAGTAATGGTAAACTTAAAATCAGTAAAGCCCTCGAAATTTTTAAAAATTACATTTTGGTCCCTAAATGTCTAATTTGTACAATTAAACCCTAAATGTGATCTGATCGATGTGTCGTTTCTTCCTATGATCTTTGCTGGTTACATAGGTTAAATGTTGCATCTAGAAAAGATAAAAAGAAAAAAAGGTTCGTCATTCGAAGTTAACTTTAACGAGTTGGCTTCGGTTTTCCCCGTGTAATCACCTCGCTTCGGGTCAATCGTCTAGACCGGACTAAGGGGGTTACAATGTCGACAAATCTAATAAGGAGCTATGCTCCACCTGACCAATACCCAAGCGTCAAAGATGTATCTTTGAAGACGTGTATAATAATATATAATAACAGCTAATAAGAATCAGAAGCACACACATGCACATGTAGAATTCTATTCTTAGAATGATATTTCTGCACTTTACTGGTTAAACAAGTTCGGAAAGCTTGAACACATTTATGAATGGAAAAGGGTGAAGAGGACAGAAAAAAGTTGTTTTATGGATGGATCGAGCAACACGGTAATCATGGGGTGTGAACCGGGTGATTTGGAAGAAATTTCATAACCTCAGACGTTGCCACAACGTTCATGAGTTATGCTACCCATGGGAGGGTCGAATCTAAAATGCTCTTGCACTTGATATCGAGGGCATCCTATTATGTTCTCTTTCTTTACTAATATCCTGATTTTCCAGGCCTAATAAGGCACCCTCTATTAAAATGAAGATCAACAAGCTGACATTTTTTTACCAGAAAAAGAGATTTCCTTGTATTGCTTCGAAGATAAATTTTAGTATGCAAGATCATGAGTACAAATGGTCATCTGGATATGGTAAAGATATGAATGAGTACGAAACGCTCATTTGTTCGATAGTTTTCTGGTCAAAGAGAAGAATCGTTCATCAAGGGTCATGGTGAGGACAATGACAAGGATGCATATATCAGGAAGATAAGGGATCTAAAGTGTGTTCCCACCTTGGATTTTTGAATAAGTCTACAGAATGAATTTGAAGAAAGTTCAAGGACCTGAAGAAAGTTCAGGGACCGAAAAGATCATGGACTTGTGACATTTTTTTGCCCGTAAATGATGGAGGGGCAAAATCTACGCGATGATGCAAGAAATAAAGAGATCATGGGCATTATTGACTGTGAAGATGAGATTCTTGGGGGCATGAGAATCAAAGTTTGAATAGATTGAAAATGATGCAGAGCTTGAAAGAATTCGATCACCAAAGAAATTAGGATCTACTAAAAAAGAAAATGATCCCAACAACAAAACTTTAAAGGAAATTTTGACAAAGCCTGAAGTTAGCGAGAGCTTTAGGAGGGCAAATTGATCAAGATTTGACGAAAACAATTTAAAGAAATAAAAAGAAGGAAAAAATCCTAACAGTAAAACTCCGAGGCAAAGTTTTCCAGAACAAGAAGCACAAAATCTTAAAGTTTGCAGAACAAGAAGATAATAAGAGCTGCAGAAGAAACTCAAGAAGATCAAGCCAAGTCAGATTTGAAAAGAGTAGATGAAGTACCATTGTAGCAGAAACAGAAAGCTCAACAAAGAAGCAAAGAAGATCAGAGCCCATCCAAGTGTTTTTCAGTTGACACAACCCATGCATCATATAGCTAGGCATCCATAAGATAGGAGCATTCTAATGCATGCATTCAAAGCATTTTTATACATTTTTGCAGGAATTTACAAGAATTAACAAAAAGCAAACCATATTTCAATCTACAGTTTCAAGATTTAGGAACAATGTTTAACAAGGAATTGCAAAGATCACAACAAATATTTCAACCCGTTTGAAGAGCCGGATTATTAAATATTTCAACTCGTTTGAAGAGACATATCATTAAAGATTTCAACCCGTTTAAAGAGATGGATTTCAATAAAAGATTTCAACCCGTTTGAAGAGGCGGATGATAATAAAGATTTCAATTCGTTTGAAGAGACAAACCTCAACAAAATCTGTTTGAAGAGGTGGATTTTAACAAAATTTACCAGTTCATTTGGAGAGGCGGACTTCAGTAAGATTTTCTGATTGTATGTACAAGACAAATAATGTATTACAATCTTAAATCTTTCGGGTCATCAGTAAGCCCTTCGGGCATGATGTTAAATCCTTTAGGTCATCGGTAAGTCCTTCGGGCATAATGTTAATTCCTTTGGGCCATCACCCTCGGGAGTTATGTGGTTGTTTGCACAGGAAGGAAGTACATTACAAATCTAAATCCTTCGGGCCATTAATAAGTCCTTCTGGCATGATGTTAAGACCTTCAGGCCATCGCCTTTAGGAGTGATGTGGTCGTTTGCACAGGAAAGGAAGTGCATTACGAATCTAAATCCTTCGGGTCAATAGTAAGCACTTCTAGCATGATGATATCCTTCGGGCCATCACCTTCGGAAATGATGTGATTGCTTGCACAAGAGAGATAGTGCAATGTAATTTTAAAGCCTTCAGGTCGTCAGAAAGTCCTTCGGACATGATGTTAAGTCTATTAGACTGGCACTTCTAGAAATGATGAGAACCTTTTGGGTGGTGTCACGGTAAGACAATTTGATAACTGGGGCATGGTATCGAGAAAGATGTTAATCTTTTGAGACCTTGGTACATAAAGAAGAAAAAATAAGGTTTAAAGAAGAAAAACGAGAAAAGTGGTTTATGCTATCAGGAGGGAAGCACGAGAGAGATCGACCTTAGGATCAAATAAGAAAGATGCACATTATAATCGTTCAAAATTTCAGAGTTTCTTGCCATATATAGTGGAAAGAGATGGGCTTATACAGAAAGAAGCAAGAGACTTGATATGAGTTTCAGATTGAAATATGGAGATACCTTTGACAGAAAATAGTGACTCTAAAGATATGAGTGCTTCAAAATGAGAATTGAATATGTTCATACTATTCCAATTTGAATTCTTATTAACTGATAATATTTCTGTTTGCAGGGTTCGGTTCTCCTTCCTAGAGACAAATGCTTCGTTTATAGAGATGGGCCTCAAGTCATTCCGTTTACAGAGGTATATCCCAAAACAATTCGTTTATAGAGACGAATTTTAAGATATTTCGTTTACAGAGACGGGCTTCAAGACATTTCGTTTATAGAGGCGGACCTTAAAGACATACAATTTATAGAGACGGACCCCAAGACACTCCGTTTATAGAGGCAATGACGTTTTGTTTAAAAAGATGAATCTCGACAAAGATTTCAACATATTCGAAGAAAAGAATCTCAACAATCCGTTTGGAGATGTCATACAATTTCCGAGTAAAGAAAGGGATAGACCAATAGAGAATGCAACAAAAGATCTTATGCGAGTTTCAAATAGAAAGATCAAAACACGACATGTAGAAAATCAGTGACCTTAAAGATTTCAATGCTTAAAGCAGAAAATTGAAGATATCTCATATTACACCAAAATGAATCCTTATTAATTGATGATATTTCCTTTTGCATGAATGGTGAGCTTCTAATGAGAAGAGTTCGTCCCAGCAAAGAAGAGTTCATAATGAGAAGAGTCTGCCCCAGAAAAGAAGGATTCATAATGAGAAGAGTCTGCCCCAGCAAAGAAGAACTCCTAATGAAAAGAGTTCGTCCAACAAAGAAGGATTCATAATGAGAAGAGTCCGCCCCAGCAAAGAAGGATTCATAATGAGAAGAGTTCGCCCTAGGAAAGAAGAACTCCTAATGAGAAGAGTTCGTCCAGCAAAGAAGGATTCCTAATGAGAAGAGTCTGCCTTAGTAAAGAAGAACTCCTAACGAGAAGAGTTCGCCAACAAAGAAGAACTCCTAATGAGAAGAGTTTACCAACAAAGAAGAACTCCTAATAAGAAGAGTTCGCCAACAAAGAAGGATTCCTAATGAGAAGAGTTCGCCTTGACAAAGACATAATTCCTAATGAGAAGAATTCGTCCAGCAAAGAAGAAGAGTTCGATCAGCGAAGGAAGAATTCCTAATAAGAAGAGTTCATCCTCAACTAAAGAAGAAGATATAGGAAGATTGAAGAATTTCGTAATGAGAAGAACAACTTCAAGATTCCATGAGTGGATGGTTTGGACAAAATTCTTGTCTTTTAGGTCTTTGCCCTGTCCATGTCCCACAACAATGAGCAAAGTGGGGCAGTTTTAAGACCCAAAATTTGTCAGGGCATACCTATATGTATCTATATATACATATACATCTCTATAAATAAAACCAAAAATAAATAAATATAATAGAATCCCTAAATAAATAAATTGTCCTAAAAATGATATCCAATGTTCATAAAATGTCCGAGTTACATTACAAAACTCGAAGTCCAATACAAAGCCCATTTTAAAATTACAAGACCCAATGACATTTCACATACAACCTATTTCGGGTAAAAACCAACCCAACAAGCACAAATCCAAGGTGTGCTTCTTTTTCCGCCCAAAACCAGGATACGTGGCAGCACGACATAGGTCTGTTGCCCATCACATAGATCCCTCTCTTAGCTGGCTACAACTGGCACGTTGACGTCAGTAGTGACATCAGCAAGTTTGACTCCTATATAAATGTAGGAGAGAGAAATGTCAGAAGGAATTAAATACTCTAATAATTACCATAATAAAAATATAATTAATTGAGAGAGGGGGGCATTTCAGGAAAACTACCTACCATTTATAGTTGTCCCGCCAGAATCTGAAAGGTCATTGTAGAGCGTTAGGTGTTCTCTAAATAGGAGCGTAAGTGCACACTCTTGTCAAGTTATAGTATAAAAGATATCGTCTCTAACAGAGATTGAACAACTTATTTGAATTGCAATTCCTGCATAGAAAATAAATGCACAAGTAAATTTTAGCTTGTAAAGAAAAGTAAAGAACACAAGTAATTGATAGAAAGATCAGGGTGATGGAATGGGTCAGGTTATGCTGCTTAGTAGTGTGAAACTGCGTTGAACAAGTTAAGTAGCTTTGCGCTGCAAGGCTTTCCTGCCTCGGCGGAAGATGGAAGATTAGCTGATTTGACACTTTCGTTGCCTCGATAGTGGAACAGATGGGTGGCTCAGCAGTCGTTTAAGGCTCGACAGAACGCTTCGATGATGATCCCGCTTATGTCTAAGTTAGAATGCTATTGTTGCTCACTGCAGATGATACCCGTTGACTTGAATTGTACAATGAACAACAACCTTTGGTTCGTTCCCTTTTAGCCGCCTTAAACCCTAACCTACGTCTAGGCTAGATTGATCAACACCTTGTATTGATGAAATCGTGCTTACTTTTTTGTGAGTTTGACACTCTCGATACCAAACAAATAAATTGCCTCAAATTGATCTCTCGACTCAATTGAAAACAGTGAAGAACATGAAATAAGCAAACTTTGAATTTATTGCAAAACACACTTGAAACCTAAACAACCGTTCTTACAACTACTTTACAACATAACCCAAACCCTAGAGAATTTAGAACATTGTGGCGGCAAGAAAACACAAGAAAAACCTAAGCTATGCCGACTATGTTGTGTTAAGCTCTCTAAAATACAAGGTATAATCTGATATTTATATGGCATGGCCTAGGGTAAGTCCTCCTTGGAGTAGAGGTCTTCCTCATCATAAAGTAGCTTTAGCATTGAATGCATCCTTTAAATTCTGACTTCTTTGACTTGAAGTTGGACTCCTTGTGGCACAAGTAACCTTAAGCTGCCTTGGATAATCTTCCCTGGGTGGCTCAGTCTGCTGTTTCCGGCATCGATAAATTGCGTGGATGGGCTCATTGAACATAGAAAATTAAGCTCTTCCAATCGCACTCGAATTCACCAATTCCTTAGGTTGCTGCCCTAGGCGGCAGGTATGGCGCCGATAGCTACTCGACAACACTTCTCTCTGTGTTGAGCTACTTCAGTACAGCTCCTTGATCTGCTACCTCAGCATCAGCTCCTCAGCTCCTCTCTCCTTCTGCCAGCTTCTAGTACCTGAAACTAAAACTAAACTAAAACAATACATTTTCTCACCAAATTAAAGATATTCAATATAAACAAGGCAAAGCAAAGAATACTGTAAATAATGCTTGCATGCACCGAAATATGCCTAAAATGTACTTAAGAACATCAATAATATAAGATGGAATGTATATAAAATATATGAATTATGAGCACTTTACACACCCCAAACTTGAACTATTGCTTGTCATCAAGCAATGCAATCCTAAACATACTTGCCCTTTGAATTAATCAGAAATAAAAACATGTTTTAAACTTGATTTAACACATCAAGGTCGTGGAACCTATCATTAGATTAGTGAGAGGAGAATAGCATGAATTACCTCAAAATTAAACTACAATGCCAGTGCAGTGTGTTCAGAAACTGTGTACAGGCTGAATCTGAAGAATATTCTAAGTAAACAAAGATGTTGTCATAGTAATATAAGGTTGCTGCCGAGGCAGCATATTTAAGCACAGTTTATAATCATGGCAATAAGAGCTTCAGCTCATCACAACCACTCATATGTCTGAAATTAAGATAGGAGCAAACTACAAAACCCCGAACCCATTGAGTAGAGTCATCTCGTGAAGACTTTCATTCACTCATGCTAATTTGTCCGTCACTTCAAAGATTTTCAGATTCATGGACTTTGATAGCAACGGAGTGTCCTTGCACATGATTCTTCCTAGAGGCGGTTTCGGGCACCTCTAGGGAAAGACAACATAAATATTTTTTCTTTCCTACCATGGCAGTGCTTTTCTTTTTCTATTTGTTGCTTGCCGCGGCAGCTTCCTGCAACCATGTTAGAATTTTAAAAATAATTCAAGCCGACAATGTTTATCAGAAATTCAAACAAATTCAGCAAGTAACAGTAGTGTTTTTAATTTTTGGCATTTATAGAAAACTCTAAGTTTACTTCATGCTTTCCCTAAAATTAAGTTCTTTTTATTTGGTAAGAAAAATTTAAAGTCCGTTATCCTATCATAGGCACAAGTTCTAACAAATTTTTTTCTTTTGATTAATTTTTAGAGGCAAGTACATTATGCAACCTATATGCACTAGTTATGCCTAAACAAAATGAGTGCTAACCCCTCCAAACTCGAGACGGGCATCGCCCCCAATAAAGTACAAAAGAGAAAACAAAAAAGGAAAATAAATACAAGAAATATAATTAAAACATAAAGATAAGTAATAAAATGAAGAAAAGAAAAGAAACAATTCTAGAAGTTGGCGGACGGTTGAGAAGAGGTTGGGGTCTTTGCGGCAGAGGAGGAAGATGAAGACTGAACGACAAGGCGGCGGCTGGCAGATGTCCAGGCGGCAGACTTGGTAGGTGATAATTTGTTATCAGTGGCGGCTAGACTCTCTTGGGAGTGGGACGAGGAGCTTCACTTTGTTCTGATTCAGATTCGGACTCCTCTTCCTCTGGCTTGGCTGAGATTATGTGTCGCTTTCTCTTCCTAGTTGGCTCTACTTTGGGTTCTGCCGGTGGATCCTCTGTTGCCATGGTGCCGCTGTTGCTGCTGTCTGCTGCTCTGCATCGTTGGACTGGGAGGTGCCTGTCACTGTTTCTGTTGTATAGGCTGCGAAGAAATGTTGTTGATGCCTCTCAGAAGTGTCGGCCACCGTGTTAGAAGTGGAGGTGGTTGAGTATGATGGGTAATACGTTGGAGATGGCATTTGCTGGCGGAAGGTGGCGTGGTGGGCAGTTGCTTCTGATGGTGTAGTCTCTCTGGGATCAGCTGCGGCGACTAAGTAAATTTCACCAAAATCATAATCAGATTCATAAAGCTCTTTGATTAAGGCAAAACCTACCAATCTAGAATCCAAAAGGTTAAGAAAAGTATACCTTCTTGATAAACCATCATCAACATTTTCCTTACCCTTCTTATATTTGATAACATATGGGAATGTTTCTAGGAATTCAACCCACTTGGCATGTCTCTTATTAAGCTTGTGTTGTCCCTTCAAGTGTTTCAGCGCCTCATGATCCGTGTGGATGATAAACTCCTTAGGCCATAGATAGTGTTGCCACGTTTCTAATGCCCTTATGAGAGCATACATCTCCTTGTCATAAGTTGAATAATTTAGAGTTGCTCCACTCAATTTCTCACTGAAATATGCAGTAGGACGTCCTTCTTGAGATAATACAGCTCCAACTCCTAAACCTGATGCATCACATTCAATTTCAAAAACTTTATCAAAATCAGGTAAAGATAATAAGGGTGCATTGGTTAAAAGTTGTTTACTCAAACAAAAAGACTTCTCTTGTTCGTCTCCCTAAAAGAAGCTAGAGTTCTTTTTGATAACTCCGGTCAAAGGTGCGGCTATGGTGCTGAAATTGGGAACAAATCGGCGATAGAAGCTAGCAAGTCCGTGAAAACTCCTCACTTGACTAATGTTAGTAGGTCTCGGCCATTCCTCAATTGCTTTAATCTTTTCTTGATCAACCTCCAAACCCTTTGAACTAACAACAAAACCTAAGAACACAACTTTTTTAGTGCAAAATGTACATTTTTGTAGATTAGCATACAACTTTTCTTTTCGCAAAACATCCAATACTAACCTTAAATGTTGAGCATGATCATTCAAAGTTTGGCTATACACAAGTATGTCATCAAAATACACCACACAAAACTTACCCAAGAATGGTCGAAGTATATGATTCATTAACCTCATGAATGTACTTGGTGCATTAGTTAAGCCAAATGGCATAACCAACCACTCATACAAACCTTGCTTGGTTTTGAATGCTGTCTTCCACTCATCTCCTTCTCGCATTCTTATTTGGTGGTACCCACTCTTAAGATCAATCTTAGAAAAGATGTTAGAACCACTTAATTCATCAAGCATATCATCTAATCTAGGAATAGGATGACGATACTTTACCATTATTTTTGTTCACTACTCGACAGTCTACACACATACGCCAAGTTCCATCCTTCTTAGGTACAAGTAAAACCGGCATGGCACATGGACTAAGGCTCTCTCTCACATAGCCTTTTTCCATTAACTCGGATACTTGTCTTTGCAACTCCTTAGTTTCTTCCGGATTGCTTCTATATGCTGGTCGATTTGGAATGATGGCTCCGGGAATGAAATCAATTTGATGCTCTATTCCCCGAATTGGTGGAAGCCCATTCGGAATCCCCTCCGGAAACAAATCTTCAAATTCCTGCAATAAAGAGACAATAAAAGATGGCAAACCAGGATCAAGATCATTAGTGTTCAAAAGATTTTCCTTGCACATGAGTACAAGTGCCCATTTCTCTGAAAGCAAACACTTTTTGATCTCTTTCTCTCTTGCAAAAAGAATGGTTTGTTTTCCCTCATTTTTGTCACTCTCTTTGGATTTAAACTCTTTTTCTTTCTCTTTGGTTGTTTTGAAACTCTCTCTCAAGTGGATTTGGTCTTTATGGACTTGTTTTGGTGAAAGAGGGGCTAAAGTGATCTTTTTGGTTTGATGGGTGAAAGTGTAACGATTGGTATAACCATCATGTATAGCCTTTTTGTCGAATTGCCACGGTCTCCCCAACAAGATATGGCTAGCGTGCATTGGTACAACATCACACAACACCTCGTCTTTGTATTTTCCAATGGAAAATGGCACAAGAACTTGCTTGGTGACTTTGAGTTCTCCCCCATCATTGAGCCATTGTAGCTTGTAAGGATGAGGATGCTTTGTTGTTGCCAATCTAAGCTTCTCTACCATCAAAGTACTAGCAACATTAGTACAACTTCCTCCATCAATAATGGCAAAGCATACCTTTTTCGTTTACATGGCAGCGAGTATGGAAGATGTTCTCGCGTTGATCTTCTTCTTCTATAGCTTGCACGCTTAGGCTTCTTTTCACAACAAGAACCTCACCAACGATTGATATTAGGCCCTTTTGCTGGTCTAACTAAAATGAGTGGGAATTACGACTAGGACCTATGGCTTTCAAAGAAAGGGCACTAAAGCGACGAATAGGGAAACGAAGATGAAAAGTATGTTTTTTCTTTTATATTCATAGATCCTAGACTGAGTCAAATCTTCGAACTACGGATGACTTGATCCCGTAAAGTACGTAAGAAGGCTCGAAATGAGCTCCAGTCAGGAGATCAATTGATCAAAATATGAATCTCGAGAGTGGATGGTTGACCGCCGTGCTTAGTAGGTGGAGTCGCCCTTCGCCACCAGATGAATAATTAGCAGGAGATGGGGTCTCGATAAGAGGTTTCGAAAGGGATTAGTTGAATGGTCTCAGAGATGGCTTATCTTCCCTCGGATGGAGCAAGCCGTTAGCGCACTAGCCTTAGGTGTCGAATACGGCCACTCATCCGCTTCCTAGCCGGAAAAGGACTTTCAGGCTTCGAGCCACATATACAGCATGTTCCATCTCTTCTTCTTCTTGGATAGGAACATCATCTTCTTCCTCCTCTTGGTCAGTTTCGATCTCTCCATCTTCTCGAATGAGCATTGTGTTGCGATTTGGACATTGGCTAGCAATGTGACCTCGCCCCAAGCATTTGAAGCATTGCACATCACGGGATCGAACTGGCATAGCGGTGCTCTTTCCCTTACTAGTTTCGGTAATGGGTTTGGCGCTCTTTGTTGGAATGCTTCGTTCATTAGGCGTAAAGGATGCCTTCTGTTTGTAGGTACCCCGCCCTCATTTAGAAGAAGAGCCTCCATAGGCATGAGTTGTGCCATTCCTTTTGAGTTGCCTCTAGACCTTCATGGTCATATGAACCATGTCTTCGATCTCCACATAATGTTGCAACTCAACAGTGGCCGCAATATTAAGATCAAGACCGGATAGAAATCTGGCCATGGTGGCTTCTCGATCCTCATCAATGTTGGCTCGGATCATGGCTACTTCCATCTCTTTGAAGTAATCCTCAATAGTACGGTAGCCTTGGGTGAGATTTTGAAGCTTGTTGAACAACTCCCTATGATAGTGAGTTGGAACGAACCTCCTACGCATAACGGCCTTCATCTCATTCTAAGTAGAAATTGGATGTTCGCCATTGCGTCTCCTGCTAGATGTCAACTGATCCCACCATATTAGTGCATAATATGTAAATTCAATGGCTGCAAGTTTTACCTTCTTAAGCTCGCAGTAGTTGTGGCACTCAAAGATGTGCTCAACTTTTTTTCCCATGCAAGATAAGCTTCAGGATCCGTTCTTCCTTGGAAAGAAGGAATGGTTATTTTGATGTTGCTAAGATTATCAACTCTTGGCCGAGCTCTTTGGTACCTAGGTTCTCGACCCCTCAAACTTTGCTGGGAGGCTCGCTCGTCTATGAGTTCTTCGTCCACCTCTCCCTCATACTCTTCCTCGTGATCTGAATTATGCCATCGTTGAGATCTTTCCGCCAAATGATCTAATCGTTCTTTCATCGGCCCCAACCTTTGTTGCAACAACCTGTCCATCTCTCGGATAATATGTTGAAGATTGGAGTTAGTTGCATCTATGTTAACATTATTACTAGCACCAATAGTGTTTCTCACGGAATCTTGAGACATGATTAACTAATAAACCTCACTAGCACAAATTCTCACCGTTACACTCCAAGGAAAACACTCACACTCGTGTTTCACTCGGGATGGCTTTTACCCTTGATGTGCACTCTTGCCTTTTATCGCTCTTGTTCTCCTATCAAAGTCCTTAGAGAACTTACTCAAGGCTTAACAAGTTTGCTTGTGGAAATTGGCTGAAAGAAAGAGTTTAGAAAAAAAGGCTATAGGTAGAAAAGTAGAATGATTAGAAAATAACAAGGCAATAGGAAATAATAATTTGCTGAATTGAGTAATACCAACAACAACCAAACTTCCTTTTTTTTTTCTTTTTTTCTTTTTTTATGCAAACCGGGAGAGAGTAAAACTTAACTTACTGAATCAAAATAACTCTGATACCAAATGATACGTATCCGGTTGTGTGATGACCGAATTCGTATGTGATGTTGCCCGATCGTGATTCTAGTATGAAGTTGCAAACTTGAAACTTGAGTGTGGAAGTGATGTATATGGAATGAAGATGGTGAAAGTTGTTGTTTTAATAGGTGCTGGAATGGTTGGTGATTATGGTTTGAAAGATAAATGTAAGGGGAAAAAATGGATAGAAGTTGATATGGATATATGGAATAGAATCGGTGTGGAACAAGGAAGAACCAACAAGATAGTGAATGTTGACCCAAACCTTACACGTTCTTACCCTTTGTGAAATGATGGAAGAAGGTTGGATTGTGACCCTTTAGCTATAATTGAGCTAAGAACCAACAATATAATCAAATGTAAGTGATGGTGGAATGGTGGAACGTGACCCGCTAGCTAGATAGCTAGGAACCAACGCTATAAATAGAATGGAATGAAAAGGGAAAATTTGCCACAAGACTAGCTTGAAAGCCGATAAAGTTCTTAAAGAACAATGAAGAGAACACTCTCATATATTTTCATCAAAAAAAGGTCCCTTACAAAGGCAAATGAGCATCCTATTTATAGTACATGGCAGCCTAGAATTTGAATGGACAAAACAATGCATTAAGGCTCCAATTTATGACATTCAATGGTTTGTCTTCAATCCTATCAAGTTTGGCTGGGCATTTGTGTAATTCAGAATGAATTTTGACATAATAAGGCTTGAATGAAGACTTATACACGTCCAAGTGATGCATCCTTTGATATTCCACTTGCTTGGCTCTTAAAAGTGCATGTAGATGACTTGGAATGAATCTGCCCATGTTTGCCTCTAAGTGTATGTGTCTCTTCACTTCCTTTCTTTATTTCTCAACTTTATTGGCTGAATAAAAGCATAATAAAGTCTTCTAAATGCTTCATCCCCCATGGAATTCAAAAAGACTCTCTCTTTGAATGGTGATACAGATGGCATGTCTCCTTGAAGAAGATGAAAAGTCTTCAATTGTTTCCATCTTAATCCCAACGTATAATGACACTAAAAACACAAAAAATATTAATCAAAATATGATAAAAATGTTATGCAAAATTAAAGAATTAATTGAACAAGTTCAATGAATGAACTAGTTTAATTATTGAACCTACATGCTTAAATGAAACACATACATAAGTGAAGTATTTTCATAAATGAAATGCTTGCATAAATGCATAAACAAGCATATTTATTCTCATGGAATGAATGAACTATTATGCAACTACTGATGCAAATTCTTATGCAACTACTCATGCAAATTCTTATGCAACTTATTTCAACTTTCCAACAAACTCAAAATGTTGCAAGATCTAATTGTTGCTGTCATTTCTTCATTCATTTTCTAGCATTGGCAAAGCAAACTTTCCACAGCATCTTGAATCATTTTAGCTCTTGCACGAGTCATAGGACCTCTAGGAAATTCATTGGAATTCTTGCTGGTTGTGGTCACATCAACGTGTATGTGTGAGATATAACGGGCGGCCCACTAATCTTCTATACAACGGAGGATCATCAAGAAATTCCCCTTCATATTTGCTGAGTTTATGAGGAGAAGCCATTGGTGTATCAACATGCTTCTTACCAAGAGAACATATGTCATCCAATAATTGTAGAGCATATTACCTCTGGGAAAGAGATATGCCAGACTGGTTGCGAGCAATCTCAAAGCCAACAAAATATTTTAATGTTCCCAGATCCTTGAGCTTAAAATGGTACTGCAAGAAGGATTGTACGTCTGCCAAGAGCTTTAAATTCTTCCTAGCCAATACAATGTCATCAACATAAACCAAAAGTGCAACCATGTTATCCCCAGAACCCTTCACAAACAAAGAGTGCTCAGAAGGTGATTGAAGAAAGCCAAATTGAAGCACAACTTGAGAGAAAACATGAAACCACTGCCTCGATGCTTGCTTGAGCCCGTAGATCGACTTATGGAGCTTACAAACCAAATTCTCACCCCGAACATTAGGTTTGTTGCCAAGAGGAAGCTTCGTGTATACTTCTTCATCAATCATGCTATTGAGAAAGGCATTATTTAAGTCCAGCTGATGAAGATGCCAGCCATGCACAACAACCAAGGATAATAAAACCTTAAACGAGGTCATCTTAGCAACAAGGGAAAATATATCTGTGTAATCCACACTTTCAATCTGAGTGAAACCCTTAGCCATGAGACAAGCCTTACAATGATCGATAGTGCCATCAGCCTTGCGTTTGAGATGGTAAACTCACTTGCAATCAATAGCTCACTTTCCATTAGGCAATGTAACAACAGACCACGTGGAAAGAGAATCCATGGCTTGTAACTCTTCTTGTATCGCGTTACGCCACTCAGGAAACTTGACAGCATGATGATAAAAAATAGGTTCATAGGAGGATGAAATATTCGCAATGAAATCAATGTACATAGGAGTGAGCTTAGAAGCGAACAAATGATTCTCAATAGGGTACAAACAAGCTGAAGAAGAAAGAGTGTTGTTGCAATGGTACACATCAAGATAAGAAGGCCTGCTGATATTACGATGTGATCTACGAGGGACAGGAGCAACTACATGATTAGGCTCGTTGGCAGACATAGGAACGTGTTCATCCATGGGATCAGACTCATGTATTTGAACATCATCAGAGGCATGCACAATAGTAGGCAAAGAGAGACCAGGAAAAGGATCCACCAAGGCCTCAGTAGGAGTGATGGTATGAAAAGGAAAAACGGTTTCATGGAAAACCACATTTCGAGACACAACAATAGCACGAGTCTACAAAATATAGACCTTGTATCCCTTAATTCCATGAGCATAACCAAGAAAAATCCCAGGCAAAGCTCGTTCAGAGAATTTGTCCCGTTGTGCTTTGAGAGTGGACACAAAACATAAACATCCAAAGACCTTAAGACATAAATAAGATGGCTGTTGAGAGTGAGGCAATTCATAAGGAAACTTGTTACCTAGAACCGTAGAAGGCTGCTTGTTGATTATGTAGGTGGCAGTCAATAAGCATTCTCCCCATAAACGAATAGGAACTCTTGCCTGAAAAAATAAAGCACGTGCCACTGCTATAAGATGATGATGCTTCCTTTCAGCCACTGAGTTTTGTTGAGGAGTCTCAACACACAAAAATTGGTAAACTATCCCCAAAGTAGAAAACAAGTCTGTGAACTTTAACTCTGGAGCATTGTCTGAACGAAAAACTTTTATGTCATAGCCAAGCTGCCTCTTGACCATAGCTATGAAACTAGGAATAATTGATAGCACATCAGACTTATGTTTTAACAGAAAGATCCAAGTATAACATGAATGGTCATCAACTAATGTTAGGAAATAGCGAAGATTATCATGTGTGTTTGTTTTATAGGGACCCCATATGTCACAGTGTACTAATTCAAAAGGCAAATTAGTAGTAGAAGATAACATAGGAAAAGGAAGACGTTTCTGGTTTGCCAAAGGACAAATCGAGCAAGAATCAACTTTATTTGAACAAGATGGTAAAACATCTTTTAACATTTGCAACACATGAGAACTAGGATGTCCTAGCCTAGAATGCCAATCACATTCAGGTGTATTACAAACAAAATCAAAAGTCAAAGCTAAAGAATCATCACGAGCTTTTGGAATCTACAGCAGATACAACCCTCGAAAGCAATCACCCTTCCCAATCCTATGGCAGAGATTCTGAATCAAGCAATGAGTTTTGCAAAACAAAACGGTGAGATCTGAGTCCTGTATCAAACAACTAACAACCAACAAATTAAAACGAAAAGCTGGTACATATAATACATCCTTCAGAACAATTCTATTTGAAAGTCGAATTGTACAAAAAAACAAACTGAAAAAATAGTCTTGTTAGGAAGAAAGATAGTACCAGTATCAAGAGGGTGTAATGATTCAAACAAATTTTCACAATAGCAAACTGTTGGGTTATTCGGTGCTCGATTCCTTCAACCGTTCTTGTTCGCCAAGTGGTGGAGAAGTGGAATTTTGGGTGTAAGAGGTGTGGAAGCTAAAATTGATAAAGACAAGATGATTTATAGTGGTTCAACCTTCTAACCAAGGTCTACATCCACTACCTTAGCTTCCCACTAAGGATTTCCAATCAATCCACTATTGATTCGTCCCCTTTTCTAGGCTTAGGAGAAAACCCATACAAACCGATCAAGCTTTCTACCTAAAGCCTTGATCAAACCCTCTTTATAAAGAGATAAAAATAAGCAAAATCAAATCCCTCTAATAGGTATTTGTTTGCACAATTAAGCTCTCACCCAATCCTAAAAACACTTGAGCAAATCTAACAATTTTGACTCACAAGTGTTTGTCTATACAAAGAATTGACACTTAAGCACTAAGACACATTTTGATCATATGTTGTATTACAATTGAAGCATTAACCATTACTAGATGCTTGGAGGTCCCTTTTATACTCCTTAATGAGTTTGTAGTCGTTACTAGCCGTTGGGGTTGAATTAGAGCATTGGAGCCTTTATTTCCCACCATAAATACAGTTCTGCAGCTTGGCGTATCGATACCCTTCAAACCGTATCGATACAGTCCTGATAAGGAAGTAGCCGTTGTGCACTTCAGCTGATGCGTATCGATACGCTCTCCTAGCGTATCGGTACACTCTGCAGTTTAAAATACCGTTGCGAAATATGACCGTTAGGGGTAGTTAGGCGTATCGGTACATGATACAACCGTATCGGTACGCGACTAGCCGTTGGGCTGTTTTAAAACACACCGTATCGATACGGCTAAGTGTATCGGTACGAGTTTTGGCTACTGGAAAGTTTCTATAGTTGAAACCCTGGGCGTATCGGTACGGTACCAGACTGTATCGGTACGGGCACTTGAAAAGCTTGGTTTTGACAACTTTAAATGTACTTTAAATCATTCCAAAGCCTTGTAAAACCCTTAAACATAATTTCAAGTTGTTTTTGACTAAAAACATATTTTAAATTCTGTTCAATTCAGTCTAAAACATTTTTCAAATATTATATCAAAACACTTAGTTCTACAATCTTCCCCCTTTTTGATATAATAAAACCAACTTGATTTTTTTTTGGGATTCTCTCCTCCTTTGTAATTTAAAATTTGAATAAGAGACTTAAATTTTAAATTTGATTAAAGCTCCCCCTTATTCTCTTGAAAAACTTAAAAACTTGAAAAATCAATTTTTCAAACCATTTCTCCCTTTTTTGTTATATCAAAAAGAATTTAAAATGAAATTGGGCTCAAAATAACTTAGGAGGTAAAAAATGACACAATTAAAAATGTGGTTTTAAAATTGGCTCTCCCTTACTCAAAGCATCAAACAATGTTAGTCCAACATATGTCATAATCTAGTTGAAATAAAAAATAAATCAAATTAAATAAATAAAACAACTAGATTTTTACCACACTTGAACACAAGGGAGGATGTGAAGCCTTCCTTATTCAAGTGTTCTTCCTTGTGTGCATTGAGCTCCCCCTCAATTTTGGACTTGTTGATCAATCTCCATAACACCTGTCATAAGACAATCAAGTAATTTTTGGTATCCAAATTGCTTTGGATCCATAGACGTTAGTAGCATAAAACTTAGCCCCCTTAGGAATCCATTTTTCAATTTCATCTTTTTTAGTTGAAGTACTTAGTCATTTTGGGACCCAAATACTTTTAAAAACTTTACCATTTACAAATCTAGGGGCACTAGATTATCTTACATAAAATTTTGATTTTCCTAAATTATTTTTCTTTTGAAGTTCATTGAAAATCAAATCTTTTTCCTTCTTAAGATCATCAACTTCTTTTTGATGATTTTTTCACATCGTTTGAAGCAAGTTTTGTAAGTCTAAAACTTTAAGCTCAAAATCTTTAATTTTTGCTTCAAACTCTAATTGGTTTTAGAAAGCAAATCATTTTCGGTTTTTAACTTTGAAATCAATTTCTTGTTTTTTTGAAAATGAAGCCTTGAACTCAAAAACCAATTCATCATAGGCTTCTTGTAACTAATCAAAAGAATATAAATTTGAACTAGATGAGTTAGAAGTTACCTCTCCCTCATTGAGGGCCATCAAGCATATGTGGGCTACCTCATCATCGGTGGAGTCTTCATCACTTCATGTGGCCACATATGCTTGCTTTGAAGATGATCCCTTCTTGTTGGACTTGTGAGATTCCTTCATCTTCTTCCTCAATTCATGCTTAGATTTTTCCATTTTGCTCTTCATGAATCGGGCAAATTTTTGAAGAGATAGGCCATCTCTTCATCTTCACTTTTCTCCTCACTTAGTTCTACATGATGGCATGTGGAGGATTTGAGAGCAACGACACTTACGTTGATGCCTAGCTCCATGATCTTCTTATTCCTCATCTTTCCTATCTCTTCCTTCTTCTTCTCCTCTTCTTTTTCTTTCTTCATAATTTGGTAAGTAAGAAGTGACCCCATGAGTTCAACAAGCTTCAAGGTCTTCAAATTCTTAGTTTTGATGATGGCGGTCCTCTTTGAGTCCCATGACTCGGGAAGAGAATAGATAAGCTTTTGGACAAGCTTTTCTTCCGGAATGACTTCTCCATAACCCTTGAGTCCATTAGTGATGGTGGAGAATCGGTGAAACATCTTTTCAATGTCCTCTTCCGGATCCATTTTGAAGTTTTCATACTCTAGGTAGAAGAATCCGATCTTGGTCTCCTTTACTTCGTTTGTCCCCTCGTATGTAACTTCGAGCTTGTCCCAAACTTCCTTGGCACTCTCACAAGAAGACAGCTTCTCATAGATGTTGGGCCAAAAGCACAAAAAAGGATGTCCAAGGCTTTGCAATTAAGCTCCATCTTCTTGCGATCTTCGGCACTCCAATCCGCCTTGCTTTGTTGAGGCACGAATGAACCATCTTCTACTATGTCTCAAAGCTTGTATTCCTTTGACTTTATGAAAAACTTCATCCTTGTCTTCCACTGGGCATAGTGTGTTCCGTCGAAGAAGGGCGATTTGTCGATGGATTGCGCCATTGAGCCGGTTGTTTGAAATGTTGATCGAGCTTGGCGGATCTTCTCAATACAATGTTAATCCTCTTCAATTGAGCCAAGCTCTGATACCAAATGTTGGGTTATTCGGTGCTCGATTCCTTCAACCGTTCTTGCTCGCCAAGTGGTGGAGAAGTGGAATTTTGGGTGTAAGAGGTGTGAAAGCTTAAATTGATAAAGACAAGATGATTTATAGTGGTTCAACCTTCTAACCAAGGTCTACATTCACTACCTTAGCTTCCCACTAAGGATTTCCAATTCAATCCACTATTGATTCGTCCCATTTTCTAGGCTTAGGAGGAAACCCTTACAAACCGATCAAGCTTTCTACCCAAAGCCTTGATCAAACCCTCTTTACAAAGAGATAAAAATAAGCAAACTCAAATCCCTCTAATAGGTATTTGTTTGCACAATTAATCTCTCACCCAATCCTAAAAACACTTGAGCAAATCTAACAAATTTGGCTCACTAGTGTTTGTCTATACAAAGAATTGACACTTAAGCACTAAGACACATTTCGATCATATGTTGTATTACAATTGAAGCATTAACCATTACTAGATGCTTGGAGGTCCCTTTTATACTCCATAATGAGTTTGTAGCCATTACTAGCCGTTGGGGTTGAATTACAGCCGTTGGAGCCTTTATTTCCCACCATTAATACAGTTCTACAGTTTGGCGTATCGATATCCTTCAAACCGTATCGATACAGTCCTGATAAGGAAGTAATCGTTGTGCACTTCAGCTGGTGCGTATCAATACGTTTGCCTAGCGTATCGGTATGCTCTTGCAGTTTAAAAGACCGTTGGGAAATATATCCGTTGAGGTTAGTTAGGCGTATTGGTACGCGATACAACGGTATTTTTACGCGACTAGCTGTTGGGCTGTTTTAAAACAAATCGTATCGATACGGCTCAGCGTATTGGTATGGGTTTTGGCTACTGGAAAGTTTATGTAGTTGAAACCCTAGGGCGTATCGGTACGGTACCAGACTGTATCAGTACGGGCACTTGAAAAGCTTGGTTTTGACAACTTTAAATGTACTTTAAATCATTACAAAGCATTGTAAAGCCTTTAAACATATTTTCAAGTTGTTTTTACTAAAAACATATTTTAAATTCTTTTCAATTTAGTACAAAACATTTTTCAAATATTATATCAAAACACTTAGTTCTTAACAAACATATCTTGAAGCCCCCGAGTCTATGATCCAAGAATTTTTAGAATCGAATGAACTCAAACTATTAATAAAAGATAGAATATTGCCTTGCATAGATAAATTGTTAGAAGATGAAGGAGTATATGAAGTGGAAGCGGCCTCAAGTTGACTCGTGAGCATGGAAATGAGTTGTTGACTGTTGCGTGTAAAAGAGTCTATCGCAATAGAGTGCAAGTGTACACGATGCAAGTAGTAAAGTGATACATGAAGTATCGGATGTCGAATCCACAGGGTCTGGAAATAGCCTTAACCTTGAATTGCTGCACAAGAAAGAAAGAAGATAGATAATTTAATTGTTTGTAAGGGAATACTAAAGAATAATGAACATAAAGGATTAAAAGAATCAAGATAGAGAGAATAGGCCGGTATTGAATTGCTCAGTAGTGTAGGTGTTGCAATGTATAGGACTCCATGTTCTATCGTTGCTCCTGTCACGACAGCACCTGCGGCGACAGCGGTCTTGATGTCGCGGCAGCAATCACACAACTATGTACTTCAAGCTTGGCAAGAATCCCTGCTGTGACTCGTCCTATCCCTAGGTCCAAGTCTGCCGATGAACACGTCTTTAATGATACCTCCCGGCGTGAATCAAAGGATGAACATCGATGTTGTTGAATTCTTCATTAGCCACTTAACCTCGTCATATCCCTAGGTCCGAGATAGTTCAACCATAAACTGGAGAACTTGTACTTATTCCTTTTGTATACTTAACTCTCTCGATATTAAGTAAAAGTATAATCTCACAATGCTCTCCCGATACTCTTGCAAGATGTTGAAAACCAGAATAAGCAAACTTGAAGTCTATTTTATTGAACAGAGAAAAATCCTAAAACAATGCAATCTTTGCAACTACTTTACAGAATCAACCCTTAGCCCTAGGGGAAGTTTAGAACATGATGAGAAGGGGGAAAACGACTAGGGTTTAGGGGAAGAAGGCTTAAAGAATAAGATATCCTTCCCTAGGTCGAATTACATGCCTTTATATAGGCCTTGGGTTCAATTTTTCTAATATGGCAAGAATACAAGTTTAAATTAAAGTACAACTCTATTAAAGACTAAATCTTCAGAGTAGATGTCTTTAATTCGTCCTCTTTCCTTGCTTTGAGTTTCTTCCTTGAACTTTGGGCTTGGCCTTCATTCTGATCTAGGGCTCAGAAAAATATATGAGTGCTCCACGACATACTGGCTTAATCTTATGTTTCTATCGAGCTCCACTTCACTTCTTCCCTTCAACATGGATGTCGTCATTGGCTGACACGGCAACGGCCATGGCAGCGTCATTCTCCTCGACTATAGTCCTGTGTTCCAGCTCTACTTCTCCACTGCCCTGAGTCTGCTACAACAGCTACCTGCAAAAGTAACCAAAATCAGTAGCAACTGTGCCATTTAATATAATTGTGATGTATAAATGAAATCTATCCTAAATGCAATGAATTATGCTTGAATGCAGCAAAAATATGGGTTAAATAGGGGTAAAATATAGAACTTTTACACACTCAACACACCCCCAAACTCAAGTTCTTGCTTGCCCTCAAGCAAATATTACCTAACTTAAAATGAAATATTTTTTTTGTTTTGGCTTAAATCAGTGAACTCTGCATTACCTACCACTTATATTATATCAAGAGAAATACCTTGTCAGGCATTTCTGGATTCATTCGGAACCATGCTATAATTCTTGTGCAGTGTGTGCAGGTTTGTGAACACTTATGCATCTAGACTACCTTAGTATACAAAATAGTTATGCCTACAAACTTGAGGTTATGCCATTTCAATTTTTTCTGGAGGCAATTCTTAAGCTCCTTTAGTTTTTTATGACTCTTGATTTAACTGCATCTTTTCTGGAGTCATCTCTTAGGCTCCTTTAGTTTTTTCTAACTTAGCTCAAAAAGAAATCTCCTAAAATAAGTGCAAGGCAGTTTTGCAAGCTATTGAGTCTAAATATTTTTTCTTTCTTTCTTTGTTTTCCTAGAGCCAGTGATAGGCACCTCTAGCGGCAGTTTCAAGCGGGTAAACATTCCTATTCTAGTGTACTAAAGTAATCTAGAAGCCGTAAGAGTCTCAAAAAGTGTTGTACAGGGTAGAATCATAGCAAGGCTCTAAACAGATCCTAAAATTTTCTAAAGACACTGTCACGACAGCATATGTCGCGGCAGGCAAGTTAAGTTCAAAATTTTAAGCCAAATTTTCATTTTTAAGCAAAAATAAACTAACACTTAGACACAATTTCTAAACATAAAAGACACTTCATTAATGGAGGGATGCCACCCCCGAACTCAAGGGTTGCATTTCCCTCAATGCATGATGATAGATAATAAAAAACAGAAAATAAAAACATCACAATTATAATAAAACAACAGACAACAAAAATAAGATAGAAACTTAAATTTAAGTGATGTCGTCGTTGCTACTGCTGATTTGTACCTGCCGGCGGGAAGTGACCTTCATTGTCGGTGCCGGCAAGTGGCTCGGAGAGGCGGAGGCAGTCTTTTTCTTGGCTTCCCTCGGGGGCTGGATTCGAGTAGGTGAGATCCGAGGTGGTTTTTCCAGCATTTGTACCTCTTCAGAAGAACTGCTGCTGTTGTTGCCACTGCTGCTGTTGTTGCCACTACAGCTACTACTGCCAGACTTCCCATGGCCGGATGGTCCGTCACCAGTGTTGGGCTTCTTCCGCTTCATCTGAGTGAACTCTTTTGACAGGTTCCTCTTGACAGAGGGCTCGCCATCAGATTCTTCCCAGATTAAAGAGGAAGAGAAACCAACAATAAACTCGTCAAGGTCGGACGGTGGCTCCTTTCGCTTTTCTCCTCTGGCAGATGCAGTGGCGGTGTGGCTGCCACCTGTAGCTGTCGCGGCCGGGGTTGGAGTGGACTCAGCAGAGGGTGTTCTTGGTGTGGCAGCAGGGGTAGGGGTATGGGCAGGTGTAGGGGCAGCAAAGTAGTGTTCGGGGAAAACATGGAACTGTACATTTGTAAAATTTAAATTACTTTAAATAAAATGTATCATTGCTGTTGTGAAGTCGCGGACAAAGATCATCAGGCCCAGCTTCCGTTACTCCATCTTCTGCAGGGTAGCTAAGATTTGAGTGGAGGAGTCTGCTGGGGGAGCTGCTGCTGCTCTGCGGCGGCAGGCTCTGTCTAGGTGGGCTCTGCTGGCTCCTCTATCGTGGCAGACGGGTTGAAGCAGGAGATTTGTGTGGCAGCTTTCAGCTCCATCAAACTGAAGATATTTCTCTCCGTCCATCCTTTACCTCAAACCTTGTGATCTTCATTAATTTCAGGGACGTTGTGGCCATAGAAAATTTAGGTGATGAGGTAGGGGAAGACAAGGGGTCCCGATGTTTGAAGTGCACAGTCCAAAATCCCCTCCCGAATATAGTGGCCAACATTAATGGGTCTCTCGTTTAAAATGGAATGAACGAGAGCTAACCTGGGTTGATCCACTGTGTTGTTGTGGGAGGAAGGCATTATCCTCTTCTTCATGAAGTGGTTCTACAGTTTTGCCTCGGGAGTGAGTTGAGCACGTTTCACCGTTCGTGGGTGTTTTGGGTCTGTATTCCACTGGGTCCCTTCCTCTGTCAGTTCTGCCATGACAGCGTCGTAGTCTGCTACCGACAGGCTCTCCACGAACCTCTTATGCTCGTCTTCCTTCTTGACGACGTAGATTCCGTAAAGGGTATTGATGTATTCCGACTCAAGTGGGACTTCCTTACCACGCACTGTCACGACTGTCGTGTCTTTGCTGTCGACGGCAGTGTAGAATTCTCTGGCCAGAGTGACATTCATTTCCTCTAGTTGGGCAGCAAACATCTGCCATTTAAGGGCTCTTATCTTGCGAGCGATGAATGGTTCGAGCCCGAGGTTCTCCGTGCGTTTGGTGTAGATGAACCCTTTCTCTTCCCACATTTCCCTTTTTTGGAAGGAGGTGTAGTAGCGGTCATTAGAGTCGGAGGTGGCAATGCCGTTTGGGAATCTATCGTGGCTTGGTGTGCCTGCTGCTGCGGCAGAGCTGGAGGCAGCACTTCTTCTAGTGTTTCTAGTACTCATAGTTGCAAGACTATAGAAAATTAAAGAAAAATATTCTGAGATCTAGAGAAGAAACAACTTGAGAGAGTAAAAATGAGGTGAAAAATGAATAGTAAAACGGGGTTTATATAGATGAAGGGGTTGCTGCCCGTTGGAGCTGTAACGACAGGCGTGAATAACGGGGCCAGCTGTTACGCGGTTTCTGACGCGTTTCTGTGTCTACTGCGCGTCTATTACGCGTTTGCGTGCCTGTCGTGACAGCGTGTTGATAGGCTTTATTTTTCGCGTCTGTCGCGACAGCTGTTGATAGGCTATGACGACAGACTCCTCCTTTGGGCTTTTTGGGCTGTTGATGAGATGGTGGGCTGGTTCACTTCTTCTCCTCTGCTTGTTTCCCTTATTTCCTAAAGATAATTAAAATAAAAACTTAGTCCTTAAAAATAAATAATTTTAATTCCCTAATAAATATATATATATGTAAATAATAATAATAAAAGAAATAAAATTAAGTTAAATTAGGGATGCCTTGAGGGGCATCTCCTAAAGTAACCACTTCCTGCATTCTTGGGGCTTCAGTCCCCTGATAATGCTTCATTCTCTATTCGTTGACTTTAAATTGGTGCCCGTCTTTTAAGAATTTGATCGTGATGGCACCATGGGGAAAAACTTGCACAAGTTGGAATAGGCCAGACCATCTAGATTTCAGCTTCCCTGGGAAGAGTTTCAACCTAGAGTTGAATAAAAACACAAGCTGCCCTGGGCAGAACTGTCGTGGCAGCAACTTCTTGTCGTGCCATCTCTTTGTCTTGTCCTTGTAGATCCTTGCGTCGTCATAGGCCATTGCTTGAATTTCTTCAATCTCATTCAAGTCAAGTAACCTTTTATGTCCTGCCTTTTCTAAGTCCATGTTCACTGCTTTGATGGCCCAGTATGCTCTGTGCTCTATCTCAACAGGTAGATGTCATGTTTTTTCATATATCAGTCGGTAGGGTGACATTCCCAATGGAGTCTTAAATGTTGTTCTGTAAGCCCAGAGTGCATCATTGAGGTGTAAGGACCAGTCCTTTCGAGTTGGTTTAACCATCTTCTCAAGAATGTTCTTTACCTCCTTGTTTGATATTTCGGCCTGTCCATTGGTCTGAGGGTGATAAGTTGTTGCGATCCGATGTTTAACTCCATATTTTCTTAAGGCAACAACTATTACCCTATTGTCGAAATGTCTCCCTTCATCACTGATGATCGCCTTAGGAATGCCAAATCTGGAAAAATGTTCTTATGCAAAAATCTCTGAACAGTCTTGGCATCGTTTTTCTGTGTGGCGATCGCTTCAACCCATTTGGACACGTAGTCCACTGCCAGGAGGATATATAAATTTCCACATGATGCTGGGAACGGTCCCATGAAATCAATACCCCAAACGTCGAAGATCTCGACTTCAAGGATGTTTTGCAGCGGCATCTCATGTCTCTTTGAGATGTTTCCAGCCCGTTGACACTTGTCACAGCTTTTTTAGAATGCTTGGGCATCCTTGAACAGTGAGGGAAAAAAAACCAAACTGCAAAACCTTGGTAGCAGTTTTGTTACCACCTAAGTGTCTTCCATATGGTGAGGCATGGCAATGATGAAGCACAGCTTCCTGCTCATCCTGTGGTACACACCTTTTGATGATCCGATCCGCACAATTTTTGAAAAGAAGAAGTTCGTCCCATTAATAATGCTTAACATCATTTTGGAACCTCTTCATGGCTTGATAATTAAGTTCAGGAGGAAATATTCCGCTAACTATATAATTAACAAAATCAACATACCAGGGGAGTTCAGAAAACTTACCTGCCGCCATGGCTGTCGCGGGCAGTGCTCGTGGTAGCGAACAGCTGCTCGTCAAAGAAAGTCTCTAGTATGTGTGTCTTGTCTGTTGGCAGACTCTTTCCCCTCTCTAATCTTGACAAGTGATCTGCAACTTGGTTCTCTGTCCCCTTTTTATCTTTGATTTCAAATTCTTGCAGTAGAATAATCCAACGAATCAGTCTAGGCTTTGCGTCTTTTTTAGCAAATAGATACTTCAGTGCATAGTGGTCTGTGTAGAAAACCACCTTCGTTCCAAGTATGTAGGACCGAAACTTGTCAATAGAAAACACTGCTGCTAACAGTTCCTTTTCTGTTGTGGTGTAATTCACTTGGGTGTCGTTTAGTGTTTTTATGGCAAGTGCTGCCCCTACAGCGTAATCACTGGCATCACACATAATTTCAAATGGCAAACTCCAGTCAGGTGGCTGTACAATTGGGGTTGTTACTAGCTTCTCTTTCAGTATTCTGAATGCCTCGGTACATTCAGCATTGAAGTCAAAGGGAAGATTCTGCTCTAGTAGGTGGCATAAAGGCTTGGTGATCTTCGAAAAATTTGCTATAAACCTTCGATAAAACCCAACATGCCCTAAGAAACTCCGAATTCCCTTCACTGTGGTGGGTGGCAGTAGCTTTTTGATTACCTCAATCTTTGCTCTGTCAACTTCTATGCCGCGGCAGCTTACCTTATGGCCTAGGACTATCCTTCATCCACCATGAAGTGACATTTCTCCCAGTTTAATACCAACTTCACTTTCTCGCACCTTTCGATTACCTTCTGTAGGTTGCCTAAGCAGCTTTCAAAATCATCTCCAAAGACAAAGAAGTCGTCCAGAAATATCTCCAGAAAATCCTCCACCATGTCGAAGAATATTGCCATCATACACCTTTTGAAGGTTGTTGGTGCATTGCAAAGTCCAAATGTCATTCTCCAAAAAGCGTAAGTACCGTATAGGCAAGTGAAAGTCGTTTTCTCTTGATCCTCCGGTGCGATGGCTATTTGGTTATAACCTGAGTAACCATCAAGAAAACAATAATAAGGCTTTCCCGCTAATCTATCAAGCATTTGATCAAAAAAGGCAGGGGAAAGTGGTCCTTCCGGGTAGCTTTGTTAAGCTTCCGGTAGTCCATACAAACCCTCCAACCGGTCACAGTTCTAGTTGGGATTAATTCATTTTCTTCATTGGTCACCACGATTATTCCTCCTTTCTTAAGAACGCACTGCACCGGGCTCACCCACTTATTATCCGAGATGACATAAATTATCCCAGCGTCTAGCCATTTGATAATTTCTTTTCGAACCACTTCTCGCATAGCATCATTCAAGGGTCTATGGGCATCAATAGTCGGCTTATGATCATCCTCTAAGAGAATTTTGTGCATGCATAGTGTCGGACTGATGCCTTGGATATCAGCTATCGTCCATCCAATAGCCTTTTTGTGTTACTGCAGCATCCCTATCAGCTGATGTTCCTGTTCCTGCATCAACTTGGAAGAGATTATTACGGGCAACGTATCATTTAATCCAAGAAAAACATATTTGAGTTGCCCTGGCAGGGGCTTAAGGTCTAGAACAGGTGGTTCTACAGTTGAGGGCTTTTGGATGATATGTTCATTCAAGGTATAGTTTAAGGGCTCGAATAACTTACCTGGACGATTGCCTATCCAGTTTACCTCCTCATGACCTTCAGTGTAAGATATGTCAGAATCTGAGGAGCTGCTGTCGTTGTTGCTGCCGTGACCGTCTTCCAGGTGGCTGCTGTGGCAGTGACCAAACTTGATGTCATGGCAGCACGACCTGATGCAGGGTTGATCAAGGATTACTTTAGTGATAGCCTTGCACTCTTCTTCTGCACCAACGTGTTTTATTGCTTGGAGAACATTTAGTTTAATCTCTTGATCATTCACTCTCATTGTGAGTTATCCTTTTTCTACATCAATCAGTGATCTGCCTGTGGCTAAGAAGGGTCGCCCCAGGATGATTGGTGCATTCTCATCTGCTTCACAATCTAAAACAAGAAAGTGAGCAGGAAAAATAAACTTATCCACTCTTACCAAGATATCTTCAATCTTCCCTTATGGTTGCACGTAAGAGCGGTCTGCTAGTTGCAGCATAACTGTCGTGGGTCGTGCTCGTCCAATACTTAATTTCTGAAATACAGATTTTGGCATTAAATTAATACTTGCACCTAGATCACACAGTGCCTTACCCACGAATTTATCACCAATTATGCAGGGTATTATGAAACTCCCAAGATCCTTCTTTTTCTGGGGTGGATGCTTGTGTAGAATAGTCATGCATCCTTCTGTCAATTTAACCGTCTCAAATTCCCCAAGTCTGGATTTCTTCGACATAGCATCCTTGAGAAATTTGGTATGACCGGGCATCTCCTTGATGGCATCTAACAGCGGAATATTGATGTGGACTTGCTTAAAAATATCATAGATCTTTTTAAGCTGGAATTGTTGTTTCTGTTTCTGTAGCCGCTGTGGAAAAGGAGGTGGAGGACGATAATCTTCAATGCGTCCTTCCCATGGTATTCGGATTTGAGGAGGCTTAGATTCTTCATCCTTCTCCTTTGTCCCTTCTACTATCGTGACATGTGTGGCGACAGCAGGCTATTTATCGTCTGTCGGGGCAGCGTTCGCGGTAGTCGATTCTAGGGCTGGTTCCTTGACTGGTTCAGCTTTCTTCTCCGGCCCTGGTAATTGCTTCCCACTCCTAGTTGCGATAGCTTTGCACTACTCATGTGTGGGTTGTCTAGCGACCTCAGTATCGCTAGGGAATCCTCCATTCTGCCTTGGCTTAATATGCTGGGAAACCTAACCCATCTGTGTCTCCAGTGGTTTCAGAGTAGCTTCATGGTTAGTCATTCACATCTCTGTTTTATCCATAAATGACTCAGTCTTTTTGACGAAGTGATCCATGTTTGTGATGTAAGTTCCTGTCTATGACATAAATGTGGCCAAGGTCTGCTCCAGTATACTAGGTGTGGCTGCCGGCGGCTATTGCAGCTGCAATTGCGGTTGCTGTCGTGTCAGAATTCTAGGTGCCCCTGATTTTGAGTGTTCTGTACTTGGGGATTCAGGGCGTTGTTTGGGTTGCTCCAGGAGAACTTGAGGTCTTTCCTCCAGTTGGGATTGTAATTGTTGGAGTCATAGTTCCTTTGCTTGTTATAGTTTCCAACATACATCCCTTCCTCAACCTGTAGCGGGCAGTCTTCTGAACTGTGATTCCCACTGCAAGTTTCACATACCCCTTCTGCAGAGTAGACGGGTTTTGAATCTTTCTTCAGCAAATTCTCTACTGCCTTTGTGAGGTACGCAACCTGTGTCTTTATAGAGTTATCGGCCTCATAATCCTTTACATCTAGCACTCGTTTACCTCTCCTCAACGTGGGAAATTGCTCTTCATTCTTCGCCAAATTCTTTAACACTACCATGGCTTCATCCGGATCTTTATCTAACAGCAACCCATTAGCTGCTGAATCGATTCTCATGTGAGTCTGTAGGTTGGCAGCATTGTAGAATTTGATGACTTGATTCCAAACATGGAATCCGTGCATCGGGAAATTCCTTAGAAGAGTAGTAAACTTGTCCCATGCCTCGTGCATTGGCCCATCGTCTTCCTGTTGAAAAGTAGCTATTTCGTTATGTAATCGCTCAGATAAATGGGAAAGATTAAAACGAGATAAAAATTCACGAGTTAAATCTGCCCAAGTTCATATTGAACCCGGCGTTAGTTTGTTCCACCAAGTTTTTGCTCTATCCCTCAATGAATGAGGAAATAACCGAAGCCTCGGTATCTCCGGATTTACTCCTGGTAGTCTAAACGAACCACAAATTTCTTAGAACGTTTTCAGATATTCCCTGGCATCCTCTGTAGCAGCACAATTAAACTGGCCAGCTGAATTAATCATGCTAAACATGACATGTTTAAGCTCGAAGTTTTCAGCTTCCACATCTGGCAGGGTGGTTTCTAGTTCCACATGATCATTGATCATGTAATCATGGCAAGACCGGCGTGCAACCACGGCAGCGGCGGGCGGTCCGTTTTCTTCATCTCCGATAGGATCGTTAGGGTCTTGGGGATTCCCTTGGTTGTTCCTCCCGTTATTCATGGCTTCTAACTGTTCCTCAAGGTAATCGTTTCTGGCTAACAAGAATCGGAGTCGGTTCCTAAGATTGCACGAGTGTTCAATTTCAGGATCCAGCTGATACTCAGGTTCCTTACCTCATCTTGATCTGCGCATAAGAAAACGAAAAACCTTGTGAAAAGCACAGGGTGAACAATCCAAATAAAAACAGAAAAATTAAAAGAATGTGCAGTAAAAGTAGGGTAAAGATATATTGCCAGTCCCCGGCAACGGCGCCAAAAACTTGTTGCGTGTAAAAGAGTCTATCAATATAGAGTGCAAGTGTACACGACGCAAGTAGTAAAGTGATACACGAAGTATCGGATGTCGAATCCACAAGGTCTGGAAATAGCCTTAACCTTGAATTGCTGCACAAGAAAGAAATAAGATAATTTAATTGTTTGTAAGGGAATACTAAAGAATACTAAAGATAAAGGATTAAAGGAATCGGGATAGAGAGAATAGGCCGGTATTGAATTGCTCAGTAGTGTAGGTGTTGCAATGTATAAGACTCCCTGTTCTGTCGTTGCTCTTGTCGCGGCAGCACCTGCGGCAGCAACGGTATGTTGATGTCGCGGCAGCGATCACACAACTCTGTACTTCAAGCTTGGCAAGAATCCCTGTTGTGACTCGTCCTATCCCTAGGTCCAAGTCTGCCGATGAACACGTCTTTGATGATACCTCCCGGCATGAATCGAAGGATTAACACCGATGTTGTTGAATTCTTCCTTAGCCACTTAACCTCGTCCTATCCCTAGGTCCGAGATAACTCAACCATAAACTGGAGAACCCGTACTTATTCCTTTTGTATACTTAACTCTCCCGATATTAAGTAAATGTATAATCTCACAATGCTCTCCCGATACTCTTGCAAGATGTTGAAAACCAGAATAAGCAAACTTGAAGTCTATTTTATTGAACAGAGAAAAATCCTAAAACAATGCTATCTTTGCAACTACTTTACAAAATCAACCCTTAGCCCTATGGGAAGTTTAGAACATGATGAGAAGGGGGAAAACGACTAGGGTTTAGGGGAAGACAGCTTAGAGAATAAGATATCCTTCCCTAGGTAGAATTACATACCTTTATATAGGCCTTGGGTTCATGTTTTATAATATGGCAAGAATACAAGTTTAAATTAAAGTAAAACTCTATTAAAGACTAAATCTTCAAAGTAGATGTCTTTAATTCGTCCTCTTTCCTTGCTTTGAGTTTCTTCCTTGAACTTTGGGCTTGGCCTTCATTCTGATCTAGGGCTCATAAAAATATATGAGTGCTCCACGGCAGACTGGCTTAATCTCCTCTTTCTGTCGAGCTCCACTTCACTTCTTCCCTTCAGCATGGCTGTCGTCATTGGCTGCCATGGCAGCGGCCATGGCATCGTCATTCTCCTCGACTGCAGTCCTGTGTTCTAGCTTTGCTTCTCCACTGCCCTGATTCTGCTACAACAGCTACCTGCAAAAGTAACCAAAATCAGTAGCAACTGTGCCATTTAATATAATTGTATTGTATAAATGAAATCTATCTTAAATACAATGAATTATGCTTGAATGCAGCAGAAATATGGGTTAAATAGGGGGTAAAATATAGAACTTTTACACACTCAACATTGACATTGCTGAGAAGTCAAGGAGTTGTTAGAGGTGGATGAAGATGCACTTGAATTGTCCATAACATCGTTGGTATGAGTAGAATGAGGGTTCTTGGCTCGGACAATGTATCTAGGGGGATACTCATGAAGCTTATAACACCTCTCCTTAGTATAGCTCAATAATCCACAATGAGTGCATTGAGGACGAGTCTTGCATGGATTTGAGATGGTTTTAATTGCAAAAGTGGCATCAACAACGAGATTTGGTAGCGCCACAAGTCTTTGATTTTCTTCTTGAACCACGAAAGAAAAAACCTTTGTTATATTAGGCAAAGGGTCAATTAGCAATATTTGACCACGAACTGTAGAAAAAGATTCATTAAGCCCCATTAGAAATTGCATGGTGAAGTCCTCTGTTGATCAGTCATGACCTTTTGAAGACCACGACAGTTGCATTGTAAACAAGTGCAAGATGGCTTGATAGAAACTAGCTCATCCCACACAATCTTGAGTTGTGTATAATATGTACTAACGGACATGGAACCCTGAACAAGATCACCCAATTTCTTCTTGAGTTGAAAAATTCGAGGACCATTAATCTGTGCAAAGCGATCTTCCAAATCTTTCCTAATCGCAGCAACTGTGGAATGATAGAGAAGACTGGCAGCGATGTCCTTCGATATAGAATTCAATATCCAAGAATTCACCATGTTGTTGGCCCTTGTCCAAGAACTGAACAATGCAGAGGTAGACGTTGGTGCAGAGATAGAGCTATCAACAAAACTGGGCTTATTCTTGACAGAGAGTGCCATAATCATCGATCTTTTCCAGCTGTTGTAGTTGTCACTGACGAGAGGCTGAGTGACCAACACTGTCCCAAAGTTATCGGACTAGTGAAGATAGTAAGGGTTTGAGCCATTCTCGAACTGATCGTTGGAATTTGGCATGGTGAAGGATTTTGAAAATGAAAGAAAATGCGAAAAACAGGAAGCTTTGAACGAGAAAGCAAAACTTTTGATACCATATGAGAACTATGAAGAACTTCTTTTATTATTAATGGAATACAATGAATTTTACAAGAGTGAGCTAGTCCTTATATACAAGGTTTATCTAGGTTTAAACAAATTGTTCTTAACAAACCTAACCAACTAACCACTTATTTAACTAACAATTAACAGCTACATATGACAATATATATATATATATATATATGTGTGTGTGTGTGTGTGTGTGTGTGTGTGTGTGTTCAACACACGACAACTTTCGAATTCAAAACGATACGACTTTGTTAGAGTCGTCAATATCCGAAGACGACTTTGACAATTAGTGCAAAAATCACCCTAACTTCCAGAATAATTTGAAACTAATCACATTTCCCTATTATTTCATAATTAATCTTTAACTAGACTAAAATAGTGATATATTAGTCAATTTTCATGAGACCAACTTAGTTAAAAGTTTATATATAATATAGACATATTAATATTTAGGAAAGGCTTAATACAAAAATAATTTTCCAAATTATACTTCTTTTTAACTTTAGGTGTTTAAATTTTTGGGTAAAAACATGTAGTTAACGTTTTATTTCGTTAATTTTAGGTGTCTGGTCGTTAACGACCGTTAAAAAATCATTATCCAATTAAAACATGACACTAGACATGTTTTTCTTAAATTAAAAAATGAAAAATAATTTTTTTAATAAAAAACCCTAAAAATTTTAATTTTTCAGAAAATCTCAAACTTCTCCAAATTTCACAAAACAATCCTCAAATCTCTAAAATAACCCAAACCCCAAATCGTCACCACCTATGTTACCGATCATTTATGCTTTCGCCGCCGATCACCGTTTTCACCATCGATCACCTTCCATGAACCCATCCCTTCAGTCACAGAACCTAGTCGGTCATTTCCTTCACCATGACATTATTAGAAAATGACGAACGACATGTCAGCTGAACGTCGAGTTTGAGTTCACCGTTCGACTGACATGTCGTTTTTTGTTTTTTGACGACATCATATTGGAGTAAATGATCGACTTGGTCCAAAGATTAAAGGGGTGGGATCATGGGCTATAATCGGTGGTAGAGGTGGCGACGATTTGAGGGTTTGAGATATTTTAGGGATTCAGGGATTGTTTTGTGAAATTTGGAGAATTTCAAGATTTTATAAAATAAAAGTTAAAAAAATTGGGTAAAAATAATTTATTTTCAGCTTAAAAAACTAAAATAAACATGTCATGTGTCATGTTTTAATTAGATAACTGCTTTTATACGGCCGTTAGAGACCAGATACCTAAAATTAATGAAATAAAACGTTAGACACTTATTTTTACCAAAAGAAAGTTTAATCACCAAGAAGTATAATTTAAACTTTAAACAATCAATTGTTGAATTACTATTATTTTTGGGTAAACTACATTGATGATGACCATTGAACCATGAAATCGTTTATATTTTGACCACCCAACTAAGAAAACTCATCACTTAGACCATTGAACTATTAGAGTGCACCTATTTTGACCACCAACCGTGAAATCTAATAGGGGAGGTGACGTGACAGTTAACAAAAAATTTAATAAAGTAAAATTAATCAACCAATCAAATGGTGACACATGTCATGATACTTGTCAGATGGTGACACATGTCATCACCCGATTGGATGAATTTACTCCAATTTTTAATTTATTTTATTTAATATATTTATTTTTCTCCAATAAAGTGGTGAGTCACCCTTTGTTAGAGGAAAATAGAAGTGGATAAGATGACTTTGTTGAGGGATTGAACCTAAGACCTACAAGGGCAATTCCTACACGTTTAACACTACACCAAACAAACCTATATATATATATATATATATATATATATATATAAGTGTGTGTTAGACTACAATAAATACTGGGGAAAAGAAAAGTAAAAATGACTGAGAGGAGACTTGAACCCGGGTCACTTGAGATGTGTAAAAAACACACAAACCACTAAACCAATTCAAATAATTGAATCAAAGATATAAACATTTAAAATATAGTTAAATCAAGATTTAAAATGAACGTGAAAAAATATTCAATTTAATTTTAAAATATAAAAATCATAAATATATTTTTAGGGTTGTAAACGAACCGATCGTTCAATGAACCGTTCGACGGGAAGTTCGTTTATGTTCGTTTCTTTATTAAATGAACGAACATGATTGTTTGTTTGTTTAATTAAATGAACGAACATGAACAAAGAGCTCATTCATTCGTTTACGTTCGTGAACGTTCGTTTATCCGTTCATTTATGTTTATTTGTTTAAGTTCGTTTAAATTTATTCACATATGTATTCCCCACCAACAATCATCCCTTCCATTTTACTATAGATGAAAAAAAAGGCCTAAATTCACTTTAAAACTTTATTATTTCTATGTTTTTATCCTACGCGAATAAATTAACCCTAAAGTTGCAACTTATATTCATGAATTTTATATGGTTATTGTTGTTGTGGTTTATGTTCGTTTATCATTTTAACGAACGAACACAAACAAGCTACATTCCTTATCAAACGAACACAAACAAGAAATTTTGTTCACTTAGTTGTTTTTGTTCGTTCGATTAAAGTTAAACGAACGAGCAGGAACATACCCTCGTTCGTGTTCGTTCGATTCGTTTACATTCCTATCTATTTTCATTTTAAATCTTGCTTTAACTATACTTTAAATATATTTAAAATGTTTAAATTTTTAATTCAATTATTTGAATTGGTTTAATGGTTTGTGTGCTTTTACACATCCCAAGTTATCCAAGTCTGAGTTTCTTCTCAACTATTTTTACTTTTTTTATATAAGGATGCAATATATATCATCAAAGTTTGTTTGGTGCAGTGGTAAAGGTGTAGGGATTAACCTGATAGATCTCAAGTTTAATCCCCAACAATGTCATCTTGTTCCCTTTTATTTTTCCTTTAATCAGATGCTGACACGTGCCACCACTTTATTGGAGAAAAATATATATTAAATATTAAATAAAATAAATTAAAAATAGCGTAAATTCATCCAATCGAGTGATGACACATGTCATCATCTGATTGGTTGATTAATTTTATTTAATTAAATTAAAATTAGGACCAAATTGATATAATAGGTAATTAACAAGGACCAAATGTATAATCATACAAATTTCTTTTAATTGTCACATCACCTCTTACGTTACATTTTAATGGTTGATGGTCAAAATAAGAATACTTTAAAATTTCGATGGTCTAATTAACAAGCTTTTTAGTTGAGTGATTAAAATAAAAAAGACACATAATTTGATGGTCACTCGCCTATGTAATTTACTTTTTTTCTTTTACAGAAATCAATTGTTGAATTAAGAAACATATTTTGGGTGAAAAAAAAATAAGAAACTTATTGAAAGGAAATAACCATCTAGAGGAGCATGATTTTTTAGGGCGAAATGACCATGTAGATTGATAAAAAAAATTTAATAGCTAAATAGGTGATGAAACTTATATGTGGCTCATTTTCGGTGCCTAAATTATTTTTTATTTTAAATAAGCATATAAAATTTCATTTCGGTCGTTTTAAGTGTCTAACCGTTGACTACCATTATTTTTTCTAAAAAATAATTTTTATTTTATTTCTTTTTAAGTTTAATTTATTTTTAACTTATTTTTTAAAAAAATCCTAATTTTCCCAAAACTCACAAAATGATCACAAATTCAAAACCCCTAACTTTCACAGCCGGTTGTGTCGCCGATGGTCACGCCGTTGCCTACCATATTCGTCGTCGGACCACCAAGGCCATTTCCTCAATCACCCATCACTGATAACCAACGGTAGGTGTGCCGATCAGCTTCCTAACGTCGAAGGAAGCTAAACTCGCGAAAAGGAAGCTGGTCGGCAAACCTACCGTCGGTTACCGGCGATGGATTGTTGAGGGAAATGATCATGGTGGTCTGAAAAGGTGGTAGTGGTGGCCTCCGACGAGGCAGCCAATGGCGACAACGACGACAATTTGGGGATTTGGGTCTATTTTGTAAAAAAATTAAAACTGTTATTTAAAAAAATGAAAATTATTTAAAAAAAATTAAAAAATAAAACATGTATAACATTTTAATTGACTAACGATTTTTTAATAGTCAGGCACCTAAAATGACCGAAATGAAATTTTAGACACTTATTTAGAGCGAAAAATAGTTTAGGCACCAAAAGTGAGCCATAATTATAGTTTGAGCACCTATTTAGAGAATTTTGACTCAAATATTATATTTGGTTTCTTTTATTCCAAAAGTAGGGTACTTCTCAAATTATTTCCCAAACTAAGAATGTGTACTATTCAAAAAGTGAAAACCCTTGGAGAACACTCCGACTTTGAACTGTATTTTCAAAAAAAATTTAAATATTGAAGTCGGGTGGATTACAATCCGACTTCAAACAGTGTTTTGAACAAGTGGCGTGCATGGGTAGGTACATTTCAATGGAGAAAGGCTTGAACCTTATTTTTTTAACATTTTTGGTAAAATTACTGTTCAAAGTCGGATTGTAATCTACCCGATTTCAATATTTAAATATATATTTTTTAAAATACTGTTTAAAATCGGAATGTTCTCCAAGAGTCTTCACTTTTTGAATAGTAAACATCCCTAATTTGGGATATAATGTCTGAGAATCCTTATTTTTGAAATAAAAAAATCCCAAAGTAATATTTGGGTCAGTATTCCACCTATTTAGTTATTGAGCCAAAAAAAAGCCATGTAGAATAATAATATAACCAATTGAAATTCGACAGCTGTCCGATCGGCAGGGCCAACTTTGGAAGAGAAGAGAAATCCTCTTGCCCACCAAAGCACGCATACATGACATCGGGAGAGAGGTCCACGTGGCCTGAAACTCTAGACTGTTCGCGGGAAGAGTTGACGGGAAACATCTGGAAATGAGAAGAAAGTTTCATTTTGAAGCTGTAAGAAGCTACTATAAATATCCCAAATTTCATACATTTCAAATCTCAGAATAAAGATAATTCGGGTACAACAAAAGCTCTGATCTCGAACGCAAAGGCTTAGAACAAACTTCAATTTTACTGGGTTGGTGGATAGATTCGTGCCGATATCTGAGTTTCGTGGAGTTGTGGAACCGTGTGGATTGAATTTTTCGCTTTGTTCTCCCGTCTTTGTTTCTCCGATCAAATAAGCTGTAAGTGATCAGTTCCCCTCCCTTATTCGTGTATTTGCAAGTCCAGTTTATGAGCAATTTATTAATTTTTATATGAGACGATAACTGTTTTTTTTTTCTTTTTCTGGCTTTAATTGTGTTATTGTATGTCCTGTTTTAATTTCTTGGCTAAGTTTAAACATTTTCCTACGTTTAGCCATTCGTGTATATGTGCGTGTTTTAGAATTGGCTACATTTGTGTTTAAAATTTCTAAGATATTTGATTAATTGATACACTGGCAAATAGAAAGACTTAAGCGGGATTAGGATGTTGTTGTGTCTTTTTAATATATTATAAAAAAAATAAAAATTTAATAACCAACAATCATCCGTTCGAAATGCGAATCATAGTATTCATCATTGTGGGAATGATAATGAAAAATAGGAGATACCTTTTCTAGAAATATGGACAACATTACTTTTCCTTCTTTTCCATTTCATGAATGGGGAAAATTGATTTGAGAGGGTCGTTTCATACAAAATCGATTCAGATTAGTCTATCAATAGCTTAGATACTGATATGATTATATCAAAAAAAGTACAAAATTTATTAAGACACAGGACTGTAACTTATGAATGATTATCCAAACAGTAACAGTCTTAATATCTATAGAAGTTAAATATAATATGCAGATTTTCAAATGCTTGTATATATTGTACGGTGTTGGCATTATTGTATTTTCATGTTATATGTTCTGTTTTGGTTTTTCATTTCCAATATTATTGGGTCTATAATTCTATATTATGCAGATATTATATTTTTCATGTTTTGAGTCGTTGATTTGATTACAGCTCAAGTTCAGTACTATGATGTAAATTTTATGTTTTTGCCCAGGAAATTGATTTTTCGATGCAGTTTATAACATTGTGTTTGTTGCTTGCTTTTCTTTTTCAGGTTTATCCGGTAATTTTGTTCTTGCAGCCTTTCTTTGAGCAACCTATATCACCATCAACAAAAATGATGCCTTTTTCTGGTTACATGGACTCAAATCCTCACCTGAGAAATCAACCACCTTACCCTCACCATTATTTCCCTGGCTTCGAGACTGTTCGACCTCATTTCAAGGCCGATCCGTCTCAGTCTACCATGATGTATGAATCTTGGCCTTGTAGCAGCAATTGCAGCAGGTACCCTGTTCCCTATCATGGTTGCTGCAGTCATGGCAATTTCCCTGGTTACTATAGTTACAGACCACCTTGCCCTCATTTTGCACCATCACCCTCATTTCACCACTTTCCAAATTATCCCACATTTACTGAACCTTATCCGGCTTATTGTGCCCATCCTCCATATTATTCGAATGAACAACCTAGATACGAATATGATAAGGATCCACACACGAACTACCATTGCTGTGGGTGTCCTAATCATGTTCACAACCAGAAAAATGATAGAGGTTTAAAGATTGAAGAGCAGGAGAATGATGCTGAGAAAAAGGAGGGCGATTTGGTGGTTCCGATTCAATCGAGAAGTTTTCCATATCCAATCATGTGGATTCCACCTGAGTCTATGAATAGTAAGGAACGTGGGAAACATAACAATGGGATAGAGCTGAGTGACTCGAATAAGGCACCCTGTATTGAGAAGCCTCCGAAGAGTTCAAAACCGACTGACCAGCAGCCGAAAGTTTGGAATGGCTGGTTTCCGCTTGATATGAACGGATGGCAATCTTTGACGCAGGGTGAAGGGGAGAAACAATCTCAAAACCAACAGAAACAAGACAAAATGATGCAGTTGCCGTTCCCTTTCTTTTGGGTACCGAATTCTGATAGGAAACAAGAAGCAGATGAAAATCGAGATAAACGAAGGATGACAACTGCTTCAGATAATTCAAAACAAGCCCCGATCACTCTTGAGTATGTTCCAGTAGAACCTTCTGTCAGTGGTGTTAAAATCGACAAACCTCAATCGGACATAGAGGGCTCTCAGAACAAGAATGCTGCTGAAACAAAGGGGAAAGCGCCTAGTCAAAAATGTGTTCCTGTTGAAGTGAAGGAAGGCAAGTCTGAAGGGACCGAAAAGAGAGGGATAGGCGTAAAGGACATAAGTGTGAAGCGTGCTGGAGATGCCTCAAAAGATGGTCTTGGGACCATTGCTAAAACGAAATCTCCATCCCCTCCGATAACATCGAAGCTGCCTCCTGTTTGTCTGAGAGTTGATCCCCTTCCAAAGAAGAAAAACGGTAATGGCAGTTCAAGGTCTCCTAGCCCTCCTAAAGGACAATCAAAAGACACATTGACAAAGGCCTCCACTACACCAGGCAAGAAAGAAGACTCTGCAGTAAATACACAAAATATCAGTGGTAGCCTTGACAATGTGGAACCTGGGGAAAAGAAGATAAAATGTATTCCTGTGGTTGAAGAAAGACCCAAGGAGAATAAGGCAGGTGAAACTACCGATGCGGATCAAGCTCAGGTTTCGGGAAGCTTATCTATTAAGTCCAAAGAAGTGTCAGGGCAGCCTATGATGGAAAAATCCAAAAAGGATAGTCATGAAAGTAAAACTGAAGAGGAAACAAAAGCAAGTTTTGAGGAAGTCATGGGAGCTGAGAAGGAAACTGGTAGCGACAAAGCTGCAAATACAGATGAACTGGCTCATGGTCAATGCAAAGCAGAAACAAAAACAATGTCAGATGATGAAGCAGCCAAGCTCATCCAATCTGCCTTTCGAGGATTTGAGGTAAGAAAATGGGAACCATTGAAGAAACTGAAGCAACTAGCTGACGTTCGTGAGCAACTCAATGAGGTCAGAAGTCGCGTTCAATCTCTCGAGTCTTCCTCTGTTTGCGACAAGGATGATAAGCTGAGATTATTAATAGGAGAAAAAATAATGACTCTCCTTTTACAACTGGATACTATTCAGGTATGTATACAACTGGTTAACTACATTCCGGACACTTGCATTTCTCATATGGATTAGTTGCTTTACTTTATTTGATTGTGGTACCTATATTATTAATAACAATGCACCTCAATATGTTAATAGTACTTCTTTGATTACCAAGGCATGCAATTATTGAAAAATGGCAATCTAAGTGGAGATCATGCTTATTCAATTTTGGTTTATATTTCTGGTTATCAGGGCTATCACTCAAGTGTGAGAGATGCAAGGAAATCATTAGTAAAAGAGCTAGTGACCCTGCAAGAAAAGCTCGATGCTCTAGCAAGCAAGTGGGCTGAAGAAAAGATCAAGGATGTGGCTACTTCTGAATCTGCTGATTCTAGTGATCGAGCTTCCGGAAATGCTGGCATGGATGCATCAGCTGCCTTTGAGGATACTAACGAAAATTCAAACAACGTTAAAGAGCCAGATCAGGAATGCAGTAAACATACAGAGGATAGCAAAGATGGTAATGATGAGGAAAGTACAGAACTTCCCGGTGCCGAACAAGGTTTAGATGCGAAAATTGAGAGTAATACTGTGGAATTCAATATCGAGCATCATACCGCACCGGGAATTGAAGAGAAAGATGTGTCATCCAGCCTTGAGCATATGACTGGCATATCTCTTCCTGAGCAGAAGATAGAAACCGATGAGTTGCTGGAAGTGAATGATCTATCAAAAGAGGAAAATCCTGAGGTGGTGGAAGTAAATGATACGATTCCAGTGGAAATTAACTCGGAAGATGATAAACTGAGCTCATTATCAACGGTTGATCACGAGGTTGCTGTTTGCGGGCCTGAAAAGGAGATTGGAGATAACAACACCGAGACAGAATCTGATCTGCCAGTCAATCTGTCTTTGCCAGATGAAGTAGAGGATTTGGAGTGCACTCATACAGACCAAGAGATTGATTTGTTTAAAGAGTTGCCGGTTGGAGTAATTGATGAGGAACCACCCATTTCCAAAAGAGATGAGGCAGTATCAAACTATAGTCCAAAGGATCAAAAAAAGGATGAATTCACCTCTAGTGGTGAGCCACCAGAAGTAGAGATGGAGCAGAAGGTCAACGATGACAACAAATTCGAACCGGAGGAAGCTCACTCAACGAACGGTGAAGGAAATGAACCGGAAGTTCACTCAGAAAACAATGATGGACATGAGGATGATTCAGGCGCGATACCTGCTGATTATACGGCATCATCTGAATCAGAAGCAGGAAGCGAATCAACTGAGGAGAAAGAAGTCCTCTTTGAGGAGAAGAAACCAGCAGAGCAGCCAGTAAGAAGTGAAGAGAAAGAAGAAACAAAGGCAGCAGAGCAGCCAGTAAGAAGTGAAGAGAAAGAAGAAACAAAGCCGGGAAGGGAGATTGACATGCTACAATACGATGCTCCTTCAGAATCAAATGCAAATCATGGGGAAGACAATAAGCTGATGGAAGAGAACAAAAAACTGAAGGAGATCATGGAGAAGGTCATGGAAGCTGGAAAAGATCAAGTTAGTGTCATGTCCAAACTAGCTGAAAGAGTGAAAGAGCTTGAAGAGAAGTTGGCAAAGAACAAAAAGTCGAGCATGCGAGGGTATAGAAAAGTAAGATATGCACCCTCCTATAAGTATAACAAGCCTTTGAAAAGTAGGGCTGCTGCTGAAGTTGCAATGTGAGGTTTTTCTCCTTTAATCTCTCACGTTGGATTGTCTACGAGTGAGGTTGATGTTGTGTATGTTGTTGAAATAAAATTAATAATATGGTTGCTATTTTTCTTCTCTTATAAAATAATGCTATCATGTTTGAGCGAAAACTAAACAATACTTTAAAAAATTAATTTAATATTTCTTTAAGTTTAAGTCTTAATTATAAAATAAGTGTCTAAAATATACATATTTTTTTTTACTTTAGGTATTTAGAGTTTTTTTTCTTAAAGTTTATTTTGTTATATTTTGAGATAATGGTAATTTTTTTGCATTTAAAACAAAATATAACATAGTTTGGACATTAATTTTCTTAATTATTCATCTAGAACGAAAAACCTATATAGTTTGGACACTATTTTTTCTTTTTTAACGCTTATCACCTAGAAATGGTCACAAAATTATTTTGACTAAAAAATACTTTAGAGATCTAAAGTAAAAAATTATAGTTTGGACAATTATTTTGCAATTAAGTATTTCTTTAATAAACTATAGAAACATGATTAAATTTTGTAGAACATATTATTTTATAATTAGATTAATTTATTTATTTAGAAAAAATAATTAAATTTTTAGCATTAGATTAATTAATTAATTTAATAAATGAAAAAAATAAAATTTGATAAAAAATATAAATATAAAAATTTAGAGGGCCTTATGTTGGTTGGGTGCCCTGAGCGACCGCTGAAGGTGCTCCCCTTAAGCCTAGAAAATTAACTCAAATTAATAACTGATGGAAACAGGTCCCTGCCCCTTTTGTCATGACACGTTAGGTTTGTTTCAATATTTATAATATGTAACGCCCCGAGTTTAGGGTCCGGAAGTTAGTCGGATTTGGTTGAAGGTTCGTTCGGGTTAATTTTACCGGTTTAGACTAGTTTCGAAATCTATTTTAAATAAAAGGTTTTTAAAGGATTTGAATTATGGAATAATGGTTTTAAATCATTAGTTATGTATATATGATTTTTGGTGGAAACAATTTTGAAAAATTGTTTCTCCTCATTTTCTTTCAAAGAGCTTTCATCCAAGAACCCATTTTCACTCAAGAATTCAAAGGTAAATCTTTATTTACATTGATTTTCATCATCAAATTTGTTTCCTTTGATTTCTCTCGAAGACCCAATCATTTTCCTTTAATTTTCTCAAGGTTTTTCATTAGAAAAAGGGGGAAAATTCATCATTAGATGTGAGCTACGTTTTTCTCCTTTAATGTAAGTTTTTTTATTGAAATTCCCACATTATTGATACTTTTACAATGTTTATGCAAAGGTTTTATATTGAGTTTGATGAAAATATGCTTAATCAAGCTATTTAATGTGGTTTGGTAAGATTTTCCTATGGATTTTGTTTTGCTGGGTTTGTGGATGTTAATAAATGTGTTTTTGATGTTAGATAATGTTGAAATGATGGTTTGATAATATAAAACACGAAACTAGTTGAGTTGATAGTGTTTAAGGTTAAAGTTCTTAAGTTTTGGCTTGATTTTGTGAAGAATCAGTGGCTGATGATTTCTTGCCTTTGGGTTGATGTTTTTAGTTGTTAATTGTAAAATGCTTAAAAGTCCTATACTTTATGCCCATTTTAGCTCATATTGTTATTGGTCTTAAGCTCATTCTAGTTCATATTTAGGTTTTCATGCATGTTTTACAGTATCTTTGCTTCACTCAGCTTATTATAGTTTTTATGATTATTTGTGGAGAAAAGATACTGTTTTCGTTTGCATTTGCATTACATGTTACAGGAGACTGCTGCCGGTATAGCTTCCGCGGCAACAGGAGAGAAGAATGAGAAGAGATAGAGGAGAGAAGAGAGTAGAGAGCCAGGTCGAAAGTTTAGGTTAGGTTTTTGTTGTTTAGTAGTTATGAGAAACGATTGTAATTAGTTGAAGATTTGTTATGCAATTTTAATTCAAGGTTTGCATATTCTTGGTTTTAAATCTTACTTGTAATTGAATCGAGCGATCTTGTTGCGAATGCATCTATTTGTCTAGCATCGAGAGAGTTAGACTCACGAAACGAGTAAGTATGATTTTCATCCAACTGGTGAAGATTAATTCGGCTTAGAGATAAGAACGAATTTCAGCGGCTAACAAGAACTTGAGACTGGTTGCTGCCCACCATTGGTTTACGCCGAGAGGTATTATCAAGAAGTGTGCATCGATAGAATTCCAACTTAGACATAAGGGGGAATCATTGAAGACGTTCCGCCGAACCTTGAAGGTTGCCGATCTACCTTTCGAGACATCATCCATCTTCACCAGCCAAGGCACTGGCCCCGCCGCGGCAACCACCTGTTCATTCACATGCCAAGGCAGCTAAGTCAGCATTGCATGCAAATTTGAGACGGGTTCAACGCAGTTTCCACACTACGACGCAACTTAACCTGGCCTATTCTCTCAATTTGTTTTCCCAACTCTTTATTATAATTGCTTTCTTTAGTTTAATTGAACTTTCAAAACAAACCCCTTTACTTGTGTTTTTAATTTTACTTGTGTAGGAACTTAAACTCTTGAAGTAGCAATCCAATCCCTGTGGAGACGATATCTTTTATACTATAACTTGGCAGCAGTGTACACTTGCACTCGATTTAGAGAACTCCTTTATGCTCTACAAGTTTTTGGCGTCGTTGTCGGGGATTGAAAATAGTGTGAAACCAAAATTGATTTTGATATAACACTTTAACTTATGGACTAATTTGTTAAACTATAAAATTTTAAGTATTTTCAAAGACTCACACTTTGACAAGCCATTTTGAACCAAACAATTTAACTTATGATGCATGAAAATGCTCTTTCTAAGAGTTTTTAATTTTTTCAGACTTATTTTTATTTCCCATATATTTGTTTTGTTATCTTCGTTTTTAGCTTTAGTCTTTATATTTTCTTATTATTTTAGGATAAGATCTCTTTTTACATTTATCTTTGTTTCTTTTAGTTATTTTTTATTCCAACCACAATCTAACAAAACCCAAGCCCAGAAAGATGAGACTAGCGGCAAAACCACTATGATCCTTATGTTGTGGCGGTAGGCACATCAACCCAAGGCGAGCTTGAAACTCAACCGAGCATCGATCCAATACTCATGCTCCAGGGTATCTACCGAAAGCTGAAACCGATGGAGCATATGGACTTAAAATTCATGGAGTCTGTACGCAACTATCACATTGGTGTTGAGCTTTTTCTCCAGGAGAAATTTCAGATGATGAGCTTCATTTTCATATCTTTCCTGTGGAGATCACTGAGGCCGCCCTTGCAAGCGAGCCCATTCCAGACTCACCCGCTGTGGCAACACCAGAAGCCGCCTCAACAACACAACATGACTCTTCCTCGACCGTAAAGACTCCTCCCATGTCCCCAGTAGAAACCACCACAGCAGGAACATCGAGGAAACGTAAGTACCACGTCATCCCTGATGATCCAGAAGAGGAAGACTCTGATGATGATGTTCCGATTGTGCCAAAACGATCACCACCCTCTAGAATCCAGCCTTCGAGGGCCTCAAAGTCTGTTGCAAAAACCTACCCCGCCCTCACCTTTGCGTAGCGGGCGTTGGTACTGTCCGATGAGGAAGAACCAGTAGCCAAAAACTCTACCTCTCCTTCCCTTATGAGGTAATCTATTTTTATTTCTTTTTCCTTATATTTTCTATTTTTTTATTTTCTGTTATTTGTTTTTTTTTGTTGCATTGAGGACAATGTCCGCCTCGAGTTTGGGGGAGGGAGAGTCCACCTTAGTATAGTTCATATTTAGTTGCATATTAATTCACCATCTTAGTTGCAATGTACTTATCTCATCTTGAATAAAAAGAACTTGTTAAATAACTTGTGCATATGATAGAATAGCTGACATCTCGCACCATTAAAAAGCACTTTAATTTTTGGGTAGCATGAAGATGACTTAGAAATTTACAATAGTGCTCTTTATCCTTAACACACTTTTGGCATGTTGATTGATAGAATGAAGTAGTGAACATAGACTGTTTAAATATCTCATACTTTTAATTCACATGCTTAACAGGTTGTCGCCTCGACAACAAAAATTGTCAACTACAAAACAGGCTGCCACGACAGGTAAAGAAGATAGACTATCAAACCTTAGAGGTGCCCGAAACAGGCTCTAGTGGACAAGAAATATTTTTTCCGCTGGAGGTGCCCAAAATTGGCTCTAGCAATAAGTTAATTAATTTGACTAAGTCTTTTGTTCACTTGAAAAGTTCTTGAAAATCAACTTGTACACAATTTGGCACACACTTGATCACAAGCATTATAGTTTGTTTCCGAGAAAATTCATGTTATCCTACACACTAAAATGATATAGGGGCTACGACCTTGAGGCATGAAATCAAGTTAAAGAAAGGTTCCTTTTTGTTAGAGGAGGGGTAAGTACTGATTAGGTTTGCATCGCTTGAGGACAAGCAATAGTTTTGAGTTTGGGGGGTGTGTAAAGTGCTTGAAAGTCCTATATTTTATGCCCATTTTAGCTCATATTGTTACTGATCTTAAGCTTATTCTAGTTCATATTTAGGTTTTCATGCATTTTTTATAGTATCTTTGCTTCACTCAGCTTATTACAGTTTTTATGATTATTTATGGAGAAAAGATATTATTTTCGTTTGCATTTGCATTACAGGTTACAAGAGACTACCGCCGATACAACTTCCGCGACAACAGGAAAGAAGAATTAGGGGAGATAGAGGAGAGAAGAGAGTAGAGAGCCTAGTCAAAAGTTTAGGTTAGGGTTTTTGTTGTTTAGTAGTTGTGAGAAACGATTGTAAATAGTTGAAGATTTGTTATGCAATTTTAATTCATGGTTTGCTTATTCTTGGTTTTAAATATTACTTGCAATTGAATCAAGAGATCTTGTTGCGAATGCATCTATTTGTCTAGCATCAAGAGAGTTAGACTAATGAAACGAGTAAGCATGATTTACATCCAACCGGTGAAGATTGGTTGCTGCCCACCATTGGTTTACGCCGAGAGGTATTATCAAGAAGTGTGCATCGATAGAATTCCAACTTAGACATAAGAGGAAATCATTGAAGGAAGTTTTGCCGAACCTTGAAGGTTGCCGATCTACCTGCCGAGACATCATCCATCTTCTCCTGCCAAGGCACTAGCCCAGCCGCGGCAACCACCTGTTCATTTACCCGCCAAGGCAGCTAAGTCGGCATTGCATGCAAATCTGAGACGAGTTCAACGCAGTTTCCACACTACGACGCAACTTACCTGGCCCATTCTCGCAATTTGTTTTCCCAACTCTTTATTATAATTGAACTTTCAAAACAAACCCCTTTACTTTTGTTTTTAATTTTACTTGTGCAGGAACTTAAACTCTTGAAGTAGAAATCCAATCCCTGTGGAGACGATATCTTTTATACTATAACTTGGCAGCAATGTACACTTGCAATCGATTTAGAGAACTCATTTACGCTTTATATTAATAGATGTGATTTTGATGATAATCTTGATGGGTTTTAGCTGGAGTTTGTTCGGAGTTGGTTTATTGATGTTTTCTGTTGATTTCGTATATGAATTGATGGGCGATTTATGCTAGATGTTGGGTTTTTGAGTTTTAGCAAGTTTAGAGGCTTGAAATCACTCTAATACTCTTTTTTGAATTGATTAGAAGTAGAGGAAGCTGATTTGGGACCTTCAGACACGATATCGGACAAACCAGGAGTTTGATTTGGGAGTTCGGCTAGTATTTGTGTGCTAGTGAGTGGAACTGTTTTACAAAGCCTTAACATGGTTAAGAACAAGATTTTGGGGGTTTAGATTGAGCTTGAAAATCCAATCTAAGATCGAGATTAAGTTTGGTTGTTTTCGCCTTTGTTTCCGGCTTCTTACCTTGTTTTTGTTGAGCCTAAATATGTTTTGTTGCAAATGATGAATTTTGCTGATTTCATATGTGTTGAGATGTTAAGATGTTGAATTATGTAATCCCATGTTTGAATTGTGTTTTAAAGAGATATATGTTGTTGAGTACATGCTATGCATGGAAATGTGTATGAAAATGGGATGAGAAATGTTATGCTTGTGGCCTTGAAAAATAGTGGGTAAGTGTGGCCTTGATGGGTATATTGACACTTGATGAGATATTATTACCGGATACAATTGGTCGACCAATAGGATGAGAGTACACTATAATGGTAAAATTCACGCGTGGCCTTAGTGATGTTTGATGCCACTAAGGAGGAGTACGATGATGGGCATTCCACTAGAAGCTTATATTTTCTAGACGTTGTGAGTACGGTGATGGGCATTCCATCGGAAGTTATCTAGTTGTCTTGATTACGGTGATGGGCATTCCATAGAACGTTATCCGCATATCCGAGTAAAAGTGCGAAAATGTCAATATACTCATGTGACTCAAATTTCTCTTTATGTTTTATTGTGTTGATGGTGTTGTGAAGTATAGAGCGTTGGGTGTTCTCTATTTATGAGATCAACTGCACACTCTTATCAAGTTATAGTATAAAAGATATCATCTCCCACATGGATTGGAGCAGCTTCTATGAGTGGTTTCTTCACAGTGAATTAGTGAATGCACAATTAAATCTCACAATGTGTAAATATAAAAACACAAATAAAATAAAGATAGTGACGAAAGGGATGATAGGGAGATATTTGGTCGATAGATTGGATAAGGTAAGTGCAGCTCAGTAGCATGTAGACTACATTGTAAATCCTAAGTATATTTTGTGCTGCCATGATTTGCTGCCTTGGCGGATATGGCGGGTGGCAGGCTACGACCATGTCACGCGGGTCATTGCCTATGCAACTTTTGCTATCTCGACAGGTGGAATGGAATAAGTCCTGGTGGCAAGTCTGGCAGACATTCCAAGCTCGGCGGGATAATCGACAATGATCCTCCCTATTTCTAGGCATGGGTGCTCGAATACTCACGTGATGTAGGCAATACCTAGCAATCTTAGCATAAACCTAACACAGGTAAGTCGATTCGGTTGGAGATCCCTTTTAGCCACTGAAACTTGTGAACTTTTGGGAACCAAGTTAGTCACGCCTCGACATGTTGTGATCGTACTTAACCCTTTCGTGAGCCTTACACTTTCGTGCCCGACAAATGGATTCTCTCAGCTGACTGGTTAGGACCAATTGAAAGAATAAAGTACATAGATTAAGCAAACTCAGAATTTTATTGAAAACATACTTAACTATTACAACCGTTTCTCACAACTACTTCACATACAAGTGCCTAAACCCTAGGAGAGTTGAGCCGCGACCCCCAACAACTCCCATCTACCTAGCTACATCTCTGCTATGCCTTGTTATACCTCATCATGCCCCCTCATGCCCCTATACCCTCACATACATTGGGTATATATAGGGCTCATGGCCTAAGTTTGAGTCCTCCTTGAAGTTGATGTTCTTAAAGTATTTTTACATTAAATATAAACTCTTTGACTTAAATGTGGACTCTTTGGATGTTGCCTTCTTCCGCAAGTAAGGATTAGTACTCCTACTTATCGATCTTGGATCAGTTTTGCCGGCCGCTACATGCTTTAGAAAATTGCAAGACTGGGCTCAGGGAATTGCCCTCTTTCAATCGCGACCTATCTTGACTAAGTCGGTGTAACTCCTGCCTGGTTGGCACATGGCGGTAATGCTGCTGACAGCGTCCTTGGCGGCATCTGTAAGTGTTCAGTATAGCTTCTTTTGTTCCATCTTTCATGTGCTCTCCTCAGCTACAACACCTGAAAATAAAAACTAAACTTAAACAATATCTTTTCTCAACAAAACATAAAATATTCAATAAAGGCATAATGAAAGAGAGAATATTGTTACTATGCATGCAATGCACCTAAATATGCCTAAATAAGCTTAAGAATAGCAATAATAAGGGCAAGAATGTGTACAAAATATAGAACTTATGGACACTCTACACACCCCCAAACTCGAACTATTGCTTGTCCTCAAGCAATGCAACCTAGTTAGTAAATATGCCCTTTGCACAAAATTAATAGAAACTTTAGCCTTTAACTTGATTTCTTACCTTAAGGTCGTGACACCTATTTAATGTTAGTGATAGGGAATGGCATGAAATGACTTAGATTTTTATTTTTCTTAATACTAGTGCAGTGTCTGCAGGTCTGTGTTCATGCTAAATATGCTGATATAACTAAGTTAACCGAGAATGCCTAAAATAATTAAATTTCTAAAAAGGATACGAGTTACTGCCTTGGCAGCACAGTTAGGCACCTCCATCTTCTTTTTCTGATCATGGCTTTAAGGGCTTCAGCTCATCACAACTATTCTTAGGGTCTGAAGCTAAGATGGGTGCACTCTACAAAACTCTAAACCCTTTGAATAGAGTCATCCCGTGAAGACTTTTATTCACTCTTGCTAATTTATCTGTCACTCGGTTTAGATACGTGGACTTTGATAGCAGCGGAGTGTCATTGCTCATGATCCTTCTTAGAGCCTGTTTCGGGCACCTCTATGGTTTTCATCATCTTTTGTTTTGCAGTCCTGTGTTGCCTTGGTGGCAAACCTGTATCCAATCAAGAAATATTTATTAAGTAAGGCAGGCAATGTTAAACTTAGAACCCAAGCAAAAATTCAGCATTTAACAGACAATGTGAGAATAATTGGTAGAAAGAAAAATTTCTAAGTATTTTTCATGCTTCTTCCCATAGTTAAGGTCGATTTTTAGTATGGTGCGAATATAAGTAGTCAGCTAATCTATCTTAGGCACAAGTTTTAAACTAAAAATTTCTACTTCATTGATTGTAGAGGGCAGAATTTATATATGCTCCTATATGCTAATAAATGATCCTAAAGATTACAGAGGACTATTCTCCCTAAACTCAAGGTTGGCATTGTCCTCAATGCCTTACAAAATAAAAATAAGAAAAAAGAACAAAAAGAAAATAAAGATAGAAAAAATAGAAATAAAACATAAAAGAAAAATAAAAATAGAGAAGAAAAAGAAAAAGGGTGCTATAGACTGGGGGAGTTCCCCTCTGTTGCTGCTGCGTTAGAGGAGGATTCAGAGGAGGCGGCTAGGACTAGGCAGCGGGTGGCAGATGCTCTAGCGGCTGGGCTTCTTTTCTTTCCACACGACGGCTGGACGCGGCTAGGGGTGGGTTTCTTGGATTGTCCTTTAGGTCTTCCACCCCGGGGCTCGATTGTTGGCCGCATTCTTTTCCTTACTGCCTTTGCCGGTTTGTCATCAAAGGAGTCTGAGATCTCCATGTTTGAGTCATCGACATCTTTGGCAGCGACCTCTTTTACTACTGGTGAGGTGGTGGTATCCTCCTCCTTTTCTGACTTGGATAAGGAGGTAAGAATGTATGGCTGGATGGGAGTTGGAGAGGTCATTCTTCTGGGGCAGATGTGCGGCCCCTCGCTATCGGCGGCGGCTGTAGTAGCAGCTCGTCTGGGTGTGATATGGATCGACTTGGATGCTGCTAACTCCGTTGGGAATGTGGGCAACTGTGAGCCGCCGTCTTGGTACTTGTCAAGCAAGTAGGCCACAAAGGCCTATTGCACGTCCGCGACATATTTGGTGAAAATCACCTATTTGTGCTCGATCCTTTGGTAGCTTTCGACTAGGCAGCGCAACAGTGCGATCACGGTCGACGAGAGGGTAGCTTCAGTACTGCTCCATGCGGATGGGGTGTCGGCAGGTTGGGATGGCGGCTGAGCGATTGTGTAACACCCAGGTTTGGGGGTTAGGTGAAAATAATATTTTAATATTATTTGGGCTTGGGTTTATAATTAAAACGATCCTTTGAAATTTCAGGTTTCAAAATAAATATTTGAAATGGGACCAAATTGATTTAATTGCAAGTTGAAGAGCTTTTTAAAGAACAAGGGAATAGCCATTCGTTAATGGCCTTTTGGTAATTTACCCATCTTCTAAATTAAATCCCCCTTTATACAAAATAAAACACCCTTTTCAACTATTCATTCTCTTTTTCAAAGAGAAATCAACGGGTTTGAAGAGCACTCCTCACAAATCACTATTCCTTCTAATTTCTCATCCATTTCGACTCCATTTTGAAAGGTAATAACGTTTTTGACTTCCCCTCAACTCCCTATCTTTAAAAGTACCATTTATTTTCATTTTCATGGAAGTTTTGGAAAATAGAGTTTTGAATGATTTTGATTAAAAATGGAGACTTTATATTGTTAAGCTTAATGTTTTGATTTAATATGGTTAGTTATGATGTATAGAAGTTAAATGGTACCACATATATGAATTTTGAACGATTTTGAGCAATTTCCGGAATTGGGTTTCAAGGGGGTTTTTGGAGTGTTTCAAATTGGTTTTTGGGGTAGTTTTATGTTGGATTTTAAGGGCTGGTGTTAGTATGATATATGAAGGTCACTTTGGGGGTATTTGATGATTGTTTGGATGCTTGAATTGAAAGATTTCAGTGGGTTTTGTGGGCTTCTCGGGAATTCTATTTTGGGCTTGATTTTGAGTGTTGGTTGCTTGAAAACGTTAATCCGGGTTAGTTTCGACGATGAGTTATTGATTGTGGATGTTTTGTTTGTGTTTGGGATTTATTAGAATCGAGGTTGGGCGTCGGTGACGCATCGGAAGTGAATCCAGGAATTTGAAGGTGGTCGCTTGCTTTCGGTATTCTCTTGGGTACCAACGGTGAGTAGAATTGTTGATTTTTGCATTGTGCTCGATATGGATCCTTTTGGGGTTTGGATGGGACCTTGAGGGGTCACCCAAACCCGAGTGTAAGCCTCCCTACTCCCATTTTGTTGTGATATGTTGAATGTTTATATGTTGTGATTATTGAGTGCATTTTAAGTTGTTAATGTGTAGTCGGGTTGAGTTCGTGCCTCACGTGATGGTGGTCTAAACTACGGTGATGTGTAGTCCCACCGGTAGTGACTAGTAGGGTAGTACTTTGATGTGTAGTTCTATTGGAAATCCACTAGTCGAAACGGTGATGTGTAGTCCCACCATACGTGTATGTTGGTTGTGCTTGTGCAAACCATGTGTTGTTGTAGAGATAGACCTTCGTGCATCCATTGCTTTCTTGCATATAAATCGTGTTTTGGAAAACTGCATCTTGTGAATTGTAGAGCCTCTCTCACTAAGCTAGTTGGCTTATGCTCTTTTTGTTTCCAACGTGCAGATCGTTAGAGTTCGGGAGGCAAGCAGGCGAGGGAGGAGCTTTTGGAGTTCTCAAGCTAGTTCAAGTATGGTTTGCATTTTGTAATAATGCCTAGACAATGGGGTATAGAGTTTTAGGAGATGGGGTCAAACTCCTTAGGAAATTTGTGTTTGAGCATGTTGATCTCGCGGTTGTGTTATGCTTTCGCTTCATGGATTGCAATTTATGCTTGTTATGTTGTTTATTTGAATATGCCTAAACATGTATGTTGTTGGCCTCTGTATGCCTTATGCTTGACTGTCTTGTGTATGGGGCCTTTTGGTTGCTAAGTATGTTCTCCTTGATCAATTGCATGATTTCCTTGATGTATGTACATGTTGGGTGCTTGTATGGCTAAATATTGATATGTTAATGTTGTATGAATGCTTGTTTGGGTCTAGGGAAGTCATAACTTTCATCTAGATTCGAGTCTCGTATGTTTTAGCTGAGTTTGGGAGTTTTGCAGTGCAGGGCGTTTTGGTACGCCTAAGGGCCGTATCGATACGCTAATGCCTGCAGAGCTCAGTTTTGGCCTGGCGTATCGATACACAGGGGGCGTATCGATACGGTTTTTGGTCACTGGAATTCTGAGAAATTGGGGAGTTTTTGGCGTATCGATACGATGTTGGGGCGTATCGGTACGTGTTTATCTCGTTGACCACGAGATGTTGACTGAAGAAGGCGTATCGATACGCTCAAGGGTTGTATCGATACAGTCTTCTTCGAGTTGACTGTTTGGGTTGACCTGGTCAGGGCGTATCGATACCCCTAGTTAAGGTACCGATACGGTCTACCCTGTAAGCTTAAAAATGGACTAAGTGTGTAAGGTCGGGGTTCGAATATGATCTTTTTGGATGTCTTCTGCTGTTGTGAATCACTTATGACTTTATATTCCTCTAGACAAGATTAAAATAAAAAGAGAAAAAAATAGGGTTGCTAACCGATGGGGAACCTTAACTGGTTTCACTCGGTTTTCCCCGTGTGGCCCACTCGGACCGGCCATCCGGCCAGACCGGGATGAGGGAGTTACATTTATTGGTATCAGAGCCTGAGGTTTCCGAGACCTCGGGCAGGTAAGTGAGGTGAGTTAAGGTATTATGAATGTTTTGCCATGTATGTCTAAATTTTGTCTCTAGCATGGTGTATGAATGCATGCTATAGTGACCTTGCTGTTATTTGAGTGTTGGTTCTATTCCCCATTGTTAGGCGTTGTTGTCAAAATAAAAAGGAAGAAATTTTTTTTTTTTGGTTTAAAGAGCTTGAGAACCGGAGTCCTTGCCCCTTTGCTAACCTAATGTTTCTTTGTTGTAGTGTGTTTGATTGTTTTAGATTGCTTTATTTGCTATGCTGAGACCAAGGGGACGGCCTAGGCCAGGTGACCAGGCACCCGAGAATGTGCCTCCTGCTCTTAATGCTCCCGATGGTAATGGAGGGAACGTCGAAGGTGATGGTAATGGGCCTCATGCTGAGGCTAATGTGGGAGGTAATGGGGCTCAAGCGGTCCAAGGCCTGGCAGAGCCAGATGTGGCTCATTTGATTCAGACCTTAGCCGGAGCTTTTCAGACAGTTTTGGCCGGTATGCAAGCTGCAGCACCACCTCAGGGTGCGGGGACAGGATTACCTGTTGCGTGTAAAAGAGTCTATCGCAATTGTAGTGCAAGTGTACACGACGCAAGTAGTAAAGTGATACGAAGTATCGGATATCGTCTCCACAGGGATTGGGCTAATAACTTCACCTTGTTTACTGCACGAAAGTAAAGGAAATAATTAAGAGATTTGTCACGAGAATAATAAGATAAAAACGTAAATAAAATGATTGGAATATCAAGATAGAGAGAATGGGCTGGTATTGAATTGTTCGGTAGTGCAGGTATTGAATTGCTTAGGATCTCCAGTTCTGTCGTCGCTCCCATCGCCGACAGCACCTGTCGCGGCGGCTGTCCGTTGGCTGTCGCGGCAGCGAACACCAACTCCGTACTTCAAGCTTGGCAAGAATCCCAAATTTTCCTTGTCCTATCCCTAGGTCCAAGTCTGTCGATGATCACGTCTTTGATGATACCTCCCGGCGTGAATCGAAGGATGAACACCGATGTGTATGAATTCTTCCTTAGCCACTTAACCTCGCCCTATCCCTAGGCACGAGATGGTTCAACTATAAACTAGAGAACGCGCTTTTATTTCTTTCGTATACTTAACTCTCCCGATGCTAAGTAAATGGATAACCTCACAATGCTCTCCCGATGCTCTTGCAAGATGTTAAAACCAAAATAAAAGAACTTGAAGTTTATTTTATTGAACTGAAAAATCCTAAAACAAAACAACCCTTGCAACTACTTTACAAAACAACCCGTGGCCCTAGGGGGAATTTAGAACATGTCGGTGACGGATGGACGGCAGGGGTTTTTGATGTCGGTTATGGGGTAATCGGTTGTGTCTCCTAGGTTAAATTTATGCCCTTATATAAGCTTTGGGCTCAAGTCATCTAAGGTAACAAGGATTACAACTTTAATTAAAAGTAAGATTCTAATAAAGACTAAATCTCTAAAGTCTCCTACTTTCCAGCCGCATCCTTGCTTTTAGGAATTTCTTCTCCTTGAGCTTTGGCTTGACATATCTTTTGATCTGGGGCTTGGAAAAATATGTGGCTTTCACACGACAGACGAGCAGATTTTTCTCTATCTATCGAGGTCCACTTTACTTTTCCTCTTCATAATGCTGCTATCACCTTGCTGTCACGACAGGTCCATGGCAGCTTCGTCTTCTTCGTCTGCTTGTCCAGTTCAGCTCTCCTGCTTCTCTGCCCTGCGCCTGCCTTCAACATCTACTATGGCAGATACCTGCAAAAATAGCCATCTTTCAGTAGAATCCGTGCTTTTAATCCTTTTGTGATGTTTCACTAAAAACTAACCTAAATGCAATGATGCTTGAATGCATCAGAAATATGGGTTAAAAAGGGTGTAAATAATAGAACTTTTACACACTCAACACACCCCCAAACTCAAGTTTTTGCTTGCCCTCAAGCAATGAAGAAAGAAAAATGAAATTTTTTTTTTGTGTTGGCCTTCAAACAGTGAACTGTCCCTTACCCGTCGCTCATTCTCTATGGCGGCAGCAACCTATCGGAAAGGTTAGGATCTGTCTGGAATCTCCTTATAGCTCTCGTGCAGTGTGTGCATGCTTGTGAACAGTTATATGCTAAGACTCTCTTAGTTTCACTAGAATATTCAACTTCTTAACTCGAATTTTTATGCCAAAGTTTTTTTTTAGAAGGCACATTTTCATGCTTCTTTTTCTTCTATTTTCAAGCTAAGTTTTTTTTAGAGCCAGTTTCGGGCACCTCTAGTAGGCTTCCTAGAGCCGGTTTCGGGCACCTCTAGGTTTTTGATTTTCTTTTGCTAAACTTCTTTCCTAGAGCCAATTTTAGGCACCTCTAGGGGCTATTCAAGTTCTAAGCTTCCTATTCTAGTTTGGCTAAAAGAAATCTAAGCAATATAACAGTCACAAAGGTGTTTAAATTTTCAGAACTATAGAAAGGCTCTAAACTTCTCCTTAACCTGTCCTAAAGATGCTGCCACGACAGAGTCGTCATGACAGGTAAGTTAACTTCACAGTTTTAAGCCAACAGTTTTATATTTTCTGATTTTTTTAAGAGAACTTAAATAAATAAATAGACACAATAATTAATGAAAAAGATGTACATAAGACTCCATTAATGATGGAGGTTTGCCACCCCCAAACTCAAGGGTTGCATTGCCCTCAATGCAAAATGACATGAAAAATAAAAGAAAGAAAAAAGTACATCACAAAATATAAAGGCAGGCATCAATAAGAGGAAAAAAATTAAAAAACTTAAATTTTAGTCGCTGTCCTCGCTGCTGCTGCTAACACGGATCTGCCGACGGCGTCTGGGCTGAGGAGGCGGCTGGGCAGGTGCAGGGGCAGGTGCTGTGGCAGGCTGCTCAACAAGTTGGACATCAGAACTGCTGCCACTGTCCCAGCTGCTACTAGTGGTGGTGCTGGCTTTGGGCAGCCGTTTCTTGTCTGCCACGTGCTTGATTCTCTAGATCCTCGTAAAGTCCCTCTCCAAATTCCTCCGGATAAGAGGGCTGTCTGCTGCCGTCGGGGCAGGGGATGGTGTGGAAGTGGCAGAATGTGTATGGGGAGAGACAGGTGGTGTAGGAGTAGGGGAGGGGATACGAAAATAATGGGCGGGGAAGGTGGGGAAAATGACATCCGAATAATGTAGAGTATTAGTAATAAAATTTACCGTTGCATTTGAGAAATCGCGGATGAAAGTCATCAAGCCCATTTGCCGCTCCTCGACCCGTAGGATTGCAGCAAGGATAAGTGCCGACTGGTCTGTCGGAGCGGTGGCGGTGGCAGCTTCAGGGGCAGGCTCGGTGGCAGGTTCCTCATCCGAGTCTGCAGGTGGTGCATTCAGATCGAAGGCGTTGATGGGTGTGGCAGCTACGACCTCCATGAGGCTGGAGATGTTATTGTCGGTCCAGCCATGACCTTGGTGTAGTTCGTCGGAGGGCTCCTCTGGTACAGCAGCACATCGGCAGAGGGCGGTGATGGTGAACGGTAGGCAGAGTCGTGAGTCTGAGCGGAAGGCACAATCGATGATGCTGTCTCTCATGTACCTGCCCACATTGATGAGCCTGTCATGCATAATAGAGTGAATGAGGGCCAGCCGCTGTCGGTTGACTGTCGTGTGGTGGGACGAGGGCAGGATACGCTTTTTGATGAAAGCGTTCCACAGTTTTGCTTCGGGGAGGAGCTGCCCCCTATTGACATAGTGGGGGTTCTTCTTGCTGGTTGTCCAAGATGTACCAGCTTCTGTCAGTTCCACCCTGACAGCATCATAGGCAGCAGCATCAAGGGTGTCTACAAATTGTTGGTGAGCATCATCATCGGGGCCAAAGAAGAGGCCGAACATATGATTGATGTTGTTGGCAGTAAAGGGTACTTCCACTCCTCGGACGGTGACAGATGTCGCCGTTTTGCTGTCGATGGCCTCGTAAAATTCCCGGACCAAAGTATCATTTAACTCTGTCGGTTGTTCGGCAAAGTCCTCCCATAACTGTGCCGTGATGGCCTTCACAATGAACGGCCGGAGTCCCATATGGGGAGCATTTCTGTTGTAAATGAAGCCCCGCTCCTCCCATAATTCATTGTTGGCGAAGGGTGATGCTGCTGCTGAAGAAGAAGCGGCAGCAGTGTTACGACGGGTCTGTCTCGACGACATTTTGGTTGCAAGGGCTGTGAAAGAGAGAAAACAAATAAAACTATAGGAGAAAGCAAGAGAGAAAAAAAAACAGAAGTGATGAAAAATGAAAATGGGAAGGGGTTATATAGCGGTCGTCTATCTGCCCATTTAATGCCGCAACGGCAGGCGGGAATAACGGGGCTGCAGATTGGATGTAGCGTGTCTGACGCGTCTGACACGCATTTATGCGTCTGCTGTGCGTCTGCCGCACGCTTCTGCGTCTGCAGTGTCAGTCTGTTGACAGCCTGTCAAGTCCGTCTGCGGCGGCAGCCGAAACGACAGGTTATCATAAATGGGCTTAATTGGGCTGATGGATGGGTGGTGGGCTTGGGCCACTTCTTCTTTCCTTCTTGACTCCTTTATTTCCTAAAAACTGAAATGATAAAAACAAAACATTATTTAAATAAGATAAACCTAATTCCTAATAAATAATAATAATAATAAACTAAAAATAAATAAAAAAATAAAATTTAGGTTAAATTAGGGGTGCCTTGTGGGGCATCTCCTAAAGTAACCACTTCCTGAATTCCTGGGGCTTCAGTCCCCTGATAGTGCTTGAGGCGCTGTCCATTGACTTTGAATTGGTGCCCGTCTTTTAAAGATTGTATCGTGATGGCACCATGGGAAAAAACTTGAACCACTTGGAATGGGCCAGACCATCTAGACTTTAGTTTTCCTGGGAAGAGTTTAAGTCTAGAATTAAATAACAACACAAGCTGCCCTGGGCAGAACTGTCGTGGCAGTAGTTTCTTATCATGCCCCTTCTTAGTCTTTTCCTTGTAGATCTTTGCGTTGTCGTAGGCCATTGTCCGTAGTTCTTCAATCTCGTTCAGATCTAATAGCCTTTTCTGGCCGGCCTTGTCCAAGTCCATATTCACTGCCTTGATTGCCCAATATGCCTTGTGCTCAATCTCGACAGGCAAGTGACAGGTTTTCCCATAAATCAGTCGGTATGGAGACATGCCCAATGGAGTCTTGAAAGCTGTCCTGTATGCCCATAATGCATCATTCATAAGTAAAGACCAGTCCTTCCTAGTTGGTTTAACCATCTTCTCAAGAATGTTCTTCACTTCCCTATTGGAGATCTCAGCCTGTCCATTGGTCTGTGGGTGGTATGCTGTCACGATCCTGTGTTTGACACCATATTTCTTCAAGGCGGCAGCAATTACCCTATTATCAAAATGTCTCCCTTCATCACTGATAATCGCCCTAGGGATGCCAAATCTAGAAAAAATGTTTTTGTGTAAAAACTTTTGGACCGTTTTGGCATCATTCTTTTGAGTTGCGATTGCTTCTACCCACTTGGAGACATAATCCACTACTAGGAGGATGTACAAATTTCCACACGAAGATGGAAAAGGTCCCATAAAATCAATCCCTCAAACGTCGAAGATCTCGACTTCTAAAATGTTCTGTAGTGGCATCTCATTTCTCCTCGAGATGTTACCTGTCCGCTGGCACCTGTCACAGTTTTTGTAAAATTCCTGTGCATCTTTATATAATGTCGGCCAGTAGAACCCTGACTGCAGCACCTTGGCAGCAGTCTTATTTCCTCCTAAGTGTCCTCCATATTGTGAAGCATGATAGTGATGGAGAATGTCTTCTTGCTCTTCTTGTGGTATACACCTCCTTATAACCTGATCTGCGCACATTTTGAAAAGAAGAGGTTCGTCCCAATAATAATGCTTAACATCATTTTGGAACCTCTTCCTGGCTTGATAATTAAGATCAGTAGGTAATATTCTGCTAACTATAAAATTAACGAAATCAGCATACCAAGGAAGGTTAGAAGACTTACCTGCCGCCATGGCTGTCGCGACAGCGATTGCGGCAGCAAAGAGCTACTCATCAGGGAAGGTCTCCAGTATGTTTGTCTCGTCTAAGGGTAGACTCTGTCCCTTCTCCAACCTTGACAAGTGGTCTGCCACCTGATTTTCTGTCCCCTTTTTTTCCTTGATCTCAAGGTCGAACTCTTGTAATAGCAAGATCCATCGTATCAACCTAGGCTTTGCATCCTTCTTTGCATACAAATACTTGAGGGCAGAATGGTCGGTGTGTATTATTACTTTTGTTCCAAGTATGTAGGGACGAAACTTGTCGATGGAGAACACCACAGCTAACAGCTCCTTTTCTGTGGTGGTGTAGTTCATTTGGGCGTCATTTAGCGTCTTGCTGGCATAGTATATGACGTGAAACAACTTATCTTTGCGCTGCCCAAGTGCTGCCCCGACAGCATAATCACTGGCATCACACATGATCTCAAACGGTTGTGTCCAGTCTGGTGGCTGTACTATGGGGGCTGTCACTAACTTTTCCTTTAGAACCTTGAATGCTTCAGTACATTCCTCATTAAAGTCAAAGGGTCGGTTCTGCTCTAAGAGATGGCATAGGGGCTTTGTGATTTTTGAGAAGTTTGCAATGAATCTCCTATAAAAACCAGCATGCCCTAAAAAACTCCTAATGCCCTTGACAGTGGGCCGCGCCTTGCCAATACCTAATTTCTGAAAAACATATTTGGGCATTAGATTAACACTGGCACCAAGATCACAAAGTGCCTTACCCACAAATTTGTCACCGATTACGCAAGGTATGATGAAGCTCCCCGGATCCTTCTTTTTCTGGGGTGGCTGCCGATGAAGAATACTCATGCAACCTTCTTGCATCCTTACCGTTTCAAATTCCCCAAGTTTAGATTTTTTAGACATGACATCCTTGAGAAATTTAGCATAACCGGGCATCTCCCTAACAGCATCTAACAACGGAATATTAATATGAACCTATTTAAAAATATCATAAATCTTTTTAAGTTGAGATTCATGCTTAGCTTGCCGTATCCGTTGAGGGAAGGGTGGTGGGGGACGATAATCAGCAATGCGTCCTTCCCACTGCATGCGAATCTGAGGAAGATAATCATCTTTTTTCTCCTCTGTCGCTTCTGCTGTCGTGACAGGCTCATCGGCAGCAGTTTGCTTAACACCTGTCGGGGCAGCTTCGTCGACAGGTTTATCCAAGGCAGGTTCCTTTTCTGTTTCAGCTTCTTTTTCCGGCCCTGGTAATTTCTTCCCACTCCTAGTAGTAATCGCCTTACATTGCTCATGTGGGGGCGGTCTAGCATTTTCAGTATTGCTAGGGAAACCTCCATTCTGCCTCGGCTTAATATGTTGTGACAGCTGACCCATTTGTGTCTCTAGAGATTTCAAGGTTGCTTCATGGTTTGTCATCCTCATCTCGGTTTTATCTATAAAGTTTTCCGTCTTCTTGACAAACTGATTTATATTCTCCATATACGTACCGGTCTGAGACATAAAGGTGGCCAGAGTCTGCTCCAATACACTACTCGTGGCAGGTGGTGGCTGTTGTTGCTGTTGCGGTGGCAGATGCTGCGGCAGGTTCTGTGGCGGCAGTTGCTGTCGCGTCAACAATCTAGGACCCCCTTGATTCTGATTATATGCTTGCGGATTCAGGGCATTGTTAGGATTACTCCAATTGGGATTATAGTTGTTGGAGTTATAATTCGGCTTGTAATTTCCAACATATTTTCCCTCTTCTATATTTATCGGGCACTCTTCCCTACTATGATTTCCCTCAAACCTAGCACAAACTTCTTCGACAGCAAATCCCCGTAATTCTTCTTCATTCAATAAGTGTTTCATTGCTTTAGTAAGGAATGCTACCTATGATTTTATAGTGCTGTCGGCCTCATAGTCCTTGACAGCAAGTACCCGTTTACCCCCTCTTCTAGCTGTCGGAAACTGCTCCTCATTTTTGGCCAGGTTTTTCAAAACTTGCAACGCCTCATCCGGATCTTTATCCAATAATAGTCCATTTGCTGCAGAATCAATTCGAATGCGAGTTTGTAAGTTAGCAGCATTATAGAACTTAGTTACCTGATTCCAGACGGGAAATCCATGCATTGGGCAGTTCCGTAGAAGAGTAGTAAACCTGTCCCAGGCCTCGTGCATCGGCTTGTCATCTTCCTGTTGAAAAGTAGCAATTTCGTTACGTAATCGCTCAGATAAATGTGAAGGATTAAAACGAGATAAAAATTCACGAGTTAGATCTGCCCAGGTCATAATGGAACCGGTGTAAGTTTATTCCACCAAGTTTTAGCTCTGTCCCTTAATGAATGGGGGAATAACCGAAGCCTCAGTATCTCCGGACTAACTCCTAGCAGTCTAAACGAACCACAGATCTCCTGGAACGTTTTGAGATGCTCCCTAGCATCTTCTGTCGCAGAACCACTAAACTGCCCGATGTTGTTGATCATACTAAACATGATAGGTTTAAGCTCGAAATTGTCAACATCAATATCCGGCAGTGTGGTCTCCAGCTCTACATGATCGTTCAGCATGTAGTCACGACATGACCGTCGTCCATCTGCCCTCGGCGGGTCCTCGACAGGTGGTACACCGTCACCAACAGGTTGGTTACGTGCCATCTGCTCTAGCTGTTCCTCGAGGTATTCGTTCCGGTCTAAAAGGCGGCGAAGTTGTTTCTTGAGATTGAAGGAACGTTCGATCTCCGGATCTAATTTATACTCAGGATCTTCACCTCTTTTCGATCTGCGCATAAACAAGAAAACCTCGTGAAAAGCGAGAGTTGAAAACACAAAAGAAAAATTAAAAAAAATAAAAACAAAAAACGAAAACAAAAATAAAAATAAAAGCGAAAAGTGCAATAAAAGAAAGATGTAGTTATGTTGCCAATCCCCGGCAACGGCGCCAAAAACTTGTTGCGTGTAAAAGAGTCTATCGCAATTGTAGTGCAAGTGTACACGACACAAGTAGTAAAGTGATACGAAGTATCGGATATCGTCTCCACAGGGATTGGGCTAATAACTTCACCTTGTTTACTGCACGAAAGTAAAGGAAATAATTAAGAGATTTGTCACGAGAATAATAAGATAAAAACGTAAATAAAAGGATTGGAATATCAAGATAGAGAGAATGGGCTGGTATTGAATTGTTCGGTAGTGCAGGTATTGAATTGCTTAGGATCTCCAGTTTTGTCGTCGCTCCCGTCGCCGACAGCACCTGTCGCGGCGGCTGTCCGTTGGCTGTTGCGGCAGCGAACACCAACTCCGTACTTCAAGCTTGGCAAGAATCCCAAATCTGCCTTGTCCTATCCCTAGGTCCAAGTCTGTCGATGATCACGTCTTTGATGATACCTCCCGGCGTGAATCGAAGGATGAACACCGATGTGTATGAATTCTTCCTTAGCCATTTAACCTCGCCCTATCCCTAGGCACAAGATGGTTCAACTATAAACTAGAGAACGCGCTTTTATTTCTTTCGTATACTTAACTCTCCCGATGCTAAGTAAATGGATAACCTCACAATGCTCTCCCGATGCTCTTGCAAGATGTTAAAACCAAAATAAAAGAACTTGAAGTTTATTTTATTGAACTGAAAAATCCTAAAACAAAACAACCCTTGCAACTACTTTACAAAACAACCCGTGGCCCTAGGGGGAATTTAGAACGTGTCGGTGACGGATGGACGGTAGGGGTTTTTTGATGTCGGTTATGGGGTAATCGGTTGTGTCTCCTAGGTTAAATTTATGCCCTTATATAAGCTTTGGGCTCAAGTCATCTAAGGTAACAAGGATTACAACTTTAATTAAAAGTAAGATTCTAATAAAGACTAAATCTCTAAAGTTTCCTACTTTCCAGCCGCATCCTTGCTTTTAGGAATTTCTTCTCCTTGAGCTTTGGCTTGACATATCTTTTGATCCGGGGCTTGGAAAAATATGTGGCTTTCACACGACAGACGAGCAAATTTTTCTCTATCTATCGAGGTCCACTTTACTTTTCCTTTTCATAATGCTGCTGTCACCTTGCTGTCACGAAAGGTCCATGGCAGCTTTGTCTTCTTCGTCTGCTTGTCCAGTTCAGCTCTCCTGCTTCTCTGCCCTGCGCCTGCCTTCAACATCTACTATGGCAGATACCTGCAAAAATAGCCATCTTTCAGTAGAATCCGTGCTTTTAATCCTTTTGTGATGTTTCACTAAAAACTAACCTAAATGCAATGCAATGATGCTTGAATGCAGCAAAAATATGGGTTAAAAAGGGTGTAAATAATAGAACTTTTACACACTCAACATTACCCCTAGAGAGGCTTCGTAATTTGGGGGCAGTTGAGTTTCGAGGGTTGTCTCCGGAGGGTTCAGAAGGATGGCTTGAGAGCACTACTCGCATCTTGGGTCAGATGGAGTGTTCGGATGCCCGTAAGTTGGGATGCATCGTCTCATTGCTTCAGGGAGACGCTTATACTTGGTGGACCACTGTTATTTCCGGTATGGTCGAGGCGGATGTCACATGGGAGTTTTTCAGGAATGCCTTTAAGAGGAAGTATCTCGGGGTTCGGTACTTGGATGAAAAGAAAAGGGAGTTTATGGCTTTGGTTCAAGGTAATAGGACCGTGTCTGAGTATGAAATCCAGTTTGTGAGATTGAGCCAGTACGCGCCAGAGTTGATTCCGGATGAGAAGGAGCGATGCGAGCGTTTCAGATATGAGTTGACTACTGATGTAAAGACCTACATGTTGGCCTCCGACTACACTGAGTTCGATGTCTTGGTTTCCAGGGCTAAGGATGTAGAGCAACACCTAAGCTTTAGAGCACGTGCTGGTGGGTCTGACTCCGGAAAGAGACATGTGAACTGGGACAGAGATCATGCCAAGAGGCATAGAGATAGGAGGTACCAACCGGATACGAGGCCTAGGGATGGTAACCATGGTCAGGGCCGTCAGGGCCAATGGGCTGTTGGACACATTCCAGAGTGCACTAGGTGCGGGAGACGCCACCCAGGTGAGTGTATAGGTATGTTTGGGGCGTGTTGGAACTGTAGCTCCCGAGACCATTTGAGGCGTGATTGTCCACACCATTTAGGGGAGGACCAACTCCAGCGAGGGGTTTTGAGCATCAGAGAGGTCGTGGGCTCGGCCGTGGGAACTTCCAGCTGAGGAATGAGGGTCAGAGGAACTTGGCTCATGTTGTAGCAGTCCAACCCGAGGGAGGAGGACCGGCTAGGGTGTACGCTCAGCGAGAGCCTGGGAATGACACTGATGTCATTGCAGGTAATTTCACATTACAGTCTTTGAGTTTGCTTTCTCTAATAGATTCGGGGTCAACACATTCGTATATTTTGGGCGAACACGCAAAGTCATTAGGATTACCTTGTGATTGGCTAGAGGTAGGTGTAAATTTCACTAGCTCTTTTGGTGATACAGTGGTAGTTAGGAAAGTGTATAGGAGGTATCCTTTGATGGTTCAGGGCCACATATTTCCGGTCGATATGATGGAGCTACCCTTTTATGGCTTTGATGCTATTTTGGGCATGGATTGGCTTGTAGAGCATAGAGCTAGGGTTGACTTCGAGACTAAGAGGGTCTCTTTGAGGCTTACCGATGACTTTGAGGTTGTGGTAGTTGGGGAGAATGTCAAGTTTTTGTCTAATGTGGTTTCGGCTTTGGAAGCTCAGAGGTTGTTTGGTTCAGGGTGTCAGGCTTACTTGGCTTATGTAATGAACCCGGATATGAGTGAGGTGAGACCTCAGGACATTAGGACCGTATGTGATTTTCCGAGTGTTTTTCCCTAAGAGCTGCCAGGCTTACCTCCAGATAGAGCAGTTGAGTTTGCTATTAAGACCTATTCTGATTCTACACCGGTGTCGATTGCTCCGTATAGAATGGCACCGAAAGAGTTGAAAGAGTTGAAGACACAGCTTCAGGAGTTGACTGACAGAGGCTTTATTAGGCCTAGTGTTTCCCCGTGGGGTGCTCCGGTTTTGTTTGTGAAAAAGAAGGATGGTAGCATGAGAATGTGTATAGACCATAGACAGTTGAATAAGGTAACAATGAAAAACAAATATCCCTTGCCTAGGATAGATGATTTGCTAGACCAGTTGAGGGGTGCTTCCCTTTTTTCAGAGATTGACTTGAGGTCTGGGTATTATCAGTTAAAGGTAAAGGATGTGGACATATCGAAGACAGCCTTTCGTACACGATATGGACATTATGAGTTTTTGGTGATGCCTTTTGGGTTGACCAATGCTCCAGCAGCCTTCATGGATATGATGAACCGAGTGTTCCATAAGTTCTTGGACAGGTTTGTGGTAGTGTTTATTGATGACATCCTAGTGTACTTTAGGACCGAAGAGGAGCACGATGAACACTTAAGGTTAGTGCTTCAGACCCTACTTGAGAATCAATTGTATGCAAGCTAAGTAACTGTGAGTTTTGGATTAGGGAGGTGGTCTTCCTTGGTCACGTGATCTCGGGTAGTGGGATTAGTGTAGACCCCAAGAAGATCGAGGCCATTGTGAATTGGAAACAACCGAAATCAGTGACAGAAATCCACAGCTTCCTAGGTTTGGCGGGGTACTATAGAAAGTTTGTTGAGGGGTTCTCGAGAATAGCGGCTCCGTTGACTAAGTTACTACAGAAAAATGTTCTGTATGAATGGTCAGATGCAAGACAAGAAGCGTTTGAGAAATTGAAGAAAGCTTTGACCGAAGCTCCTATTTTGTTTCAGCCTGAGCCGGGGAGAGAGTTTGTGATTTACAGTGATGCGTCCTACGTGGGGCTAGGTTGTGCGCTTATGCAAGAAGGTAAGGTAGTGGCGTATGCTTCGCGACAGTTGATGGTCCATGAGAAGAATTACCCTACACATGACATAGAGTTGGCTGCAGTGGTGTTCGTGTTGAAAATTTGGAGACACCATCTCTATGGTTAGAAGTGCACCGTGTACACCAACCACAGGAGTTTGAAATATTTGATGTCTCAGAGGGAGTTGAACCTCAGACAACGAAGGTGGTTAGAGCTTCTTAAGGATTATTACCTTACCATAGAGTATCATCCTGGCAAGGCAAATGTGGTGGCCGATGCCTTCAGTAGGAAGGTGGCCGTTGAGTTGCGAGCGATGTTTGCAAGGTTGAGTGTGTCTACGGATGGTGGGTTAGTGGCCGAGCTTCAAGATAAGCCATCATTGATTCAGTTGACTCGTGAGAAGCAATTGCGAGATGAGTCTTTGGCACCTCACGTTCAAGACATAGCCGAAGATAGGCCTACCGAGTATTGTTTTGGAGAGAATGGGATCCTATGTTTCAAGGATAGGATAGTGGTTCCAGAGGATGCCGAGTTGAGGCGTACGATCTTGAATGAGGCTCACAATAGTCCTTTTGCTATGCATCCGGGTAGCACGAAGATGTATCGAGGATTGAAGGAAGAGTATTATTGGATTGGTTTGAAAAAAGATGTAGCCGAGTTCGTAAGTAGATGCATGGTTTGTCAGAGGGTCAAGGCTGAGCACCAGTTTCCCTCAGGGTTATTGCAACCGTTGAAAATTCCAGAGTGGAAGTGAGAGCGTATCACTATGGACTTTGTGTCAGGACTTCTGTTGGCTCCTTCGAAAAAGAATTCAGTGTGGGTGATTGTATATAGATTCACCAAGTGTGCTCACTTCATACCGGTTCATACTACCTATACTTTAGCAGGTTGGCCAAACTGTATATTCGTGAGATTGTGAGACTACATGGGGTACAGAAGTCGATTGTGTTAGACCGAGATCCAAGATTTACCTCTAGATTCTGGGAGTGTTTGCATCGAGCCTTGGGTACATGGTTGAACTTCAGCACTTCGTATCATCCGCAGTTAGATGAGCAATCTGAGAGGGTAATTCAGATATTGGAGGATATGTCGAGCATTCAGATGGCTCCCTATGAGGCCTTGTATGGTAGGAAGTGTAGGACCTCGATTTGTTGGGCCGAGGCCGGACAGAAACTTGTGCCAATGCCCGAATTGCTTAAGGGGACTACCGAGAAGGCGAAGTTGATATGTGATCGCTTGAAAGCGGCTTCATATTAGCAAAATTCCTATGCCGACTTAAAAAGGAAGGAGGTAGAATACTCCGTGGGGGATAAAGTGTTTTTTGAAAGTCTCACCTTGGAAGAAAGTGATGAGGTTTGGGAGGAAGGGCAAGTTGATCCCAAGGTATATAGGGCCTTATGAGATAGTTGAGAGAATTGGTCCGGTTGCTTATAGATTGAGGCTCCCAGTTGAGCTAGAGAAGATTCATGATGTATTTCATGTGTCGATGCTTAGGAGGTATAGATCGTATCCGTTCCATGTTTTGCCAGTGGAAGAAATAGAGTTAAATCTGGACTTGTCTTACAACGAGGAACCAGTTGAGATACTTGCTTCTGATAGCAAGGTGTTGCGTGGCAAGACTATAGAGTTGGTCAAAGTATTATGGAGACATAGAAGTGTGGAGGAAGCCACGTGGGAGAGGAAAGCTGACATGCTTGAGCAGTTTCCGTATTTGTTTCCGTTAGGTAATTTTGGGGACGAAATTCCTTAAGTGGGGGAGAGTTGTAACACCCGGGTTTAGGGGTTAGGTGAAAATAATATTTTAATATTATTTGGGCTCAGGTTTATAATTAAAATGATCCTTTGAAATTTAGGGTTTCAAAATAAATATTTGAAATGGGACCAAATTGATTTAATTGCAAGTTGAAGAGATTTTTAAAGAACAAGGGAATAGCCATTCATTAATGGCCTTTTGGTAATTTACCCACTTTCTAAATTAAATCCCCCTTTATAAAAAATAAAACACCCTTCTCAACTATTCATTCTCTTCTTCAAAGAGAAATCAACGGGTTTGAAGAGCACTCCTCACAAATCACTATTCCATCTTATTTCTCATCCATTTCGACTCCATTTTGAAAGGTAATAACGTTTTTGACTTCCCCTCAACTCCCTCTCTTTAAAAGTACCATTTATTTTCATTTTCATGGAAGTTTTGGAAAATAGAGTTTTGAAAGATTTTGATTAAAAATGGGGACTTTATGTTGTTAAGCTTAATGTTTTGATTTAATATGGTTAGTTATGATGTATAAAAGTTAAATGGTACCACATATGTGAATTTTGAACGATTTTGAGCAATTTTCGGAATTGGGTTTGAAGGGGGGTTTTGGAAGGTTTAAAGTGGTTTTTGGGGTAGTTTTATGTTGGATTTTGAGGGCTGGTGTTAGTATGATATATGAGGGTCACTTTGGGGATATTTGATGATTGTTTGGATGCTTGAATTGGAAGATTTCAGTGGGTTTTGTGGGCTGCTCGGGAATTCTATTTTGGGCTTGATTTTGAGTGTTGGTTGCTTGAAAACGTTAATCCGGGTTAGTTTCGACGATGAGTTATTGATTATGGATGTTTTGTTTGTGTTTGGGATTGATTAGAATCGAGGTTGGGCGTCGGTGAAGCATCGGAAGTGAATCCGGGAATTTGAAGGTGGTCGCTTGCTTCGATCTTCTCTTGGGTACCAACGGTGAGTAGAATTGTTGATTTTTGCATTGTGCTCGATATGGAACCTTTTGGGGTTTGGATGGGACCTTGAGGGGTCACCCAAACCCGAGTGTAAGCCTCCCTACTCCCATATTGTTGTGATATGTTGAATGTTTATACGTTGTGATTATTGAGTGCATTTTAAGTTGTTAATGTGTAGTCGGGTTGAGTTCGTGCCTCACGTGATGGTGGTCTAAACTACGGTTATGTGTAGTCCCACCGGTAGTGACTAGTAGGGTAGTACTTTGATGTGTACTCCCATTGGAAATCCACTAGTCGAAACGGTGATGTGTAGTCCCACCGTACGTGTATGTTGGTTGTGCTTGTGCAAACCACGTTTTGTTGGTGAGATAGACCTTCGTGCATCCATTGCTTTCTTGCATATAAATCGTGTTTTGGAAAACTGCATGTTGTGAATTGTAAAGCCTCTCTCACTAAGCTAGTTGGCTTATGCTCTTTTTGTTTCCAACGTGCAGATCGTTAGAGTTCGGGAAGCAAGCGGGCGAGGGAGGAGCTTTTGGAGTTCTCAAGCTAGTTCAAGTATGGTTTGCATTTTGTAATAATGCCTAGACAATGGGGTATAGAGTTTTAGGAGTTGGGGTCAAACTCCTTAGGAAATTTGTGTTTGAGCATGTTGATCTCGTGGTTGTGTTATGCTTTCGCTTCATGGATTGCGGTTTATGCTTGTTATGTTGCTTATTTGAATATGCCTAAACATGTATGTTGTTGGCCTATGTATGCCTTATGCTTGACTATCTTGTGTATGGGGCCTTTTGGTTGCTAAGTATGTTCTCCTTGATCAATTGCATGATTTCCTTGATCTATGTACATGTTGGGTGCTTGTATGGCTAAATATTGATCTGTTAATGTTGTATGAATGCTTGTTTGGGTCTAGGGAAGTCTTAACTTGCATCTAGATTCGAGTCTCGTATGTTTTAGCTGAGTTTGGGAGTTTTGCAGTGCAGGGCGTTTTGGTACGCCTAAGGGCCGTATCGATACGCTAATGCCTGCAGAGCTCAGTTTTGGCTGGGCGTATCGATACACAGGGGGCGTATCGATACGGTTTTTGGTCACTGGAATTCTGAGAAATTGGGGAGTTTTTGGCGTATCGATACGGTGTTGGGGCGTATCAGTACGTGTTTATCTCGTTGACCACGAGATGTTGACTGAAGAAGGCGTATCGATACGCTCAAGGGTTGTATCGATACGGTCTTCTTCGAGTTGACTGTTTGGGTTGACCTGGTCAGGGCGTATCGATACCCCTAGTTAGGGTACCGATACGGTTTGCCCTGTAAGCTTAAAAAATGGACTAAGTGTGTAAGGCCTGGGTTCGAATGTGATCTTTTTTGATGTCTTATGCTGTTGTGAATCACTTAGGACTTAATATTTCTCTAGACAAGATTAAAATAAAAAGAGAAAAAAAATAGGGTTGCTAACCGAGGGGGAACCTTAACGGGTTTCACTCGGTTTTCCTCGTGTGGCCCACTCGGACCGGCCATCCGGCCAGACTAGGACGAGGGGGTTACATTTATTGGTATCAGAACCTGAGGTTTTCGAGACCTCAGGCAGGTAAGTGAGGTAAGTTAAGGTATTATGAGTATTTTGCCATGTATGTCTAAATTTTGTCTCTAGCACGGTGTATGAATGCATGCTATAGTGACCTTGCTGTTGTTTGAGTGTTGGTTCGAGTCCCCATTGTTAGGCGTTGTTGTCAAAATAAAAAGGAAGAAAAAAATTGTTTTGGTTTAAAGAGCTTCAGAACCGGAGTCCTTGCCCCTTTGCTAACCTAACATTTCTTTGTTGTTGTGTGTTTGATTGTTTTAGATTGCTTTATTTGCTATGGTGAGACCGAGGGGACGGCCTAGGGCGGGTGACCAGGCACCCGAGAATGTGCCTCCTGCTCTTAATGCTCCCGATGGTAATGGAGGGAACGTCGGAGGTGATGGTAATGGGCCTCAGGCTGAGGCTAATGTGGGAGGCAATGAGGCTCAAGCGGGCCAAGGCCAGGCAGGGCTAGATGTGGCTCATTTGATTCAGACCATAGCCGGAGCTTTTCAGACAACTTTGGCCGGTATGCAAGCTGCAGCACCACCTCATGGTGCGGGGACTGGATTACCCCTAGAGAGGCTTCGTAATTTGTGGGCAGTTGAGTTTCGAGGGTTGTCTCTGGAGGGTTCAGAAGGCTGGCTTGAGAGCACTACTCGCATCTTGGGTCAGATGGAGTGTTCGGATGCCCGTAAGTTGGGATGCATCGTCTCATTGCTTCAGGGAGACACTTATACTTGGTGGACCACTGTTATTTCCGGTATGGCCGAGGCGGATGTCACATGGGAGTTTTTCAGGAATGCCTTCAAGAGGAAGTATCTCGGGGTTCGGTACTTGGATGAAATGAAAAGGGAGTTTATGGCTTTGGTTCAAGGTAATAGGACCGTGTTTGAGTATGATATCCAGTTTGTGAGATTGAGCCAGTACGCGCCAGATTTGATTCCGGATGAGAAGGAGCGATGCGAGCGTTTCAGATATAGGTTGACTACTGATGTGAAAACCTACATGTTGGCCTCCGACTACACTGAGTTCGATGTCTTGGTTTCTAGGGCTAAGGATGTAGAGCAAAACCTAAGCTCTAGAGCACGTGCTGGTGGGTCTGACTCCGGAAAGAGACATGCGAACTGGGACAGAGATCATGCCAAGAGGCATAGAGATAGGAGGTACCAATCGGATACGAGGCCTAGGGGTGGTAACCATGGTCAGGGCCATTAGGGCCAAGGGACTGTTGGACACATTCCAGAGTGCACTAGGTGCGGGAGACGCCATCCAGGTGAGTGTATGGGTATGTTTGGGGCGTGTTGGAACTGTAGCTCCCGAGACCATTTGAGGCGTGATTATCCACACCCAGTTAGGGGAGGACCGGCTCTAGCGAGGGATTTTGAGCATCAGAGAGGTCGTGGGCGCGACCGTGGGAACTTCCAGCCGAGGAATGAGGGTCAGAGGAACTTGGATCATGTTGTAGCAGTCCAGCCCGAGGGAGGAGGACCGGCTAGGATGTACGCTCAGTGAGAGGCTGGGAATGACACTAATGTCATTGCAGGTAATTTCACATTATAGTCTTTGAGTTTGCTTTCTCTAATAGATTCGGGGTCAACACATTCGTATATTTTGGGCGAACACGCAAAGTCATTAGGATTACCTTGTGATTGGCTAGATGTATGTGTAAATGTCACTAGCTCTTTTGGTGATACAGTGGTAGTTAGGAAAGTGTATAGGAGGTGTCCTTTGATGGTTCAAGGCCACATATTTCCGGTCGATATGATGGAGCTACCCTTTTATGGCTTTGATGTGATTTTGGGCATGGATTGGCTTGTAGAGCATAGAGCTAGGGTTGACTTCGAGACTAAGAGGGTCTCTTTCAGGCTTACCAATGACTTTGAGGTTGTGGTAGTTGGGGAGAATACCAAGTTTTTGTCCAATGTGGTTTCGGTTTTGGATGCTCAGAGGTTGTTGGGTTCAGGGTGTCAGGCTTACTTGGCTTATGTAATGAACTCGAATATGAGTGAGGTGAGACCTCAGGACCGTATGTGATTTTTCGAGTGTTTTTCCGGAAGAGCTATCAGGCTTGCCTCCAGATAGAGCAATTGAGTTTGCTATTGAGACCTATTATGATTCTGCACCGGTGTCGATTGCTCCGTATAGAATGGCATCGAAAGAGTTGAAAGAGTTGAAGACACAGCTTCAGGACTTGACTGACAGAGGCTTTATTAGGCCTAGTGTTTCCCCGTGGGGTGCTCCGGTTTTGTTTGTGAAAAAGAAGGATGTTAGCATGAGAATGTGTATAGACTATAGACAGTTGAATAAGGTAACAGTGAAAAACAAATATCCCTTGCCTAGGATAGATGATTTGCTAGACCAGTTGAGGGGTGCTTCCGTGTTTTCAAAGATTGATTTGAGGTCCAGGTATTATCAGTTAAATGTAAAGGATGTGGACATTCCGAAGACAACCTTTCGTACACGATATGGACATTATGAGTTTTTGGTGATGCCTTTTGGGTTGACCAATGCTCCAGCAGCCTTCATGGATATGATGAACCGAGTGTTCCATAAGTTCTTGGACATGTTTGTTGTAGTGTTTATTGATGACATCCTAGTGTACTCTAGGACCGAAGAGGAGCACGATGAACACTTAAGGTTAGTGCTTCAGACCCTACTTGAGAATCAGTTGTATGCCAAGCTAAGTAAGTGTGAGTTTTGGATTAGGGAGGTGGTCTTCCTTGGTCACGTGATCTTGGCTACTGGATTAGTGTAGACCCCAAGAAGATTGAGGCCATTGTGAATTGGAAACAACCGAAATCAGTGACAGAAATTCGCAGCTTCCTAGGTTTGGCGGGGTACTATAGAAGGTTTGTTTAGGGGTTCTCCAGAATAGCGGCTCCGTTGACTAAGTTACTACAGAAAAATGTTCCGTATGAATGGTCAGATGCAAGATAAGAAGCGTTTGAGAAATTGAAGAAAGCTTTGACCGAAGTTCCTATGTAACACCCCAATTTTGGGCTTAGGAGTTTTGGGATTCGGACCGGTTCGGCTGGAGTGCGGTTCTAATATATAAAGGTGAAATTAGGAAAGCCTAGTTCGGGTTGCATTAAAAATATGGAAAAATGTCTTAAAATCCTCTTTTATTATATATAAGAGGAAGGTGAAATCAATTTTACAAAATGAGGTTTGGAAGGGTGACATTTTGGGTTAGTGACCAAAATGTAATTTTTGAAAACTGGGTGACTGTTTTAAAAAGGATTGAATCTTTGAATCTTTAAGGAGCTATTTACCCAATGGGAGTTTCTCCATATTTTTCTAAGATATTAAATGATTTATTATTGGTTTTTAAACAAAAGAAAAGTGGAGGGAAGATATTTTCCTAATTCCAACTAACATTTCCATATTTCCATTTTCTATTTTCTCTCATCATTTCTCTCAAACCAAACATCTTTCTCCAGAACTTTTCCTTCTGATTTTGATATCCAAACATGAGATTTTAATTCTCTTTTGATCTCTAATCATCTCTTCAACAAAACCTCACCATTTGCTAATTGGATTTTCAAGTTTTTGGTTCTAAAAAGGGAGAAACTCAAGTTTGGAGGTAAGAACGTCCTTCTCCTCTAAAATCTCAGTTCTTTACTGAAATTCCCAAGTTCTCAATCCTTGATTTATGTTTTATTAAAGGTTTTACAATTGAACTCTTGATCTTGGCTTTTAAATGCAAGATTTGGTTGATTTTGATGAAATTTCGTATGATCTGATTGGGCAGTGTTTTGAGGTGTCAATTTGATGTTAAATGAATGTTAAATTGATGTGAAATTGAGGTTTAACCAATGCAATCCCGAATAGGTTGGTTTTCCTAAGTTTTACTTGAGTTTTTGTTGGTTTTTGGAGTGTTTTTAATGATCTGTTGTTGCTGGAGGTATAAGGGCGTGATTGAGATCATTTTGAATGTTAATTGATGTTTATAAATGGTTAGATGTGATGGATCTTGGCTGGGTTAAGTTTTGGAGGTGTTTGGAGGTGATTTCGGTTGTGTTTGGTAGCAGAAATGTTGGTTTTGCTAAGAGCAGCGAGTTTAGGTGTGTTGCTGGTGTTTTTAATGCATGATGATGCATTCATCCTCTATTGTTGTGTGCTTGAAACAAGGGAGATTTATCCGTGAGCATTAGAAGTGGTGTTGAAGGTTTCGCATGCTTGGAAGGCTTGTTGGCTAGCCTTATTTTGTGTATCGGTGAGTGAAGTTGGGTTTTCGGCTTTAAAACCAAGGTTTGAAGGTTTTGGGAGCTTAGTTTAAGTCTAAACAACTTAGGTAAGCTCAAGAGTAAGTAAATGGAATTTTTCTTTTGGTTGTGTTATGAAATGGTTTTTAAAGCACTTGTGATTGTTGGATGCAATGCATGTGATTTGCATGTTTTAAATTCTGTTTTGAAAGCATATTTTAGCATGGTTTAATGCTGGTTTTGAAAGCCATGTGTGAAGGATGCTCAAGGTAAGAGATCCTTGGTTTGGTACTTTGGAATTGTGGAATTAATGCATAGTGTTGCATGTTGTTTATTGGCTTTGTGTAATGCTTCAAAAACAATGGACTAATGATGGTAAATGGTGGTTTTTGCATTTTGGTTATGCTTGTAAATCAATGGATTAATGTGGTAAGATGGTTATATTGGCAAGTGATGTAAGTGGTTCTTGGTTACTTAAATCGGATATAGTTAGCCGGCTATAGGATTGGGTGCACCGTGAATAAAGTCGCCTTGGATGTGGAGTGGTTGGGATTGAACCGGTAAACTCCATCCAAGTCCACTAACGAGATGGTCAAGAACACCATGGTGGTTAAAATTCCATGGGTGGGTCTTGTGTTAAGGTCATAATGGTGGTTAAAATTCCATTTGAGGACCTTGGGTAAGCAAAGGCTACAATGGTGGTTAAAATTCCATTTGAGGACCTTGTGCTTGTAAGATCACAATGGTGGTGTAAAGTCCATGTGTGGATCTTGTGAAGTATGTCCCGGATCTCGTTAGTGATGTTATACAACTACCAATGGTTGATGCTAAGGTTATATGGTGGTTAAAATTCCATATGGGGACCTTGAGCATGTTAAGGTCATATGGTGGTTAAAATTCCATATGAGGATCTTGTGAATGTTAAAGTCATATGGTGGTTAAAATTCCATATGAGGGTTTTGTGTTTGGTAAGGTCAAATGGTGGTTAAAATTCCATTTGGGAGACCTTGAGATTGGTAGTGTGTATGAAGCGTGGGGACAACGCTTGTGATCCGCGTATCCGATTGGACGTTGAGTTGAAAATGGATATGGTTTATCACTTGGAAGCCAATATGATGTTCTTGAAAATGATGAAGCATGAGATGCTTGAATTGATTCATGATTGCATAAGAAGTGTGTAAGGTTTTATGAATGCATGTTTTGCTTGTTAGCTTGAACAAGTGTTTATCTCCTATTGAGAAAGTTGCATTGTGTGCATGGAATCTATTTAATGCATTGAAGTCTTGTGAAGGCTTGTTTAAAAGGGCATGTAATGAAAATGTTGAATTGGTGATTCATGTGGTGCATATGTTTAATGCTTGTGGTTAATTGAATGTGAAAGAGGTTTCTAAATGTTCCTTGTTTTGAAATGATTTTCAAGTATGAGATAAGCATGATGTGAAGTGGAAGTGTTTTCCAAGGATTTTGTATTTAACCTTGCATATGATGTTCATGCATGGAATGGTTAAATTGATGGTTTTGCAAGTTTGTGCTTTGAAAAGGTTTACTTAACTTTCTAAGCTAAGGGTTGGTTCATGTTGATCAATGCATGATTTTAAGCATGTTGTTGAAAAGGATTTTCAAACATTGCTTTGGTATATTGAATCGAGTTTGCTTTTAAAAATGGTTTTATGATTCGCTGCGTTGATGGTGTTTTGGTTTTGAGCATTCCTCACTAAGCATTATGTGCTTACGCTCCTTTTTGTCCATCAATGCAGATATTTGAAGTTGGGACATCGAGAAGCAAGGGATTCAAGGAAAGCTCCACTTGAGATGTATGTCTCGGTTAATAGCTATAAATAATAGAGGCAATGGGGAAAGAATCTCTTATGTTGATGTTTAATGAGATTGTGTATGTTGGACAAGAATGGTTTTATGTTGTTGTTAATGCTAAAACTTGTGTTTGGCCTCTTGGTATGTGTCTTGATGATTTGAGGATTTCATGGTCTGCCTTATAGGATGTTTGCCTATAGATTTGGGGATTTTCATAATTGATGCCATGTTGTTGTTTGGTTGATGCAATTATGTTCCTTGTATGTTGAATGTCTTGCTGGTAAAATTTGGTGTCTTCTAGAGCATGTTTGGTAGGGCAATTGAGTGTTTAAACAACAACTTTTCTGCAATCTGGGCAGGCCGTATCGGAATGGGAACTACCGTTTCGGAACGGGGGCCCTATAGTGTCCCAGGCGTTCGAAACGGAAGGTATCGTTCCGAAACGAAAATGTTTCTGCCAGGCCCCGTTTCGGAACACGTTGCGGAACGGTCCCGCGTTTCGAAACAGGTGCTCCCTGTTTCGGAACACCTGACCGTTGGGGGCTGACATGGGCGGTTATATGTTTCGAAATGTTTGCATTTTGGTCCTGAAACATGTTTATGCAATTAAATGAGTTTGAGATGTCCGTTTGAGCTGAAATTTGGCTGAGAAGCATGAAAGATGACTAATTTCATATTGGTAACTTTAATTTGGGTTAAGTCCTTATAATTTACAGAATTTACAATTTGGTCCCTAAAGTTGTAATTTGTGCAATTGAGTCCCTGAACGTTCTCTGATGGTTATGATCTTTGAGTATGCTATTGTTCGATCATGTTTAGGGATAATTCGGTTCATCCGTCTGGGCCGGGTTAAGGGGGTTACATTTGGTGGTATCAGAGCCGAGTTGCGAATGCTTTGGGAAAATGGTAAATTGTTGTAATATGTGTATGATGTTTATTCTGATGTGTGGTTGAAAGCCGGTTGAAATGTGTGTTTTTGAGTAAATTGATGATGTTTCTAAGCATGCTTGTGGGTTGTGGATATTCATTGAGTTAATGTGGATTTGTGCTGATGATATATGTGTGTTGTGAGTTGATTCATGAATGATGATAGTGTAATGGGTATGATATTGGTGATGCTATGCTGTTGCGAGTGGATGTTGTTTGATGAAAGCATGATCGAATATGTTGTTTGATATGCTTGATGTTGTGATATCCATGTTTTGTTGTCTGATATGTCCTGTAAAAGGGGAGAATTTGGGATACCCATTGCCTTATTATTATAGCTATTGTGTTATTTTTGGAGTTGGAGTTTGAATCCTTGCTTAAAGCTGGTCTGACCGATTTGTTTGTTTTGTTATGATTGTTTGCTGTTAATAGCATGGCGAAATCGATGAAAGAATGGCAGTTGGGTGAGATGGTTGCTGCCTTAGAGCAGGTTGTTAAGGCGTGGAATTCACCTTTTAGTGGAGGTGTCTTGTCTCAGTTTTCTGTGCCTGAAGTTGAGGTAGTGAGGTAGGAGGAAGAAGCTAGTTCTGTGATGAGGAGTTCATCACCTATTGTTCAAGAGGTGTTGGGAACATTTCAGGCTGTGGCAAAAGTAAGGCCTGTAGACGTGACAGTTGTGGGATGTGCGGGTTTGTCGAACCAGCATTTACATGATTTGGGAGTTGTGGAGTATCGTGGTTCGACACCTGAGACGTTTGAGGCCTGGTTGGCCAGTGTCATTCTGATTTTGGATCAGGAGGGTTGTGATTATGCCTGTAAGCTGGGAAGTGTTGTCTCTTTGATGCTGGAGGATGCTTGTGCCTGGTGGACATCCGTAGCGGTGGCATCGCACATCCAAGATATTGATTGGGACTTCTTTGTGTCTGCCTTTTATGAAAGGTATCTTGGAGGTAAATTTCCAAGGGTTAAGCAATGTGAGGGTGTGGTTTCTGTTTATGAAGGTGGGAAAGGTTTAAGCGAGGGAGTTGTGGATACTGACCTCGGGGGCGGTCAGCGTAAGAGGCTACATGATAGGAGGTTTTGCTTGGATCGAGGTATGGATGGTAATGCAAATCTGGGGAAAGTGCTGTCTGATCAAGGAGTGGGTGCTCAGTTACCGGTGTGTGACCGTTGTGGAAGGCGCCATGTTGGAGGTTGTTGGGGCGCAAGTGCTTGTTGGAACTGTGGTTCTAAGGAGCATGTGAAGCGAGATTGTCCACAAGTGGTGAGTTCATCTTCAGTGGTAGCAGAAGGGTATCTGAAGGGTCGTGGGCACGGCCGAGACAAGGTTTGAAGGTGGGAAGGAGAGTAGAAAGTTGTGAAGAGTTTGGGAAGTGGAATCTGCTGGAATTGTGGGTCTGTTGGACATATGAGACGAGATTGTTTGAAGTTGGCTCGGGATAGCCAGGGTTCTTTACCGCAAGGAGATGGTGGTGACCTTGGTGTGTTAGCTGATGCTGCAGCGGTGCGGCTGGGGAATGATGGTTCTGTAAGGGAGAGAGCTCATCTGTTGAAGCTCCGGGGCGGTGAGGTGTTTTCAGGTAACCTTGTTAAGTAATCTTTTCTCTAGTATCTTAGTTTGGATTTAGTTGATCTTTCCTTGCGTAGATAGTATGGCCTCGTTGCTAGCATGTTTGGTGTAGTAGTTGTTGTTTGAAAACATCTTTAGTGTGAAGAGGGCATTAGTGAGTATCTTTTGGATAATAGGTTGTTAGAATGATGGAGTTGGTCAAGTTGGAAGTGAGATAGGATGTTGTTCTTAGACGGATTTTGAGGATGTTATTGGTGGGTGTGAACTGACATACATGCACAGTTTAAAATCATTTGTTATATGCTATATTATATATGTGCTGGTCCATGCATACATGTGACATGACATTAGAGGTTTTGCATACATGTACATCAGGCATTGATAGGGCATATTGGTGACCATGCATACGAACGTTCACACTCGCTAGTAGCTAATCGGGTCCGTTAGTGTTGTAATAGTGTTAGGTTGGATGATAGGTTTTAAAAGTTGTTTTGGTGCTGGGTGAAAATTAGAAGGAATGGAGGGTATTAAGCGGGTTGTTAGTAATAGTGAGTGCGGTATAGTATGTTGGTAGAAGGAAGGTGTTTGTTTCTTAATGAGTTTAGCGGTATGGTGGTGAGGAGATTACCGGTTGAGTTAGAATCAGTCAAAGTGGTTTAGAATAGCTGGTAGAAGTGGTAGTTCTTTGGTGTTAAGTGATGTAGTAAGATAGTGGATGTGTGTGAAGGTGCTGAGGTAACTTGGCATTGATGTTGTAGTGGAATGGTTATTTTTGTAGGTTATGATTCGTGGCAATCTTTGAGGAGTTGAGAAGAAGATTTGTCGTGGGTTGTAAAAAAGGATTAGCCTGGGGGAATAGAAGTTTCGTAACCTAAATATGTATGTGTAGGTTGGACGATGTTCTAGTAAGGCAAGTGTTGTAGTTAAAGCTTGAAGTGGAAAGGCAATGTAAGATCAAAGGCCATTGTTGGTTGGGCGGGTTCTTGTAAGAAGTGGTTGGCTGGTTGTGAGTAAGTAATTTCCGTCTGAAGACAGCTTGTGGTGTGTGGAATGGCTGGCGAAATCAAAGTTGGGGCTTTGTGATGTGATTTTTCGGATGTTGGGTTAGTAGTCCTGGAGAGTTGTTATGGTAATGATAGCGGCGGAGGTGAAGGAATGTTAGCAATACGTTGAGAAGTTTGAGTAAGCAGTTGATGCTTAAGATTCTTGCTTGATGTGGTAACCTTTGGAAAAGGTTGGGTAGTTTTGCAAGGAGTTTTAGAAGCAGTGAAGGTTATGGGTTACATGGTGGCCGTACTGGGTTGGTGGGTGTCACTGTGTAGACAAGATTTGGGAATCATGAGTTAAGGTGGTGTATGTTGTAAAGGTTTGGAGGTTCTTCAGGTTGATGTTGGGGCTATGTGTAGTCCAGAAGTGTGGAAGGTTAAGATGTGGTTAACACCTGAGTGTTCTGGAATTTGTGAACAGTATGTGGTGGTGTTGGGTTTGGTGGAGTTTTGTCTGGAAGTGTTCAGTGGTGGTTAAGTCTCCTGTGTTGCCTTGTGTGTTACTTTGAGAAGTTTGGTTGTTCTCTTTTCGCCGGTTGAAATTTCGAGGACGAAATTTCTTAAGAGGGGGACAGTTATAACACCCTAATTTTGGGCTTAGGAGTTTTGGGATTCGGACCGGTTCGGCTGGAGTGCGGTTCGAATATATAAAGGTGAAATTAGGAAAGCCTAGTTCGGGTTGCATTAAAAATATGGGAAAATGTCTTAAAATCCTCTTTTATTATATATAAGAGGAAGGTGAAATCAATTTTACAAAATGAGGTTTGGAAGGGTGACATTTTGGGTTAGTGACCAAAATGTAATTTTTGAAAACTGGGTGACTGTTTTAAAAAGGATTGAAACTTTGAATCTTTAAGGAGCTATTTACCCAATGGGAGTTTCTCCAGATTTTTCTAAGATATTAAATGATTTATTATTGGTTTTTAAACAAAAGAAAAGTGGAGGGAAGATATTTTCCTAATTCCAACTAACTTTTCCATATTTCCATTTTCTATTTTCTCTCATCATTTCTCTCAAACCAAACATCTTTCTCCAGAACTTTTCCTTCTGATTTTGATATCCAAACATGAGATTTTAATTCTCTTTTGATCTCTAATCATCTCTTCAACAAAACCTCACCATTTGCTAATTGGATTTTCAAGTTTTTGGTTCTAAAAAGGGAGAAACTCAAGTTTGGAGGTAAGAACGTCCTTCTCCTCTAAACTCTCAGTTCTTTACTGAAATTCCCAAGTTCTCAATCCTTGATTTATGTTTTATTAAAGGTTTTACAATTGAACTCTTGATCTTGGCTTTTAAATGCAAGATTTGGTTGATTTTGATGAAATTTCGTATGATCTGATTGGGCAGTGTTTTGAGGTGTCAATTTGATGTTAAATGAATGTTAAATTGATGTGAAATTGAGGTTTAACCAATGCAATCCCGAATAGGTTGATTTTCCTAAGTTTTACTTGAGTTTTTGTTGGTTTTTGGAGTGTTTTTAATGATCTGTTGTTGCTGGAGGTATAAGGGCGTGATTGAAATCATTTTGAATGTTAATTGATGTTTATAAATGGTTAGATGTGATGAATCTTGGCTGGGTTAAGTTTTGGAGGTGTTTGGAGGTGATTTCGGTTGTGTTTTGTAGCCGAAATGTTGGTTTTGCTAAGAGCAGCGAGTTTAGGTGTGTTGCTGGTGTTTTTAATGCATGATGATGCATTCATCCTCTGTTGTTGTGTGCTTGAAACAGGGGAGATTGATCCGTGAGCATTAGAAGTGGTGTTGAAGGTTTCGCATGCTTGGAAGGCTTGTTGGCTAGCCTTGTTTTGTGTATCGGTGAGTGAAGTTGGGTTTTCGGCTTTAAAACCAAGGTTTGAAGGTTTTGGGAGCTTAGTTTAAGTCTAAACAACTTAGCTAAGCTCAAGTGTAACGCCCCGGTTTTGGGCTTAGGAGTTTTGGGCGTTGACCGGTTTGGTCAAAGTGCTGTTCGAATCTAAAAAGGTGAAATTAGGAAAGCCTAGTTCGGGTTGCATTAAAAATGTGGAAAAATGTTCTAAAATCATCTTTTAATATAATTAAGTGAACTGTGAAATCAATTTCGGAAAATGAGTTTTGGAAGGGTGACATTTTGGCTAGTGACCTAAATGTAATTTTTGAAAGTTTGGTGACTGTTTTATAAAGGGTTGAAACTTTGAATCTATAAGGAGCTATTATTCCAAAAGTAGTTTCTCCAGATTTTTCTAAGATATTTTAAGGATTTATTCTGATTTTAAAACATATCAAAAGTGGAGGGAAAGCCATTTTGGCCATTTTGATAACTAACTTCCTATTTTCCTTTCTCTCATTTTCTCTCAACCCAAACACTTTCTTTCCAGAGAATTGTTTCTGATTTTCTCACCTAAATCCCTCCTTTCAACTCTCTTTTGATTCCTAATCAACATATCTACAAAACCTCATCATTTGCTACTTGATTCATCAAGGTTTTTGATTCCAAAAAGAGGAGAAACTCAAGTTTGGAGGTAAGAACGTCCTTGTCCTCTAAAATATCAGTTCTTTACTGAAATTCCTAAGTTTTCAATCCTTAATTGATGTTTTATTAAAGGCTTTTGAGTTGTGAATTGGATCTTGGCTTATAATGCAAGATTTGGTGATTTTTGATGATTTTCGTTTGATCTGTTAAATCTGTGATTTGAGATGTGTTTTTGATGTTATTTGGACTCTAAATTGATAAGGAATTGAGTTTTTATTAATGCAATCCCGGATAGGTTGAGTTTCCTAAGTTTAGCTTGTGATTCTTGATTGTTTTTGTGGTGATCTTGTGAATCTGATGTTGCTGGAGGTATAAGGATGTTAATAGGTTCTTTTTAGATGTTAAATGATGTTAATAGATGTTTGGTTTTGTTGGTTAATGGATGGGCTTTGTTGAGAAGTGGTTTGGATGCATTTTCGGTTGTGTTTGGTGGCCGAAAATATAGTGTGGATGAGAGCAGCGAGTTTAGGTGCTTTCATTGAAGCAATTAATGCATGATGATGCATTAATCCTCTGCTTTGATGTGTTAAAACAGGGGAGGCATCTTTGGATCCAAGAGTTGTTGATCCGGAAGCTTGATTTGGTGCTTCGGCAAGAGGCGAAGTGGAATGGGTGAGTGAAATTGGGTTTTCTGCTTTGAAACCAATGTCTTGGGAGCTTAGTTTAAGTCTAAACAACTTTGCTAAGCTCAAGTGTAAGTTTTCGGAAATACTCTCTAGTGGTGGCCATGATTTGATTGTTGTGCAATGTGGTTTATTGCATGTTTTGAACTCTGTTTTGAAAGTATGATTTAGCATGGTTAATGCTGTTTTTGTAAGCCATATATTGAAGGAAGCTCAAGGTAAGAGTTCCTTGTTTTTGAACATTGATTAAATGTGGTTTGATGCTTTTAAATGCATGATGAATATGGCTTGGTTTAATGCTTTAAAACAGTGGATAAATTGTTGATAATGATGTATATTGGCAAGTGATGCTTTGAAAAGGTTAAGGTCACTAAGGTGGTTAAAAGTCCTTGAGTGAGCCTTGTTTACTTAAGAACATCAAGGTGGTTAAAAGTCCTTGGATGATTCTTGCTACGGACACAAAGGTGGTTAAAAGTCCTTGTGTGATCCTTTCCATGGTGTTTAAAAGTCCATGGGGCCATGGTGTTTAAAAGTCCATGGGGCCAAGGTGTTTAAAAGTCCTTGGGGGCCAAGGTGTTTAAAAGTCCTTGGGGTGAAACTTGATACGGACACAAAGGTGGTTAAAAGTCCTTGTGTGGTCCATTCCATGGTGGTTAAAAGTCCATGGGGCCAAGGTGTTTAAAAGTCCTTGGGGCCAAGGTGTTTAAAAGTCCTTGGGGTGAAAGTTGATGAACTTGTTTTTAAAGAAATGGAATTTATCACTTGTGGCCAATATGACATGTTATGATATGAAGCATGAGATGCTTATTTAAAGTATGCTTTTGAGCATGTGTAAATGTTGATTTGAAGCATGATTTATAAGGTGTTTTATAAATGCATTATTGAATGGTTTTATTGAGTATTCCTCACTAAGCTTTTGCTTACGCTCTCTTTCGTTTTCTTAAATCAATAATGCAGAACATTAGAGTACTTTGAGGGCAGCAAGGAGGGCAAGCATTCAAGTGAAAGTAAAGCTCAAAGTATGGAAGGTTTCTTAAGTACATTTTTAGCTTTTGGTAATTTGGCAATGGGGGACCTATGTGTATGTTTTGGGAGAGGTTTTGAACTCCCTAAGTATGTTGAATGTTGTTGAGAATGTTGGTTTTTGAGTTTGGCCTTTACATGCTTGAAATGGAAGTTTATGCTTGAATGGTTTGCTTGTGTAGGAAGCATGCCTATAGATTTGGGGCTTTTCATATATGATGTTATTTTGTTGAATTGTTGATGCATGTATGTCTCATATATGTTGAATTGCATGTTGGTAAAGTTTGGTGGTAATTGGAGCATGATTGGATGTTTAATTGCATGTTTAAGTATGCATTTTGGGGCAATATGTGCAGGGCGTTTCGGAACAGTGCCTGCCGTTTCGGAACGGGTGCCTTAAACAAGCCCATGCGTCCGAAACGGGAGAGACCGTTCCGAAACGGTTTGGCTACTGCCAGCCCGTGTTCCGGTACGCGTTGCGGAACGGCCCGTGTTTCGAAACGGGCTCTGCCTGTTCCGGAACGGGTGACCGTTGGGGGCTGACATTGGCGGTTAAATGTTTTGAATTGTTTGCGTTTTAGTCCTGAACCTTGTTTGTGCAATTGTATGAGTTCAGGAAGTCCTTTTGAGCTGAAATTTCACAGAGAAGCATGAAATCTGACTAATTTCAAGCTGGTAACTTTAATTTGGGTTAAGTCTTCCTATTTATTAGAAATTACAATTTGGTTCCTAAAGTTGTAATTTGTTCAATTGGGTCCCTGTTTGATCTCTGATGCTTGTGATCTTTGAATATGTTCTTGAGTGATCACAATTAGGGTTAATGTGCATCTAGACAAGATTAAAAAGGAAAAAAAGGTCGTTAATCAAGGAAAAAAAAACCGTCTAGGCCGGGTTAAGGGGGTTACATTTGGTGGTATCAGAGCTGAGTTCTCGAGTAATTGGGAATGAATGTATGCATGATTGAAGTATGTTTGCCTTGTATGCTTGTTGATCGAAAGCATGTTTAGTGGCTTGTGATTTGGATGCAATTGAGTTGTATGCTGTGATGTAGCATGATGTGGGTACCCATTTCCAAATCGAAGCTAATGAAATGTTGTTGATTTTGAATGAAATTGAGCTTGAATACTTGGATTGCCTACCTTGCTGGGCCTGACTTTGTTTTATTTGCATTGTGATTGCATGGTAATAGTATGGCACCACGTAGAGAGTTACGAGGTAATGTGCGAGCTGCGGCTCCTAATGAGAATGAGAACGAGGAGAACACGGGTAGTGCGGTGATACCTCTTCCTCCACCTGGTGGTGGTGCTGAGAGAGAAAGAGCTGAAGCTGCAGCTGGTGCTGGAGCTGCTGGACCAGAGGTTGGTCAGGGGCAAGCTATGCCTGATATGTCTATGTTGGTACAAGCTATTGCGGGTGCTTTTCGAGCAGTAGTAGCTGGAGCTCAAGGAGCTGGGCATCAGGGAGATGCTGGAGTTAGACTACCTTTGGAGCGTCTGCGCAATCTTGGTGGGACTGAGTTCAGGGGTATGTCAGCTGAGAGTTCTGAAGCTTGGCTAGAGAGTACCAAGCGAATCTTGGGTCAGATGAGCTGCACGGATGTGCAAAAGCTGGGTTGTGTTGTGTCCTTGCTGCAGGACGATGCGTATACGTGGTGGACGACCACCATATCTGGAATGGTTGAAGCTGATGTGACTTGGACATTCTTTCAGAATGTGTTCAAGCGGAGATATCTTGGAGTGAGATATCTTGATGAGAAGAAGCGTGAATTCATGTCTCTTACCCAAGGGAGCATGAGTGTGGCTGAGTACGAGGTGCAGTTTGTGCGACTCAGTCAGTATGCACCGGAGCTGATACTTGATGAGCGAGCAAGGTGCGAGAGGTTCCATTATGGTCTTGTGACGGATGTGAAAATGTATGTGGTGGCCACCGAGTATGATGATTTTGATGTGTTGGTGGGCCGAGCCAAGGACATTGAGATGAACTTGGGTTTATCTGCGAAAGGTGCTGGAGCAAGTTCTGGCAAGAGAGCTGCTGAGTTTAGTTCCGGAGGTGGACGGAACAAGAGGGGACGTGATCAGAAGTATCAGTCCTCAGCTAAGAGAGGTGGTGGTGCACCTGCTAGAGGAGGCAACGCTAGAGCTGATCCTAGTGCTTGTTGGATCTGTGGTTCACGTGGTCACATGAAGCGTGACTGTCCTCGTGCGGTGAGAGAGGTGCAAGCTCCTGTAGCGGCAGCTGGTAATGGATGCTTGAATTGTGGATCCGCAGACCACTTGAGGCGAGATTGTCCTAGGTTGGCTGGTGATCAGGTGCGTGATCCTGCTGTTGCTGCACCACAGAGAGGTCGTGGGTGCGGCCGTGGTAATTTCCAGAGGCGAGAGGAAGGTGGTTTTGGAGTAGCCCATGTTGTGGCTATTCAGCCTGAAGGTGGAGGCCAAGCTAGGGTGTATGCTCAGCGTGAGGGAAGGAATGATGCAGATGTGATTGCAGGTACCTTTACTTTGCAATCCTTGTCATTGCTTTCTTTGATTGATTCTGGATCTACGCCTTCATACATTTTGCGTGAGCATGCTGAATTGCTTGGTTTGCCTGTTGAGTCTTTGGATGTTGGTGTTCGTGTCACTAGTTCTTTTGGTGAAACTGTTGTGACTCGAAAGCTTTATAGAAGGTGTCCCTTGGTTGTTCAAGAACATGTTTTTCATGTTGATCTTATGGAGTTGCCCTTTTATGGTTTTGATGTGATCCTTGGTATGGATTGGCTTGCTGAGGCAAGGTTGCGAAGCTTATCTAGCTTTTGTGATGAATCCTAGCTCTAAGGAGTTGAGGGTGCAAGATATCCGAGTTGTGAAGGAGTTTCCTGGTGTTTTTCCTGAGGAGTTGCCTGGTTTACCTCCTAATCGCGAGGTGGAGTTTGGAATTGAGCTGTATGAGAATACAACTCCTGTGTCCATTACTCCCTATAGAATGGCACCTAAGGAGCTGAAGACGCAGTTGCAAGAGTTGCTTGATCGTGGTTTCATCCGGCCGAGTGTGTCACCTTGGGGAGCACCGGTCTTGTTTGTGAAGAAGAAAGATGGCACTTTGAGAATGTGCATTGATTACCGTCAGCTGAACAAGTTGAATATCAAGAATCGGTATCCTTTGCCGAGGATTGATGATCTCTTTGATCAATTTCGGGGAGCTGCTGTGTTCTCTGAGATTGACTTGAGGTCAGGGTATTATCAGTTGAAGGTGAAGGATGTGGATGTGCCTAAGACAGCTTTCAGGACAAGGTATGGGCATTATGAGTTCCTTGTGATGCCGTTTGGTTTGACAACTGCTCCTGCTGCTTTCATGGACATGATGAACCGTGTGTTTCATGAATACCTAGACAAGTTCGTGGTGGTGTTCATTGATGATATCCTCGTGTACTCGCGTACTGAGGAGGAGCACGAAGAGCATTTGAGGATTGTGTTGCAAGCCTTGTTGGAGAATCAGCTTTATGCTAAGCTGAGCAAGTGTGAGTTCTGGCTTAAGGAGGTGTTGTTTCTTGGGCTTGTGGTCTCAGCTGAGGGGATTCGTGTTGATCCTCAGAAGATTGAGGCGGTGATGAACTGGAAAGTTCCTAAGTCTGTTCATGAGGTCCGTAGTTTCCTTGGTTTGGCGGGATACTACCGAAGGTTTGTGGATGGTTTTTCCAGGATTGCTGCTCCTTTGACGAAGCTGTTGCAAAAGGATGTTAAGTATGAGTGGACGGAAGCGAGACAGCAGGCTTTTGAGAAGCTTAACGCGGCTTTGACGCAAGCTCCTATCTTGGTTCAGCCTGAATCAGGGAAAGAGTTTGTGGTCTATAGTGATGCATCCTATGTTGGTTTGGGATGTGTGCTGATGCAAGAGGGTAAGGTGGTGGCTTATGCATCGCGGCAGTTGAAAGTGCATGAGCGCAATTACCCTACGCATGATATTGAGCTGGCTGCAGTGGTTTTTGCTCTGAAGATCTGGAGACATTATCTGTATGGTGAGAAGTGTACTGTGTACACGGATCACAAGAGTTTGAGGTATCTGATGTCTCAGAAGGAGTTGAATCTTAGGCAGCGGCGTTGGTTGGAGTTGCTCAAGGATTATGATCTGACGATTGAGTATCATCCTGGAAAAGCTAATGTTGTTGCAGATGCCTTGAGTAGGAAGGTAGCTGTTGAGCTGAGGGCTATGTTTGCTAGCTTGAGCATATCGCGAGATGGTGGTCATGTTGCTGAGTTGCGAGTGAAACCATCTTTGGTTCAGTTGATCAAGGAAAAGCAGTTGCTGGATGATTCCTTGGTGTCTCATGTTCAGGATATCGCGGAGGGTATACCTTCGGATTTCTGCTTTAATGATGATGGTGTGTTGTGTTTTGGGAGTCGGATAGTAGTGCCTGCTGATGCTGAGTTGAGGCGTGCTATTCTGACTGAAGGTCATAGTAGTCCTTTTGCTATGCACCCTGGTAGTACTAAGATGTATCGTGATCTTCGTGATGAGTACTATTGTGTGGGTTTGAAGAAGGATGTTGCAGAGTTTGTGAGCAAGTGTTTGGTGTGTCAGCGAGTTAAGGCTGAACATCAGGTTCCTTCAGGGTTGTTGCAACCGTTGAAAATCCCTGAATGGAAGTGGGAGAGGGTTACCATGGATTTTGTATCTGGTTTACCTTTGTCTCCTTCGAAGAAGAATTCTGTTTGGGTGATTGTGGATCGCCTGACTAAGTGTGCGCATTTCTTGCCTGTGCATACTACATTTTCTTTGGATAAGCTGGCAGAGCTGTACATTGCTGAGATTGTGCAACTGCATGGTGTGCCTAAGTCGATTGTGTCGGATAGGGATCCGAGGTTCACATTGCGTTTCTGGTAGTGTTTGCATCAAGCTCTGGGTACAAGGTTGCATTTTAGTACATCCTATCATCCTTAGTCGGATGGTCAGTCTGAGCGGGTTATCCAGATCTTGGAGGATATGTTGAGGTGCTGCGTGATTGAGTTCCAAGGTTCTTGGGAGACGCATCTGCCTTTGGTTGAGTTCGCTTATAACAATAGTTATCAGGCGAGTATACAGATGGCACCTTATGAGGCCTTGTATGGGAGGAAGTGTAGGACTCCTCTTTGTTGGGCTGAAACTGGTCAAAAGTTGGTTTCGATGCCGGCTTTGTTGAAAGGGACCACCGAGAAGGTGAAGCTCATTTGTGAGCGGTTGAAGGCAGCCTCTGATCGGCAAAAGTCTTACGCGGATTTGAAGCGTAAGGAGATAGAGTATGCGGTGGGTGACCGTGTGTTCTTGAAGGTTTCACCTTGGAAGAAGGTGATGAGGTTTGGCCGGAAGGGTAAGTTGAGCCCTAGGTACATTGGACCGTATGAGGTGGTTGAGCGTGTAGGTCCTGTTGCGTATCGGTTGAGGTTACCTCAAGAGTTGGAGAAGATTCATGATGTGTTCCATGTTTCTATGCTCCGGAAGTATAGATCTGATCCTTCACATGTGATGCCTGTGGAGGAAGTGGTTTTGAATCCGGATTTGACCTATGATGAGGAACCGGTGAAGGTTCTGGATTCGGATGGCAAGGTTCTTCGTGGCAAGACCATTGAGTTGGTGAAGGTGCTGTGGAAGCATCGAGGTGTTGAGGAAGCCACATGGGAGCGGAAGGAAGACATGCTGAAGCAGTTTCCTTATCTCTTTCCTTCAGGTAAATTTCGAGGACGAAATTTCTTAAGGGGGGAGAGTTGTAACGCCCCGGTTTTGGGCTTAGGAGTTTTGGGCGTTGACCGGTTTGGTCAAAGTGCTGTTCGAATCTAAAAAGGTGAAATTAGGAAAGCCTAGTTCGGGTTGCATTAAAAATGTGGAAAAATGTTCTAAAATCATCTTTTAATATAATTAAGTGAACTGTGAAATCAATTTTGGAAAATGAGTTTTGGAAGGGTGACATTTTGGCTAGTGACCAAAATGTAATTTTTGAAAGTTTGGTGACTGTTTTATAAAGGGTTGAAACTTTGAATCTTTAAGGAGCTATTATTCCAAAAGTATTTTCTCCAGATTTTTCTAAGATATTTTAAGGATTTATTGTGATTTTAAAACATATCAAAAGTGGAGGGAAAGCCATTTTGGCCATTTTGATAACTAACTTCCTATTTTCCTTTCTCTCATTTTCTCTCAACCCAAACACTTTCTTTCCAGAGAATTGTTTCTAATTTTCTCACCTAAATCCCTCCTTTCAACTCTCTTTTGATTCCTAATCAACATATCTACAAAACCTCATCATTTGCTACTTGATTCATCAAGGTTTTTGATTCCAAAAAGAGGAGAAACTCAAGTTTGGAGGTAAGAACGTCCTTCTCCTCTAAACTATCAGTTCTTTACTGAAATTCCTAAGTTTTCAATCCTTAATTGATGTTTTATTAAAGGCTTTTGAGTTGTGAATTGGATCTTGGCTTATAATGCAAGATTTGGTGATTTTTGATGATTTTCGTTTGATCTGTTAAATCTGTGATTTGAGATGTGTTTTTGATGTTATTTGGACTCTAAATTGATAAGGAATTGAGTTTTTATTAATGCAATCCCGGATAGGTTGAGTTTCCTAAGTTTAGCTTGTGATTCTTGATTGTTTTTGAGGTGATCTTGTGGATCTGATGTTGCTGGAGGTATAAGGATGTTAATAGGTTCTTTTTAGATGTTAAATGATGTTAATAGATGTTTGGTTTTGTTGGTTAATGGCTGGGCTTTGTTGAGAAGTGGTTTGGATGCATTTTCGGTTGTGTTTGGTGGCCGAAAATGGAGTGTGGATGAGAGCAGCGAGTTTAGGTGCTTTCATTGAAGCAATTAATGCATGATGATGCATTAATCCTCTGCTTTGATGTGTTAAAACAGGGGAGGCATCTTTGGATCCAAGAGTTGTTGATCCGGAAGCTTGATTTGGTGCTTCGGCAAGAGGCGAAGTGGAATCGGTGAGTGAAATTGGGTTTTCGGCTTTGAAACCAATATCTTGGGAGCTTAGTTTAAGTCTAAACAACTTTGCTAAGCTCAAGTGTAAGTTTTCGGAAATACTCTCTAGTGGTGGTGGCCATGATTTGATTGTTGTGCAATGTGGTTTATTGCATGTTTTAAACTCTGTTTTGAAAGCATGATTTAGCATGGTTAATGTTGTTTTTGTAAGCCATATGTTGAAGGAAGCTCAAGGTAAGAGTTCCTTGTTTTTGAACATTGATTAAATGTGGTTTGATGCTTTTAAATGCATGATGAATATGGCTGGGTTTAATGCTTTAAAATAGTGGATAAATTGTTGATAATGATGTATATTGGCAAGTGATGCTTTGAAAAGGTTAAGGTCACTAAGGTGGTTAAAAGTCCTTGAGTGAGCCTTGTTTACTTAAGAACATCAAGGTGGTTAAAAGTCCTTGGATGATTCTTGCTACGGACACAAAGGTGGTTAAAAGTCCTTGTGTGATCCTTTCCATGGTGTTTAAAAGTCCATGGAGCCATGGTGTTTAAAAGTCCATGGGGCCAAGGTGTTTAAAAGTCCTTGGGGCCAAGGTGTTTAAAAGTCCTTGGGGTGAAACTTGATACGGACACAAAGGTGGTTAAAAGTCCTTGTGTGGTCCATTCCATGGTGGTTAAAAGTCCATGGGGCCAAGGTGTTTAAAAGACCTTGGGGCCAAGGTGTTTAAAAGTCCTTGGGGTGAAAGTTGATGAACTTGTTTTTAAAGAAATGGAATTTATCACTTGTGGCCAATATGACATGTTATGATATGAAGCATGAGATGCTTGTTTAAAGTATGCTTTTGAGCATGTGTAAATGTTGATTTGAAGCATGATTTATAAGGTGTTTTATAAATGCATTATTGAATGGTTTTATTGAGCATTCCTCACTAAGCTTTTGCTTACGCTCTCTTTCGTTTTATTAAATCAATAATGCAGAACATTAGAGTACTTTGAGGGCAGCAAGGAGGGCAAGCATTCAAGTGAAAGTAAAGCTCAAAGTATGGAAGGTTTCTTAAGTACATTTTTAGCTTTTGGTAATTTGGCAATGGGGGACCTATGTGTATGTTTTGGGAGAGGTTTTGAACTCCCTAAGTATGTTGAATGTTGTTGAGAATGTTGGTTTTTGAGTTTGGCCTTTACATGCTTGAAATGGAAGTTTATGCTTGAATGGTTTGCTTGTGTAGGAAGCATGCCTATAGATTTGGGGCTTTTCATATATGATGTTATTTTGTTGAATTGTTGATGCATGTATGTCTCATATATGTTGAATTGCATGTTGGTAAAGTTTGGTGGTAATTGGAGCATGATTGGATGTTTAATTGCATGTTTAAGTATGCATTTTGGGGCAATCTGTGCAGGGCGTTTCGGAACAGTGCCTGCCGTTTGGAACGGGTGCCTTAAACAAGCCCAGGCGTCCGAAACGGGAGAGATCGTTCCGAAACGGTTTGGCTACTGCCAGCCTGTGTTCCGGTACGCGTTGCGGAATGGCCCGTGTTTCGAAACGGGCTCTGCCTGTTCCGGAACGGGTGACCGTTGGGGGCTGACATTGGCGGTTAAATGTTTTGAATTGTTTGCATTTTAGTCCTGAACCTTGTTTGTGCAATTGTATGAGTTCGGAAAGTCTTTTTGAGCTGAAATTTCACAGAGAAGCATGAAATCTAACTAATTTCAAGTTGGTAACTTTAATTTGGGTTAAGTCCTCCTATTTATTAGAAATTACAATTTGGTCCATAAAGTTGTAATTTGTTCAATTGGGTCCCTGTTTGATCTCTGATGCTTGTGATCTTTGAATATGTTGTTGAGTGATCACAATTAGGGTTAATGTGCATCTAGACAAGATTAAAAAGGAAAAAAAAGGTCGTTAATCAAGGTTGACTTTCGGGTTGACTTTGGTTTTCCCCGTGTGACTTTCTTAATTCGGGTCAACCGTCTAGGCCGGGTTAAGGGGGTTACATCAAGAGTAAGTAAATGGAATTTTTCTTTTGGTTGTGTTATGAAATGGTTTTTAAAGCACTTGTGATTGTTGGATGCAATGCATGTGATTTGCATGTTTTAAATTCTGTTTTGAAAGCATATTTTAGCATGGTTTAATGCTGGTTTTGAAAGCCATGTGTGAAGGATGCTCAAGGTAAGAGATCCTTGGTTTGGTACTTTGGAATTGTGGAATTGATGCATAGTGTTGCATGTTGTTTATTGGCTTTGTGTAATGCTTCAAAAACAGTGGACTAATGATGGTAAATGGTGGTTTTTGCATTTTGGTTATGCTTGTAAATCAATGGATTAATGTGGTAAGATGGTTATATTGGCAAGTGATGTAAGTGGTTCTTGGTTACTTAAATCGGATATAGTTAGCCGGCTATAGGATTGGGTGCACCGTGAATAAAGTTGCCTTGGATGTGGAGTGGTTGGGATTGAACCGGTAAACTCCATCCAAGTCCACTAACGAGATGGTCAAGAACACCATGGTGGTTAAAATTCTATGGGTGGGTCTTGTGTTAAGGTCATAATGGTGGTTAAAATTCCATTTGAGGACCTTGGGTAAGTAAAGGCTACAATGGTGGTTAAAATTCCATTTGAGGACCTTGTGCTTGTAAGATCACAATGGTAGTGTAAAGTCCATGTGTGGATCTTGTGAAGTATGTCCCGGATCTCGTTAGTGATGTTATACAACTACCAATGGTTGATGCTAAGGTTATATGGTGGTTAAAATTCCATATGGGGACCTTGAGCATGTTAAGGTCATATGGTGGTTAAAATTCCATATGAGGATCTTGTGAATGTTAAAGTCATATGGTGGTTAAAATTCCATATGACGGTTTTGTGTTTGGTAAGGTCAAATGGTGGTTAAAATTCCATTTGGGAGACCTTGAGATTAGTAGTATGTATGAAGCGTGGGGACAACGCTTGTGATCCGCGTATCCGATTGGACGTTGAGTTGAAAATGGATATGGTTTATCACTTGGAAGCCAATATGATGTTCTTGAAAATGATGAAGCATGAGATGCTTGAATTGATGCATGATTGCATAATAAGTGTGTAAGGTTTTATGAATGCATGTTTTGCTTGTTAGCTTGAACAAGTGTTTATCTCCTATTGAGAAAGTTGCATTGTGTGCATGGAATCTATTTAATGCATTGAAGTCTTGTGAAGGCTTGTTTAAAAGGGCATGTAATGCAAATGTTGAATTGGTGATTCATGTGGTGCATATGTTTAATGCTTGTGGTTAATTGAATGTGAAAGAGGTTTCTAAAGGTTCCTTGTTTTGAAATGATTTTCAAGTATGAGATAAGCATGAAGTGAAGTGGAAGTGTTTTCCAAGGATTTTGTATTTAACCTTGCATATGATGTTCATGCATGAAATGGTTAAATTGATGGTTTTGCAAGTTTGTGCTTTGAAAAGGTTTACTTAACTTTCTAAGCTAAGGGTTGGTTCATGTTGATCAATGCATGATTTTAAGCATGTTGTTGAAAAGGATTTTCAAACATTGCTTTGGTATATTGAATCGAGTTTGCTTTTAAAAATGGTTTTATGATTCGCTGCGTTGATGGTGTTTTGGTTTTGAGCATTCCTCACTAAGCATTATGTGCTTACGCTCCTTTTTGTCCATCAATACAGATATTTGAAGTTGGGACAGCGAGAAGCAAGGGATTAAAGGAAAGCTCCACTTGAGATGTATGTCTCGGTTAATAGCTATAAATAATAGAGGCAATGGGGAAAGAATCTCTTATGTTGATGTTTAATGAGATTGTGTATGTTGGACAAGAATGGTTTTATGTTGTTGTTAATGCTAAAACTTGTGTTTGGCCTCTTGGTATGTGTCTTGATGATTTGAGGATTTCATGGTCTGCCTTATAAGATGTTTGCCTATAGATTTGGGGATTTTCATAATTGATGCCATGTTGTTGTTTGGTTGATGCAATTATGTTCCTTGTATGTTGAATGTCTTGCTGGTAAAATTTGGTGGCTTCTGGAGCATGTTTGGTAGGACAATTGAGTGTTTAAACAGCAACTTTTCTGCAATCTGGGCAGGCCGTATCGGAACGGGAACTACCGTTTCGGAACGGGGGCCCTGTAGTGTCCCAGGCGTTCGAAACGGAAGGTACCGTTCCGAAACGAAAATGTTTCTGCCAGGCCCCATTTTGGAACACGTTGCGGAACGGTCCCGCGTTTCGAAACAGGTGCTCCCTGTTTCGGAACACCTGACCGTTGGGGGCTGACATGGGCGGTTATATGTTTTGAAATGTTTGCATTTTGGTCCTGAAACATGTTTATGCAATTAGATGAGTTTGAGATGTCCGTTTGAGCTGAAATTTGGCTGAGAAGCATGAAAGATGACTAATTTCATATTGGTAACTTTAATTTGGGTTAAGTCCTTATAATTTACAGAATTTACAATTTGGTCCCTAAAGTTGTAATTTGTGCAATTGAGTCCCTGAACGTTCTCTGATGGTTATGATCTTTGAGTATGCTGTTGTTCGATCATGTTTAGGGATAATGTGCATCAAGACAAGTTTAAAAAGAAAAAAAGGGTCGTTAATCAAGGTTGACTTTCGGGTTGACTTTTGTTTTCCCCGTGTAAACTTCTTAATTCGGTTCATCCGTCTGGGCCGGGTTAAGGGGGTTACATCCTATTTTGATTCAGCCTGAGCCAGGGAGAGAGTTTGTGATTTACAGTGATGCGTCCTACGTGGGGCTAGGTTTTGTGCTTATGCAAGAAGGTAAGGTAGTGGCGTATGCTTCGCGACAGTTGAAGGTCCATGAGAAGAATTACCCTACACATGACATAGAGTTGGCTGCAGTGGTGTTCGCGTTGAAAATTTGGAGACACCATCTCTATGGTGAGAAGTGCACCGTGTACACCGACCACAAGAGTTTGAAATATTTGATGTCTCAGAGGGAGTTGAACCTCAGACAGCGAAGGTGGTTAGAGCTTCTTAAGGATTATGACCTTACTATAGAGTATCATCCGGGCAAGGCAAATGTGGTGGCTGATGCCTTGAGTATGAAGGTGGCCGTTGAGTTGCGAGCAATGTTTGCAAGGTTGAGTGTGTCTACGGATGGTGGGTTAGTGGCCGAGTTTCAAGCTAAGCCATCATTGATTCAGTTGATTCGTGAGAAGCAGTTGCGAGATGAGTCTTTGGCACCTCACGTGCAAGACATAGTCGAAGATATGCCTACCGAGTATTGTTTTGGAGAGAATGGGATCCTATGTTTCAAGGATAGGATAGTGGTTCTAGAGGATGCCGAGTTGAGGCGTACGATCTTGAATGAGGCTCACAATAGTCCTTTTGCTATGTATCCGGGTAGCACGAAGATGTATAGAGGATTGAAAGAAGAGTATTATTGGATTGGTTTGAAAAGGGATGTAGCCGAGTTCGTAAGTAGATGCATGATTTGTTAGAGGGTCAAGGCTGAGCACCAGTTTCCCTCAAGGTTATTGCAACCGTTGAAAATTCCAGAGTGGAAGTGGGAGCGTATCACTATGGACTTTGTGTCAGGACTTCCGTTGGCTCCTTCGAAGAAGAATTCAGTGTGGGTGATTGTAGATAGATTCACCAAGTGTGCTCACTTCATACCGGTTCATACTACCTATACTTTAGACAGGTTGGCCGAATTGTATATTCGTGAGATTGTGAGGCTACATGGGCTACAGAAGTTGATTGTGTCAAACCGAGATCCGAGATTTACCTCTAGATTCTGGGAGTGTTTGCATCGAGCCTTGGGTACATGGTTGAACTTCAGCACTTCGTATCATCCGCAGTCAGATGGGCAGTCTGAGAGGGTAATTCAGATATTGGAGGATATGTTAAGGTATTGTATCATTGACTTTCAAGGGACATGGGAGAAACACCTACCTTTAGTGGAGTTCGCGTATAACAACAGCTTTCAGTCGAGCATTCAGATGGCTCCCTATGAGGCCTTGTATGGTAGGAAGTGTAGGACCCCGATTTGTTAGGCCGAGGCCGGACAGAAACTTGTGTCGATGCCCGAATTGCTTAAGGGGACCACCGAGAAGGTGATGTTGGTATGTGATCGCTTGAAAGTGGCTTCAGATCGGAAAAAGTCCTATGCCGACTTAAAAAGGAAGGAGGTAGAATACTCCGTGGGGGATAAAGTGTTTTTGAAAGTCTCCACTTGGAAGAAAGTGATGAGGTTTGGGAGGAAGGGTAAGTTGAGCCCAAGGTATATAGGGCCTTATGAGATAGTTGAGAGAATTGGTCCGGTTGCTTATAGATTGAGGCTCCCAGTTGAGCTAGAGAAGATTCATGATGTATTTCATGTGTCGATGCTCAGGAGGTATAGATCGGATCCGTCCCATGTTATGCCAGTGGAAGAAATAGAGTTAAATCCAGACTTGTCTTACAACGAGGAACCAGTTGAGATACTTGCTTCTGATAGCAAGGTGTTGCGTGGCAAGACTATAGAGTTGGTCAAAGTATTATGGAGACATAGAGGTGTGGAGGAAGCCACGTGGGAGAGGAAAGCTGACATGCTTGAGCAGTTTCCGTATTTGTTATCGTCAGGTAATTTCGGGGACGAAATTCCTTAAGTGGGGGAGAGTTGTAACACCCGAGTTTATGGGTTAGGTGAAAATAATATTTTAATATTATTTGGGCTCGGGTTTATAATTAAAATGATCCTTTGAAATTTCGGGTTTCAAAATAAATATTTGAAATGGGGCCAAATTGATTTAATTGCCAGTTGAAGAGCTTTTTAAAGAACAAGGGAATAGCCATTCATTAATGGCCTTTTGGTAATTTACCCATCTTCTAAATTAAATCCCTCTTTATACAAAATAAAACACCCTTTTCAACTATTCATTCTCTTCTTCAAAGAGAAATCAACGGGTTTGAAGAGCACTCCTCACAAATCACTATTCCATCTCATTTCTCATCCGTTTCGACTCCATTTTGAAAGGTAATAACATTTTTGACTTCCCATCAACTCACTCTCTTTAAAAGTACCATTTATTTTCATTTTCATGGAAGTTTTGGAAAATAGAGTTTTGAAAGATATTGATTAAAAATGGGGACTTTATGTTGTTAAGCTTAATGTTTTGATTTAATATGGTTAGTTATGATGTATAGAAGTTAAATGGTACCACATATGTGAATTTTGAACGATTTTGAGCAATTTTCGGAATTGAGTTTCAAGGGGGTTTTTGAAGGGTTTTAAAGTGGTTTTTGGGGTAGTTTTATGTTGAATTTTGAGGGCTGGTGTTAGTATGATATATGAGGGTCACTTTGGGGGTATTTGAAGATTGTTTGGATGCTTGAATTGGAAGATTTTAGTGGGTTTTGTGGGCTGCTCGGGAATTCTATTTTGGGCTTGATTTTGAGTGTTGGTTGCTTGAAAACGTTAATCCGGGTTAGTTCCGACGATGAGTTATTGATTGTGGATGTTTAGTTTGTGTTTGGGATTTATTAGAATCGAGGTTGGGCGTCGGTGAAGCATCGGAAGTGAATCCGGGAATTTGAAGGTGGTCGCTTGCTTCGATCTTCTCTTGGGTACCAACGATGAGTAGAATTGTTGATTTTTGCATTGTGCTCGATATGGATCCTTTTGGGGTTTGGATGGGACCTTGAGGGGTCACCCAAACCCGAGTGTAAGCCTCCCTAATCCCATATTGTTGTGATATGTTGAATGTTTATATGTTGTGATTATTGAGTGCATTTTAAGTTGTTAATGTGTAGTCGGGTTGAGTTCGTGCCTCACGTGATGGTGGTCTAAACTACGGTGATGTGTAGTCCCACCGGTAGTGACTAGTAGGGTAGTACTTTGATGTGTAGTCCCATTGGAAATCCCCTAGTCGAAACGGTGATGTGTAGTCCCACCGTACGTGTATGTTGGTTGTGCTTGTGCAAACCATGTGTTGTTGTTGAGATAGACCTTCGTGCATCCATTGCTTTCTTGTATATAAATCGTGTTTTGGAAAACTGCATGTTGTGAATTGTAGAGCCTCTCCAATGTGCAGATCGTTAGAGTTCGGGAGGCAAGCGGGCGAGGGAGGAGCTTTTGGAGTTCTCAAGCTAGTTCAAGTATGGTTTGCATTTTGTAATAATGCCTAGACAATGGGGTATAGAGTTTTAGGAGTTGGGGTCAAACTCCTTAGGAAATTTGTGTTTGAGCATGTTGATCTCGTGGTTGTGTTATGCTTTTGCTTCATGGATTGCAGTTTATGCTTGTTATGATGCTTATTTGAATATGCCTAAACATGTATGTTGTTGGCCTATGTATGCCTTATGCTTGACTATCTTGTGTATGGGGCCTTTTGGTTTCTACGTATGTTCTCCTTGATTAATTGCATGATTTCCTTGATGTATGTACATGTTGGGTTCTTGTATGGCTAAATATTGATCTGTTAATGTTGTATGAATCCTTGTTTGGGTCTAGGGAAGTCTTAACTTGCATCTATATTCGAGTCTCGTATGTTTTAGCTGAATTTGGGAGTTTTGCAGTGCAGGGCGTATCGGTACGCCTAAGGGGCGTATCAATATGCTAATGCCTGCAGAGCTCAGTTTTGGCTGGGCGTATCGATACACGGGGGCGTATCGATACGGTTTTTGGTCACTGGAATTCTGAGAAATTGGGGAGTTTTTGGCGTATCGATACGGTGTTGGGGCGTATCGGTACGGGTTTATCTCGTTGACCACGAGATGTTGAATGAAGAAGGTGTATCGATACGCTCAAGGGCTGTATCGATACGGTCTTCTTCGAGTTGACTGTTTGGGTTGACCTGGTCAGGGCGTATCGATACCCCTAGTTAGGGTACTGATACGGTCTGCCCTGTAAGCTTAAAAATGGACTAAGTGTGTAAGGTCGGGGGTTCGAATGTGATCTTTTTGGATGTCTTCTGCTGTTGTGAATCACTTAGGAATTAATATTCCTCTAGACAAGATTAAAATAAAAAGAGAAAAAATAGGGTTGCTAACCGAGGGGGAACCTTAACGGGTTTCACTCGGTTTTTCCCGTGTGGCCCACTCGGACCGGCCATCCGGCCAGACCGAGACGAGGGGGTTACAGATTGAAGGTGTTTTTGGCTCCGATTCCTGCATCATCTGTTAGCGTGCCCTTCTTATCCATCCTTCCTTTGCAAGAAGTATTGTGTCCTTGGGGTGCGACGACACGCGGAAATTGGCGCATAGGCCTATGTGAGTCCAGCGAAGACGAGAGGTCCCTTGGCGTTTGGCTTTTCTACATGGGCATAGATCTCCCTTAGAATTACTTCGCCAACATTGATTGGCCACCCCTTCATAATGATGTAGATTAGGGCCAGCCGCGACTTGTTGACTGTTGATCCGTGCGTGGTGGGCATCAAGCAGCGTTGGACGAAGTTGCTCCACAAAATTACCTCCGGCAGCAGGTCGCAGCGGTTGACTGAGCCATTATTTTTGCCTGTTAGCCACTTGGTGCTAGGCTTACAGATCTCTTTCTTGATCTTGTTGTAGTCAGCCGTCGTTAAGTAGGACTCCCACTCTTCACGCGGATTGCTGTGGTTTTCTATGTTGTAGAAGTTGTTGATCATATCCGCTGTGAACTTAACACCTTCACCGCATACATACACGAAAGGATTTCCCGGTGTAGGTTTGTGGGCGTAGAACTCTCGCACATGGTTGCTGTTTATCCCTTCTAGCTATCGTGCGAAAAGGTCCCAACCCAAAGTATGAATCCTCTCGAATATAGTGGGTTCGAGGCCAAAATCCCCATCTGTCTGGTGTATTGGAACCCCATTTCCTCCTAAAGTTGCCGCTTCGCGAAGTACCTTCGATAAATTGCGTCTATATCCTTGTTCAAGAATTTCTTGAAGACTGGGTTAGAGGCGGAGGCAGGATTTTGCGATGTGGCCATAACTGTGAGATGGTTGTATTTCCTAAAGAACAAAAAAGAAAGTGCAAGCAGGTAAAACTAGTGAAATCTTGAAAGCAAAGATAGCAGAAAGAATTGAGAGTAAAGAAGAGAGTAGAGTGAAGAACATGGAGAGAATAGTTGGCCTTATATAGCCGCTCATCTCCGTTGCCTTGGCGGGCACGCTGCCAACATGAGGTAATTATTGCGGCGCAAATAACGAGATTAGCCATTATGCAGATAGTCGTTCCGCTCGCTGCTGCAAATGTATCAGTTGCGACTAGCCGTTATGAAGCCACTAGCCGTTATGCTCATCTGCCTTGGGCTACCTTGGCCGTTGGTTGGGCTTCTCCTTTATTCTTTCATCTTTCTTGATCTTGCCTTCATTCCTAACCTGAATCAAATGCAAAATTTAAATAACTGAAAATTAAATCTAATCATAATGCACAATTTTTTTTGGTTATGTTAGGTTGTGCTTTTCCCAAACATAACCACTTCATGAGGGCTTTGCGTTTGGCTTTTCGTCTGGGCATGTCCTTCCTCTCCTCAAGTGGATGTTTGCTGCCATCTTTGCCGCCTTGGCTGGACATTCACAAAAAAAACAAAGAGGCATTTTTTTTAATTTTTTAAGCAATAAAATAAACAAAAAATTAATATGCAAAAACTAAAGTAAAAGTGCATAAATTCAAACACAGTTGTTGTTGCCAATCCCCGGCAACGTTGCCAAAAACTTGTAGAGCGTTGGGTGTTCTCTATTTATAAGCGCAAGTGCACACTCTTATCAAGTTATAGTATAAAAGATATCGTCTCCCACAGGGATTGGAGCAGCTTCTATGAGTGGTTCCTGCACAGTGATTTAGTGAATGCACAATTAAATCTCACAATGTGTAAATATAAAAACACAAATAAAATAAAGATAGTGACAAGAGGGATGATAGGGAGAGATTTGGTCGATAGATTGAGTAAGGTAAGTGCAGCTCAGTAGCATGTAGACTTCATTGTAAAGCCTAAGTATATTTTGCGTTGCCATGATTTGCTGCCTTAGCGGGTATAACGAGCGGCAGGCTACGACCCTGTCACGTGGCTGTAGCGGGTCACTGCCCCTGCAACTTTTGCTGTCTCGGCAGGTGGAACGGAAATAAGTCCTGGCGGCAAGTCTGGCAGACATTCCAAGCTCAGCGGGATAGTCGACAATGATCCTCCCTATTTCTAGGCAAGGATGTTCGAATACTAACATGATGTAGGCAATACATAGCAATCTCAGCGTAAACCTAACACATGCAAGTTGATTCAGTTGGAGATCCCTTTTAGCCGCTGAAACTTGTGAACTTTTGGGAACCAAGTTAGTCACGCCTCGACATGTTGTGACCGTGCTTAACCCTTTCGTGAGCCTTACAATTTTGTGCCCGAAAAATTGATTCTCTCAACTGACTGGTTAGGACTAATTGAAAGAATGAAGTACATAGATTAAGCAAACTCAGAATTTGTTTGAAAATATACTAAACTATTACAACCGTTTCTCACAACTACTTCACATACAAGCGCCTAAACGCTAGGAGAGTTGGGCCGCGACCCCAACAACTCCCATCTACCTAGCTACATCTCCGCTATGCCTCGTTATACCTCGTCATGCCCCCTCATGCCCCTTTACCCTCACATACATTGGGTATATATAAGGCTCATGGCCTAAGTTTGAGTCCTCCTTGAAGTAGAAGTCCTTAAAGTATTTTTACATTAAATACAAACTCTTTGACTCAAATGTGGACTCTTTGGATGTTGCCTTCTTCCACAAGTAAAGATAAGTACTCCTACTTATCGATCTTGGATCAGTTCTGTCGGCCGCTACAGACTTCAGAAAATTGCAAGACTAGGCTCAGAGAATTGCCCTCTTTCAATCACGACCCATCTTGACTAAGTCGGTGTAACTCCTACCTGGGCAGCACATGGCGGTAATGCTGCTTCGGCAGTGTCCTTGGCAGCATCTGGAACTGCTTCTGTACAACTTCTTTTGTTCCAGCTTTCCTGCCCTCTCCTAAGCTACAACATCAGAAAATAAAAACTAAACTAAAACAATATTTTTTCTCAACCAAACGTAAAATATTCAATAAAGGAATGGTGAAAGAGAAAATATTGTTACTATGCATGCAATGCACCTAAATATACCTAAATGAGCTTAAGAATAATAATAATAAGGGCAGGAATGTGTACAAAATATAAAACTTGTGGACACTCTACATGAAGCTTGAGATATATGATTCCATGTGGTTATGGATGTTATGCCTTGATTTGTAGTTTAAGCATGTGATAAAATGAGCATGTTATGTTGAAGGTTTATGTTTGAGAAATGATTTGTAAAATGGATTTGTTTGTAAAAGCAAGCAAAATAGTTTAAAAACTGCATTGTTGTTGTTGTTGTTGTTTTGAGCACCGCTCACTAAGTATTCTTGCTTACGCCCTCTTTTCCAACAATGTATATCCATAGACCATTCGTGGTCGCAAGGAAGCAAGGAGGTGTCCAAGAGTCTATATTTTGCTCAAGTATGGTTTTGGCATCAAATAATAGTATGTTAGCAATGGGATATGACCTTAATGCTTTGGGAGGTTTTTTTTTGGAGACTCCCTGTGTTGAGACATGTTTGTGATGCCTTATTAGTATTCCTTATTACCTTTTTATGTTGGATAATACTTTGGTTTAAAGTTTGGCCTTTTATGTGGTTGCTTTACCTTGTTGGATGCTTAAAGTTCTCCATGTATGCTTAAAGTTGCATATTTATGATTTAATGCATTGTGGTTGGTTGTGCTAGGATCCTTTGCCTATATAAAGGTTGTTTATAAATTTACCATATTGTATGAATCATGTTTGAGTGTTTAAAGTTGTTGCAACGAGTCTATTTGTGGTATGTGTTTCGAAACATCTGCTACCATTTCGATACAATATGCATATTTAGCCTAAGCGTTCTGAGACACATAAGGGTCGTTCCGAGACCCAAATGCCATTTTCAGGCCTGTATCGAAACATGGGGTCATTTCGATACGCCTCTTGTGTATCTGAGGTAGGGGAATCGTTCCAGGCATGTTGGTTTCGAAACAGGTGAGTCCTGTTTCGGTACATTTTGCTACTGGAATTGGTAGTTCTGAAACATGCTTGGTCTATTCCAAAACAAGCTTGGTCTGTTCCGAAATAGGTGTCTGTTTTGTTAGTTATAGATTGTTATGAAGTTTTGTTTCTTTGCGTTTTGGTCCCTAATTGTTGTAAGGGCCAATTGGACTTCGAATTGATGTTCGATTGAGGCGAGGTTTTAATCACTTCTTGCATGAACATGTAGGATTAATGTGAAGCCTCTAGAAAAGATAAAATTTAATAAAATGTTGCTAAAGGGTTGCTAATGGAAAGGAAATCTTAGCAGGTTTTTCTTCGGTTTTCCCCGTGTAGCTCACTTGGTTCGGTCTTGCGACTAGACCGGGCTAAGGGAGTTACATAATATTTACATACATTTATTCTTATATTCTAATAATTTATCTATTTACTTCATATTAGAATAATTTATTTATTTATGTTGGACACTAATTTAAACTAAATTAATTTATTGTTGATTTTTTATTAAACACAAAAATTTAAATATCTTACTAATTTATAACTAAATCGAGAATTTAAATCGATTAAAATTTAACATGTATGATAGAAAATAAAAATATTATTTTTATCTAACTTAAAGACAAATATCAATTTATTCTGAAACTATATATGTATCACATCTTCAAATGTATTATTTGAAAAATAGAAAACAAGTGGATCAATTAGGATTGTAAGTCGACTGTTAAGTAAATATAATTTTAATCATGCTAGTTAGTATTGTATTGGTATCAATTCAATTAGCCTTGTATCAATATTAAATAGTTTAAGGGCAAAGTACACCAATGACCACCGAATTTTTAGGGTGCGTTCATTTTGGTCACCGAACTTTTAAAACTTTCATTATTGTCACCCAACTTTTATTTCAATTTCATTTTGTCCCTTCTTTTACCTTCGGTTAGAAAAGGATGATGTGGCCCATTAATTTTTATTTTTTATTAAAATAATATTATTTACCCATTTACTGCTAATTAAAATACTTGAAAAAATTTCTCCAAATTTTAAACAACGCTCGATATGTTTCTCAAGAATTTAAAGCGGTTAAATTTATCAAAATCCCTAGATGAATTAAGTTTAGGGGAATCGACGATATTATTAAATTTCTCTATAAAAATGAGACGATTTACTTGTTGATTATCTGCAAAGTGAATTTAAGGTTAGATTATCATCTATTGTTAGAAAAAAAATGGTTGAAACCAGTCGAGTGAAAGATAAGTCAACTGTGATTAACAATAAGGTATTCTTGCTAAATTATTTTGTTTTGGTTGCATATTTTATTTTCTTGATTTCAGCCTTTGTAATTTTTAAATTTATTTTGTTAGATATAAGTATCGAGTTTATGGCTTTCAAATGTGATGAAACTTAATTTCTAAAATTTTTGTTACTTTCTAAAATTTTAAATTAGTAATAGCCAAACTCTTTATAAAGTGTAAGTGTGAACCGTAAACCCAAAATTTAAATTGTAATCATTACTATTAATTGAATGGTACTGTTTTATTGGATATAAAATTAATAAATGTGTTGGTTGAATGTTACTGATTTATTAGACTTTTGAAAGTGAAACTATATTACTGATATTGTCATTAAATGTGTGCATTTATTTTTATGTGAAATATGACATTATAGGGATTATTGATTGTCGTGTTAGTTAAAAGTGATTGTTTGATTGGATATATGATTAGTATATGTGTCATTGCATATAACTATTAAATATGACAAATATGCATATTGATTATTACGTTTGAATATAAAATGCTAGATACTCATATGATTTAAATATTGATTGGTGGGACTTAATTTTGGTGGTGGACTAATATATTTTTTATTGTGCTTTTATTTGATTGTTGAATCTTTTTAGGGAGTTGTGGTTCATACTATTTAAAAAGTGCAGATTTTTTCTACATTGTCTGATGTTTACATCTATTTTTTTTCTCTCTTTGACAGAAACTAATGTAGAAGAATATTCAAAGTCAAAAGGTACATATTATTGTTCATATCAACAAGAAACTTCTACATAGGAATTTTTGGATAATAACAATAATCATTGTGATGCAATTAATGAGGTTTGTGATGGTCATGTGATTGGTAGTGTTCTAGAAAGCTTAGGGTTTTAACTTATTTATATTTGTTATAATAGTCATGATGGTGATAGTGATAATTCTCGAGTTTAAGACTGGATTGGATAAAAAACTTATGTTTTAAAAAATTGTTATTTGTTAGTAAAGAAATCTTGAAAGAGACTGTGAGGCGATATCATAGGATTCAAAGGTTCAATATGCCATTTAAAAAGAATGATAAGAGAATATTGCATAATGTATGTCGTAAAGGCCGTTGTTTTTGGGTATTATGGGCATCTAGGTTGCATCCTAAGGATCCTAGTGATAAAATATGACAGATTAAAACTTTGATTAATGAACATAATTGTCAAAGAAGAATACCAAACCAAATGTTAATGTCTACTAAGTGGATTGGAAAAATATATTTACACAAATTCAAGACTAACCTAACTTATGCACCTACCTCATACAACAAGATGTTAAAGACTCAACTGAGAGTTATGTGCGTATGGTGAAATGTACTAGGTTTAAGAAATTGGATGTAGAGAATGTCTTGGGTTCATACAAAGAACAATACAAAAAGATATATAAATACCTAAGAGAAGTGAGACACTCAAATCCTGGTACAACCGTCATTTGCAAATTAGGAAATAGAATCTTTGTTAGGATGTATGTATGTTTGGAGGGTTGGAAAATGGGATTCATGAAACATTGCAGGCCCTTCATTAGTATTGATGGATGTTTTCTCAAGAGTTATTATCAAATTTACTTATTGGGTGTTGTCACAATTGATGCAAATGATTTTATTTATTTCATATCAGTGGCAGTTGTTGAAGCTAAAACCCGTGATAGTTAATGTTGATTCCTACAACTATTGGCAGAGGACTTGAGCATAGTCATCGCTCACCATGTGATATTAATGTATGATAAATAAAAGGTAAATTTTTATGTTGTCATTAATTAACATTATTATGACATTGTATGGAGATATATATGTGATTTTGTTTCTGTTTTATTGTTATAAGAACTGATTGAATTTTTTCTAGATTTATTTTCATGTGATGAAAAAAATCCATTTAGGGAATCTTTATTCAAACTTCAAGAATGATGAGAGCTACAAATGAAAAGCATTGAAAGATATTTTATGAAAAACTGCAAAGACATCTACTTTGGGAGATTATGAGAGAGCAATGACAAAATATGAAAAGAATATCAAAAGATTCTCATAGCCGGTTACTGTCAAAGGATCCTATCACATGGTCAAAATCTCATTTTTCACACAGTCAAAGTGTGACATCTTACTAAATAAATACCCAAAATATTTTAATAAGGTAAAGTGACAATTTCAATAATATATTTTTACATTTTAATATCTATGAACAAATGATCCTTAAGGCAAAGGATGATCCTTAATTTAGAATAAGGTGGACACATTTGTTAAGCAAGCTGCTAGGAATTCGAACAATTTTTCAAAGCCTATAAATATAAGAAAATTCCTTACAAATTTTCTCCAAAAAGATAATACCCGCGTGCGAACGTGTCGAAGACACATGTTACCCGTAAATCCGTACCCGGGTTGGGCGGCGGCGGCGGCGCTCGAGGATGTCCCTTGTTCTTTCCCACTCAACAAGGGAGGGGGAAACATGGGTATAAATACCCTTCACAAGCCTTTTTCCCAACCCATGTGGTATATAGGCTTTTTCCTTTGGTTCTCACCTTAAGCATTACCAACATTCCCCTACTAATGCGAAAGAATTCATCTGTATCTCAAACACATACCTCCTCGAAGAGCAATAGCGGAATTAGTTGCTTAAGCACTAGTGAACGTATCTTGAACTAGTACATAGTGATGATGAGCGATCCTTCTCTTAGATAAGTGAATCTAGTCTTGAACTTTCTAAGATAGGGGTAAACTCATAACACACAACTAACTCCTTCATCCACCAAAGTTCTCGATGTGTAAGACATATATACATAAGTGTATATTTGGCCATCTTACCTCAGGATTCTAGTAAGTGTATTAGAAAAACGGCCTGGCATTTTTCACAGAAGGTGACTAATCTTTCTCACTTACATAGGTTATTTCATCAAGTTTATCTCAATATAAACCACCCTGAAATCGGGCTATGAAATGATTAAGAACCATTTGTAATGGCTTATCCTCTTAGAGATAAGGTGATTTCTTCAAGTTCATTAAAATGAACCACCCAATCTTGGGATAAGAAATCATTAAGAATAAATATTCAACCTCATTATCGGTGAATTCAAAATGTCCTTCTCAATAGGACCATTCAATCTTTGAATTCATTAAGAGTTTCTTGAAACTCAACCTTTTCTGGTGGTAAGTTCATCTTGTCTTTCTCAATAGGATAACACATTCAAACTTGTGTTATGAACTTATTAAGAATAACTATTCAATCATGATTCGGTAAATTCATCAAGTCTTTCTCACAAAGGCCACCCAAAACTAGGGCTATGAATTTATTTAGAGTAATAGTACTTAACCTGGGCATGTACATTATTCGTCATAGGGATATGTAGTGAGAAATGTACACTATGAGTCTTTCCATGGTTTCGTTTGACCACATTGAACTTAGATAACTAAGTTGGGTATCCACCATGAATTCCTCAACCAATGGGCTTTAAATCCACCCCCTCGACGAATCTAGGACCAACTTCCGACTTAACCCTTTTGTAAGCGGATCTGCTAGGTTTCTTTCCGACTTTACATACTCTAAAGAGAGTACTCCGTTCCTTATTAAGTGTCTAACAGATTCATGTATTATGCGAATATGCCTCTTTTTACCACTGTAAACTTGACTCTTGGCAGCACAAATCGCAGCTTATGAATCACACAACAAGGAAACAGGAGGAGTCAGACTTCCCCACAACGGAATATCGGCTAACAAACTCCTTAGCCACTCAGCTTCTTGCCCAGCTAAGTCAAGAGCTATAAACTCTGACTCCATAGTAGAGCGAGCAATACAAGTCTGTTCTGAAGACTTCCAAGAAATTGCTGCTCCTCCCAAAGTAAAAACATACCCACTTATAGAGCTTACTTCATCACTATCAGAGACCCAATTGGCGTTACAATATCCTTCTAAAGTAGCAGGAAAGCCAACAAACTCAAGTCTCCAGTCCATCGTACCCTTAAGGTACTTAAGTAAGCGTCTAAGAGCAACCCAGTGCTCACCACTAGGGTTGTGAGTATATCTACTAAGTCTGCTTACAACATAAGCAATATCTGGCCGAGTATAGTTCATTAAGAATATCAGACATCCAATTATCTTGGCATATTCCGTTTGAGAAACACTACTTCCTTTATTCGTAAAGAGATGTATACTAGAGTCATAAGGAGTTCGAACAGAGATGACATCAAAACTGTCAAATTTCTTTAACACTTTCTCGATATAGTGTGTTTGACTTAAAGAAAATCCTGTTTCAGTTTTGGTTACTTTGACTCCTAAGATTACATCAACTTCTCCCAAGTCAGTCATCTTAAACTTAGTGGACAAGAAACTCTTTGTTTTGTTAATGGACTCAATGTTAGTACTGAAAATCAACATGTCGTCAACATACATGCTTATGATGACATAATCAGTACCAAACATCCTCGAATACACGCATGCATCCAAACCATTCACAACAAAACAAAAACTAATGATAGTTTTATGAAATTTCTCATACCACTGTTTAGGAGCTTGCTTCAGGCCATAAAGTGACTTTTAAATCTACAAACTTTGCCTTCCATACCAGGCGCCTCGAAGCCAAGAGGTTGCTCCATATAGATCTCCTCATCTAGATCTGCATTCAAAAATGCAGTATTTACATCCATTTGATGTACTTGCAACTTGTGAATGGAGGCTAGTGCAAACAATGCATGGATCATTGAGATTTTAGTGATGAGAGAATAAGTATCAAAGAAGTCTTGACCAAATCTTTGTGTGAACCCTTTGACTACTAGCCTTGCCTTATACCTCTGGATAGAACCATATGGTCTAAGTTTCTTTCGAAAGACCCATTTACTGCTGATGGTTTTAAATCCTCTAGGCAAGTCAACTAATTCCCAAGTATGATTAGACATTATTGATTCTAGTTCATCTTTTATAGCACTTTTCAAGAAACTAGCATCAATAGATCGTATAGCTTCTTCGTAAGTTTTAGGACCCCCATCTAACAAATAAGCTTAAGCTATAGGATCAGAAATGGTGTCTAAATCATTTATCTCAGAAATAAAGGAAGTTATGAAGTCTGGACCAAAAGAGGTTTTAACTCTTTGTCTCTTACTTCTTCTAGGCTCAAATTCTATCTCTTGAGAAGACCTAGCAGACACACTAGAAGAAGTGGATGGCAAGTTTTCTATTTGTGTTTCAACACTTAATCTAGGTTTCTTGAGAGGAAAGATATCTTTAATGAAAACAACATCCCTAGATTCACAAATAGAAGAATCTTGTAAAGTCATGAATCTATATGCGACACTATTAGAAGCATAACTTATAAACACTACATAAACGGTCTTAGGTCCAATGGTGGACTTCTTAAAGTTTGGCAGCCCCACTTTGGCCTAACACCCCCACACTTTCAGGTATTGTAAATTTGGGGCATACCCTTTCCATAATTTGTTTGGGGTAGAATCAATTTTCTTATGAGGTATTCGATTTAAAATGTGATTAGCCGATAGAATGGCTTCCCCCCACATGTTGTCAGACAACCCAGAACTTATCAACAATGAGTTCATCATCTCCTTAAAGTTCTGTTTTTCCTCTCGACTATACCGTTCTGTTGAGGAAAATAAGGGGTTGAAGTTTCATGTATTATACCATTCGTCTCACAAACCTCTTTTAGAAAATTAGATCCATATTCACCACCTCTATCAAACCTAACACGTTTTATTCTCCTATCTAACTGATTTTCAACTTCTGCCTTATAAATAAGAAAGAAGTTTTCAGCTTCATCTTTATTTCTTAGGAGATAAACTTTTGTATATCTAGAGTAATCATCTACAAAAGTTATGTAGTAGTGTTTTTCTCCGTTACTTTCAGTGTTTCTAAAGTCTGCTAGATTAGTATGTATAAGTTCTAACAATTCAGTCTTTCTTTTAGAAATAGTTTTAAAGGTAGGTTTAGCATGCTTAGCTTCTACACAAACTTCACATTTTTTATAGTTTGTTATGTCTAGTTTATGCATAATATTCATACTCATCATTTTCTTTAAAGATTCAATATTTACGTGTCCTAATCTAGCATGCCACATATCAACAGACTCAACAATATAAGCAGAAGTGGTAGCTTTATTTTCATTAAGTTGAGTTTCTATGAAAAATAAACCTTCACTTAAAAAACCTTTCTCGACATAATCACCATTACGGGAAAGTGCAAGTTTATCTGCCTAAAAAACTAACTTAATGTCTGCCTTATTTAAGAGGCCACCACTGATCAGATTTCTACGCAGGGCAGATACATATAAGACATTGTTAAGGGCCAAAGTTTTCTCGGAAGTCAGCTTGAGTAAAACCTTGCCTTTGCCCATCACCTAAGAGCTGGTGGAGTTTCCCATGTACACACGTTCACCATTTTTCACGTCCTCGAACTCGGTGAAGAACTCCTTCCTTGCGCAGAAATGTCGAGAAGCTCTGGTGTCCACGACCCACTCGGTGTTCTTCTCTACAAGGTTGACCTCTGAAACCACCGCGGCAATGACATCATCATCCATGTCCTCTGTCACATGCATGCATGGTCTAGTCTCGTTCTAGAGGTCCAGACGGTGCTGACATTGGTACGCCTTGTGACCAGCTTGCCCACACACGTAACACTTCATGCTTTTTGCGTCTGGCATGGCCTTGATCGGTTTCTTGAAGTTTGTAGTCTTTTGTGGTTTGGGTTTTTTGTTCTGGGGGCCTTTCTTAAAGGGCTTTTTGGACCCTGATGCACCACTAAACTCAGCTAAATTAGATTTAAAAGATAAGTTACTAAAGTTATTAGTAACATTATCTTTCAAACGGTTGGCCTCTTCAATTTTCATGTGATCGATCAACTCCTGAAGTGGTATGTCCCTTTTCTTGTGCTTGAGGGAGTTGCGATAATCGGACCAAGAATTTGGCAACTTCTTGATAAGGACATTTGCTTGCAGAACCTCACACATCTGCATGCCTTCCGCGATGATATCCGAGACAAGATTCTCGTAGTCATGGACCTGGTCCATGATGGGCATGTTACCGCTCATCTGGAATTTCAACCACTCGCCAACGATGTATTTTTTGATCCTCACGTCATCGGTACTGTACTTTGTATCCAACGAATCCCATATCACCTTTGTACTCCTCTCCTTAAGGTACATGTCGAAAAGTTTGTTGGACATGTTACTTAAGAGATGGCCATGAACCATCTTATTGTCCTTCTCATACTTTGCAAGGGTGGCAGCAGCAAGAGCTTCGGTGGCAGCATCATTCTGCCCTTGGATGTCGGCAGGGACATCAACAGTAGTGGCAACCACGGATGGTGGTTCGGTGAGCAGCACATAATCAAGGTCCAAATGCTCGAAGAAAATTAGAATGAGTTGGGACCACCTTCGATAATTGCTACCATCCAACGCATCAAACTTGGACAGGTTTGGGATGAGCTTGCTAAGCAGTGCAGAAGAGGATGCCATTTTGCAGAATCAGAGAAGAATTGTTTCTAAATTGTTGGTGTGAATTACTGCAAAACGGTCTGGTTAGCAGTGACTGGAAATAATAAAACAAGAAAATAAAGCAAGGTGAACCGTGTCGTGGTATATTGGCCACTGCCTTAGAAACAATTCTGCCCCGAACAGTGTAGTCGCTTCACTAGCAGATTGTCCCCCAAGGTGAACACGGACGCTCCGAGAGTCGTACACTTGACACCGGAGTGAACAACGATGGTACTGCTATTTTTGACGATGGAAGAATGCAGAGAACTTTTTAGAATATTTGAGTGTGTTTGTTGCATGCTAATGTTGTATGAAGGACCTCTGATGAAGGCACGTGTTACCCGAGCCCGAGCCCGAGCCGGCCAGACGGCGGTGGTGGCGGCGCACGAGGATGTCCCTTGTTCTTTCCCACTCAACAAGGGAGGGGGGAAACATGGGTATAAATACCCTTCACAAGCCTTTTTCCCAACCCATGTGGGATATAGGCTTTTGCCTTTGGTTCTCACCTTAAGCATTACCAACAGAGATCAAGGTAGAGTCAATAACAGGCTCACCACACTAGTGGCTGCGACACCTCGATCGATCTTCTGCAACTCTAGTACCTCCACCACCCCCATCATCCTCTACTGTTGCATCACCAGTCACTACAGCTCCAACATAACCATCATTTTCAGCCACTCCACCACCATCCATTGCACCTCCAACAAATCTATCATTTTTAACTATTTCCCCACCGTTCACTATACTTTCAGAACCTCCACCACATCCATCATTTTTAAGTTTTGCATCACCATCCACTTCACCATCAGCTAATAAAATACCAAAAAACCTGTTAGTATTTATTGTTTTCAAGTCACTGCATTATAATTTTGAACTCGAAATGTCTATGTCTAATATTACAATTTAGGAGGACAATACTGACTGTCCAAGTAACAAGTTAGTTCACACCTACTGTGCAAAGAAAAAAAGTTAAAAGGGAAGCATGAAGGTAAATCTTACAAGAACAACCTACTCAGTAACAATTAGCCCCATATTAAGTGGTTAGATGGATGATGCAATCAATTCCTTCTAAAAATGTGCTTCCAAATTCACAAAAATCAACTGGCAGTTTCAAATAAAGAAAAATTGATGGAGTGATGGATTTAAGTTTCAAGTGATATTTTTTGTGCAGTTTTTTGTATAGACATATTCATATGTATGAATGCCTTCAACTACTATCTTGTTTGTCATGGTACTTAGTTTTATGGTACCATTATTAAAAATTATATTTTATTTGGGAAAAAAATTGGTCTCTTTAAGAGAAATGGTAGAAGGTACAAACCCACCTTTTGTTATGAAACATTACATCTTGATTATCATGATGTTCAACCAATGAAAGAAAAATTATTATTTCATTTGAGTTTAATTAACTTGAAGTTTATCTATTTTTAATTTTATTTAACATATTCTTGTAAAATTATTATGGAATCACAGTTCATTTCTTTACATTTTCATTGAGCATACAGACTTGGTCTATTTACATTTCCATCATAGTTTATTTCTTTGCATTTTTATTACAGTTGATCAATTTCTCAAATAATTATATATGCATGGTGCAAATTCATCATACATGAATGATACAAAATGATATTGACAAGAAAGAATGTAAATTGATAGAGAAAAAAATAAATAAAAGATCACATTCAAATTTATCATTCTAAGCTTTCTCTAACCCAAAATTACATGATAAATCCGAAATTTGAACTAGCCAAAATAAACCTTAAGCACCAACACCTACATCAACCCTAAATCCTAAATTTCAACCGACATAATCCAAATAACTTAACCTAACCAAATCAAGTACAACAAAAATCTCAAGAAAAACACCCAAATGATTCTCTCGCAACTTCTTCCCCTTTTCATGGCTCTAATTTTTCTTAATAAACGAACTATAATAACTCTTGAATGTGGATTCAAAGGGGATCATACCAACTAAAAAAATTACAGCTTCTTCCAAAAAGACGCCCATGATTCACGCACCTAAATAATCTTCTTCCGGCATTATTATTTGTCCACGCAAGGTGTGAGACAACTTTCCTTCCACAAAAACATGTTGGGAAATTTTCTTTTTCCATTGTGTGTAGAGAATGAAATGGGAGTAAGACAATCAATGCGTTAGATTTTAAGGGTTTTAAACAAAAAATTTGGGGAAATGTTTTCAAGTATTTTAATTAGCACTAAATGGGTAAATAATATTATTTTAATAAGAAAAATTAAAACTAACAGGCCATGTAATTCTTTTCTAAGGGAAGGTAACAGGAAGGACCGAAATGAAACAAAAATAAAAGTTGGGTGACCCCAATGAAAGTTTTAAAAGTTCGGTGACAAAAATGAATTCGTCCTAAAAGTTTGGTGACCATTGGTATACTTTACCCATAGTTTAAGCCTATTCATGTGGTGGACAATGAGCTAGCGAAATCTATGTAACCCCTCGACACGCCCTAGCCGCCAGACCGCATCGAATGGGTTACACGGGGGAAACTGAAGCGAAACCCGTTAAGGCTCCACTCCGATTAGCAACCCTAAAAAAAATTCTTTTAAAGTTATCTTGTCTAGATGTTTAATTATATCCTATGTGAGAAGACACGCAACGGAAAATACACATGGATACAAAGCACACAAGACAAGCAATTAACAAACCCTTTTTAACTTTTACAACGGGCCATATCGGTACGCTAGAGGACTGTAACGATACGCCTGGACTTGGTCAACAACCCAGAGTCAACCTAGGGAGATCGTATCGATACGCTAGAAGACTGTATCGATACGCTCTCAACGGTCAACTTTCTTATTGTCAAACTATGAAGATCGTACCGATAACCTCAGGACCCGTACCGATACGCCAAAATCTCGTCAATTTCCAGAGAGCATTTGGCGTATCGATACACCCCCGCGTACCGTACGCGTTGCCTAAAAGAAGGTCCAAAGTAAAGGACCCTATTGATACAACCCTTGAGCATATCGATACGCCCTGCACTGCAAAACTTGTTTTAGCTGCTAAAAATACAAGGACTCGACACTAGAGGCAAGTAATGACCATTCAAGCAACATACAATCAAGCATATAACTCAAAGCAACCATGGATAAACATATAAGGCATTTTAAACACTCAACGAAGCAACATCCAACATGATAAGATTCAAAAGGGAAACATGCATACATAGCATTCACCCACATAGCCAAACGTCAAATAAAATCATAAATCAACATGGCATAAGGCAGTAAAAGCCCAAAACATCTAAGCAAACTTGTCTAAACAAAAAGGACATGCCAACAACATCTCAAACATAAAGGTCCTATCCCATTGCTCTATACTAGTTATTGAAGTCTAAAGCATACTTGAGCAAACCAAACTCCCTTGGAGTCTCCCTTGTTCACCGAGCTGCTCTGAAGGTCTAAGGGCATGCAGTGTTGGAAAAGAGAGCGTAAGCGTAAGCATTTAAGCTTAGTGAGCGGTGCTCAAAACGGTAGCTACAACAATGTAGTTTTAAGACGTAGTTTGCTTGAAAACCAAAACCGCTTCCAAACCATTTTCGTATACTAGAACACACAATGTCATGCATTTACCTCCACGTGCATTTACCGAATGCAACCACAAGCCATATGCTTACCATATGCTCATTCTCATGACGCAAACAAAGTAAACCACAATGATATAAGCATAAATATAAGGAGTCAACAACATGCTTAACATGAGAATTAGAGCATTCATGGGTATATTGACATTCAACGTTTTTAGTCGAATATGCAGATAGTTTCTCAAACCCACTAGACACTTCCGGTGGAATCTCACATCACCGTACTCACCCGTCTAGTAATAACATGATTTCTGATGGAATCTCACATCACTGTACTCCTTCTTAGTGGAATCTAACATCACTAAGGCCACACAAGAATTTTACCTCGAGTGCACTCCAATCCTATTGATCGATCAATTATATCCGGTAACAACCCAACACATGTCAATATACTCAATTTCAACCAGAAGCATTACCGATGCTTGAACCACTTATCATGTCCAAATTTCTATGCAAGGCATGTACTCACAATGCAAGTATAAACACAAGTCCCACATCTCAACATGCATAACAATGCAATTCAGCGCATAACAACATAGCATGTTCAACTTGCATTCAAGAATCGTAAAACACAATTTAATTGCATAAAACCTTTAAAACTTACTCTCGAGCTTGGATTGGCCTTTCAAGCTTAATCCAAACTCCCAAACATTCCCTTAACCGCGTTAAGGCTTTTAAAATTGATCCACTCACCAGCCAACACACAAACGATGTTCGGGATGCCGAATCAAGCCTCCGAACTGCCCAAATTTCCATCCACAAAGCCCAAATCCAATTCCTCTATTTTGAGCAACCCAAAATCAAACATTAGAACACAATTACACTCACAAACACAACAAAGACCCGGAACTCAACAACCTTGCATCTACGCACATCGATTCAAGCCCAAACTTCACCCGAAACATAATCAATTCAAACCCAAACTACTAGCAGCCATACCCAACGAGTTTATCATAAAAAATCTACCTTTTAGCCTCCCTAAACATCAATCCAAGTCTACCAAACCTCCAGCTGCCATTCAGACAAAAACTCAACCAAAAACTCAAGATTTTCAACTCCTAAAATCGCCCATAATACCCATTTCGGGTTTCCATTAAAAATCCACCATTTTTATGTTATTTTAGTGTTAAAACAAGGTTAAGAACACTCTCAACTCATCAAAAATCAACACAAACGAAAACCCAAGATTTCCCTTCATTTCAAACCAAACTTTAAGGATCAAAATATGTTTAATCCATGAGTTTTAACAAAAATATCAACATATAAGACTCAAGAAAGATGAGACTAAGTTGAGCGACCATTTACCTTGAAGAAATCACTTGATTTGGAAGCTTGAAATCAATGGAATAGGGAATAAGGTTTGGGGGGGGGGGGTTTAGAACGTGAAAAATCAAATAGAGAAGATGATAGCTTTGAAAAAACCCTCTTTTATTCCTTTTTAGTAAAAGTTCCCCCTTTTTTCCTTTAGTCTTTAAAAACTCTTTTTGGTGTATTAAAAATAGTTTTTATCCAATTTAATTTAACTCGTCCCGGTTTAACTAACCCGATATATTCCGGCCCTAAACTCGGGGCGTTGTAATCTATACTTCTATTATAATATTAGAACGTTTTAAATTTTAATTGTTTTGATTCATTTTGACCAATATTAATTTGTAAAGTGCACCTCAATATATACCAATTGTTATAAGATTTTAATATTTTTATCGAGCTGAGAGATAATACTATAAAATATAACAAGTGTTCAGAAGGTGTGTTAAGAAGTTGCGCAGTGTCGAAAATTTTAAAATTGAATGGTTAAATTTAATGAATTGTTTTTAACTAAGATCAAATTGGTAGAGTATACAAGTTTTGGGACTAAAATTGTTATTACACCAGACTATGTTTTAATTTTAACCACAAAATGGTTTGTTTGTTATCAAAGCTATAATTAGACCTGTAAAACTTAACCCGAGACCAAAATCGACCCAAACAAGATGACCTGAATCTGATCCGAAACCCAAAAACAAATCGAAATGAACCAAAATTGACACGAATTTTAGTTGACCCGAAAATAGACGTGAACCGATTTTCAACCGAATTGAATAGACCTAAACCGATTTTGAACTGAACAGAATGGACCAGAATTGAAAGAAACTCGAATAGAAGGCAATCCAAAATAAAGAAAATATATTAAAATAAAGAAATAAATGTGGGATGTGAACTGAAACTGTAACGCCTCGATTTTGGGCCTAGATGTTAACAGAGAATGTTAGACGGTTCGGGAGAATCGAGTTAGTTGATTCAGGATTAGTTTCAGGTTTAAATTGGAATTGATATTTTTGAGAGTGATAAAAATATGGGAAAAGGTTCTAAAATCATCATTAAATTTATTATTGACTTTGGTGAAATCAATTTAGGGAAATGAGTTTTGGAGATTTGACATTTTAGGACTAGTGACCAGAATGTAAAAGTGTAAAACTAATTTTAGTGATTGTTTTGTAAAAGGGTCAAAACTTTGAATCTTTAAGGAGTTATTATACCATTTGGTCTAATCTGAGTTTTCCATTAATTAGGATTATTTTAAATTAATTAAAAGGATTTAACTAAAGGAATTAAAATAATTTAATTAAAAATGTGGTTATTTCCTAAAATCACAATTTGACGTAACTTTCTTTTCTCATGATTTTCTCTCAACTTCTCTTTAGCCAAACACATTCTTATTCACCAGAAACTTTAAGGTAATGATCTTGATTTATTAACTCTTTGATTTCCTAAATGATTCTTCAATTTGTTTTCCAAAAATCTTATTAAATCTCTTTGATTTTCAAGAGGAAAACATCCAACTAAGGGGAAACTCATACATTGGAGGTAAGTTTCGTTCTTCTCCTCTAATGTAAGGTTCTTTATTGAAATTCCCAAGTTCTTGATCCTTTAAATATGTTTTCTAATGAGATTTTATGATTTAATTGGGTAATTGTAGATTCTCGGCGTGGATGGATAATTGTTGGCAATAGGGCTTAAAATGTGTAGAAAATGTAGAAACAGTGCCAAGAAAGTCTATTGCGTGCAAGTATACACAGTCTGCAAGTAATACAACAGTTAAGCTGAGTGTGGATCCCACATAGATTACGTTTGATATTTGATTACTTTGCTAATTACTTGTCTTGTGAAAAAGAAGTTTTTGATGTAGAGTGGTTTTGAAAGAGAATGAAAAGATAATGAAAGTGCGAAAAGTAAATTAAAATGTTTTCAAGGAAGGTGTCTTAGCAAATGACGAGTGTTGGCAAATAGTGCCTGATTTTTATGCTATTCAAGCCATGACAGCCTTTAATAAATCCTGGCTTGGCATTGTTTGCCGAGATAACTCAAAGGTAGCAATGCCTCTGTCGATAGCATTTCCCTAAATTAATCATGGAAAAACCCCTATATGTATATATTAAATTTCTTTCCATAAACCAATTCGATTAAGTGTCAATCTTTACTTCTGAGGGGTAGATTTCACTCCTGAAGTAAGTTCATCTACTTGAACATCTTCTCTCGAAGCATCTCACCTCTGTATCTAGCATATGATCGTCACTACCCTAGTCAATTATGATATTGAGTTGCAATAGGCTAACTTTGCCAGCCGTCTCTTGGCATAGTATTTTAAAAAGGGTGTGCCAGCTGTCGCTTGGCAGCACACTTAAAAATAGTAAACATGCCAGATAGGAAAAACAGTGCCGAGGCAGTGTCGATTTATTAAAAACTAAACAAAAACATAGTGTTCAAATGTAACCACCCCTCACCAACTATGAAATTAGTTCATGGTGAGTGTACCAACCGAAAAACCATTATTGTTTTTAACATCCATCATCATTAAAACTAAGTAAAAATAAAATAACAACAAAGAGGATGGGCTATAAGAGGGTCTCTCGATGTAGCTCTTCACAGCCAAGCTCTTGGTCGAATGTTGAACCTTATCTCCGATCACTCTCCTTCCTCTTTCGCACGCTTCAATTTTGCTTTGATTGGGTATAAATAGGACTCCATGGATATCTTAGGATTAACTTGGATTTGAATTTGAACGTGCATGGATAAGGGAGGTGATCATCTTATCCAACGTTTGAATCCTAAGGCTGATCAGATTAGAGCTGACTTCATCGTGCCATTGCTATTCTGGCATCGCATCTCGATATGGTACTGCCAACCGCGCTTGCACTGCTTTCCGCTATTTTTTCGGAGATTGATCCAATCTTTGTTTTCTCACAGCCTGATCTGGTCCTATTTTTCCGGGGTCAACATCTTCTTGGCCTAACATCAAATGTTCTTCTATGTCAATCGGTGCTTGGAATTAAAGGTCCTTCTGTGCCAACGGCTACTCGGTATCCTCCTTTATTTCATATGCTTCCTAGGCTAATCTCCTCATGCTCTACTAGGTGTTGTGCCATCTACTATGCCAACCTGCAAAAAGGTGCCAGAAACAACCCTTCACACTGGGATAACACTAAATACTTACTCATTATGCAATGTATGATTTTGCGACCTAAATGCAACTAAATGTACTTAAAAGACAAGGAAGAGCATGTGAAATAAGCATAAAAATTAGTACTTTTGGAGCGTCAACACTCCCCCACGCCTACCTCATTGCTTGTCCTCAAGTAATGAAAAATAAAATTAAAATGATTAAAATGATACATCGGGAAAGTTTTGGTTGGCATGTCAACCAATGCTGGCAAGTAAAAGTTGGCATAGGTCTGTCCTCAGTAATCTCAGTGCAGTAATGCCAAACATATAGTAATTCAAGACCAACAATATATTTCTAGTCTAAGGTCATAAAGAGTGCATGATGTGCAGGTAATATGCATAAAATATCCTTTCACTCCTTTAACCAATTTTACTTCATAAACTCAGATTATTTTTTTCCTCCCAAAGGTATACAATTTTGTTGAGTGGATCACAAGATCGAAATTGACCAAGAGGGGGGTGAATTGGAAATTTAAAGGTTTGTGGTGGAAATTTGCAAATTAAAAATTGATGGACAAGAGATTTAGAGTGGTTCAAGTTCCAAATGAACTCTACATCCACTACCTTAGCTTCACTAAGGATTTGCAACAATTCCACTAAATCGTTCTTCCCCTTTTCTAGGACAAGGAGGCAACCCTTTACAATTTCGGTTGATTTTTCTACCCAAAAATCAACCCAATCCTCACACATGTGAACAAGAAAATTTGAAGGCTAATAAGGTATCTCTCAATACAAATGATAGCCCCAATACAAGCACTCAACCCAATTTGACAAAGTATGAATGTAGATTACAAATTGGGATTTCTAGACAAATATGAAATTTGGCACAATTGCTTGGATTTGATGAATAATTGTTTTCTTGAAGATCAATAGTTGTTGCTGTAGCTTTTGGATGTGTCTTTTATACCTCCTCATTGATTTCTAGCCGTTTGGGTGGTTGGGAACATAAATGGAGCCGTTGGAACCTTCTCTTACCACCATAAATGCACTTCTGCAGCTACCGGTATCGGTACACGGGAAGGGGTATCGGTACCTGTCTCAGAAAAGAACGAGCCGTTGTGTGCATTTAATAAGGGGTATCGATACGCGCGTAAGCGTATCGGTACGGGGCATCGAAACGGCAAGGGCCGTATCGATACTATTTTATGAACTTAGCTCACTGTCCACAACCGTATCGGTACGAGGGTTTGGCGTATCGATACGGGTCAATGAACTTTTAAAGTTTGGTTACCAACCAACTGACACCAACGGTCATATTTTTTAAACCGACTTATATATCAAAATTATGAAGCCCGTATCGATACGAGGGTTAACCGTATCGGTACGACATTCAAACTCTTTGAATTTTAACACAGGGCAGTATCGATACGAGGGTTTGGGGTATCGATACTGGTTCCGACAGTAACCAAGTTTGGTAAAATGGTATCGATACGCTTGGTGCTGTATCGATACGTCTGGACGATTTTTAATGGTTTTGTCTTGGAACACTTAGAAAATATTTTGAGTTTGAGTTTTATAAATCAGTTTCAAAGTGTTGGTGTTTTAAAAACTTATTAAGGGACTTAAAAAAATAATTTTAAGTTTTACAAAATGTTCCTTAAGGATTTACTTATATCAAAATCAAACATAGGTTTTACAATCTCCCCCTTTTTGATATAACAAAACTAAAACTTAAAATTTTTTAAAAACCTTTATAATAACTCCCCCTTAATATAAGCTTGGTAACCTTTGAATTAAAATCAAAATATTTTAAAGTGTGAGCTAGTTTCTTCTCCCCCTTTTTGTTAGATCAAAAAATCTTTGAGACAATTAAGTGCATAAAGAAATCAAAGGTATAATAAGCAACATAGATAATATTCATTAAAGCAACATACTTAAAATCCAAACTAAGGCAAAATAGAAATCAAAGCATAGGTTTTAATCCTAAAACAAACTTAATCCTAAAAACATAAAGCATAGGTGCATAAAATAGAAAATCCTAAATGATATGCATGACAAACAAGAGAAAACGTCTAAGAATCGTCTTCTTCGTCTTCATCCTCTTCATCATCATCTCCCAAAGGCTCATTAGTGCGCATACTATTACGCCATTCATCATGGAAAGCGGCAATGGAAATATTCAAGGAATTGTGCCCACTTTCAAGAGATTGAAGGCGATTCTCCATACCCGTCATCCTAGTGTCAAAAGAAGTTTCCATGGAAGTGAGACGAGTATTCATGTCCGTGCGCAATCCGGTCAATTGCTCATTGTGATAGGTCATGAGAGCATCCATATTGGGTTGTTGGACTTGAGGAGCTTGAGGAGCCTGAGCCGCTTCATGCATTGCGGCGACTTCCGGTGGTAACTCGGCAAGACGTATCCATTCACCATTAACATAAGAGAATTTTTCCCGAGCAAGAGATCGCTCATCAATGGGATCGGTGAGAGGAGTTGGAATGTTATAGGAGCAATCAATTTCCTTTTTAACAAAGAAATAGCTCAAAGCTGTACCGTATGTGAAGGAGGTAACATGAGGAGTGTGACGATTTTGAACGAGGTAGACGATCTCCGCGAACATGAGACGAGCTAGATTTGGTCGCTTGGCTTCACGGAAGCACCGAATCCAAAAATCATCCACTTGACGGATGGTGGAATATTTTCCTCCGGAAGGACGAAACCACCACGACACCATCAAATGTAGAATCCGGTCGTGAGCATTAAGGGCGGTGACGGATCCACTAAGAACATGCCCCCTACCATGCTCATCATCGAGGCTTCATCATCCAACTTAAAAACCTCACAAATAGACTCGACATCAAGGATTATTTTCTTTCCCATAAGATAAGAGCTAATTGCAACAACTTCCCCATTACGACTAATACATCTTGCATTAGCATAGAAAATCAAAACCAAGAGACGATAGTAAAAACCGGGAATAGAGAGAAAATTCATGAAATTCCAACGATGAAGCAATGGGAGGTATTCAAACTTGAAACGCTCCGAATTGAGAAAAGGGATGGATATTACCCTTTCGGCATAGATCTTGTAATTCTCATATTGACGAAAGTGAGTGAGACCCGAATTGCCTTCAAAGGATTGCTCATAGATGGTCGAGTAGTTAGGACGAGCAACCGCTCCAAGGTTGGAGGATTCACCGGCTTGATTAGCCCGTGGTCGCTTCCTCGAAGATTCTTTTGGTGCCATGATCTAAAAGAGAAAATAAGCAAGGGAGATTTCTTCAATTTGAGTGAACATCAAGGTAAAAAAAATTTTAAAAGAAAATTTTAAAAGAGAATGTCATGAAAAAGTTTGAAGAAAAACAAAATTTGAAAAAAAAATTAAAACAGAAAAAAATTGAAAAAGAGAAAGAAGGAGATTACCTTGATAGAAACTTGAAGATTTGAAGAAAACTAGCACAAATATGAGAAAGAAAGCACAAAGCCTTGCTTGATTCAAAAACTCTTTTAGGTTTGAGTTGAGATGTGAAAAATATGAAGGAGGAAGTGCCTTTTTATAGGCAAAAACGACTAGGGTTAATTAGGTTTTGAAAAGTTTGAATTTGGGTAAAAGTTGAACTCATTAAAAGCTAATTAAAGCCATCAGCGCAATTGAGTATCGATACGCCCGTTGGGGTATCGATACGGGGATAAAGATGTCTTTTTGCAAATATGCCCGTTGGAACAGTCGTATCGAAACGGATGGGTCCGTATCGAAATGACCTGTATCGATACGGTGTTAATCGTATCGATACGCGTGAAGCGAAGAGAATTCTGGGAAGCGAAATGAAGAACAGATATCGATACGCGTATAATAGTATCGATACGGTATGCCCAGAAATGCATATTTGGTTCAAAGAACAACCAAAGGCTCGGACCTAAACTCTCCTATGAGTATGCAAATGATGTATGAGCAGTTCTAAGCATATTTCAATAGAATCATACTCCCCCTAACTATAGGCATGGAAGAAATTGGGAGTCTAATCATACAAACATGGCATTTCACAAGATCAAGCATATTTAAGCACAAAAGAGGTCCTAAAAGGTCAAGATAGGCTAGCTAGACCTAACTCTCTCCTAAGGGACCAAAAACGCTCTTTATCTAAGGGTTTTGTAAAAATGTCCGCTAATTGACTCAAGGTGTCTACGTACTCTATAACCACATCTTCATTAAGGACATGATCTCTAATGAAATGATGCCTTATTTATATATGTTTGGTTCTAGAGTGTTGGATGGGATTTTTTGTTAAACAAATAGCACTAGTGTTGTCACATTTTAGGGGTATGGTTTCAACTTTAATTCCATAATCTAAGAGCTGTTGCTTCATCCAAAGAACTTGAGCACAACAACTCCCTAAGGATATGTACTCGACTTCGGTGGTAGATAAGGCTACACTATTTTGTTTCTTAGAGAACCAAGATATGAGCATACTACCTAAGAATTGGCAAGTTCCCGAAGTACTTTTCCTATCAATTTTGCAACCCCCATAATCCGCATCCGAGTAAGCATGAAGGTTGAAGGTAGAGTCTCTAGGATACCAAAGACCTAAACAAGGAGTGTCTCTAAGGTATCTAAAGATTCTCTTAACGGCTATAAGGTGAGACTCTCTAGGACTAGCTTGAAACCTAGCACACAAGCAAACACTAAACAAGATATCCGGTCTACTTGCGGTAAGGTAAAGCAAAGATCCAATCATAGAACGATAAAGCTTAGAGTCAACACACTTACCTCCTTCATCTTTGTCAAGCTTTGTAGATGAGCTCATAGGAGTGGCTTGAGGCTTTGCATTCTCCAAGCCAAACTTCTTGAGCATATCCTTAATGTATTTTGCTTGGTTGATGAAGGTGTCATCCTTCTTTTGCTTGATTTGGAGTCCCAAAAAGAATGAGAGCTCCCTCATCATGCTCATCTCAAATTCACCTTGCATTAACTTAGCAAACTCTTGACAATGACATTCATTAGTAGAACCAAAAATAATATCATCAACATAAATTTGAACTACTAAGATGTCATTTTTATACATTTTTATAAAGAGTGTAGTGTCCACCTTACATTTTTCAAATCCTTTTTCAATCAAAAATTTTGAAAGCCTTTCATACCAAGCTCTAGGAGCTTGTTTTAAACCATAAAGAGCTTTGGTAAGTTTGAAAACATGATTTGGAAATTTTGAATCTTCAAAACCCGGTGGTTGTTCCACATACACTTCTTCATTTATAAAACCATTTAAAAATGTGCTTTTAACATCCATTTGAAAAAGCTTGAAATTATGATAACATGCATATGCAAGTAACATCCTAATGGCTTCCATTCTAGCTACGGGTGCATAGGTTTCATCAAAATCTATTCCCTCTTCTTGAGTGTAACCTTGTGCTACAAGTCTAGCTTTATTTCTCACAATGTTACCACTCTCATCTAGTTTGTTCCTAAAGACCCATTTAGTTCCTATTGTAGATTGATTACTAGGCCTATCAACTAATGTCCATACATTACTTCTCTCAAATTGATTTAACTCTTCTTGCATAGCCATAATCCAAAAGTCATCTTTCAATGCTTCTTTTATGTTTTTAGGCTCTATGCATGAGATAAATGCAACATGGTTCATTAATCTAAGAGAAGAACGAGTGGTTACCCCCTTGGATGGATCACCCAAGATTTCACCATCTTTGACATAGTTCAACTCCCTTGGGTAGCTCACTTCCTTTCCCTCAATGGCCAAGTCCTTCAAGGCTTCAAGAGGTGGATCTTGTGAGTCCTCTTCCTTTGTTGGAATCTCATCCTCCTTTGAAGTTTGACCTCCATCAAAGGCATTTATGATCCCTACATCATCATCATCACAAGAATCCTTCCTAGGAAGGAGGTTATCATCGAATACAACATGAATAGATTCTTCTACTACTAAAGTTCTTTTGTTAAATACTCGATAGGCTTTAGAGGTTAAAGAGTAACCTATAAAAATGGCTTCATCACTTTTTGCATCAAATTTACCTAAGTTGTCTTTTCCATTATTTAAAGCAAAACACTTGCACCCAAAAGGGTGGAAATAGCTAATTTTAGGCTTTTTAGATTTTAAAATCTCATAAGGTGTTTTCTTTAAAATTGGCCAAATCATTACTCGATTTACAATATAACAAGCGGTGTTTGTGGCTTCCGCCCAAAAATATTTAGGTAAATTGTTTTCACAAAGCATAGTTCTAGCCATTTCTTGTAAAGTTTTGTTTTCCCTCTCAACTACCCCATTTTGTTGAGGAGTTCGAGGAGCCGAAAAATTATGGCTAATACCATTTTCATTTAAAAAATCTTCAAACCCTAAATTTTGAAACTCAGTTCCATGATCACTTCTAATATGTGAAATTCTAAGTTCAAGATCATTTTAGGTTAGTTTTGAAAATGTGATGAATTTTTCCAAAGCCTCATCTTTAGTACTTAAAAAGAGAACCCAAGTAAATCTAGAAAAATCATCAACAAGCACAAAAGCATAAGACTTACCACCCAAGCTCATAGTCCTAATTGGCCCAAATAAATCTATGTGAATTAATTGTAAGCATCTACTAGTAGAAACATCATTAATGGATTTAAAGGAAGACCTATGTTGTTTACCCTTTGAGCATGCATCACAAATTTTATCATTTGAAAATTTTATCTTGGGTAAACCTCTAACTATATTTAGAGAGACTAGTTTTTCTAAAACACTTATGCTAGCATGTCCTAGCTTCCTATGCCACAATCATGCATCATTTTCATTTTGAGCAACTAAACATGCATGAGATGTATGTATGTCATCTAAATGCACCATGTATATGTTTCCTATGCGATGACCTATGAGCATAGTATTATTAGATTTAATGCTACAATTTTGCATCCATTTTTATCAAATAAAACATTAAATCCTTTATCACATAACTGACTTATGCTCAATAAATTGTGTTTAAGACCATCGACATATAAGACATTTTCAATGAGAATAGTAGAGTGATTACCTATGGAGCCAATACCTTTAATGTGGCCTTTGGAGTTGTCACCAAATGTTACTACTCCTCCACTTTTTGGCTTTAGATCCATGAATCGACTCTTGTCTCCGTTCATGTGCCTCGAGCATCCACTATCAAGGTACCATGAGTTTTGACTTTGTGCCTTGGCCTTTTAGCAATGCTCCCCCTACAAACAAAGATATTAAACTTTGGTTTTTGGTACCCAAATCATTTTGGGTCCATGAGTGTTAGCTCCCAAAACCTTGGTTCCCTTAGGAATCCAAGATGACATAGCAATAATATTATTAGATTTAACAAGTTCCTTAGGAACCCATACACTTCTAATTCTTTTAGTTCTACTATGTCTAGGATAGCTACCTTGTTTGTAGTAGTTAGTCTTTTTCTTAGGTTGGTGTGTTCTAGATGATTCTCCTACTTCATGCTTAGCACTACCAACATTTTTTAAAGACTTCTTGAGCTCATTTAGCTCACCCAACACCTTTTGGTGTTCACAATTACATTGAGACAAAAGATTATTAAGATCAACATTTTCATTTTGAAAAAAATTTAAGTTCATCTTTTAACCCTAAAATCTTTTTCTCAAATTTAGAATTAGCTTGAGTAAGTGAGTCATTTTTCTCATTTAGTTCTTGAATAATCTTTTTATTCCTAATGACCGACTCCTTATACTTCTCAACTAATTCATCATATACCTCTTGTAACTCATCATATGCATCATTTAACTCTTCATATGAAAAATCTAAAGTAGATGAGTTAGAGGTTACCATAGAGGAATCTTCCTCAAGTGCCATGAGACAAAGGTTAGCCACTTCTTGCTCGTCATCCTCCGATGACTCCTCATCACTCCAAGTAGCAAGTTTGGCTTTGAGCTTTTTCCTCTTCTCAAAGCCCTTCTTCTTGAGTTGAGGGCACTCCGAACGTATGTGGCCGGGTTGTTTGCACTCAAAGCAAATGATTGGATCCTTTCCATCTTCCTTGTTCTTGCTTTTGAAGTCCATCTTCCTTTGGATTTTTCTTCCCCGGTTGGACCTCATAAAGCGTGAGAATCGTTTGGCTATCATAGTCAATTCTTCAAGTTCATCCTCCTCACAAGATGAGCTCTCATCATGTTGTGAAGCTTTAGCTTTGAGAGCTATTCCCATCTTCTTCTTCTTCTCAACTTCAAGCTTCTCTACTCTTTTCTCTTCTTTCTTTTTCTTATCTTCCCTTCCTTGCTTCATGATCTCATGAGTAAGGAGAGAACCCACGAGCTCATCAAGCTTCAAAGTCTTCAAATTCTTTGCTTCGATGATAGCGGTTCTCTTCCCATCCCAAGACTCGGGAAGTGAATAGAGTAGCTTCCGGACAAGCTTGTCTTCCGGTATGATCTCTCCAAAGCCCTTTAGACCATTGACAATCGTGGAGAATCGATCAAACATCTTTGACACCGTCTCATCGGGGTCCATCTTGAAATTTTCATAACTAAGATTGAGAATTCCAATCTTAGTTTCTATAACATCATTGGTGCCTTCATAAGTGGTCTCAAGAGTGTCCCACACTTCTTTGGCACTTTCAATTGATGAGACCTTTGAGTAGATGTCCGGACCGAAAGCACAAAATAGCATGTGGAGAGCTTTATCATTGACTTGAATCTTTTTCCTCTCCTGTTCACTCATTTCGGCTTTCTTCTTCAACACCATCTTGCCTTAACCGTCTTGCTTCAATGGAATGTATGGCCCATCCTCAATGACATCCCACACAAGATAGTCACTAGACTTGATGAATAGATGCATTTTATTCTTCCAAAAAGAATAGTTGTCACCATTGAAGAAAGGAGGCTTTGTGGTCGATTGTGACTCGTACATGCCGGAACCGGAGGTTGAAGCCATCTCTTGATATGTTGATGATCACACTCTTCCAAGGATCTCCTCTTGTGGTTGTTAATCCTCAAAAAGTTAAGCTCTGATACCAATTGTTGAGTGGATCGCAAGATCGAAATTGACCAAGAGGGGGGGTGAATTGGAAATTTAAAGGTTTGTGGTGGAAATTTGCAAATTAAAAATTGATGGACAAGAGATTTAGAGTGGTTCAAGTTCCAAATGAACTCTACATCCACTACCTTAGCTTCACTAAGGATTTGCAATAATTCCAATAAATCGTTCTTCCCCTTTTCTAGGACAAGGAGGCAACCCTTTACAATTTCGGTTGATTTTTCTACCCAAAAATCAACCCAAACCTCACACAAGTGAACAAGAAAATTTGAAGGCTAATAAGGTATCTCTCAATACAAATGATAGCCCCAATACAAGCACTCAACCCAATTTGACAAAGTATGAATGAAGATTACAAATTGGGATTTCTAGACAAATATGAAATTTGGCACAATTGCTTGGATTTGATGAATAATTGTTTTCTTGAAGATCAATAGTTGTTGTTGTAGCTTTTGGATGTGTCTTTTATACCTCCTCATTGATTTCTAGCCGTTTGGGTGGTTGGGAACATAAATGGAGCCGTTGGAACCTTCTCTAACCACCATAAATGCACTTCTGCAGCTACCAGTATCGGTACGCGGGAAGGGGTATTGGTACATGTCTCAGAAAAGAAAGAGCCGTTGTGTGCATTTAATAAGGGGTATCGATACGCGCGTAAGTGTATCGGTACGGGGTATCGAAACGGCAAGGGCCGTATCGATACTATTATCTGAACTTAGCTCACTGTCCACAACCGTATCGGTACGAGGGTTTGGCGTATCGATACGGGTCAACGAACTTTTAAAGTTTGGTTACCAACCAACTGACACCAACGGTCATATTTTTTAAACCAACTTATATTTAAAAATTATGAAGCTCTTATCGATACGAGGGTTAACTGTATCGGTACGACATTCAAACTCTTTGAATTTTAACACAGGGCAGTATCGATACGAGGGTTTGGGGTATCGATACTAGTTCCGATAGTTACGCTTGGTGCTGTATCGATACGCCTGGACCATTTTCAATGGTTTTGTCTTGGAACACTTAGAAAATATTTTGAGTTTGAGTTTTATAAATCAGTTTCAAAGTGTTGGTGTTTTAAAAACTTATTAAGGGACTTAAAAAAATAATTTTAAGTTTTACAAAATGTTCCTTAAGGATTTAATTATATCAAAATCAAACATAGGTTTTACAAATTTTTTATTATTGCTGAGATTATATTAGGGTAGCGTCATGTACTATTTGGTGTGAGATATAAGAAAGAGCATACCACAAATACCCACGTTAGTCCAGATTACATCACTTACTAACCTATTACACTCATATATTAAGTCATGTTGGCTTGAGAACTAAGAGGGAGCAAACCACGAAGCCCCAAGTTAATAATTTTTCCTAGGCAGACGAGTGTTCTAACGTTCTTCATTATTTGGCACACATTGGTGCACTATCCTTTTTTACCTTGGCATTCATTTTTTTAGAATCTGAGCATAGTTTCAAATAGTCTAAGTTTGCTAGGGAACTAGATACATATCACGTGTTAAGTGTATATTCAATTCCCTAAACTAGAGATCAATTTCCAGGCAATCTTGATATACTATCATGATGTCATAGACATCTAAAGATTTTAAATTTCCTCATCGGATAGGCACCTAGGTCAAATTAAACTTACCTATCAAATGTTAACATGCATTAAAAATTGGCCAAGATACAATTTTCTTTTTCACTTTTGTTTTTTAATGGTTCAATATGCAACTAAACTATATGAATTGTATTGCATGTCAACAAAAATTTAATCATGGAATGTATGACATAATGCGAGAAAATGCACACCCCCAAACCAAAGATGGGCATTGTTCTCAATGCATGAAACAACACATATATACAACAAAAACAGAAAAATAAAATGCATGAACATGTTAATGCCAATGAAATGCAAAAAGTTAGGAAGAAGAAGAATCACCTTCAAGAGAGACTCCTCTTTGGGAGGCACAGGCTTCAACTGCTAACTTGGCTCGGCTCTTTCTCTGGGATAAGCTTCCACGGTCAGGAGCCATCCTCTTCTTTCTGCTCCCCCCTTGGGCGGTAGTGGAGGCAGGGGTGTCTTTCACCCGCTTAGATGTAGTTGGTGTAGCAGTAGACTCGTCAGGGGCAGTAGGTTTCTTCTCACTTTCATCATCAGATTCTTGTGGCGTAGCAGACTTGGCAGTTTCATCTTTGGCAAGGGAAATAGGTTATGTGGCAGTGGACGATACTGGAATGGACACTGAAGTGCGAACTAGACTGGCACTGGGCTGGCTGGCATTGCACTGTCATCGGAAAAGATCTCCTATAGGAAGACAGGGAAGGTTGGCATGACTCCATGAGAAAGGCTCACCAAGGTCTCTTTGATGGAAACATCTCTGGCACACTCATATTACAAGAGCTTCCTCCTCTACTCCTCAGCCTCCTCTAATTTTCGAAGAATGATCTCCTACTAGTGATATATCTGGGCGAGCAATGTCGTCGTCTCCGCTGGCATTGAGGCTATTGGCTTTGCCTTTGGTTCCTTGGCCTTCGATGTTGGCGTGGTAGCCTTACCCTTACACTTGTTCGCGTCCTTCACAGTAATGCCAGTGAGGTTGCTCCAGCCGGCTGGCGTACTTGTGTAGCCCTTCACCTCGAGGGCAATGTCTTCCTCTATCGTGGGCACATTATATCACAGAAAAATATTACAAATTAGAAGAGGGAAGAACAAACCTCTAGTTGGCTTGAGGGCACAATTGTATATCTCATCGATTATAATCTGACCAACATTAATTTTCCGACCTGTTAGAATAGAATGCAACAAAATCAGTCGGTCATCCAAAATAGTCTCATTGTGGGTCGTCGGCATCAAAGTTGCCTTGAAAATATGGTTCCATCCCTTTGCTTGTGGTTTAAGGGCCACTCTTTTGACCGTTCGGTTTCCTTTGGAGGAATCGATCCACTCTGTGCCTGATTCACACAAATCTTACAAAAGCGTCTTACGTTTGGGTAAAAGTAAAATGAAGGGTTTGAAAAAAAAGAAACAAAAGCTTGAGTTTCTTGGGTGGAACGAGAGAGAGAATTAACCGACTAGGTAAAAAAGATGAAGTGAAAAAGAAAAGGAAAGAAAAATGAAGGGGTTGAAAGATGGAAATGTTGAGTGTTAGGGTAAAAGTAATTATGACTGGTTTAAAGAAGGTAAAGATGAAAGGTGGCGTGTTTTGGGGAGAGGAAAAAGGGATGATGCGATAGTTTATAGAAATGATAAGTGATAAGGATATGATTTAAAGTGATAAGACATGTAGTGATAAGGTAATTAAATTGAATTTAAATCACCTTAATTTTTGGGCGGCTAGGGTCGGATATATTTATTATTTTTTCTCTCATGGTGTAAAGTAAATCAAGCTAGGGTAATTTCTTTTCCCCAAGTTACTCCCGCCGCATGCCAAGCTCAGCTGTTGGCACCACTTTTGCGCGCGACATCATTCAATCCTGCCACTCGTTGAAAATTAATATATCTGTTTGGCACCAAATATGCATTCACTCAAATGAAACCTTTCAACCCAGCAAAATAAAATCTAAAAATAAAGACTAAAATAAAAAGAAAAACGGATGAATAATCCTAAATCCTAAAAGCAAAGAAAAACAACTAACCTAATATTTGCGAAGGTTCAAACCTGTCGATGGTGTTACGGTTTTTCTGCCAAGAGAACAGTCTCCTTGGCATTTCTCTGTTGTTCCTCAAAATAGTGCTTTATGCGATGGCCATTTACCTTAAAAATATCTCCAGTTTTCAAATCCTTGATGTCCACAGCACCATGGGCATAGGGTTGTACTACTTCAAAAGGGCCCGAACATCTTGACTTAAGCTTGCCTGGAAATTATTTAAGCCATGAGTTAAAAAGAAGAACAAGTTGACCTACCTTGAAATATCTTGGCAGAATTTTCTTGCCATGCCAATGTTTGGTTCTTTCCTTATATATCTTGGCATTCTCATAGGCGAGTGCTCGGAATTATTCCAAATTATTGAAGTCTAGCATCCTTTTTTCTCCCGCTGCGGCCCATGTCATGTCAAGTGTTCTGATTTCCCAGTAGGCTTTATGTTCAAGCTCTACTGGCAGATGACATGGTTTACCATATACAAGCTTAAAAGATGAAGTGCCCAATGGAGTTTTGAAGGCAGTTCTATAGGCCCACAAAGCCTCATCTAGTCTCAAAGACCAATCCTTCCTCAAAGGATTCACAGTCTTTTCTAGGATATTCTTGATCTGTTTGTTTGAAATCTCGACTTGCCCATTTGCCTCTACGTGATAGGCCGTGGCTATCCTTTGTTGTATCCTATACATGCACAAAGCTTTAGAGATTATACTGCATTTAAAATGGGTGCCCTCATCATGAATGATCACTCGAGGAGCACCAAAACAGATAAAGATATGCTTGTGCAAAAGCTTGGCAACGACCTTGGCATCATTTGTTGGCAGGGCAATAGCCTCTACCCACTTAGAAACATAATTGAATGCCACAACGATATATATATCCAAAAGATGGGGGAAATGGACCCATAAAGTCTATCCCTCAAACATCGAATAAGCCCACCAGCATGATGTTCTGGAGCGGAAGTTGATGTCTGCCAGAGATATTCCTAGTCTATTGGCATGGATCACATGCCTTGGTGTAGTCATGAGCATCCTTATATAATGTAGGCCATAAAAGCCCGACTACAACACCTTGGCAGCAGTCTTTAGTCCAACAAAGTGTCCACCATATGGTGCAACATGACATGATTTCAAGATAGCACACTGCTCATACTTTGTCACACAACAAAGAATCACTTGATCCGCACATTGCTTAAACAAGAAAGGCTCATCCCAATAGTACTGCCGAACATAACGCAAAAACACTTCCTAGAATTGTAGTCCAAATATGGTGGCATGACGTTGTTCACTAAATAATTAACGATGTCGACATACCATGGTACGATATCCATTGCGAGTAAATAATCGTCTGGGAAGTTATCTCCGATATATTTAACCTTGTCATCCTCACGGTGATGCTCTAGTCGTGATAGGTGGTCAACTATTAAGTTTTCATTGCCCTTCTTTTCCTGGATCTCGAGATTAAATTCATGTAGTAGGAGCGTCCATCAGATCAATCTCGTCTTGGCATCCTTTTTTTCCAAAAAGTATTTCAGTGCTGAGTGATCTGTAAAAACAACAACTTTATTACCTATCAAATAAGATCTAAATTTATCAAATGCAAATACAACTACAAGAAATTATTTCTTAGTTGTGGTGCAATTAATTTGTGCTTCATTAAGTGTTCTGTTGGCATAGTATATGGCGTGAAAAACTCTGCCACGTCGCTGTCCAAGCACTGCTCCAATGGCATAGTCACTGGCATCGCACATGAGCTCGAAGGGCTCATTCTAGTATGGTTCCAGGACTATAGGGGCATTAACCAGCTTCTCTTTAAGGATCTGAAACGCTCTCAAACAAGAATCATCAAATGCAAAAGCGACATCCTTTTCTAATAACAAGCATAAAGGTTTAGAAATTTTACAGAATTCCCTAATGAATCATCGATAAAAACTTGCATGACCTAATAAACTTCTTACACCTTTAACACGTGTGGGAGGTTGTAACTGCTTGATTACTTCGACTTTCGCTGGATCAACCTCTAGTCCATTCTTAGTAAACCTGTGCCCGAGAACAATGCCCGCCTTCACCATGAAGTGGCATTTTTCCCAGTTTAAGACTAGATTTGTCTCAATGTATCTCCTCAAAACTTGCTCCAAGCTCAAAATGCATTCCTCAAATGTGTTACCAAACACTGAGAAAACGTCCATAAACACTTCCATGTCGTGCTCAATCAAATCAGAAAAAATAGACATCATACAACGTTGAAACGTTGCTGACGCATTGCACAACCCGAATGGCATCCTTCTGAAGGCAAACGTTCTATATGGACAGGTGAATGTGGTATTTTCTTGGTCGTCGGAGGCTATTGCAATATGGTTATAACCTGAATAACAGGCTAAGAAACAATAGAAAGCTTTACCTACTAGTTTTTCTAACATCTGATCGATGAAAGAAAAAGGGAAATGGTCATTCCTCGTGAATTTAATCAGCTTCCTATAATCGATGCACACTCTCCATGTAACACACGTGTTTTGGGGTTAGGAGTTAGTCGGGTTAGTGGGTCTGAGTCGGTAAAATTAATTTTAATCAATATGGCCTAGGTTTGGTCTAATTGAAATTTAAAATAAAGAGGAGAGACCACTTTGGTGATTTAACCCAAATGTTTTAAAAAGGAAGAAAACTTTTTGGAGACAAAAAGGAACAAAAAAAGGTATCATCTTTGTCCTCCCCATCTCCCAAACGTGAAACCCCTTTCTAAACCCCTCCCCTTATCCTAAACACTATTCCATTAATTTCTTCTTCAACCCAAAGTCATTTTTCAAAGGTAATTGCATTTTCTCACTCTCCTCTTCATTCTCTATCTTTACATGGTTGTAGATTTTCAAACTATCATCTTTTGAAAAGTTAGGGTTTAATGAAAGTTTGGGTTTTTACTTAGTTTTTCAATTGGGTTTAAATTATCAAGTTGGGTTTTAGTTTATTCACCTTAAAATACATATGATATGTTAAAATGGTTAGGTTTGGGTGAAAACCCGAAATGGGTTCTTGTGACCAATTTTAAAGTGTCTAAAACTTGGTTTTTGGTGGGTTTTAGGATAGAATTGAAGGGCTGATGGTTTAGGTATGATAGGGAGGTGTTTTGGGGCCAATTGAGTGTCATTTGGGTGTATGAAAATAGGATTTTCAGCTAGTTTTTGAAGGAGCACGAAAATGGGCATTTTGGGAGATTAATTTGATTGGAAATTGTTGAAGTTTGGCTTGGGCTTAAGAGTTGAGTTGATGACTGAGTTTTAGCATTGATTGAGAGTAATGGATGTGTTTTTGATTGGCTAGAAGCAAGAGGAGGCGTTGGAGAGGCATCGGGATTGAATTCGGGCTTGTAGGAGGCTTGCTTTGGTTGCTAAGGAAGGGTGGTGAGTGACTTTAAATATGTTTTAAAGATTGATTGTATATGTATGCCTTGCTATGTATATATAAAATGAGTTTGAGACATGAATTGTGGATATGCAATGTGGTAAAGGAAATTGGCAGTAATTAACTTACCGGGTGTAAATGATCGATCATTAGGATTAGTGTGCACACAAATTGAGTCAAAACGTACGTGGCCTTTATGGCGTTGAGTCATCAAGGAGGAGTATGGTGATGTAACATTCCACCGGAAATTTATATACATTTTACGGGATGATGAGTGGAATCCCATCCGTAGGGCATGTGGTGATGAGTGGAATCCCGCCCATGCAAGGTCCGGTGATGAGTGTAATCCCACCGAGGTAATGTGATTGTTGAGATTAAATCCGCACATCCGGGTAAACTAATAGTGGCTAATTGAACTTGTTCTTATAATTGTGATGTATGATATGGATATGTGATATTTGAGCCTAGTATGATGTGAGATGCCATATTATGACTCTTGAAAGACTAGCTAGGTCTACTTGTTGATTTACCTATGTATGTTGTATGTGAGATTAAGGGATTACATGCTTGAACCCTGCATTGTTGATGTTTTCAATTTTAGAGCATCCTCACTAAGCTTATAGCTTACGCTCTCATTTTCAACAATGCAGATCATTAGCGTGGTGTTAGCTCGGAGCAAGGCGTAAGGGGCTTTCCAAGTTTTTGTTGCTCAAGTATGGTTTTTGTATGAGCTATGTATGACTCTTACATGTGTTGTTGTCTATTATTTGACTTGGATTGTAAACTTGTGATGACTTGCCAAATGCTTGTGTGATGGTATGCCTCATGGATGTTTAATTTGCTTCTGAATGGTATGAATACCTACTTGAGTTGAATTGTGCCTTTTGGCCTTTAACGTCTTCAAGCATGCCTTGTATGAAATGTTGCTAATGTGTAAATGCCTTGAATGAATGTTTCAATCTATGCTTTGTGTGTGTTTGAGCATGCTTGACATAGGATATATGCCTCTAGACCTTGTATGCTTGTGTTGAGTGCCTTTAGAGGTTGTTTGGGACCTTTAGATTTGTTGAAAAACGTCTAAGTCTGGTTTTTGAGGGTTGCAGACAACTCGCGTTTCGAAACGAGCTGGGTCGTTTCGGAACGGGTAAGGCTTCAGGGACCCCGTATCGGAACATGTTTCGATACGGTCTGGCCACTGAGAGCCCCTGTTCCGATACGGGTTTCATAACATTTTGGCTACTGGAAATCTAAGAAAATGACGAGATGAAAGCATTTCGAAACGGGTCTAAGGGTTTCGAAACGGTCAAAATCTCGTTGACCACGAGAAGTTGACCGTTGAGGGCGTTTCGGAACGGTTGACCTCCGTTTCGATACGGCCTCCTCATATGGCTTGGGGCAGTTGACCTGGTCAAGGGCGTTTCGATATACCTCACTGGTGTTTCGAAACGACCTGTATAATGGATTAAAATTGGGCTATTTAAATGTTGTTTTGGGTTCGGATGTTTGTCTTCTGCTTTTTATTTTGCTGTTATGATCACATAGGAATTGAATGAACCTTTAGAAAAGATTAAATTAAAAGAAAAAAAATTAGGGTTGCTAACCGAGGGGGAACCTTAACGGGTTTCGCTTCGGTTTTCCCCGTGCGGCCTACTCGGACCGGTCATTCGGCCAGATCGGGACGAGGGGGTTACACTCCATCCTGTCATTGTTCTGGAGGGGATCAACTCATCCTTGCTATTCTGTAAAACAATCATGCCACCCTTCTTTGGCACGCACTGCACTGGGCTAACCTAAGAGATATCAGATATGGGATAGATTATTCCGGCATCAAGCCATTTGATAATCTCTTTTTTTACAACTTCTTTCATGCTCAGGTTCAACCTCATTTGACCTTCAATAGTCTTGCCATGACATTCCTCCAAAATAATCTTGTGCATGCAAATGGTTGGGTTTATACCTTAGATATCGGCCAAGGTTCAGCCCAACGGTTTCTTATAGGTCTTTAATATTGTCAACAATCTTGCCTCCTGATCATTAGTGAGATCAGTGGCAATAATTACTGGCAGAGTTGAGTGCTCACATAAATATGCATACTTCAAGTGTTCTGGTAGTGACTTAAGCTCCAACTCTGGTGGTTCCTCGATTGATGGTTTCAGTTTCTTTATCTCTCTGCAGCCAACTGGAGTGGCTCAAAGTAACTCACATCTTCTGTAACCCCCTCGACTCGGCCTAGACGCCCGATCGAATCGAACATGTCACACAGGGAATATTGAAGTAAACTGGGAAGTTTACCTCAGTAGGAGACCCTAATTTTTTCTTTTTATCTTGTCTAGATGCACATTTTTACCCTAAGTGTTTAGACTCTCAGCGGAAGAAATATAAACTCAAACATACATTGATTTGGCATTCAATTGACTACAACATGCGACAGGAACCAAAATGTAATTTTAGCAAATTACATGGGCTTCTTCAAATTTTAAGTTACCATCCTTTAATTAGTCACATTACATGCCACTGTGCCAAATCTCAGCTCAAAGCGATCATCCAAACACATTTAATTACACCCACAACATTCAGGGACTAAAACGTAATGAACCAGAACTTGAGAAAGATTCATGACAACCAAATTAACTGCCATCATATCGATACACTAGGTACCGTATCTATACGGTTTCTAAGCTCAAAATTCCAGTAGCTCAAAATCGTACCGAAATGCCCTCGCATACCGATTCTCCTAGTCGATTACACTAAGATCATATCAATTGGTTCTCACCTTACCGATACGCTATGCCTAAATTGGCTTTACCGTACCGATACGACCAGTCGTGTACAAATACGCCTGGGCCTGAAATGCCTACTATTGCTGGTTTTTCACTATTTAATGAACCCATAACCACACAAGCATGCTTCCAACATATATACATCATATCCAAGTGTCAAACCTCAATCATCCATGGCATATTCGACATCATATCATGGTAATTTGCATCAACGGTAAACTATAAGCATGCAACCTAGTAAACAAGCCAAGCAAGATACCAAAATGCATAGCAAAGCATAAACGAAATACCAGAGGCCATTTACAAGTATAAAACAACATTATAAACTCGCCCAAATTGGAAGTTTATACAAATCTCCCAAAAACACAACAGATCCCCCATTGCCCTTATTACTTATAGTCTAAACCGATACATACTTTCAAGAATGAAGTCTCTTTTGATCCGTTGCTCCACGATGCCTTTCGGAGCCTCAATTCTCTGTATTGATGGACAAAATAGAGCGTAAGCACACAAGGCTTAGTGAGGAGTGCTAAAAAATAGAACACGATCAATGCATTAAAACCATTTTCCATGTCCACGTTGAAGTCTTCATTTGAAAACCACCATACCATTAAAACCATGCACTTTTCTTAATCAAAACCAACATAAAAAACCTTATGCAACATGTATCATTAATCAACAACATGTCCCATTGCTAACATTCAATTTAAGCCTTCCCATGCATAACTACCATATGCAAAGCTTAAAGAGTAAAACATGCAAAAACAACATTTTCAATATAAACCATTTCGTAATACATCATCAATTATATTGGCTTACAAGTGATCATTAACAAGTTTTTTTCACATACACAACATCGGATATACGGATTCACAAGTGTTGTCCCAACACTTTATACATTTTCACCGGAATCTGAAGGTCCACACACGGGAGCTATCCTCCATCGTTGTGACACCCGTGGTGGAGTATTCAGTACACCGTATAAACCCCTCAACACCACTCATCGGTAGATGTATAACCCCACTAACAAGAGACCGGACACCACACACATTCCTCAATCGTTAGGGTACTTCACCGTTTGCTTCCGAAATGTTCTCCCTGTTTTAACCACATAAGAACAGACGATTAATGCATCTCAATGCACTTTAAACTTCGGTAAGAAAACATACCACGTTTCCTTGCCCAAAACGCCCATCCGATTACTTTACAAACTCAACCCAACCAAAACCTAACATTTCCAACCATTTATTATCATAGATTAACATCCAAAATCATCCTATTATCATATCAACCTTATACCTCTAGCATTCACAAAATCATATTAACACCACAAAACCCCAATTCTAACAACCTAATCAACTAGAGATCTAAATAGTTTCGGGATTACCATGCTTAAACCTCAATCTCCATATTAACAAACCTCCAAAATATGATCAAAATCAATCATAACCCAATAAAAACAGATCCATTACGAAAATTACACCAAATCATCATTTAAATCTTGATTTAGCCATTTTCTTCAAATCAATCATGAAACCTTGTTAAGAAACATAAAAAGAGACAAATACTTGGGAATTTCATTAAAGAACTTTGGTTATAGGAGAAACACGAAATTTACCTCTAATCCCTTGCTATTCCTCCAAATGACAAGATTTGATTGAAAATATTCAAGAAACCATTGAAACTAATTGAGGAAACTCCATAAAAATCATTTGGAAGTAAAAGTAAAGTGGAAGGGAAAAGATCTCTAGAAGTTTTGAAAGAAAATTGGTAGTTGGCTGATGAGAAAATAAAGAGAAATGAAAGTTACGTCAAAATAAGTTTGTAAAGCTTAATTCCCTTTTTAATCTGCACACGCACTTCCTTCGATCCTGGATTCATAACATAAGATAAGAAAGCCTCGCAAACCAATTCCATCAAACGACTCGCTTCCAAGGCCGAAACAACATTGGGCAACAATTTAACATTCTCACCCATGATTACCAATTCGTAATCATCAACAAGATTCAAGGTAACGTGCTTGATATCAAAATCAACCACAGCCCTATGTTTGGTCAACCAATCCAATCCAAGGATTACATCAAAACCATAGAAAGGCAATTCCATTAAATAAACTGCAAACACATGACCTTGAATAGATAAAGAACATCTCCTAAACAACCTTTCTTGTAACAATCGTTTCACAAAAAGGACTAGTTACTTGCATTCCCACATCTAACACCTCAACAGGGATATCAAGCAAATGTCCATGCTCACTCAAGATATATGAATGCGTAGAACCAGAATCAATCAAAGATAACAATGAAAAAATATTACAAAGTGAATGTACATGCAATCACATCGGTACCATTACGTCTCTCGCGATGTGCGTACACCCTCGCAGGACCACCACCCTCAGGTTGAACTGCCACTACAAGTGCTACAACCCTCTGATCATCCTCCTTACGCTGAAAATTACCACAATCGCGCCCACGGCCTCGCTGTGGTGCAACAACAGGTGCTCTAACCTGACCACCTCCAACCAACAACGAAAACTCATGTCTCAAATGATCAGCCGATCCGCAACTCCAACAAGAGTTAGCTGCCACAGCCGCAGGAGCCTGCCCCTCTCGAGGCAAATAAAGATAGTCCCTCTTTAAATGCTCACACGATCCGCAAACCCAACAAGCATTTTGCTCGGACCTAACCCTATTACCCTGAATTAGCGCACCACGCCCAACAACACACCGCCTCTGCTCAAGACGATACATACGATCGTGATGCCTCTTAAATTGTCCACCACCAGAGCCGGAATCCGCAGCTCTCTTACCCGAGCTAGAACCACACACGCGAAAACAAAAACCCAAACTCTATTCAATATCCTTAGCTCGTGTCACCAACACATCAAATTCTGTATAATCAGAGGCCAACATGAAAGTCTTCACTTACTGTACTAGAGCATAACAGAAACGGTCGTAACGATGCCTATCACTCAACACCAACTCATAGGCATACTGACTCAAACGAACAAACTGAACCTCATACTCGGCCACAGTCATGCTACCCTGAACCAAAGATATGAACTGGCGTTTCTTATCATCCAAGTATCTAACTCCTAGATACTTCTTCTTAAAGGCAGCTTGAAAGAACTCCCAATTCACATCATTAGACTCCAAAGCTGCAGTTACAGTTGTCCACCAACTGTAAGCATCGCCTTGCAACAGTGAAACAACACATCCCAGCTTGCCCGCTTGCGTAGCAGTTGGAAAATCCAAATCGTACTGACCATCCTAGCCTCGGTCGACAAACCATGATACTCAACACCGCCCAAACTACGCAAGCGTTCTAACGACATCACCACTTTCCCAACAGCTGGTGCTTACACTTGTATTCCAGCAACATCAGCCTGGAATGCTCACTTCATTGCCTGAACTAAAGGCGTCAAATCGCCCAACACTAGCCCAGCTTGCTCATATTGTACTTGCTCCTCACCCTCAGGTGGAGGAGGTAGCTTCCCTCCATGAGGTACCTCACTCTCTTGATGTCTCTGCCCTACGACAACAACAATCATACTTGATCGCAACTCTCTTCTCGGTCCCATTGTGCTATTCTAACTAAGGCATGATAATAAAACAAAACAAAATTATCATGTCAGCTTCAAGCAAGGATCCAAGACTTCCAATTCAATTTAAAACATTTCAACTATAGTAATAAAGCAACGGGTATCTCAATTTCTACTAAGCATGGTATAAGGAAATCAACATACAGATCACAAACACCGTGCACAACAACCAACAAGATACAACTCACATCAACTTGTATATAGCCGTCACCAGGCATAACAATCTACAATTTATAATGCTCAATTATTTCACACTAACTTACCAACCACTTATCGACATCCCAAACTTTCAAAACCTATCTCTAATACCACCAAATGTAACCCATCGACCTGACCTAGATGCTGAACCAAACCAAATGGGTCACATGGGTAATATTGAATTAAATCGAGAAGTTTACCTCAATAGACGATCCTATTTTTTTCTTTTTATGTTGTCCAGATGCACATTGTTACCCTAAGTGTTTAGACTCTTAGTGGAAGAACCATCAACTCAAAGAAACATTGATTTCGCTTTCAATTGACTACAACATGTGATAAGGACCAATATGTAATTTTAGAAAATTACAAAGGCTTCTTCAAATTTTAAGTTACCATCCTTTAATTAGTCACATTACATGCCATTGTGTCAAATCTCAGCTCAAACCGATCATCCAAACAAATTTAATTGCACCTACAACATTTAGGGACTAAAACATAATGAACCAGAACTTCGGAAAGATTCGTGACAACCAAATTAACTGCCATCGTATCGATACACTAGGTACCGTATCGATATGCTTGCTAAGCACAAAATTCCAGTAGCTCAAAACCGTACCGATACACCCTCGCATACCGATTTTCCCAGTCGATTAAACTTAGACCATATCGATATGGTTCTCACCGTACGATACACTATGCCTAAAATAGCTTTACCATACCAATACGGGTAGTCGTGTACCAATACTCTTGGGCCTGAAACACCTAGTTTTTTTGGTTTTTCACTCTTTAATACATCTATAACCTCACAAGCACGCTTCCAACATATATACATCATATTCAAGTGTCAAACCTCAATCATCCATGGCATATTTAACATCATATAATGGCAATTTGCATCAAAGGTAAACTATAGGCATGCAACCTAGTAAACAAGCCAAGAAATATACCAAAATGTATAACAAAGCATAAACCAAATACCAAAGGCCATTTACAAGTATAAAACAATAGTATAAACTCGCTCAAATAAGGAGTTTACATAAATCTCCCAAAAACAAAACATATCCCTCATTTCCCTTATTACTTATAGTCTAAACCGAAACATACTTTCAATAATGAAGTTTCTTTTGATACCTTGCTCTATGCTGCCTTTTCGAGCCTCAATTGTCTGCATTGATGGACAAAATAGATCGTAAGCACACAAGGCTTAGTGAGGAGTGCTCAAAAACAAAACACCATCAATGCATTAAAACCATTTTCAAAGTCCACATTGAAATCTCATTTCAATTGTTTCAAATCTTCATTTGAAAACCACCATACCCCTAAAACCATGCACTTTCCTTAATCAAAACCAGCATAACAAACCTTATGCAACATGTATCATTAATCAAAACAAGTCTCATTGCTAATATTCAATTTAAGCCTTCTCATGCATAACTACCATATGCAATGCTTAAAGAGTAAAACATGCATAAACCAGATTTTCAACATAAACCATTTTGTAATACATCATCAATTATTGTAGGGCGCGTAGGTGTTCCCTTTTTGTAAGAGCGCAAGTGCACACTCCTGTCAAGTTATAGTATATAAGATGTTGAATCCCACGAGGATTGGACAGCTTGTCTCATTTCGTAGTTCCTGCACAATGGTAAGGTAAAAACACAAGTGAATGATTGGTTGAGATAAAAAAGAAAATAAAAACACATGTAAAAAGAGAAGAGGTGAATCATGTTGATAGAGCAGACATGGTTATGTTGCCAGTTAGTGTGAAAACTGCGTTGTAATAGGTATGAGTTATCATTTTCTGCCTCGGTAGGTACGACGGGCGGCAAACTACGTCCATGTCTCACGCCCGCAGCAAGTCACTGCCACTGCAGGGGTGTGTACTGTCTCGGTAGGTGGAATGGAAAGACGTCCAGACGACAAGTCTGGCAGATACTCCTAGTTCGGAAGGATAGTCAACAATGATCCCTCCTATTTTGAGGTTAGGATGCTCGAGATTGATAACTTTAGGACTAGTGTGGAACCAAATCAATCAACTCAGTTAGTGATCCCTTTTAGCCGCTGAAACTTGTGGACTAGTGTGGAACCAAGTTAGTCACGCCTCCCGTTGTGACCGTACTTAACCCTTTCGTGAGCCTTGCACTTTCGTGCCCGACAAATAGATTTTCTCAAACGACTGGTGTAGAAAGATTGAAAGAATGAAGAACAATGGATTAAGTAAAATTGGAATATTTTTTAAAGAAATAACTCTAAAACCTAAAACAACCGTTTCACTCTAGTTACAACATAACCCTAACCCAAAGAGAATTTAGAACATGGGAGAAGTGAAGAACAAAAGAAGAGTCTATGGAAAACCTAGGATGATTTAAACTAGAAGTACAATGGGTATTTATACACTCAAAACTAGGTTAAGTCATCCTCAGATTAGAAGTCCTCTAAAGTAATTTTCCCTTCTTAATGTAACTTTAAATGCTGACTTCTTTGCTTGGAATATATACTTTCCCTTGTTTGCCTTAGCCTGCAAGTAAGCTTGGGTATTTCGCTTCGGCAGCCCTAACTACTGCTACAGACGTCAAAAAATCACATGACCACCAGCGATAGAATCATGAGTATTTGCTCTACAGATTGCGCTTCGGTTCTCCTAGCTTCCATAGTCAGCTGCCGCGGGCAGCAAGGTCGGCGACAACTTACTTCAGTTGGAACTACTTCAGTACATCTCCTGGGTTTTCTTCTCAGCGTTGTGTCCTCCGTTCCTTGGCTCCCTCGTTCAACTGTTAGTACCTACAAGCAAGAATACACTAAAACAATACCTCTTGTTCACCAAATGAATGATAAGTTATAAAAGCAAGGTAGAACAATGAAATATTGTAAAATGCTATGAATGAACCTACTTATGTCTAAAATGAGCTTAAAAATAGTAATAATAAGAGTTGGATAGTGCATGAAATATAAGACTTTTGGACACTTTATAATTATATTGGCTTACAAGTGATCATTAACAAGTTCTTTTCACATACACAACATCAGATACACAGATTCACAAGTGTTATCCCAACACATCATACATTCTCACTGGCATCTCAAGGTTCACACACGGGAGCTACCCTCTACCGCTGTGACACCCGTGGTGGAGTATTCGGTACACCGTACAAACCCCTCAACACCACTCATCGGTAGATGTATAACCCTACTAACGAGAGACGGGACACCACACACATTCCTCAATTTTTAGGGTACTTGGATAGAGTATTCGGTACACCGTATAAACCCCTCAACATCTAAAGCGACTTGTTTATAGTGCACTCAATTCTATAGCCGGCTAACTATATCCGATAGCATTTATAAACCATTCTCATAACGTCAATTGCCAATATAATTCACATTTAACCATGTACCTCACTGTTTTCAATGCATCATCATTATATAATTTTCCAAAGCATTAAACATTTCTTTAAATTACAAGTATAAAAGTTATTCTTACAAGGATCACTTACCATGTGCCTCCTTCATCAACACATCATTAAAGACAGCAAGCCACATGCTTTAAACATGCTTTAACAGTAGGTAACATGAATTCAAAACCAAGTGCATAAAAACCATTTCATAATAGCACAATGGAGAGAGAAATTCCTTATACATAATTCCGAACCTAGACAAGCATTTCAAGCTTACATCTAAGTTCTCAAAACCACATTTAAAATATTTTAAAGGTGAAATCCACGTTCTCAGTCACCGACACGCGAAACCTTGACTAGCTGACGCGAAACTAGGCGTCCGAAAATCCCAAAACTTCATCAGTTGATTTTGAATCGCTCTCCCCTGATTTAACCACAAAGAACAGAGGATTAATCCATCTCAAAACTCTAGCAAGCAAACCTACCATGTTTCCCAAAACCACCAAAATGCCCTTTCAAAATAACATAAAACATCATCGATTACTCTACAAACTCAACCCAACCCAAACCTAACAATTCCAACTATTTATTATCATTGATTAACATCCAAAATCATCATATTATCAACCTTATACCTCAAGCATTCACAAAATCATATGTACACCACAAAAACCCAATTATAACAACCTAATCAACTAGAGATCCAAATAGTTTCGGGATTACCACGCTTAAACCTCAATCTCCACATTAATAAACCTCCAAAACATGATTAAAATCAATCATAACCCAGTCAAAATAGATCCATTACAAAAATTACATAAAATCATCATTTAAAGCTTGATTTAGATATTTTCTTCAAAACAATCATGAAACATTGTTAAGATACATAACTAAAGAGCCAAATACTTGGGAATTTCATTAAATAACCTTGAGAGGAGAAGCAAGAAAATTACCTCTAATCCCTTGCTAATCTCCAAATTGACACGATTTGATTGAAAATCTTCAAGAAACTATTGAAACTAATTGAGGAAACTCCATGAAAATTATTTGAAATCAAATTAAAGTGGAAGGGAAAGATCTCTGGAAGTTTTGGAAGAAAATATGTAGTTGGTTGATGAGAAAATAGAGAAATAGAACTTATGTCAAAATAAGTTTGTAAAGCTTAATTCCCTTTATAATCAAAACCTTTTTAATCTTTCTAATTAAAACACAATTAAAACATGTCAAATTAAGGGAATAGCTGATTACAATTACTTTAGCTCCCTAAATATTCTAAGTTTTGGCTCTTTGCAAATTAGCCATAAAAAACAATTTTCAATTTTTACAATTTAGTCACTAAATAAAAATGTCCACCTTCCAATTATAATTTTACAAAATTGACTTCATCACTCTCTTATATATAAATATATATAAGATTTTAGAAAAATTTCTCATATTTTTATCACTTCCCGAACTAGGTTTTCCCTGAACCAATCCCGAACTAACCTGAATCTTTAGTCTAGGTCCAACGAACCCTAAAACCAACCTACAAACTCCTAGGCCCAAAAAATAGGGTGTTACATCTTCAGCCTCCAAAGCTGGTTCCTCAGGTTCCTCAAACAGTTCATCTATGTCATCAAGTATGTTGGATCAAATTCTGCATCCTGGTACAATTATGCCATGTCCAAAGTATAAATGGCCTACATCATCTTCTCGGCTTGACATTCATCTGATCTGCACATTTCAAATCTTGAAACACGTTAAAAGTAACATGTTGGTCATTCATTCGCATGGATAGTTCCCCTTTATGATCATCAATAAGCGCCCTACCCATTGCATTGAATGGCCTACCCAAAATAATTGGCACATTAGTGTCAGCTTCATAATCCAAAATGATAAAATCAGATAGAAATATAAATGTGTCTACCTTTACCAACACATGCTCAATCTTACCCTTGGGATGTGCATAGGATCGGTCTGCGAACTGAAGTGTTACTGTGGTAGGTCTTGCTTCTATGTCAAGCTTCTTGAAAACAGATAGTGGCATCAAATTGATTCTGGCTCTTAAATCACACAATGCCTTACCCATGAATTTATTGCCAATTGTACAAGGGATAGTAAAACTCTCTAGATCTTTAAGCTTTGGTGGCAATCGATTCAAGATCATGGCACTGCATTCTTGTGTGAGGGCGACAGTCTCGAACTCCCCCAACTTCCTCTTTTTGTACAAGTTATGATTCATGAATTTTACATAGTTGGGCATTTGCTCAAGGGCCTCTACCAATGGGATTTTAATTTGCAATTTCTTAAGCACTTCTAAGAAGCGCTTAAATTGCTGGTCCTGCTTGTACTTTTGAAGTCTGGCCAGAAATAGTGGCGGTGGATACACATATGATGGCACTGTCGGCTTTGTCGAGGTAGTGTTTGCATCCACTTTGGCATCAGTATGCTTTTTGGCCTCATTTTGCTTGTCATCATTGTTAACATTATCGTTGGAACCGAAACTGACATCCTATTGAGCACCGGAACTAGCATGAGTGTTGGCATCATTGTGGGCATCACCACTGGCATCATCTACTTTGGCCTTTTTCCTTCTCCGATTCCCTGGTCTCATCCGCTGGCACTGGTTTTCCAACTTGGAAAGTCGACCGACTGCTTGGTAGTCGTTTGTGCCTCACAATGTTTACCACTTTGAATGGTTATGACCTTGCATTTTTCATTAAATTTGTGTCGAGCATCTTCAGTGTCACTTGGCAAAGCTCATTGTGGATGATTGTTGAGTGCAATCGCAATTTGTCCCATCTGAATCTCCAAATTTCGTATTGAGGTTGCTAGACTGTGAACTGTGAAATCATTCTACTCTATGTACTTTGTAAGATTGCCTCTTTGATTGAGTCTTTGCCCTTGCTGGAAATTGTTTTGAACTCTCTACGACATGGTATTTTGACAGAATGCTGGGATGGCATTCTGGTTTTTCCTATGGACATTACGTCGTTGTGCATTGTACTGATTCCCCTTTGATTTCCCCAAGCTAAGTTAGGGTGCTGCATCCAACCTGCATTCATCCACACGATGGTTCTCTCTACAGATAGTGCAAAATGGCTCAAATGCTTTAACTCCTTGGAACTCGTTGCTTTTTTTGTAAAGTTCTCACCATGCTGGTGAGGTTGAAAATCTCGGCATGGATGGACGTTAGCTCATCCAACTGTAGTTTACCACTGGCTTTGGTTCCAGTCTCAAGTCTAGCAACATGATATTCAAAATCATTGATGGCTATCCTTTCAAGAATGCTAACAACTTCTGTATAATTTTTGTCAAGCAATGATCCGACTGTTGAAACATCAATAACAATCCTTGTTTGTACGTTCAATCCATTGTAGAAGATTTGTATCTGGGTCCAATTTGGGAACTCGTGCATAGGACACCTTCTCAACAAGTCCTTAAATCTTTCCCAAACATCATACCAGGTCTCGTCCTCAGCCTATCGGAAGGTAATGATCTCACCACGTAGCTTGGTAGTGAGCGATGGAGACTGAAATCACGTTAGAAACTTTTGGCATAGATCTGCCCATGAAGTGACTAAGCCAGTAGGCAAGTAATTGAGCCACGTCTTTGCTCTATCACTCAAAGAAATATTAAATAGTTTCAGCTTCACGGTATCCTCAGATACTCCTAGTTGCTAAAATAATTGGCATATCTCCATGAATTTCTTTAAATGTTGCTTTGGATCTCCAGTCAGTTCTCTATATAACTGCCCTACATTCAAAAGAGTTGAGATCATTTCAAGTTTTAGTACAAAAATTGATGCGTTTACCTCATTGCCAATAACTCTCGACATTAAGCATGTGATGTCATGTGCTGATTGCTCTCGAATGGGTCTCTCTTCTTCGTCATGAGGAGCGGCATGGTTATTATTTTATCGTGGGTTATGATTGTTGTTAACACCATTTACTCATACATTTCCTAGATTTTTGTGATTCATATATCTACTTCTCTTTTTAATCTACGCAAGGTGCGTCTAATCTCAGGGTCTAATTGACAAGCTTCCTTCTCGATACGGTTCATGGTCATACAATGGTAAAAACAAAAATAAAATAAAAACAAAAACAAAACAAGTAAAAAACTAAAAACAATCAAATCCAATGTAATCCCAGGGAACGACGCTAAAACTTGTAGACTCTCGGCGTGGATGAATACTTGCTGGCAATAGAATTTAAAATATGTAGAAAATGTAGAAACAATGCCAAGAAAGTCTATTGCATGCAATTATACACAGTCTGCAAGTAATACAACGGTTAAGCTGAGTATCGATCCCACAAAGATTGCGTTTGGTATTTGATCTCTTTGCTAATTACATGTCTTGTGAAAAAGATGTTTTTGATGTAGAGTGGTTTTGAAAGAAAATGAAAGTACGAAAAGTAAATTAAAACGATTGCAAGGAAGGTGTCTTAGAAAATGATGAGCGTTGGCAATGAGTGTCTGGTTTTCACGCTATTCGTGCCATGCCAGCCTTTAATAAATCCTATCTTGGCATTATTTGTCGAACAGATTCAAAGGTAGGAATGCCTCTGTCGATAGAATTTCCCTAAATTAATCACAGAAAAACTTCTATATGTCTATAGTGAATGTTTTTTCATAAATCAATTCGATTAAGTGTCAATCTTTACTCTTGAGGGGTAGATTTCACTCCCGAAATAAGTTTATCTACTTGAACATTTTCTCTCGAGATATCTCACCTCATTATCTACCATCTGATCGTCGCCACCCAAGCCAGTTATGATATTGAGTTGCAATAGGCTAACTTTTCCAGCCGTCGCTTGGCATGGTATTTTAAAAAGGAAGTGCCAACTGTCGCTTAGCAGCACACTTAAAAATAGTAAACATGCTAGATAGGAAAAATAGTGCTGAGGCAGTGTCGATTTATTTAAAACTAAACAGAAACATAGCGATCAAACGCAACCACTCCTCACCAACTATGAAATTAGTTCATGGTGAGGGTATCAACCAAAAAACCATTATCATTTTTAACATCCACCACCATTAAAACTAAGTAAAAATAAAATAACAACAAAGAGGATGGGCTAGAAGATGGTCTCTCAATGCAACTCTTCACAGCCAGGCTCTTGGTCGAATGTTCTTCTTTTCATCAAATGTTCTTCTTTTCCAACCGGTGCTTGGAATTAACGGTCCTTCTGTTCCAATTGCTACTCGACATCCTCCTGGATTACGTCTCTTTCCTGGGCTAATCTGCTCCTGCTCTACCAGGTGCTATGCCAACCTGCAAAAAGGTGCCAGAAACAACCCTTCACACTGGCATAACACTGAATCCTTACTCTTTATGCAATGCATGATTTTGCGACCTAAATGCAACTAAATGTACTTAAAAGAGAAGGAATAACATGTGAAATAAGCATAAAATTAGTACCTTTTGAGCGTCAATAGTAATATGATTAAATCTAAATTTAATTGATGGATTTACATGATTTTCGAACTGATTCTATTTTGCTGGGTTATTGATTGATTCTAGTCAAGATTTTGATGTTTAATGATGTTGAGATAATGGTTTTAACATTGGAATCCCAAAACTATAAGAATCTATAATTGTTTCGGTTGCTAGTTATGTGTTTTTGAGCAGTTATGGTAGTGTAATGGTTGCTGGAGGTATAAGGACGTTCTGAGATGGTTTTAGAAGTCTTTTGATATTAATTGATGGTTGACAGTTTTATATTTTGGCTGGGTTAAGTTTGGAGGTCAATAGCTGTTGTTTTCAGTTGTTTCGGATGGGCGTTTGGTAGCTTTTAGCAAGACAAAGTTGAGGAATTGCTTGATGGGATTTTGAATGCATTATTATGCATTAATCCTCTGTTGTAATGTGGTTGAAAATAAGGGAGGTGGATCCGTTGGCTACCGGTGAAGCGTTGGAGGCTTCGGACGCCCGATTCACGTCGGTGAGTTGAAGTTTCGTGTGTCGATGAGTGAGAACGAAACCTAAAATTTTAAAAAGGTTTGAATATGGTTTTGGGAACTTAGATTGAGCTTGAAACGCTAGTCTATGTTCGGAAGTAAGTATAAGTGGATTTTCTCTCTCAGTCGTGCTTTTATGAAATGGTTTATGCACTTGCTTTTGATTTCGTGATACCTACTGTTTATGCATGATTTAAAGTATGAAATATAATGTTTTTAATCATGAAATGATGATGGATGCACGTGTTAAGTGATCCATGTAAGTATGTGTTTTATACTTGTGATTAAAGCATGGTTTGTTGCTTTGGAAAAGTGTTTTGTGTTGATGCATATGAAAACAATGGGTTAATGTTTAATAATGAATTATATTGGTAAGTTATGTGGTTTAAAATGTTATTGGATATAGTTAGCCGGCCATAGGATTGAGTGCACTATAAATAAGTCACCTTGGATGTCGAGGGGTTGGTGTCCCGTAAGCTCCCGTTAATGGTTTAAGCATCTAACCGATGGTTGGGGTTGGTGTTCCCGTGGGTTGTGATTATACCTGACAGTTATTGCACCGCAATTGTGATTGTATTGCTATTTTGTTTGAGATGGCTTGAAGTGTTATGAGAACATTTGTCGAATCTGTATTGTGTATCCGATGAACTATTTTGGAAATGGAACTTTGTTAATGATCACTTGTAAGTCAATATAATTGTTGATGTATCATGTTGATGATGTTGTTGTATAATGTTGATTTATACATGTTTACTCTTCATGCCTTGCATATGGGTGTTATGCATGGGAAAGCTTAAATTGAGGTTTAGCAATGGGATTTGTTGTTTATTCATGATATATGATGCATGTGGATTAGTATGCTGGTTTGGAAAGGTTTAAGTGCATGTTTTCAAGGTATGATGTTTCAAGTGGTATTGAAATGATGAATTCAATTGTTTTGAGAAATTGATTTTAAAATGCATTGATTGTGTTTAGTTTTGAGCACTCCTCACTAAGCCTGGTGTGCTTACTGTCACAGACTTATTCTCCCAAACTCGATCCGTGCGGTGTTAGCAACTCTCGATCTTTCTAACCAGCCTCACTTCACGCGAACGCTATGGCTAAGCAAGTGAAATACAAGAGAAGGCAAAGTGACTTTACAAAGAAAGGAAACTTATGGATTTTGGGGGATGATTAACAAATGAGTGGGGTGGCCGTATTTATAGGCTCTCACCTCCTCAATGGACGGCTAGGATCGCTTTGATCTGACGGCTAGTATTTTGCCTCATGAAATATCTTACAAGAGCCTACAACATTCTAGATAAGTCCATACTTATCTAGATATATCTCTAATACTCTAAAGTATTCTAGAATATTCTACAACAATCTAGTTATGTCCTTAACTATCCAAAAGCTTCTAGAAAGTTCCAGAGACTTCCAGAGTACTACCAAACTTTCCAGGGTCTTCTTCACCATTCTAGATCCTTCTAGAATGTTCTAGATGCTTCCATGATGTTCTAGGTCCTTCTAGAATGTTCTAGAACCTTCGAGAACTTTCCAGAGTCTTCTAGAATCTTCTAAGGCTTTTCAGATGAGTCTAGACCTTTAGAGAACCTCCTGGATCCTTGTGGGAACGTTCAAGATGATTGTGGGCCTCTCTATGCCGTTCTAGAACCTTCCTTGGTTCATGCTTGGCCTTAAAATGCCCAAGGCACTTCACTTTTCCTTGGTTGGCCCGAGTGCACCTATGTGGGGCTCCTCGGTCGACCTTGGTGCACCTAGGGGGCACTCCTCAATTGGTTGTGGCGCGCACTGATGGGGCATGACACTCTCCCCCACCTGATCTCGTGACGCACTCGTCACGTCTTGGTTGGGCGGCTAGGACGTTGTCACCATGCTTCCGCTGTCTCCCAGTTCGCCTTCTTTTCACCCACAGCTTGACAACTTGATCCTTGGCTATCTCACTGGGTTGCCTCCTTGGCTTGGTAGAGCTTGGCATTGTTGCCTTGAGTTGGGCCGCCTTGCTCGTGTCCATCCAACCCCTTGGATGGCTTTGCTTGATCAACATCTTAATCAAGCCTTCTTGTCCCATCAACTCCCTTGATGATGGAAACAAGTAGTCTTCTCTTGGGACACGACCTCATCGCATGAGGTCCATCACATAGGTAGCACTTCACCCTTGTTCTTACCTTCCCTTGTGGCACAGACTTAGCCTTCCCATTGCCACGATTCCCTTTCGTTGGCTTACCCTTGTTGACACAACCTTGCTTTCCCCGTGTAAGCTTGGTCGGTGACTTGGCCTTACCTTCAGCCTTTGGAGGTGATGGGTCACCGTCTTGGTTCACGTCGAGCATTGACCCCGACTTAAGTCCTTCGGCGCCATGTCCTTTAAGGATGGAACTTCCCTCATTCCTATCGGTGTCCTCTACCGATCGCAGTGCTGAAAGTAGTTGCATGGATCCAATCTGTGCACCCTCATCGCCACTTTCAGTGTCACTACCTTCTTGGCGCTTGGCTAGGAGTGAACTAAGGGCTTGTCACTGTGGGCACTCACGAACCCAATGGTCACCGTCGCAAATGAAGAAACTGTGGGGCGGTGACTTTCTTGTGCCTTGGAACTCTTTGGACTTGCCTTTGTCCTTTCCCTTCCAAGGGGACGAGTCTCGGTGCCTAGGAGAATTGCCTTTGTGATGGCCCTTGTCTCCCCCACCTTTGGCTTGACCGCCCTTCTCATCCTTCGGGTTAGGGGCGGTCTTCTTGTGGCTAGAGTAATCGATGAGACTCTCAGCCACGACAAGGGTTTGCACTCCTCGTTGCCTTAGCTCGGCTTTGGCCCAATTTTTGAGACCATCTATAAAATTGAAGAGCGAGTCTTTCTCAGACAAATAGGGGATCTCAAGCACCAAACTAGTGAACTCCATCACGTAGTCGTGGATGCTCCCCGATTGCTTCAACTTTCATAGGCGAGCTCTTGCCTCATCCTCGACATTCTCTAGATAGAACTGCCATTTGAGCTCCCTTTTAAAATCATTGAAGGTAGAGATGGTGCACGTGCCTTTCTCAACATCGACGTGCCTTCTCCTCCACCAAAGCTAGGCGATGTCGGTGAGATACAAAGTCGCAGTTTGGATCTTGGAAGCCTCATCAACAATTCCAACGACTCTAAGATATTGTTCCAAGCCATATGGGAAGTTATCCACTTCCTTAGCGTTGCGTGCTCCCGCAAAGGATTGAGGCTTGGGCACCTCAACCCTTCTAGCATCCACAGTAGTGCTTGGTCCCACAGCCAAAGCACGTTTGCACAAGGCTACGTCACCTTGTAGTGCATCCACTTGGGCACAAGCATTGTCAAGCTCTTATTGAAAAGACTCGCGAACCCTCGAGAGGTCCCCTACAAGAATATCACGGATGTGCCCCATCTCCGCGCGCAAGGCCTCCTCTAGCTTCACCATCATGACCTTCATGGCTGTGTGGAGCTCGACATCCTCCACCTAAAGGCCTTCTACGTGATCTTGAAGGTCGTCCACTTGTGCACCAATGCCCCCGACGCTTCCCTCGACGTAAGTTAAGCGTGACTCCATGCAGGGATCATATCCTTGGACTTGGCCTCGTCACTTTAGGATCGACCATCTCCTCGCGCCCTCGTTGCTCATACATGACCTCTGTGTCATACGAGCTTACCACGTGGTTCTTGCCTGATTTTTCCATGTCTCAAGTCTTGAACACGCTCTGATACCATTAGTCACAGACTTATTCTCCCAAACTCGATCCGTGCGGCGTTAGCAACTCCGATCATGCTAACCAGCCTTACTTCACGTGAACGCTATGGCTAAGCAAGTGAAAGACAAGAGAAGGCAAATAGACTTTACAAAGAAAGCTTTATATTAAGCTTAAGAGCTTACAAGAGAAAGGAAACTTATGGATTTTGTTGGATGATTTACAAATGGGAGGGGTGACCCTATTTATAGGCTCCCACCTCCTCAATGTACGGCTAGGATCGCTTTGATCTGACGGCTAGTATTTTGCCTCCCAAAATATCTTACAAGAGCCTACAATATTCTAGATAAGTCCCTACTTATCTACATATATCTCTAATACTCTAAAGTATTCTAGAATATTCTACAACTATCTAGTTATGTCCTTAACTAGCCAAAAGCTTCTAGAAAGTTCTAGAGACTTCCGAAGTAGTTCTGAACTTTCCAGGGTCTTCCAGGTTCTTTTTCAACATTCTAGATCCTTCTAGAATGTTCTAGATGCTTCCAGGATGTTCCAGGTCCTTCTAGAATGTTCTAGAACCTTCGAGAACCGTCTAGAGTCTTATAGAATCTTCTAAGGCTTTCCGGACGAGTCTAGACCTTTAGAGAACCTCCTAGACCCTTGTGGGAACATTCAAGATGATTGTGGACCTCTCTAGGCCGTTCTAGAACCTTCTTTGGTTCATGTGTAACCCCCTTAACCCGGCCCAGACGGTTGACCCGAATTAAGAAAGTCACACGGGGAAAACCAAAGTCAACCCGAAAGTCAACCTCGATTAACGACCCTTTTTTTTCTTTTTAATCTTGTCTAGATGCACATTAACCTTAGATGTGATCATACAAACAGCATACTCAAAGATCACAATCATCAGAGATCAAACAGGGACCCAATTGAACAAATTACAACTTTAGGGACCAAATTGTAAATTCTGAAAACTTTAAGGACTAAACCAAATTTTAAGTTACCAACATAAAATTATTCAGGTTTCATGCTTCTCATCCAAATTTCAGCTCAAACGAACATCCCAAACTCATACAATTGCACAAACAAGTTTCAGGATCAAAATGCAAACATTTTGAAACATTTAACCGCCCATGTCAGCCCCCAACGGTCACCCGTTCCGAAACAGGCAGAGCCCGTTTCGAAACTCGGGGCCGTTCCGCAACGCGTTCCGCAACGGGGGTATGGCAGAGACCAAACCGTTTCGAAACGGTGCATACCGTTTCGGACGCCTGGGTTCATGCAAGGCACCCGTTCCGAAACGGTGCACACTGTTCCGAAACGCCTGCACAGATTGCAGCAAAATGGCATTCCAAAACATGCAATTAATCATTCAAACATGCTCCAAATGTCACCAAACTTTACCAGCATGCAATTCAACATATATATGACTTGTAGGCATCAACAATTCTTCAGAACAACATCATATGCAAAAAGCCCCAATTCTATAGGCATGCTTCCTACACAAGCAACCACTTAAGCACAAACTTTCCAAATCAATCTCATTATAGAAGATTCATGTTTCAACAACATCAACAACATTAAAACATACTTGTCCGATCATACACGAATACAAAAACATCAATCCGAGAGATTCTACCCTCATTGCCCTTATTAACTATAGCTATTCACCGAGACATACATCTCAATTGGAGTCCACCTTGAATCCCTTGCTCCTTGCTGTCCAAACTTCAAGAATCTGCATTGATGGACAAAAGGGAGCGTAAGCACATAATGCTTAGTGAGGAATGCTCAAAACCAAAACACCATCAATGCAGCGGGTTACAAAACACTTTAAAAACAACCCGATTTGACAAACCAAAACCATGTTTGAAAACTTCTTTTCAACATCATGCATAAACCATGCATTGCACATACATGAAACCAAACCTTAGCTTGGCAAGCTAAGAAGACCTTTCAAAGCATAAATAACATAATCATCCATTTAACCACTCCATGCATTAACACATATGCAAAGTTAAATCAAAACCTTGGAAATCATTCCCATTTCACAACATACCCTTCTTATGCTTAAAAACCATTTAAGCAAGAAGCCCTTTAAAATCATTTACTCAATCAATCCAATACATGCATTAACCAAAGGCAACTCATGAACCACAACAACATCATTAACACATGCCTTTTAAAACAAGTCTTAACAAGACTACAATGCATTAAGGAGATTTCATGCACACATGCATCATTTATCAAATGATAATCAACACTTGTTCAACATAACAAGTAAACATGCATTCACTAGCATTAAACACTTTTCATGCAACCATGCATCTTTTCAAGCATCTCATGCTTCTTTATGATCAAGAACATTACATTGGCCTCCAAGTGATCAACCACATCCACTTTTCAACTCAACAACCCGATCGGATACGCGGATTCCGAGCGTTGTCCCTACGCTCCATACACCCTACCAATCCAAGGCCTCCCAAATGGACTTTTAAACACCATTTGACCTTACAAGCCTAAAGTTCCCATGTATGGACTTTTAAACACCATACAACCTTAGCTTTTCCCGAGGTTCCCATGCATGGACTTTTAAACACCATACAACCTCAACATGCACAAGGTCTCCTTGTATAGACTTTTGAACACCATACAACCTTTGCATAACCGATTGGTAGTTGTATAAATCACTAACGAGATCCGGGACACCCCACACAAGATCCACACATGGTCTTACACCGCCATTGTGATCTTAACAAGCACAAGGTTCTGACATATGGACTTTTAAACACCATATAACCTTTGCTCAACCAAGGTCCTCGAATGGGCAACACCTCCATTATGACCTTAACCATCTCATTAGGATACTTGAAGGGAGCTTACCGGTCCACTCTTGACCACTCCACCTCCAAGGCGACTTAATTCACGGTGCACCCAATCCTATAGCCGGCTAACTATATCCGATCAACGAACCAAAAACCACTTTCACCACTTGCCAATATAACCATCTTACCATGTTAATCCAATGTTTCTCATGCATAAGCATAATGCAAAACCATCACAACATTAGTCCAATGATTCACATGCATAACCAATATGCAAAACCAATACCTCATTATTCCAATGATTCACATGCATAACCAATATGCAAAAAGTAACATTTACCATCATCAATTCACTGTTTTAAAGCATCATACAAAGCCATAGATCAACTTGCAACATCATGCATCAAAATCAAAATTACCATATACAAAACCAAGGATCCCTTACCTTGAGCATCCTCCACAAATGGCTTTCAAAACCAGCATTTAGCCATGCTTAAAATATGCTTTCAAAACAGATTTAAACCATGCAAAACATATGCATCTCAATCATCAACCACAATAGCTTTTAAAACCACACACAACAAAATTCAAGAGCGAAAATCCAAACACTTACTCTTGAGCTTAGCAAAGTTGTTTAGACTTAAACTAAGCTCCCAAAACCTTCAAACCTTGGTTTAAAAGCTGAAAACCCAACTTCACTCACCAATACTCAAAACAAGGCTAGCCGACAAGCCTTCCAAGCATCCGAAAACCTTCCGCAACACCTTCAAAGCTCACAGATCAAACTCCCCTGTTTCAAGCACACAACAACAGAGGATTAATGCATCATTATGCATTAAAAACACCAGCAACAAGACTCAACTCGCTGCTCAACCCAAATCCAACAATTTGACTACCAAACACAACCGAAATCACCTCTAAACACTTCCAAAACTTAACCCAGCCAAGATCCATCACTTCTAACCATTTTTAAACATCAAATAACATCCAAAATGATCACAAACACATCCTTATACCTCCAGGTATAACAGATCACCAAAAACACTCCAAAAACAACCAAAAACTCAAGCCAAACTTAGGAAATTCAACCTATCCAGGATTGAATTGATTAAACCTCAACTTCTAATCAATTTAGCATTCATTTAACATCATTTTGACACTTCAAAACACTTCCCAAACAGATCACACGAAAATTTCACCAAAATCACCAAATCTTGCATTTTAAGCCAAAATCAAGATTTCAATTGAAAAGCCATTAACAAATCACAAATCAAGGATTGAGAACTTAGGAATTTCAGTAAAGAACTGATAGTTTAGAGGAGAAGGACGTTCTTACCTCCAAACTTGAATTTCTCCTTTTTAGAGCCAAAATGCTTAATGAAACAACTTGGAAATTGAGAGGTTTTGTAGATGAGATGATTAGGAATTAAAAGAGAGTTGAAATGTGTGATTTAGATGCCAAAATCAGAGAAGGAAATCTGAAGAAATGTGTTTGGGTGGAGAGAAAATGAGAGAAAAGGAAAATTGAGAGAAAATGGAAAATTAGTTAGGAAATGGTTAAAAATGATTTCCCTCCACATTTCATAAACTTAAAAATCAGAATAAAACCTTAAAATATCTTAGAAAAATCTGGAGAAATCCTTTTTGGAATAATAGCTCCTTAAAGATTCAAAGTTTCAATCCTTTATAAAACTGTCCCGCAACATTCAAAAATTACATTTTGGTCACTAGCCAAAATGTCAACCTTCCGAACCTCATTTTCCAAAATTGATTTCACAGTTCACCTTTATATATTAAAAGATGATTTTAGAACATTTTTCCATATTTTTAATGCAACCCGAACTAGGCTTTCCTAAATTCACTCTTATATATTCGATCAGCACTTTGACCGAACCGGTCAACTCCCAAAACTTCTGAGCCCAAAACCGGGGCGTTACATCATGCTTGGCCTTAAAATGCCCAAGGCACTTCACTTTGCCTTGGTTGCCTGAGTGCACCAAGGTGGGTCTCCTTGGTCGGCCTTGGCGCACCTAGGGGGCACTCCTCGATTGGTTATGGTGCGCACTGGTGGGGCATGACATTACGCTCTCTTTTTCCATCAATGCAGAGAATTAAAGTCAATGGCGTCGAAGAAGCAAGGGATCGCACAAGACTTGGTATTGAAAGTATCTTTTTGAATAAGACTATATGTAATAAGGGCAATGGGGGTTCTGTTGATGTTTTGGGAAATTTATGCTAGACTCCTTGTTTAATCTTGTTTGAGTTGCTATTTTAGACTTGGAAATGGCCTTTAATAGTTAGTATTTTCCTTGGTCTGGTTTTGAGCTTTTCTTGGCTTGGTTTATAGGAAGCATGCCTATAGTTTACCAATTGAAGCATGATGACATGAATTGATGATGATTTTGTTATGATTGGCTGAGGATGATCCTTAAATAAGGTTGAAATATGTTAGAAGCATGTTAGGGTGTTTTGGTATTCTTAAAAGCATGTTAAACAAAAAAAAGTTAGACATTTTAGGCACAGACATATCGGTATGTGAGTCCTCGTAACGGTACAGGTAAGCCATTCCAGGCTTAGCATTTTGGTACGTGGGCTGAGCATATCGGTACGAGCAAGCTAGTTCAGGCATAGTGTTTTGGTACGCGGGCTATCGTTTCGGTACGAGCCATGTGTAAAAGGCATGGTGTTTTGATACACGTGGGTGTAACAGTAGAATTTTTATCTACTGGAATTTGGGGATTTTAAATCAAGCATAGTGTACCGATACGGATCCTTGTGTATCATTACAAGTTGTCATAAATTTGGTTATTGGCTTATTCTGAAGTTTAGCATTTTTATGTTTTAGTCCCTGTATGTGGTGGTTGCAATTATTTGAATTTGGATGATAGAATTGAGTTGATATTTGACATGAAGGCATTAAACCTGATTAATTAAAGGTTGGTAACATAAAAGGGTTAAGTCCTTGAAGTTTGCTAGAATTGCAATTTGGTCCGTTAATGTTCGAGAATGCAATGGAATACCTTATTGATGTCCAATTTGAGTGAGATTTGAACCGCTACTAACATGTTCAATATCGGTTAATAATTTGCATCTAGATAAGATAAAAGAAAAAATGGACGTGTTTCGAATTAAATCTTTCTGGTTTGCTTTGGTAAACCTAATGTAGCTCACTCGGTTGTGTTAGGCGTCTAAGTCAGGTCGAGGGGGTTACATTTGTTGGCATCAGAGCCAGGTTTGCAATAATTGGGAGGTAAGTCTGTGATTGTTTAGTGTTGTTGTTGAATGTCAAAATCTAGTTTGTGATAAATTGGAATGTTGATATGGGTAAAATGATGTTGTTTGCTATGCACAATGATTGTTATATGTACGTTGATTGTGATATGCCATGTGCGGTTTGTTTTGGGGAAACCATTTCCTTATTACTATAATTTGAAATGTTTTGATTTGAAAAGAAAGTCTTGGATCCTTGCTTAAAGATGACCTGATTGCATTGCTTTGGTTTATTAACATGCCTTACACATTTTAGCACGTTGGGACCGAGGAGAGAGTTGTGATCTGGTACGATTGCTACAACCAGAGGGTAGGGAAATTAGGAGAACGATGTACCTCCTAGAGGTTTTCCACCTCCTCCATCTAATTCACCTGAGAATGTGGAGCAAGTACCCCTTGCGCTAGCTGGGCCAATGTAGGGTGATTTGACGCCTTTAGTCCAGACGATGACTGGAGCTTTCTAGGCTGTTTTTGCTAGAGTGCAAGTGTCTGCGCCTGTTGCTAGACAAATGGGTTTGACGTTAGAACGTTTGCGTGGTCTTGGAGGAGTTGAGTTTCGAGGGTTGGCACTCCTAGCATCCGATGAATGGATGGCTAGCACGGATCGGATTTTGGATCAAATGGGGTGCAATGGTGCCCGTAAGTTGGGATGTGTTGTATCTCTGTTGCAAAGAGATGCATATAGATGGTGGAAGACTGTGATCACGGGCAAGGAACCCGGTGATGTGACATATGATTTCTTTCAAGCTGCCTTCAAGAAGAAGAATCTGGGAATTAGATACTTGGATGAAAAGAAGCTTGAGTTTATTGCTCTAGTGCAAGGCAGTATGTCCGTGGTTGAGTACGAGGTACAGTTTGTTCGGTTGAGCTTGTACACTCATGAGTTAGTACCGGACGAGAGGCATCACTATGATCGATTCTGTTACAGATTGGTACATGGTGTTAAGACTTTTATGTTGGATGTGGATTACACCGATTTTGACATGTTGGTTAGACGGGCGAAGGATATTGAGCATAACTTGAGTTTATCATCTCGTGTGAGTGGCTCTGGATCGGATAAGAGAGTTGCAAATCTAGTTACAATGGCATGTTAGTATAAAAGGCAACGCGGCAAGAAGTATCGTCCTGATGCGAGGCATGGTGGAGGTAGTGCTGGGTGTGGAATTTAGGGTTAGGGTGCTCATGTTAGACTGGCTTTTAACACCTGTTGGGTGTGTGGATCGTGTGAGCACTTGAGGCGAGACTATCTGCGTTTTGCTCGTGAGGGACAGGCTTCTACTATTGTGGATCGGCTGATCATTTGAGATTGTTCGTTATTAGCTGGTTGTGGTCAAGCTAGGGCACCTGTAGATGCACCATAGAGAGGCCGTGGGGGCGGTCGTGGTAACTTCCAGCATATGGAGGATGTTTAGAGGACTGTAGCTCATGTGGTGGCGGTTCAACCTGAGGGTGGTGGTCTTGCGAGGGTGTACGCAAATCACGAGGGACGTAATGACACCGATGTGATTGTAGGTACATTTACTTTGCAATCCTTGTCATGGGTATCTTTGATTGATTCTTGTTCTACACATTCATATATCTTGCGTGAGCATGCGCAATTGTTTGATCTGCTGGTTGAGTTTTTAAATGTGGGAATGCAAGTAACCAGTTATTTTGGTGAAGCATTACAAGGTCATGTGTTTGTGATTGATTTGATAGAGTTGCCATTTCATGGTGTAAATGTATTCTTGGGTGTGGATTGGTTGTCGGAGCATAAGGCTGTAGTTGATTTTCAAACCAAGTGAGTTACCCTGAAACTTGTTGATGATTAAGAAGTGGTAATCGTGGGTGAGAATTTTAAATTCTTATCCAATGCTATTTCGGCCCTGGAAGCGAGTCGTTTAATGGAATCGGGTTGTAAGGCTTTCTTAGCCTATGTTGTGAATTTGGGATCGAAAGAAGTGTGTGTTCAGGTCATTCGCACAGTATATAAGTTTCCAGGTGTCTTTCCGAAGGAATTTTTTGGTTTGCCACCGAATAGAGAGGTTGAGTTTGGCATTGAATTGTATGAAAATACAACTCCAGTGTCTATGGCTCGAAAAGATTTGAAGGAGTTGAAGACGCAACTTCAGGAGTTGCTTGATCGAGGATTAATTAGGCCGAATGTTTCACCTTGGGGTGCGTCGGTGTTGTTTGTGAAAAAGAAGGATGGCACGATGCAGATGTGCATTGATTATCGACAACTGAACAAGTTGATGATTAAGAGTAAGTATCCTTTGCCGAGGGTTGATGATTTGTTTGATCAGTTTAGAGGCGCTTCATTGTTTTCTAAGATTGATTTAAGGTTTGGGTATTATCAATTGAAGGTAAAGGATGTGGGTGTACCTAAAACTACTTTTCGTATGAGGTACGTGCATTATGAGTTCTTGGTGATACCTTTTCTTACGAGGTACGTGTATCGGTACACTTTCACATATTCAAAATCCCATATTCCAGTAGCTTAAAATCGTACCGATAAATCCTCTCGTGTACCGAAACCCATAGCTAAAATACACATACCTGTGCCAATACACCTTCCCCTTATTGGTACGACATGCCTAAAAATGCATACTCGTATCGATACAAACTCACGTGTATCGATATGCTCATACATGTATTGCCCAATTTTGCTGGTTTTTCATACATTAAAGGAATCGAACATGCCTAAACAAGATTCAAATATACACCAAACTATACCAGGAATCATACCACACCAAAACATCAAGTTTACATGCTTAAAACATCACAACATGCTTCAATCAAGAATTTAGAGGCATGCATCCTAGAATAAATCCATCCAAAGAATGAATTACCAATTCAAAGCAACAACCAACCATATAAGGCCAATTACAATCTCAAAACAGCAATATGAACTTTCTCAAACAAGGAGTTTAGCATAAACCCTCACAAAACAACAATGAACCCCATTACCTTTATTACTACTAGTCTAGTTCAAAAATCATACTTTAAATTGTTCGAGTCTTTGGATTTCCCCTCACTTGCTCACTGCCTCCAACCTTTTAATTCTCTGCATTGATGGACAAAGAGAGCGTAAGCACACTAGGCTCAGTAGGAGTGCTCAAAACAAAACATCATCAATGCAATTTAAACCATTTTCCCAAAACACATTGAAATAACCATTTAAATCACCTATTAAAACATCATGCCTTGAAAACTATGCACTTAACATTTCCAAAAACCAACATATTAAACCATATGCAACATGGATCATGGATCAACAACAAAAATCCCATTTTCTAACCCTCAATTTAAGCTTTCACATGCATAACAACCCATATGCAAGGCTTAAAGAGTAAACATGTATAAACCAACATTATAATCCATGAACATGATACATTAACAATTATATTGGCTTTCAAGTGATCATAAACCAATTATACTTTCCAAAATGTTACATCGGATACACGGATTCAACAATTATCCTTTCAACACTTCATGCCATCTCAATCGAAATTTATGTTACATTCACAATTGAGTACAATCAAAACTTCAAGCATCAGTTAGACGCATAATCCATTAACGAGAGTTCTTGGTACCATATAACCCCTCAATCGTTAGGGTACTCGCGGTGGAGTATTCGGTACACATAAACCCCTCAACACCTGAGGCGACTTATTTATAGTGCACTATCAATCCTATGGCCGACCAAATATATCCGATAACATTTTAAATCACATCACTTTCCAATATAATTCAATATTAACCATGTACCTCATTGTTTTATAAGCAACATCCAAAACTATTTTCAGTGCACTAAACTATGCATTAACAAGTATTCCTCATACTTACATGAACCATTTCAAAATGCATTCATACGATCAAAAACAGTCTAAAACATACTTAAATCAAGCTTAAACAATAGGTATTATGTTATTCAAAAACACAAATGCATAAAAACCAATTTCGCCAAAGTACGACCGAGGGAGAAATCTCAATATACTTATGTCCGAGTTTAAACAGACGTTTCAAGCTAAGTTTAAACTTGTAAAACAACCTTTAAACCATTTCAACGCTGTAAACGTCCCACTCACCAACAATGCAAAGCCTCATTCACCGACGCAAATCACTGCTCCAAAGCTTCTAAAGCAATGTTACAAGCTTGAGGATCAATCGCCCCTGATTTTACCACACAAAAATAGACGATTCAATGCATCAAAATGCAGTCACAAACCCATCAACTATGATTCATAACAATCCTCTTTAAACCCTAGTTGAAACCTCTCCAAAACTACCGAAATCAACATCAAACATCATCCACACTTAACCCAACCAAAACCTAACAATTTAATCCATTAGTTAAATTCAATTAACATCCAAAAGCAACCTAACATCAACCTTATATCTTCAGAATACATTAAACTACCTCAACACCTCAAAAAACACATAACTTTCAACCTAAAAAAATTAGAGATTCACATAGTTTGGGGATTCTAATGTTAAAACCATCACATTAACATCATTTAAAATCAAAATCATGTTTAGAATTGATCAAGAACTCAACAAAACAGATCTAATAAGAAAATTATACAATCTCGTCAATTAAACCTTGATTTAACCAATTTTCATAAATAAATCATTAAAACTCAATAGAAAACATTTGTAAAGAGTCAAGAACTTGGAAATTTCAGTAAAGAACCTTTGATTAGAGGAATAAATGAAAATTACCTATAATGGCTAACTTCACCCTTAATAGGCAAGATTTGTGTGAAATCTCCAAGAAATCAAGCAAGGTTTGTTGTAGAAATTAAGTAAACCAATTGAGGAATCAAAATGAAATCATAAGAAATGAATCTCTCATCATTTTAGAGAAAGAAAAGTAGTTTGACAGCTGGGAAATTTGAGAGAAAAGATGAGTGCAAGGTAGTTACATGAGAAAATGAATTTGACTTTTAAAACTCTTTTAATTAAACCTATTTTATTCCCATTTAAATTTCAATTAAAACCATTTAAAATGGCGTAAAATAATAGAGAAATCTAATTAAAAGCTTTGGTACAACAGCTTCTTAAAGATTCAAAGTTTTGACTCTTTTACAAAACAGTCACCAAAAACAGTTTTGAAAACTTTACATTTTGGTCAACAACCAAAATGTCACTAAACCCAATTTCATTTCTTCAAATTGACTTTAGCAAAACCCTAATTATAATAATTAGGTACTTTCTAACATTTTTCCATATTTTATTCCTCATTAAAACATTTAATATCAATTAAATCCTGAAACTAGCTCGAATTGACTAACCCGGTTCTCCCGAACCGTTTAACCTTTGCACTTAACATCTAGGCCTAAAATTGGGGTGTTATAACTCTCCCCCACTTAAGAAATTTCGTCCTCGAAATTTACTTGGTGGAAAAACATACAGAAATTGCCTTTTCATGCCCGTTTTACTTTCCCACGTGGCTTCCTCAACCCCATGATGTCACCACAAAAGCTTTATAAGTTCAATCGTCTTTCCACGAAGAACCTTGCTGCTAGAATCAAGGATCTTTAGAAGTTCCTCATCATAAGATAGATCTTGTTGTAACTCAATATCCTCAACCAAAATCACATGCGATGGACCCGATCTATACCCCCTCAACATCGATAAATAAAACCCATCATGAATCTTCTCCAACTCATGAGGCATCTGTTGCGTGTATTAGCTATCGCAATTTTAGTGCAAGTATACACCTCGCCAACTTATAGTATAAAAAATATCGTCTCCATAAGGATTGGTGCTACTTCCAGAAATTATTGTCTCGCACTGTAGAAAATTCAAAACACAAGTAATGGTTTGGTTGAGATAACAACTAAAATAAAGATAGCAAGTAAAGTAAGAGATTGAGTAGATATGATGATAGAGCAAGCAAGTTTATGTTGCGTCGTAGTGTGGAAGTTGAATGAATATGTCTCGTTTTTGAACGCAATCGTCAACTTGATTGCCTCTGCAATGGGTAAAGCTAATGCCACGGAAAGGAACACAGCACTGCCTGGGCAATTGAGAGAAAACCTTCAAGGTTCAGCAAAGCGTTCTTTAATGGTTTCTCAGTATCCCTAAGTTGAAACTCTATTGATGCGCATGCCTTGGGAATACCTCCCAGCGTGAACACCAACAAATCTTTACACTTCTCTTAGCCGTTGAAACTCACATTTATCCCTAAGTCAAATTAGTCTTCACCGATTGGGATAAAGACCATGCTTATTCGTTTCGTGAGTCTAACACTCTCGATATTAGACAAATAGATGGAATCAAAATATCCTCTCCTGATTCAATTGCAAGAAAAGTCAGTACCAAGAATAAGCAAACCATGAATGTAATTGCATTAACAAAAACCTAAACAAATTACAATCGTTTTCTCACAACTACTAAACAAAATAATCCTAACCTAAGAAAGAATTAGAACATGATGGTGGTAATAAGCACTCTAATAAACCCCTAAGTCTCTCGATCTCTAGATGCCTTGATGGTGGCGGATGGGTCTTGGTTTTATAAGGCATGGCCTTGTCGAGTCCTTCTTGGAGTAGGAGGATAAGTTGGAGTTGAATATAACTTAATAAAAGAGATAAATCTCTTTTAATTCATTATTTTATTCATCTTTATCGATTTTCTATCTTTGACCTTCCTTTGGATTTTTCATGGCCTTCCTCTACTCCGATCTTCATGCGAAGTGTCTCTAAAAATTTGGCATTTTATGCTCTTCAAGTCGCATACCACTTTGCATATTTTCTCCCTGGTCGGTACTTGTCTAGGCATTTCCTCAGCAATGGTTTAGTCCTTGCCTCAGCAATTGTCTGCCGGTCTCTTCTGTTCGACATGGCTTGTTCTTAGCCAAGTGTTCCTTGGTAAGGCTTGACATCAAAAGATGGTATGGTCTGGATCGTCGAGTGTTGGTTCTGCACCTTTTCTTCTCATTCCTTCACTACTGCGGCAATGCTTGCCCGAGCAGTGGGTAATGAAATCTGCACATGCACAGAACACATACCAAATATAATCAAATAAAGATGATCAAGCATAACAACATTAAGAACAATAAATTGTATATGTATGATTGGTAATGCATCTAAAATAAGCTTAAGCCTAACAATAATTCAGTCATAAAGGGCCCTAAAATAAATACTTTTATACACCTAACACACAAAAATTGTTTATATTGCTTCTACCAAAGGCAAGTTTATATGGACTTGCTTCAAGATGTCTAAGAACTTTTTGAATTGGTATTGTTGTTTCTGACTTTTCAAACTTTGTTGGAATGGTGGTGAAAGTTGAATGTCTTCAATTCGTTCCTTCCATGGGAATTTGATTTGAGGCATTGAATCAGGACCTTCCGATGCCTTTTTGTTTTTCGTTGTATCTGTGTCAGGCATTTCCAAGGCAATGTTTTTGGTTATTACCAAGGCAACGTTGTTGGGAATTGCTGATTTAATTGGCTCCTCTGATTCTATTTCCTCTGTTTCATGAGCTCGTGGTTCCTTGAGTTGTTTACCACTTTGTGTAGTGATTGCCTTGCATTATTCTTGAGTTGTTCCTCTTGCGACCTCGGTATCGCTAGGCAAACCGCCCATTGGTTTAGTGTTGAGTATTTGAGCGAATTTCCCAACTTGAGTTTCCAATGATTTCAGCATTGCTTTATGGTTCTGCATTCTCATCTCAGTCCTGTCCATAAAAGCATCAGTTTTCTTTATGAATTTATCAGTATTAGCCATATATGCACTAGTTTGAGACATGAAAGTATTTAAGGAGTTTTCCAAAGAACTGAATGGCATGGATTGGTGTTGCGGCATCGATTGTTGAGGCATTTGTTGTCGAGGCATGTTCAGTTGGAATCCTAGTGCTGAAGTATTCTGATTATTCTGATTCAGTTCATTGTTAGGATTTCTCCATGAGAAGTTTGGATGTTTTCTCCAGGTCGGGTTTTAAGTGTTGGACATTGCATTGTTGTTACGGTTATACTTTCCAACATAAAAAAGTGGACTCTGGATTCTGTGAGCATTCAGAAGAGTCATGGTTACCAATACATAAATCACATGATGAACCTACTACCTTGACCTCATGTGTATTGTTTGGTCGTTGCATGTTCTTAACCAAATTTGTTAAGGTGGCCAATTGTGAAAGAATTGAATCAGATGGCTCAACCTCTTTTATGGTTACATGGCGTATGACTCCTCCTCTTCTAGTTGTTGGGAATTGATAGTCATTTTAGCAAGCTTATTCAGGATCTCTATTGCTTCCTCCGGTGGCTTGTCTAGGAGTATGCCATTTGCAGAGGCATCTATCACCATCCTCGTTGGGGTTTTACTGCATTGTAAAACATTGTCACCTGTGTCCACAATGGGAATCTGTGTAAGGGGCATTTGTGTAAAAACTCTCCGTATCGCTCCCAAGCGTCGTACCCAAGAAGAAGTGATTTCATCACATAACTTATCAATTAAATTTGTAGGATTAAATCGAGCAAGAAAATCACAACATAAATCATTCCAGATTCTATTGATCCGACTGGAATGCTATTTAACCAGGTTTTGCCCTATCCCTCAGTGAATTGGGAAACACTTTCAGCCTAAAAATATCCTCATGGACTCCTTGTATTTTGAATGAATTGCAAATTTCCAAGAAGGATTTGAGTTGTTGTCTAGCATCTCCAGTTGTTGAACCGCTAAATTGACCCATGGTATTGGTCATGTTGAACATTACGAGTTTTAACTCAAAGTGGGCAGCTTCGATTGTAGGTGTGACAAATCCTGGATTCGGGCCGTTGAGATCTTATTCTAAGTAATCTTAGATGGTTAGGTTTCTTGCTTCAGCAAATTGAGATGGTCTAATCGCTCTGTCTCCTGCCGCGACATTCGAATTGCCGTGGACATTGTTATTGCGGATTGCATGTGCCATTGTTCCCTTTATTTTTTGTTTGAGTTTTCGGTAGGTGCGTTCAATCTCCGGATCAAGGGGATAATCTGGACCTGCTAGATTTGCCCTGGTCTTACACCAATGCAAAACCAAAATTTGTTAATCCCTTTTGAATCTAACAATTAAAAGTAAAAAATAAAAAGTTCAAGAAAATAAAAACAAAGTCGCTATTGCTAGTCCCCGGCAGCATCGCCAAAAACTTGTTACACGTATTAGGTATCGCAATTTTAGTGTAAGTATACACGTCGCCATGTTATAATATAAAAGATATCATCTCCACAGGGATTGGTGCTACTTCCAGAAATTATCGTCTCGTATTGTGGAAAATTAAAAACACAAGAAATGGTTTGGTTGAGAACAACTAAAATAAAGATAGCAAGTAAACTAAGAGATTGAGTAGATATGATGATAGAGTAGGCCGAATTATGTTGCGTCGTAGTGTGGAAGTTGAATGAATTTGTCTCAGTTTTGAATGCAATCGTCAACTTGATTGCCCCTGCAATGGGTAAAGCTATTGGCACGGAAAGGAACACAAGTATTGCTGGGAAATTGAGAGACAACCTTCAAGGTTCGACAAAGCGTTCTTCAATGGTTCCTCCTTATCCCTAAGTTGAAAATCTATTGACGTGTAGGCCTTTGCAATACCTCCCAGCGTGAACACCAACCAATCTTTACACTTCTCTTAGCCGTTGAAACTCACACTTATCTAAAAGTCGAATTAGTCTTCACTGATTGGGATAAAGACCATGCTTATTCGTTTCGTGAGTCTAACTCTTCCGATATTAGACAAATAGATGCAATCGCAATATCCTCTCCCGATTCAATTGCAATAAAAGTCAGTACCAAGAATAAGCAAAACTTGAACTTAATTGCATTAACAAAAACCTAAACAAATTACAATCGTCTTCTCACAACTACTAAACAAAATAATCCTAACCTAAGAAAGAATTAAAACATGATGGTGGTAATAAGCACTCTACTAAACCCCTAAGTCTCTCGATCTTTAGATGCCTTGATGGTGGCATATGTGATACGGACAAGGCCCCATATACACGAAAGTTGAGCTTGCGGAAGTAGATAAGGATGTTGGCGCGAATGTTTGATGGGGGAAAAGATGGCTAAAGATAGGTGATGACGATGGAGATGGAAGATAAGTGGATAAATTGTCCTCGACACCCTCTTGATTGCAATTAACCAAGCAAGCAACCTCAAACGGCTCTAACCCACCCTCCTAGACGCGGTTACCTAGGCAAGCAGAAGTGTGAAGATCAACAAAAAATTTTGACGAACTTGAAGAATCGCTTCTAAAATAAAGAATAGAAGTTATACTTCTTGCAAGTCTGAACTCAAAAGAGAACTTTTTTTAATCAATCAAATCTCAATTACAATGTGGTTGAAGCCTCCTTATTTAAGCCTTGGAGAAGTTCTAATCCTAGTAAACTTAAGAAATTAAATACAATAAATAAATGTTGAAATCTAATATCCTAATTACATAAGTAACTTTAATAATAAATAAATATTGAAAATAAAATCCTAATTAAATAAATCTAAACCTAATAGATATTTTAGAATCCTATATTGATTTAAGTTACAAATAATCAAATAAAATCTTGAAAATTCGTAATTATCCAAAAATCTCGTATAGGAATTTTGGCATGCACTGTCTTTGCTAAAATAGATGTATATTGAGTTCCAGATGTCCGATTGAGAAGTTTCAAAATCCACTAGAAAGCTAATTGACAGACGAACAAGTTTAAATAAGACATGTCGACCCATAAATACTTGGATTCCATCCAAAAAGGGGTCGCAAGTTGACATGCGTTTCTGACTTGCAAAATAGTTTTAACTTCTTTTCCAAGATGATTAGTTTCACCCTCTCATGCATGTATCAGTATGGGTCTTAGTTTTATAAGGCATGGCCTTTCCGAGTTCATCTTGGACTAGGAGGATAAGTTGGATTTGAATATAAATTCATAAAAGAGATAAATCTCTTTTAATTCATTATTTTATTCCTCCTTATATGTTTTCTATCTTTAACCTTCCTTTGGCTTTTTCATGGCCTTCCTCTGCTCCAATCTTCATGCAAAGTGTCTCTAAAAATTCATCATTTTAGTCTCTTCAAGTCACATACCACTTTTCATATTTTCTCCCTAGTCGGTAGTTGTCTGGGCATTGCCTCGGCAATGGATTGGTCCTTTCCTCGACAATGGTCTGTCAGTCTCTTCTATTCGACAGGGCTTGTTCTTGGCCCATTGTTCCTTGGTAAGGCTTGACATCAAAGGATGGCTTGGTCTGGATCTTCGAGTGTTGGTTCTGCACCTTTTCTTCCCCTTCTTTCACTGTTGTGAGAATGCTTGGTCGGGCAATGCCTAATGAAACGTGCACATGCACAGAACACATACCACAACAGTACCTTTTCCACCAAATATAATCAAATAAAGATTATCAAGCATGGCAACGTTAAGAACAATAAATTGTGTATGTATGGTTAGTAATGCATCTAAAATAAGCTTAAGTCTAACAATAATTGAGTTATAAAGGGTCCTAAAATGAATACTTTTATACACCTAACAGAGAATATTGTTGTGCGTATTAGGTATCGCAATTTTAGTGCAAGTATACATGTCGCCAACTTATAGTATAAAAGATATCGTCTCCACAGGGATTGATGCTACTTCTAGAAATTATCATCTTGCACTGTAGAAAATTAAAAGCACAAGTAATGGTTTGGTTGAGATAACAACTAAAATAAAGATAGCAAGTAAAGTAAGAGATTGAGTAGATATGATGATAGAGCAGGCCGGATTATGTTGCGTCATAGTGTGGAAGTTGAATGAATCTGTCTCAATTTTGAATGCAATAGTCAACTTGATTGCCTCGGCAATGGGCAAAGCTACTACCACGGCAAGGAACACAGCTACTGCCTGGGGAATTGAGTGACAACCTTTAAGGTTCGGAAAAGCATTCTTCAATGGTTCCTCCTTATCCTTAAGTTGAAACTCTATTGATATATAGGCCTTGGCAATACCTCCTACCGTGAACACCAACCAATCTTTACGCTTCTCTTAGCCGCTGAAACTCGCACTTATCCCTAAGTCAAATTAGTCTTCACCGATTGGGATAAAGACCACGATTATTTGTTTCGTGAGTCTAACTCTCCCGATATTAGACAAATAGATGCAATCGCAATACCCTCTTTCGATTCAATTGCAAGAAAAAGTCGGAACCAAGAATAAGCAAACCTTGAACTTAATTGCAATAAAAAACTAAACATATTACAATCGTCTTCTAACCACTACTAAACAAAATAATCCTAACCTAAGAAAAATTATAACATGGTGGTGGTAATAAGCACTCTACAAAACCCCTAAGTCTCTTGATCTCTAGATGCCTTGATGGTGGTGGATGGGTCTTGGTTTTATAGGTCATGGCCTTGTCGAGTTATTCTTGGAGTAGGAGGATAAGTTGGAGTTGAATATAACTTCATAAAAGAGATAAATCTATTTAAATTCATTATTTTATTCCTCCTAATCAATTTTCTATCTTTGACCTTCCTTTGCCCATTTCATGGTCTTCCACTACTGTGATCTTCATGTAAAGTTTCTCTAAAAATTCGGCATTTTATGCTCTTCAAGTTGCATACCACTTTGCATATTTTCTCCTTGGTTGGTACTTGTTTTGGCATTGCCTCGACAATTGTTTGGTCCTTGCCTCGGCAATGGTCTACCAGCCCTTTCTATTCGACAGGGCTTGTTCTTGGCCCATTAGTTGGAGTATGCCCAAAGTCCATTCATATGATGATTGAATAGACATACTATTTTACTAGATTTATCAAGTAATGACATTGTCGTTATTATCATTTGTTATGTTTTTGTGCATCAAACTAACCATTGGATAATAAAGTCCATACAATAATACGATTATTGTTAAATAGAATCCTTAGTCGAATATTATTACGGGTATGGATAGTGACAAGATATAGACTAATATGTGGTTGATTGATAACAAGTGTTGTCATTGATATAGAGATGTCAAAATCAACACATAAGTATTTGTTAGAGAACAACATACTGGATTGACCCGCTATAAGCATGTTTCTTGGGTAATTATGTGACAGTCACAACATTGCTCATGATAAACATATGTATGATCCTCAGACTTGAGATCAACATGATTTCAACATAAAGATTTACGTATTTTGACATAGTCAAATGTGTGTCGTAACTAACTACATTATAAAGACTGATGATTGGATACGTGATGACCTATATAGTGAAATATGGTTGATCAAGAAAGGATTTGTCCCTCCTACATAATGGGAGAAATATCTTTGGCCACTTGATTGAGTGAGATTAGAAAATGCATGGCAATGCTCGAATATTATGATATGAGATATCATAGAGATTCGTTTATAATAATCTACTCAAGACATCAAGAAACACTAGATGGACAACGCAAGTGTGACTAACTCATGACTTGTGTTCATCTAAGATATAAAGGACAAAATGATAAAATACATAAAGAAAGTTTATTCAGGAATTAGGAAAGTCAAACCATGACTTCATGCAACTTAGTTAGCAATGATGTATTGCTAGATGCCACTCATTGTTTGTAAAATTAGAACAGTTCTAATTTTGCTGCTAACATTGCATGAACCTACAAGGGTCACACCCTTCGAATGAAACGAACAAAAATTGGAAACTATACTCCCTATTTTAGGGAGGTTGCCGAAAATCCCCTATGGGACAGGGGAAATCGACAACTCCCTTAAATGGGAATAATATTCGATAAATAATGTATTTATCAAATATTATTTAGAGCATGGAAAATATTTAGAGACTTAAATATTATAGAATAAGATTCTAGAAATTTAAATATACATTTGGAATTTATATAATGTATATTTAATTCCAAGTTATGTAGAATTAGATTCAACATAATTAAAAATATATATTTAAATATATTTAAATCCAAGTAAAGATAGAATGAGATTCTATATTATAAAAAATATATATTTGGATTAAATATAATGTATATTTAAATTCATGTTTTATGTAGAATAATATTTTACATAATTAAATATATATATTTCATTTAAAATTATTAAATATAATGTATATTTAATATAAACCAATTTCAAGTAGAATTAGATTCTATGAATTTTGGTTGAACTTGGATTTAAGGAAATCAACTAGATATAAGTCTCTGAATACTATTTAAAGGGACAAGAGCTAGCAACCAAATCATCCCTCTTCCTCCTCTTGAAGATTTCGACAACATCCTTAGGGATTTCCCACTAGAATTCGACATATCCCAGAAAGCTCTCTGAGAAGCTGTTCGATATTTTTCTGGTGTTCTACTTGCCCCCTAGAAAATCCTTGAAGGTTCCCTTGCTCGATTGCAAGTCCCGGTTAAACTCCTGGTCGATTTCAGACTCCCTCAGGAATCCTTGGAGGGATTTCGACTTCTCCCTAGAAGGTGTTCAAACCTGTCGAAATTTATGCCTAAGTGTTAGGGAGGCGGAAACTTTGTTCGTTTTGTTCAGGTTGACTCCGTCGAGGTCGTTGCGAACCTGTGACGATTCCAGTTTTACTTGACGTGGTTATTCCGACATACCGTCGGTTTTCCAGTTTCCAGGGTTTTAAAAGGTAACTCTTCATCTTTTCACCTCGGATTTGTTCTTGTACATGGATCCTGACTGGATTACGTCGGATTAATTTTTCTGTTGCACCATGGGGCATGCCGACGTGACCCAACAATGGTATCATAGCCACTTGTATCATACGAATTCGGACTTAAATTCTTGGGTGATGTTTATCCAGGAGATGCATGTTGTTTGATTTGATTTAGATATTTATCGTTTATCATATCACACCTAATAAAGACTTATTTCGATTATCACTGAATGATTAAGAGTTAATCATAACTATGTTAGGTTGCTTCAATGTTAAATGTTAACATGTTGAGACTAATAGTTAGTCTAGAGAACAAGTAGTTGTTCGTAGTTTCATAGATTTATGAAATCTCTAAAAGGGCTTCTAATTTGATAAAAGTTATCAAACTATCTTTCACGGTGAATCCATAAGAGTTATGGTTAGACGTTATGAAAAATGCATGTCTAGGATTGGCATCATCAAAGACCTGGTACTTAAGTGTGCCTAGTGCGCCACCTCTCTTTCATGTTGACCTACCTGGTGCATTTGTTCGTTAACGCAAATGGTTTATGAAACCTCGTGATCCTTCTTTGGCCCATTAACCGCAACATAGGGATAATCAGTTTAAAACTCCATAAACATGTCGTTACTTTATTCGCACGATGTTTGAAATGCATGTTTGATTGCACGTTGTTTGTTTTGCATGGTTATAGCCCATAACCTTTATAGTTTTGGTTTTTATAAATACGGCCTGCGTTTCGTGCCTTTCTTTATCTTCTATTGTACTTATCTTCTCATCTCACTCCCTCGCATGTAACGCGAGTTTCTAAAAATTGTAAATACTCATGGAGATAAAGCAAGAACCAAGGTAGCAGTGTGGTGGGCCTTCCCTGGTGGACCGGCGTTTCAGAAGTAAATTCTATCATCAGTAGAATGGTCCTCCCATTTTCTTGGGATGGGTCGCCTTAGGTTAAGAAGGGCTATAATCATTGCATATTTATTTACCACTTATATTTACCTTGTGTGTGATGCAATTAATGTTTTATAAGCATGATTAAACATAGTTCTATTTATAGGATCAATGTTAAAATGATGAGATAATTAAGTAAATCCCTCACTATAATTCTAAGTCTGTTTTAACCATCCAATATTTACCCTCGTTAAAGCTTCGATTGATATAATGCGAGCTTTGCCAAAACAATGTCACATTTATCTATCTTAGTTAAACGCGAAGAATAAGCTAGTGATATTCGCCGGTTGAGATATTGGTATTGACATAGCTGGGTTGTTCTAATAGGATTAGAAAACCTAATGGTTAAAAGTTTTGGTTAATCATAAGATGATTTAAAGAACAAGAGTTGTTCGCCAAAATATGAGGAATTACATGAGATGTAATTACTAAGGTGTTACTTACCTAAATAATCATTTCCTAAAAGACTGGCCAAAGCTGATTTAGGAATGGTGAAATATAGATCCTCACTCACTAGAAAAACTATCGAAACGTTTTTTCGAAATTAAAACTAGAGGATTTTTAATTTTGAAGAAATAGTGGGAGTAAATTTATAGTAAAGAACTATTTATAAATTTTAAAATTTAGTAAAACTCATATAGCATATTTTCTTTGTTGTAGAATTAATGGCAAATAATACTCTATCTCTGCGATCTATCCTTGAGAAGGATAAGCTCAATGGCATAAACTTCCTTGAATGGTTCCGCAATTTGAGAATTGTTCTCAAACATGAAAAGAAGGAATATGTCATTGAAGAACCTGTTCCTGATGAATCGGTTGCCACTGCTTCCAGAGCTGACAAAGACAAGTTTAAGAAACACATGGACGACATGCTGGATGTCGGTTGTCTTATGCTTGCCTCCATGACCCCTGAGCTTCAGAAGCAACATGAGGACATGGTAGCTTATGATATGATTCAAAATCTCAAGGAGATTCATGAAGGGCAAGCTCGTCAAGAGAGGTACCAGACCTCTAAAGCTCTGTTTCAATGCAAGATGAGTGAGAGATCTCCCGTAGGAGCTCACGTCATCAAAATGATGGGCTACATCCAAACGTTGGAGAAGCTCGACTTTCCGCTGAAAGAAGAATTAGCTACTGATGTCATCCTGCAATCGTTGTCATATAGTTTCAATCAGTTCATCCTTAATTTCAATATGAATAAAATAAACATGAAGCTGCCACAATTGCTCGGCATGTTGAGAACTGCTGAAATTAACCTGAAGAAGGTAGGACCTAAACTTGTTCAGATGGTCCGCAAGGGAAAGAAGAAAGGTAAATCGACAACAAAGTCTAAAGGTGATAGTAAGACCAAAATCGATGGAAAAGAGGCATTGAAACCTAAGAAAGGAATCAAGAAGGATGGAAAATGTTTCCATTGCGGCAAGACCGAACATTGGAAAAGAAACTGCCCCACACACCTACAAGAAGTCAAGAAAGAAAAAACGAGTGAGGCATCAACCTTAGAGGCTTCTAAAGAGAAGGCATCAGAATAGACATGGACCTGCGAATGGAAATAAAACAAGAGTTGCTACATCATCCATTAGGACATTTGTTTTTGCTTAAATAGATTTGTTTTAGTTTTTAAAATTATTATTTTGTGCCTAAGTTTTAGTTATCTTGTAAGAACAAGATATTTTAATTTTGAGATTATTTAAATACATGTTATTCTTTTAATCTCTTATGGCACAACGAATCAATGATCTTTAAACTAATCAAATCAATAATATTTATAAGATAAATAAAAGAAATGACTAATCTCAAACTCGTAAAAGTATTAAGGTAATTTGATGAGATCAAATTCAAGAATACTTAAAGTTTGATGAACTTTCAAAGAATATGGGATTGTCCCATAATTAAATCCAACAAGTGGAACGAAAAGTCTTTGAAAGAGAATCAAATATGTTAGACTTGTTTTGATTCAGAACAAGTCATTTTCGACTTCTTTACACACCAGAAAAACAACTGTCATACTTAATCATTTTTTTAAACTTGGTTCGAAACGCCATATAAGATATGAACAAAATGTTTGTTGCTCAAACGAGAGTTTCTCTCGAAAGAGATTACCTCTCACAAAAGAAAAATGGAATTTGGAATTTGAAGAAATTTTAGACAATAAATGTATGAACCAAAGATTGAGAATGTTCCACAAATGATCAAGGAACATTGGAACAAAACACAACCATTGTGTTGATCCTTAAGAGAATACCATCTACTTGAGAAATATAGATTTCTCACTATCCGTACATTGAAACACTCTTCTTTTCGGATCAAGATAAAGACTAGGTCTTATCAGAAAGCAATGATGAAGCCCAAAATTCGAGAAATGGCTAAGAGCCATGAGAGATGAGATGAAATCCATGTCTAAAATCAAGTATAGACTTTGGTTACCTAAAAGGGTAAAACCTAAGAGGTATGGATTTGTTTTTCAAAAAGGAAAAACTGACATGGATGATAAAACATACAAAGGATGATTCGTCGCTAAAAGTTTTCGACAAATTTCATAGTATAGAATATGATAAAGCATCTTCCTTGTAGCTATGTTTAATCCATCTTAATCTCACTTGCAAGTAGTTACATACCATGATTATGGAATCAAATAAAGGAATGTCAAAACCACTTTCCTAAGGGAAAAACTTGAAACATATGTGTACATGACACATCTAGAAGGTTTTGTCACTCCAATAAAACACTCGGAAGGTATGTAAGCTACAAAGGTCTATCCGTAGACTAAGGCAAGCTCCTCGATGTTGGGATATTCATTTCAGAAGATACAATCAAAAGGAACTAAAGATCACAATCTTTTTTGCATTAATAAAAGATACTGCGAGTTAGCAACAAGATACATTATCTAACTCTTCAACATAGGCTGAATGTATTACAGTCGACATAGCAATAAAGAAGGATGTTTGGATCTAAAGGGTTCACTTCTGAACTAAGGGTTTTTTCCCAGCATATTAGATGCTACATAACTCTGTTATGATGGAACCTTTGCGTAAGCAAATAAAACCCAGATCTCATCAATAAATCCAAACATATTCTAAAGTGCTTACATCTTGGAGATGTGAAAGTATGCAACATACGCACAAAGTTGATAACTTTGTCAACTCCCTGACAAAGCTTTTGACACATCATAAGCATGTCAGTTACACTAAGCCATATCGTATTCGATACGAGAATGATTGGTCTTAGTGCTAGTGGGAGATTGTTGGAGTATGCCCAAAGACCAATCATATGATGATTGAATAGACATACTATTTTACTAGATTTATCAAGTAATGTCATTGCCGTTATTATCATTTGTTATGTTTCTGTGCATCAAACTAACCATTGGATAATAAAGTCCATAAAATAATACTATTATTGTTAAATAGAATCCTTAGTCGAATATTATTAAGGGTATGGACAATGATAATATATAGACTAATATGTGGTTGATTGATAACAAGCGTTGTCATTGATATAGAGATGTCAAAATCAACACATGAGTATTTGTTAGAGAACAACACACTGGATTGACCCGCTATGAGCATATTTCTTGGGTAATTATGTGACAGTCACAACATTGCTCATGATAAACATATGTATGATCCTCAGACTTGAGATCAACATGATTTCAACATAAAGATTTACGTATTTTGACATAGTCAAACGTGTGTCGTAACTGACTACATTATAAAGACTGATGATTGGATACGTGATGACCTATGTAGTGAAATATGGTTGATCAAGAAAGGATTTGTCCCTCCTACATAATGGGCGAAATATCTTCGGCCACTTGATTGAGTGAGATTAGAAAATGCATGGCCATGCTCGAATATTATGATATGAGATATCATAGAGATTCGTTTATAATAATCTACTCAAGACATCAAGAAACACTAGATGGACAACACAAGTGTGACTAACCCATGACTTGTGTTCATCTAAGATATAAAGGAAAAAAGGATAAAATACACAAAGAAAGTTTATTCGGGAATTAGAAAAGTCAAACCATGACTTCATGCAACTTAGGTAGCAATGATGTATTGCTAGATGCCACTCATTGTTTGTAAAATTAGAACAGTTCTAATTTTGCTGCTAACGTTGCATGAACCTATAAGGGTCACACCTTTCGAATGAAACGAACAAAAATTAGAAACTATACTCCCTATTTTAGGGAGGTTGCCGAAAATCCCCTACGAGATAGGGGAAATCGGACACTCCCTTAAATGAAAATAATATTCGATAAATAATGTATTTATCAAATATTATTTAGAGCATGGAAAATATTTAGAGACTTAAATATTATAGAATAAGTTTCTAGTAATTTAAATATATATTTGGAATTTATATAATGTATATTTAATTCCAAGTTTATGTAGAATTAGATTCTACATAATTAAAAATATATATTTAAATATATTTAAATCCAAGTAAAGATAGAATGAGATTCTATATTATAAAAATATATATTTGGATTAAATATAATGTATATTTTAATCCATGTTTTATGTAGAATAATATTTTACATAATTAAATATATATATAATTTAATTTTATTAAATATAATGTATATTTAATATAAACCAATTTCAAGTAGAATTAGATTCTATGAATTTTGGTTGAACTTGGATTTAAGGAATTCAACTAGAATTAAGTCTCTAAATATAATCAAATAAAGATGATCAAATATAATCAAATAAAGATAATCAAGCATGGTAACGTTAAGAACAGTGAATTGTGTATGTATGATTAGTAATGCATCTAAAATAAGTTTAAGTCTGACAATAATTGAGTCAAAAAGGGTACTAAAATGAATACTTGTATACACCTAACAACATCCTCAAATGATAGGTGTAGGTAGTGTAGGTGTTCCCTTTTTTGTGAGCGCAAGTGCACACTTCTACCAAGTTATAGTATAAAAGATGTCGAATCCCACGAGGATTAGTCAGCTTGGTTCGATTTGTAGTTTCTGCACAAGGTAAAGTAAAAACACAAGTATGGTGATTATTGAGATCAAGAGTGAAATAAAATAAAACACAAATGAAAAAAGAGGTGATTCAGGTTGATAAAGCGGGTAGGGTTATGTTGCCACTTAGTGTGAAACTACGTTGTAAAGGCTAAGTTGTTTTGTGCTACCACGATATGCTGCCTCGGCGGGTAATGGAAAACAGCAGCTACGACCCTATCACGCGGCCGCAGTGGGTCTCTGCTCTTGCAACTTTCGTTGTATTGGCAGGTGAGATGGGGAGAAGTCCCGGCGGCAAGTCTGGCATATACTCCTAGTTCGACATAACAATTCTAATATGATCCTTCCTATGTCTAGGCAAGGATTTTGTCACCACATGATGTAGGCAATTGTTGAGTGTGCAAAAGTTCTATATTCTACCGCTTACTTAACCCATATTTCTGCTGCATTCAAGCATAATTCATTGCATCTAGGATAGATTTCCGCATATACATCGCAATTAGATAAAATGGCACAGTTGCTACTGATTTTGGTCACTTTTGCAGGTATCTGCCGTGGCGGACTCAGGGCAGCAAGGAAGCAAAGCTGAACCACAAGACTGGAGTCAAGGAGATAACGCTGACGTGGCCACTGTCGTGGCAACCACGACGACAACATTGGTGAAAGGGAAAAGTGAAGTGGAGATCGACATATAGAGGAATTCAAGCCGGTCTATCGTGGACCACTCCTATATTTTTCTGAGCCCTGGGGCAGAATGAAGGCCAAGCCCAAAGTTCAAGGAAGAAACCCAAAGCAAGAAAAGAGGATGAACTAAAGGCATCTACTCAGAAGATTTAATCTTTAGTAGAGTTGTACTTTAGTTTGAACTTGTATTCTTGCCTTATTAGAAAACTTGAACCCAAGGCCTATATAAAGGCATGTAATTCGACATAGGGAAGGATATCTCATTCTTAGATGTCTTCCCTAAAACCCTTGTCATTTTCCCCCTTCTCATCATGTTCTAAACTTCCCATAGGGCTAAGGGTTGATTATGTAAAGTAGTTGCAAGGATTGTACTGTTTAGGAATTTTTCTGTTCAAAGAAATAAAACATCAAGTTTATTTATTCTGTTTTTTCACATCTCGCAAGAGTATCGGGAGAGCATTGTGAGGTTATCTATTTGTTTGATATCGGGAGAGTCAAGCATACGAACGGAATAAATACGTGTTTTCTAGTTTATGGTTAAACCATCTCGGCTTAGGGATAAGTACGAGGTTAAGTGGCTAAGGAAGAATTCAACAACATTGGTGTTCACTCTTCGATTCACGCCAGGAGGTATCATCTAAGAAGTATTCATCAATAGCACTTGGGCCTAGGGATTGGACAAGTCATAGCAGTGATTCTTGCCAAACTTGAAGTACAAAGTGGTATGATCGTTGCCGCGACAACAAGAGACTTCTGCCGTGACAACAAGAGACTTCTGCTGCGACAGGGACGACGACAGAACATAAGTTTCGATTCAGTGCAACACCTGCACTACCGAGCAAATCAATACCGGCCTATTTCTTAAACCTGATCTTTTACTCCTTTAATTTAGTTATTATTCACGATTACTCTACAAACAATTTAAACTCTCTCTCTCTCTCTCGTGCAGCAACTATAGGATAAAGCTATTTCCAGTCCATGTGGAGACGATATCCGATACTCCAAGTATCACTTTACTACTTGTGTCGTGTACACTTGCACTATTTGCGATAGGACTTTTGACACGCAACAAGTTTTTGGCGCCGTTGCCAGGGACTGACAACATATCTTTACCCTTACTTTTAATGCACTTTTTCTTTTTAATTTTTCTGTTTTCATTGGTATTGTTTACCCTGTGCTTTTCACAAGGTTTTCTGTTTGCTTATGCGCAGATCTAGATGGGGAAAGGAACCTCAGTACGAACTAGACCCTGAAATCGAACGCACATTCAACCTCAGGAACCGAGTTCGACTCTTGATAGCAAGAAACGGCTATCTTGAGGAACAACTAGAAGCAATGCAGAACCACGGGGTAGATGATAACCAAGGGGTTATTGGAGATCCTCCCCAAGATGCCCGGAATGGACGGTCGGCCGTTGCCGCTGACGCATGGTAGTCTTGCCGCGATTACATAATCAATGATCATGTTGAACTAGAGACCACCTTGCCAGACGTGGAAGTGGAGAATTTTGAGCTGAAACAAGTTATGTTCAGCATGATAAATTCCACTGGCCAGTTTAGTGATGATGCAACAGAGGATGCCCGAGAACATATGAAAATGTTCCAAGAAATTTGTGGATTGTTTAGACTACCAGGAATAAATTCGGAAATACTGAGGCTCCGGTTATTTCCTCATTCAATGAGAGACAAAGCTAAAACTTGGTGGAATAAACTAATGATGGGTTCAATACGAACTTGGGCAGATCTCTCTCGTGAATTTTTATCTCGTTTTAATCCTTCTCACTTATCTGAGCGATTGCGTAACGAAATTGCTACTTTTCAACATGAAGATGACGAACCAATGCACGAGGCATGGGACAGATTTACAAATCTTCTAAGGAACTACCCGATGCATGGATTCCCCATGTGGAATCACGTCGTTAAATTCTACAACGCTGCCAATACACAGACTCGTATGAGAATAGATTCAATAGCAAATGGACAATCATTAGATAAAGATCCAGATGAAGCAATGGTAGTGTTGAAACCTAGCAAAGAACGATGAGGAATTCCCTACAACAAGGAGAGGTAAACGAGGGATAACTGTAAAGGATTATGAAGCTGACAATTCCCTGAAATCACATGTTGCATACCTCACAAAGGCGGTGGAAAATCTGTTGCGGAAAGATACTAAACCTATATATTCTACAGAAGAGGTATGTGAGACTTGCAGTGGGAATCACAGTTTGGAAGACTGTCCGTTACAGTTAGAAGAAGGGATGTATGTCGGGAATTACAACAAGCAAAGAAATTACGATTCCAACAATTATAATCCCAACTGGAGGAAAGATCCCAAGTTCTCTTGGAGCAATCCAAACAACGCACTTAATCCTCAAATGTAGAACAACCAAAATCAAGGGGCACCTAGAATAATGTCGCGATAGCAGCCACAGCAGCAGCCGCAACAGCAGTCGGTAGCCGCACCTAGTATATTGGAGCAGACATTGGCCACATTCATGTCACAGACAGGAGCTTACATGACAAACATGGATCACTTTGTTAAGAAGACTGAGTCATTCATGGACAAGACAAAAATGAAGATGACAAACCATGAGGCTACCCTGAAATCCCTGGAGACACAGATGGGCCAAGTTTCTCAACATATTAAGCCAAGGCAGAACAAAGGATTCCCTAGTGATATTGAGGTCACTAGAAAACCCACACATCAGTAGTGTAAAGCAATCACAACAAGGAGTGGGAAACAGTTACAAGGGCCGGAGGTGAAGAATATAACAAGTAAGAACCGACCCTAGATACACTTGTCGTGAATACTGCCTCGGCAGAGGAATAACAACCTGCTGCCGACACACCTGTCACGACAGCAGAAGGGACGAAGGAGCAAATAGAGGATGCTGAAGAACCTAAACCTCCTCAGATCTGAATACCATGTGAAGGACGTCTCAAAGATTACCATCCTCCACCTCCTTTCCCACGGTGGTTACAAAAACAGAAACAAGAGTACCAGCTCAAAAAGATTTTTTGATATTTTTAAGCAGGTACACATTAATATATTGCTGTTAGAAGCCATCAAGAAGATGCCCAGTTATTTAAAATTTCTCAAGGACACCATGTCAAAAATATCCAGACTTGGGGAATTCGAAATGGTAAAAATGACAGAAGGATGCATGACTATCTTGTACCGGCATCCACCCCAGAAAAAGAAGGATCCTGGGAGCTTCCTCATACCGTGCATAATTGGTGACAAATTCGTGGGTAAGGCACTTTGTGATCTAAGTGCTAGCGTAAATTTAATGCCAAAATTTGTGTTTCAAAAATTAGATATTGGACGAGCACGACCCACGACAGTCATGCTGCAGCTGGCAGACCGCTCTTACGTACAACTAGAAGAGAAGATCGAAGATATTCTGGTAAGAGTGGATAAATTCATTTTTCCTGCTGACTTTCTTGTGTTAGACTGTGAAGGAGATGAAAATGCACCGATCATCCTGGGGCGACCCTTCCTAGCACATGCAGAATTGTGATCGATGTGGAGAAATGAGAACTGGCCATGAGAGTGAATGATCAATAAATCAAACTCAATGTTATCCAAGCAATCAAACATGTTGATGCAGAAGAAGAGTGCAAGGCCACCACTGAAGTAATCCTTGACCAACCCTGCATCAGGTCGAGCTGCCATGACATAAAATTTGGTCACTGCCACAACAGTCATCTGGAAGATTGTCACGGCAGCAACGACGACAGTGACTCCTCCGATTCAGAAATATATGACACCGAAGGTCATGAGGAGAAACCGGAGCATCAGCTACTCAGAATGCTACAGTAGCATAAGAAGGCAATTGGATGGACGATACATGATATCCAAAGCATCAGTCCGGCATTATGTATGCACAAGATTCTCTTGGAGGATGATCATAAGCCGACTATTGATGCCCAGAGACGTTTGAACGAAGCTATGCGAGAAGTGGTGAGGAAAGAGATTATCAAATGGCTTGATGTCGGAATCATATACGCCATCTCGGATAGTAAGTGGGTGAGCCTGGTGCAGTGCATACCCTAAAAGGGAGGAATAACTGTGGTGACCAACGAACAAAATGAGCTAATCCCAACTAGGACTGTGACCGATTGGAGGATTTGTATGGATTACCGGAAGCTTAACAAAGCTACCCGAAAGGACTATTTTCCCATACCTTTTATTGATCATATGCTTGATAGATTACCGGGAAAACCTTACTATTGTTTTCTGGATGGTTAGTCAAGTTATAATCAGAAAGCAATTGCACCAGAGGATCAAGAGAAAACTACCTTCACATGCCCGTACGACACTTATGCTTTTCGGAGAATGCCATTTGGACTCTGCAATGCACCGACAACTTTCCAAAGGTGCATGATGGCAATATTCTCCGACATGGTGGAGAACCTCCTAGAAATTTTCATGGAAGACTTTTCCGTATTTGGAGACAGTTTTGAAGGTTGTTTAGGCAACCTACAGAAGGTGCTTGAAAGATGCGAAAAGGCGAACTTGGTCTTGAACTGGGAAAAATGCCACTTCATGGTGGATGAAAGGATAGTACTAGGCCACAAGGTAAGCTGCCGCAACATAGAGGTGGAGAAAGCAAGAATAGAAGTCATTGAAAAGCTGCCGCCACCCACCACAGTCAAGGGGATTCAGAGTTTCTTAGGACATGCTGGGTTTTATCGACGATTTATTGCCAATTTCTTGAAGATTACCAAGCTTTTATGCCACTTATTGGAGCAGAATCGTCCCTTTGACTTTAATACTGAATGTACTGCGGCATTCAGAATTCTGAAGGAGAAGCTGGTAACAGCCCCGATCGTACAACCACCAGACTGGAATTTGCCATTCCAGATAATGTGTGATGCCAATGACTATGCTGTCGGGGCAGCACTAGGGTAGACGAAGGATAAGCTCTTCCACGTAATCTACTATGCTAGCAAAACATTGAATGATGCCCAAGTGAACTACACCACGACATAGAAGGAACTATTAGAAGTGGTGTTCTCAATCGACAAGTTCTGTCCTTACATACTTGGAACAAAGGTGGTGGTCCATACAGACCATTCAACACTGAAATATTTGTTCAGAAAAAGATACGAAACCAAGATTGAGACGTTGGATTCTGCTGCTGCAAGTGTTCGACATTGATATCAAGGATAAAAAAGGAACAAAGAACCAAGTAGCAGACCACTTGTCGAGGTTAGAGATGGGAAAGAGTCAATCCACAGATAGGACCAACATATTGGAGACTTTCCTGAATGAACAACTATTTGTTGCAACCAGCACTGCCCCGACAACCATGGTGGCAGGTAAGTTTTCTGATTTTGTTAATTACATTGTTAGCGGGGTATTACCTCATGAACTTCATTACCAAGCAAGGAAGAGGTTCCAAAATGATGCAAAACATTATTATTGGGATGAACCTTTTTCTTTTCAAACATTGTGCAGATCAAATTATCAGGAGATGCGTACCACAGGATGAACAGGAAGCTGTGCTTCAGTACTTCCATGCTTCCCCATATGGAGGACATCTAGGTGGAAACAAAACCGCTGCCAAGGTTCTGCAATCTGGTCTCTATTGGCCCACATTGTTCAAGGATGTACAAGCCTTCTACAAAATTTGTGACAAATGTAACGCCCCGGTTTTGGGCTTAGAAGTTTTGGGATTCGGACCGGTTCGGTCGGAGTGCGGTTCGAATATATAAAGGTGAATTTAGGAAAGCCTAGTTCGGGTTGCATTAAAAATATGGGAAAATGTCTTAAAATCCTCTTTTATTATATATAAGAGTATGGTGAAATCAATTTTACAAAATGAGGTTTTGAAGGGTGACATTTTGGCTAGTGACCAAAATGTAATTTTTGGAAACTGTGAGACTGTTTTAAAAAGGATTGAAACTTTGAATCTTTAAGGAGCTATTTATCCAATGGGAGTTTCTCCATATTTTTCTAAAGTATTAAATGATTAATTAATGGTTTTTAAATAAAAGAAAAGTGGAGGGAAGATATTTTGGCATTTCTAACTAACTTTCCAAATTTCCATTTTCATTTTCTCTCATCTTTTCTCTCAAACCAAACACCTTTTCTCCAGAGCTTTTCTTTCTGATTTTGTCACCTAAATCAGTCATTTCAATTCTCTTTTGATCTTCAATCATCTCTTCATCAAAACCTTTGCATTTGCTAAGTGGATTTTCAAGAATTTGGTTCCAAAAAGGGAGAAAACTCAAGTTTGGAGGTAAGAAAGTCCTTCTCCTCTAAACTCTCAGTTCTTTACTGAAATTCCTAAGTTCTCAATCCTTAATTTGTGTTTTATAAATGGTTTTAAGGTTGTGTTCTTGATCTTGGCTTTTAAATGCAAGATTTGGTTGATTTTTGATTAAAATTCGTGTGATCTATTTGGGCAGTGATTTGAGGTGTCTTTTTGATGTTAAATGAATGTTAAATTGATGAGTAATTGAGGTTTAATTAATGCAATCTCGGATAGGTTGAATTTCCTAAGTTTAGCTTGAGTTCTTGGTTGTTTTTGGAGTGATCTTGTTGATCTGTTATAGATGGAGGTATAAGGGTGATGTTAGATCCTTTTTGGATGTTAATTGATGTTTAAAGATGATTAGATTTGATGGATCTTGGATGGTTGTGTTGTGGAGTTGTTTGGATGCATTTTCGGTTGTGTTTGGTGGCCGAAAATGGAGTGTGGATGAGAGCAGTGAGTTTAGGTGCTTTCATTGAAGTTATTAATGCATGATGATGCATTAATCCTCTGCTTTGATGTGTTTAAAACAGGGGAGTAATCTTTGGATCCTAGTGGTGGTGATCCGGAAGCTTGATTGGTGTTTCGGCAAGTGGCGAAACGGAATGGGTGAGTGGATTTTGGTTTTTCGGCTTTGAAACCAGTGTTTTGAAGGTTTGGGAGCTTAGTTTAAGTCTAAGCAACTTAGCTAAGCTCAAGAGTAAGTTTTTGGAAAAACTCTCTTGGTGATGAACCATGGATTGGTTGTATGCAATATGGTTTGATTGCATGTTTTTAATCCTGTTTTGAAAGCATATTTAGCATGTATATTTGCTGAGATTATAAGCCATGTGTTGAAGGATGCTCAAGGTAAGAGATCCTTGTTTTTGAACATTGTTTTAATGTGGTTTGATGCTTAAAGATGCATGATGTTTATGGCTTTGTTAAATGCTTTAAAACAGTGGAATATTGTGGTTAATGATGCATATTGGCAAGTGATGGTTAAGGTCACAAAGGTGGTTAAAAGTCCTTGTGTGAGCCTTGTTTATTTAAGAACAACATGGTGTTTAAAAGTCCATGGTTGGTTCTTGGTTAAGATCACCAAGGTGGTTAAAATTCCTTGAGTGAGGCTTGTTTATTTAAGAACAACATGGTGTTTAAAAGTCCATGGTTGGTTCTTGGTTAAGGTTACAAAGGTTGTTAAAATTCCTTGTGTAAGCCTTGTTTACTTAAGAACTCCAAGGTGTTTAAAAGTCCTTGGGAGATTCTTGTTAAGGACACAAAGGTGTTTAAAAGTCCTTGTGTGGTCCTTGTCATGGTGTTTAAAAGTCCATGGGTTAAGGACACAATGGTGTTTAAAAGTCCATGTGTGGTCCTTGGAAATTATAAGATCACAATGGTGTTTAAAAGTCCATGTGTGGATCTTATGTTGAATGTATCACTTGTTGCCAATATGACATGATATGAACTTGAAGCATGAATTGCTTGTTTTAAATGCTTTAGTGCATGTGCAAAGGATGATTGATTTAAGGTTTATAAAGATGTTTTATAAATGCATTATTGTGTGGTTTTAAATGAGCATTCCTCACTAAGCTTTTGCTTACGCTCTCTCTTTTCTTAAACCAATAATGCAGAGCATTAAAGTACATTGAGGGCAGCAAGGAGGGAAAGCATCCAAGTGGTGAACTAAGCTCAAGTATGGTGAAGGTTTCTTAAACACTATTAGCTTTTGGGTATTTGGCAATGGGGGAACCTATGTTGTTGTTTTGGGAGATGTTTTGGACTCCCTAAGTTGGATTTATATTGTTAATAATGTTTGAGCTTGTAATTGGCCTTTGAGATGTGATTTTGGAATATTGATGCTTGAATGGTTTTCTAAGTAGGAAGCATGCCTATAGAATTGGGGATTTTCATAATTGATGCCATGTTGATGTTTGGTTGATGCAATTATGTTCCTTGTATGTTGAATGACTTGCTGGTAAAGTTTGGTGGCTTTTGGAGCATGTTAGATAGGTCAATTGTGTGTTAAACCAGCAATTTTTCTGCAATCTGGGCAACCTGTTTCGGAACAGGTGCTACCGTATCGGAACGAGGGCCTGAAATGGCCTGGGCGTTCCGAAACGGAAGGAACTGTTCCGGAACGGTTTGGTCTCTGCCAGGCCTTGTTTCGGTACCAGTTGTGGAACGGTCCCGCGTTTCGGAACGGGTCTTCCCTGTTCCGAAACACTCGACCGTTGGGCACTGAAATTGTTGGTTATATGTTTTGAAATGTTTGCATTTTAGTCCTGAACTTTATTGTTGCAATTAAATGAGTTTGAGATGTCCGTTTGAGCTAAAATTTGGCAGTGAAGCATGAAACATGATTAATTTCAAGTTGGTAACTTTAATTTGGGTTAAGTCCTTCTAATTTCCAGAATTTACAATTTGGTCCCTAAAGTCTTAATTTGTGCAATTGGGTCCCTGAATGTTCTCTGATGGTTATGATCTCTGAGTATGCTGATTGCATGATCATATCTAGGGATAATATGCATCTAGACAAGTTTTAAAAGAAAAAAAAGGGTCGTTAATCAAGGTTGACTTTCGGGTTGACTTTGGTTTTCCTTGTGTAAACTTCTTAATTCGGTTCAACCGTCTGGGCCGGATTAAGGGGGTTACATTTGGTGGTATCAGATCTGAGTTCTCGAGTAATTGGGAATGATTGTGTGCATGATTAAAGTATGTAAGCTTTGTATGCTTGTTGAGTGAAAGCATGTTGGGTGAATTGTAAATGTGTTGCAATTGTGGTGTATACTGTGGTGAAGCATGTTGTGGGTACCCATTGCCAAATCAAAGCTAATGTAATGATGTTGTTTTTAAGTGAAAATGAGCTTGAGTACTTGGATTGCTTACCTTGCTGAGCCTGACTTTGTTTATTTGCATTCTGATTGCATTGTTAGAGTATGGCACCTCGTAGAGAGTTGAGGAGTAATGTGCGAGCTACGGCTCAAAATGAGAATGAGAATGAGGAGAATGTTGAAAGTGCGGTGGATTTACCTCCTCCACCTGGTGGTGGCGATGCTGGGGGTGAAGGAGCTGGAGCTGCAGCTGGTGCTGGGGTCGCTGGACCTGAGGCTGGTCAGGGGCAAGCTGTTCCTGACATGACGGTGTTGATTCAAGCTATTGCTGGAGCTTTTCAAGCAGCGGTAGCTGGAGCTCAAGGAGCTGTGCATCAGGGAGATGCTGGAGTTAGACTACCCTTGGAACGTTTGCGCAGTCTGGGAGGGACTGAGTTCAGGGGTTTGTCAGCTGAAGGTTCGGAGTCTTGGTTAGAGGGTACCAAGAGAATCTTGGGTCAGATGAGTTGCACTGATGTGCAAAAGCTGGGTTGTGTAGTATCCTTGCTACAAGATGATGCTTATACGTGGTGGACAACCACTATCGCTGGGATGGCGGAAGCTGGCGTAACTTGGACGTTCTTTCAGAACGCGTTCAAGAGAAGGTATCTAGGTGTGAGGTACCTAGATGAAAAGAAGAGGGAGTTTATGTCTCTTACCCAAGGGAGCATGTCTGTGGCTGAGTACGAGGTCCAGTTTGTTCGACTCAGTCAATACGCCCCTGAGCTTGTTCCGGATGAGCGGGAGAGGTGTGAAAGGTTCCGTTATGGCTTAGTGACGGATGTAAAGATGTATGTGCTGGCTACCGAGTATGATGATTTTGATGTGCTGGTGGGCCGAGCCAAGGATATTGAGATGAACTTGGGTTTATCTGCTAAGAGTGCTGGATCAAGTGCTGGTAAGCGAGCTGCTGAGTATAGTTCCGGTGGTGGACGGAACAAGAGGGGACGTGATCAGAAGTATCAGTCCTCAGCTAAGCGAGGAGGTGGTGCGCCTGCTCGGAGAGGCAACGCTAGAGTTGATCCGAGTGCATGTTGGATATGTGGTTCGCATGGCCATATGAAACGTGATTGTCCTCGTGCTGTGAGGGAGGTGCAAGCTCCTGTTGTGGCAGCTGGTAATGCGTGCTGGAACTGTGGATCTACGAATCACATGAGGAGAGAGTGTCCTATGTTGGCTGGTGGCCAAGTGCGTGCTCCTGTTGTTGCTGCACCGCAGAGAGGTCGTGGGCGCGGCCGTGGTAACTTCCAGCAGAGAGAGGAACGTGGTCGAGGTGTGGCTCATGTTGTGGCTATTCAGCCTGAGGGTGGTGGCCAAGCCAGGGTGTATGCTCAGCGGGAGGGAAGGAATGACGCGGATGTGATCGCAGGTACTTTTACTTTGCAATCCTTGTCATTACTTTCCTTGATTGATTCTGGATCTACGCACTCATACATATTGCGTGAGCATGCTGAATTGCTTGCTTTGCCTGCTGAGTCTTTGGATGTTGGAGTGCGCGTCACTAGTTCTTTTGGTGAGACTGTTGTGACTCGAAAGCTTTATAGAAGATGTCCTTTCGTTGTTCAAGATCGTGTTTTTCATGTTGACCTTATGGAGTTGCCTTTCTATGGTTTCGATGTAATCCTTGGTATGGATTGGCTTGCTGAGCATCGAGCTGTTGTGGATTGTGAGAATAAGCGAGTTTCGTTGAGGCTTGCGGATGATTATGTGGTGGTTGTGGTTGGTGAGAATGTGAAGTTTCTTGCTAATGTGGTGTCTACGTTGGAGGCGAGCCGGATGCTGAGGCAAGGTTGTGAAGCATACCTAGCTTTTGTGATGAATCCTAGATCTAAGGAGTTGCGTGTGCAAGATATCAGGACTGTGCGAGAGTTTCCTGGTGTGTTTCCTGAGGAGTTGCCTGGGTTACCTCCTAATCGCGAGGTGGAGTTTGGGATTGAGCTGTATGAAAATACAACTCTTGTGTCCATTACCCCTTATAGAATGGCACCCAAATAGTTGAAGGAGCTAAAGACGCAGTTGCAAGAGTTGCTTGATCGTGGGTTCATTCGGCCGAGTGTGTCGCCTTGGGGTGCACCGGTCTTGTTTTTGAAGAAGAAGGATGGCACTATGAGAATGTGCATTGATTGCCGTCAGCTGAACAAGTTGACTATCAAGAATCGGTATCCTTTGCCGAGAATTGATGATCTCTTTGATCAATTTCGGGGAGCAGCTGTGTTCTCTAAGATTGACTTAAGGTCAGGGTATTACCAGTTGAAGGTAAAGGATGTGGATGTGCCTATGACAACTTTCAGGACAAGGTATGGGCATTATGAGTTCTTTGTGATGCCGTTTGGTTTGACAAATGCTCTTGCTGCTTTCATGGACATGATGAATCGTGTGTTTCATGAATACCTGGACAAGTTTGTTGTGGTGTTCATTGATGATATCCTCGTGTACTCGCGTACTGAGGAGGAGCATGAAGAGCATTTGAGGATTGTGTTGCAAGCTTTGTTGGAGAATCAGCTTTATGCCAAGCTGAGCAAGTGTGAGTTTTGGTTAAGTGAAGTGGTGTTTCTTGGGCATGTGGTTTCTGCCGAGGGGATTCGTGTTGATCCTCAGAAGATTGAGGCGGTGATGAATTGGAAGGTTCCTAAGTCTGTTCATGAGGTTCGTAGTTTCCTTGGTTTGGCGGGATACTACCGGAGGTTTGTGTATGGGTTTTCTAAGATTGCTGCACCTTTGACAAAGTTGTTGCAGAAGGATGTTATGTATGAGTGGACGGAAGCGAGACAGTAGGCTTTTGAGAAGCTTAAGGCAGCTTTGACACAAGCTCCTATCTTGGTTCAACCTGAATCAGGGAAAGAGTTTGTGGTGCATAGTGATGCGTCCTATGTTGGTTTGGGATGTGTGTTGATGCAAGAGGGTAAGGTGGTGGCTTATGCATCGCGGCAGTTAAAGGTGCATGAGCGCAATTATCCTACGCATGACATTGAGTTGGCTGCGGTGGTCTTTGCTTTAAAGATCTGGAGACATTACCTGTATGGTGAGAAGTGTACTGTGTACACGGATCACAAGAGTTTGAAGTATCTGATATCTCAGAAGGAGTTGAATCTTAGGCAGCGACGTTGGGTGGAGTTGCTCAAGGATTATGATTTTAAGGATTGAGTACCACCTTGGAAAAGCTAATGTTGTAGCGGATGCCTTGAGTAGGAAGGTAGCTGTTGAGCTGAGGGCTATGTTTGCCAGTTTGAGTATTTCGCGTGATGGTGGTCTTGTGGCTGAGATGCAAGTGAAACCATCTTTGGTTCAGTTGATCAAGGAAAAGCAGTTGCTGGATGATTCCTTGGTGCCGCATGTTCAGGATATCGCGGAGGGTAGGCCTTCGAATTTCTTTTTTAATGATGATTGAGTGTTGTATTTTGGGAGTCGGATAGTAGTGCCCAATGATGCTGAGTTGAGGCGTGCTATTCTGACTGAAGGTCATAGTAGTCCTTTTGCTATGCACCTTGGTAGTACTAAGATGTATCGTGATCTTCGTGATGAGTACTATTGGGTGGGTCTGAAGAAGGATGTTGCTGAGTTTGTGAGCAAGTGCATGGTGTGTCAGCGAGTTAAGGCTGAGCATCAGGTTCCTTCAGGGTTGTTGCAACCGTTGAGAATCCCTGAATGGAAGTGGGAGAGGATTACCATGGATTTTGTATCTGGTTTACCTTTGTCGCCATCGAAGAAGAATTCGGTGTGGGTGATTGTGGATCACCTGACGAAGTGTGCGCATTTCTTGCCTGTGCATACTACGTTTTCTTTGGATAGGCTTGCGGAGCTGTACATTGTTGAGATTGTGCGGCTGCATGGTGTGCCTAAGTCGATTGTGTCGGATCGGGATCCGAGGTTCACATCGCATTTTTGGCAGTGTTTGCATCAAGCTTTGGGTACGCGGTTGAATTTCAGTACCTCTTATCATCCTCAGTCGGATGGTCAGTCAGAGCGTGTTATCCAGATTTTGGAGGATATGTTGAGGTGCTGTGTGATTGAGTTCCAGGGATCTTGGGACAAACATTTGCCTTTGGTGGAGTTTTCCTATAACAATAGTTATCAGGGAAGTATTCAAATGGCACCTTATGAAGCTTTGTACGGGAGGAAGTGTAGGACTCCTCTTTGTTGGGCTGAAACGGGTCAGAAGTTGGTTTCGATGCCAGCTTTGTTGAAAGGAACCACCGAGAAGGTGAAGCTCATTTGTGAGCGTTTGAAGGCAGCTTCTGATCGGCAAAAGTCTTACACGGATTTGAAGCATAAGGAGATTGAGTATGCGGTGGGTGACCGTGTGTTTTTGAAGGTTTAGCCTTGGAAAAAGTTGATGAGGTTTGGCCGTAAGGGTAAGTTGAGCCCTAGGTACATTGGACCATATGAGGTGATTGAGCGTGTGGGTCCTGTTGCGTACAAGTTGAGGTTACCTCAAGAGTTGGAGAAGATTCATGATGTGTTTCATGTTTCTATGCTTCGGAAGTATAGATCGGATCCTTCGCATGTGATGCCTGTGGAGGAAGTGGAATTGAATCAGGTGTTGTGGAAGCATCGTGGTGTTGAGGAAGCCACGTGGGAACGGAAGGATCGTGGGTTCTTCGTGGCAAGACCATTGAGTTGGTAAAGGTGTTGTGGAAGCATCGTGGTGTTGAGGAAGCCACGTGGGAACGGAAGGATGACATGCTGAAGCAGTTTCCGTATCTCTTTCCTTCAGGTAAATTTCGAGGACGAAATTTCTTAAGAGGGGGAGAGTTGTAACGCCCCGGTTTTGGGCTTAGAAGTTTTGCGATTCAGACCAGTTCGGTCGGAGTGCGGTTCGAATATATAAAGGTGAATTTAGGAAAGCCTAGTTCGGTTTGCATTAAAAATATGGAAAAATGTCTTAAAATCCTCTTTTATTATATATAAGAGTATGGAGAAATCAATTTTACAAAATGAGGTTTGGAAGGGTGACATTTTGGCTAGTGACCAAAATGTAATTTTTGGAAACTGTGAGACTGTTTTAAAAAGGATTGAAACTTTGAATCTTTAAGGAGCTATTTATCCAATGGGAGTTTCTCCAGATTTTTCTAAAGTATTAAATGATTAATTAATGGTTTTTAAATAAAAGAAAAGTGGAGGGAAGATATTTTGGCATTTCTAACTAACTTTCCAAATTTCCATTTTCATTTTCTCTCATCTTTTCTCTCAAACCAAACACCTTTTCTCCAGAGCTTTTCTTTCTGATTTTGTCACCTAAATCATTCATTTCAATTCTCTTTTGATCTTCAATCATCTCTTCATCAAAACCTTTGCATTTGCTAAGTGGATTTTCAAGAATTTGGTTCCAAAAAGGGAGAAAACTCAAGTTTGGAGGTAAGAACGTCCTTCTCCTCTAAACTCTCAGTTCTTTACTGAAATTCCTAAGTTCTCAATCCTTAATTTGTGTTTTATAAATGGTTTTAAGGTTGTGTTCATGATCTTGGCTTTTAAATGCAAGATTTGGTTGATTTTTGATTAAAATTCGTGTGATCTGTTTGGGCAGTGATTTGAGGTGTCTTTTTGATGTTAAATGAATGTTAAATTGATGAGTAATTGAGGTTTAATTAATGCAATCCCGGATAGGTTGAATTTCTTAAGTTTAGCTTGAGTTTTTGGTTGTTTTTGGAGTGATCTTGATGAACTGTTATAGTTGGAGGTATAAGGGTGATGTTAGATCCTTTTTGGATGTTAATTGATGTTTAAAGATGATTAGATTTGATGGATCTTGGCTGGGTTGTGTTGTGGAGTTGTTTGGATGCATTTTCGATTGTGTTTGGTGGCCGAAAATGGAGTGTGGATGAGAGCAGCGAGTTTAGGTGCTTTCATTGAAGTTATTAATGTATGATGATGCATTAATCCTCTGCTTTGATGTGTTTAAAACAGGGGAGTAATCTTTGGATCCTAGTGGTGGTGATCCGGAAGCTTGATTGGTGTTTCGGCAAGTGGCGAAACGGAATGGGTGAGTGGATTTTGGTTTTTCGGCTTTGAAACCAGTGTTTTGAAGGTTTGGGAGCTTAGTTTAAGTCTAAGCAACTTAGCTAAGCTCAAGAGTAAGTTTTTGGAAAAACTCTCTTGGTGATGAACCATGGATTGGTTGTATGCAATATGGTTTGATTGCATGTTTTTAATCCTGTTTTGAAAGCATATTTAGCATGTATATTTGCTGAGATTATAAGCCATGTGTTGAAGGATGCTCAAGGTAAGAGATCCTTGTTTTTGAACATTGTTTTAATGTGGTTTGATGCTTAAAGATGCATGATGTTTTTGGCTTTGTTAAATGCTTTAAAACAGTGGAATATTGTGGTTAATGATGCATATTGGCAAGTGATGGTTAAGGTCACAAAGGTGGTTAAAAGTCCTTGTGTGAGCCTTGTTTATTTAAGAACAACATGGGGGTTAAAAGTCCATGGTTGGTTCTTGGTTAAGATCACCAAGGTGGTTAAAATTCCTTGAGTGAGGCTTGTTTATTTAAGAACAACATGGTGTTTAAAAGTCCATGGTTGGTTCTTGGTTAAGGTTACAAAGGTGGTTAAAATTCCTTGTGTAAGCCTTGTTTACTTAAGAACTCCAAGGTGTTTAAAAGTCCTTGGGAGATTCTTGTTAAGGACACAAAGGTGTTTAAAAGTCCTTGTGTGGTCCTTGTCATGGTGTTTAAAAGTCCATGGGTTAAGGACACAATGGTGTTTAAAAGTCCATGTGTGGTCCTTGGAAATTATAAGATCACAATGGTGTTTAAAAGTCCATGTGTGGATCTTATGTTGAATGTATCACTTGTTGCCAATATGACATGATATGAACTTGAAGCATGAATTGCTTGTTTTAAATGCTTTAGTGCATGTGCAAAGGATGATTGATTTAAGGTTTATAAAGATGTTTTATAAATGCATTATTGTGTGGTTTTAAATGAGCATTCCTCACTAAGCTTTTGCTTACGCTCTCTCTTTTCTTAAACCAATAATGCAGAGCATTAAAGTACATTGAGGGCAACAAGGAGGGCAAGCATCCAAGTGGTGAACTAAGCTCAAGTATGGTGAAGGTTTCTTAAACACTATTAGCTTTTGGGTATTTGGCAATGGGGGAACCTATGTTGTTGTTTTGGGAGATGTTTTGGACTCCCTAAGTTGGATTTATATTGTTAATAATGTTTGAGCTTGTAATTGGCCTTTGAGATGTGATTTTGGAATATTGATGCTTGAATGGTTTTCTAAGTAGGAAGCATGCCTATAGAATTGGGGATTTTCATAATTGATGCCATGTTGATGTTTGGTTGATGCAATTATTTTCCTTGTATGTTGAATGACTTGCTGGTAAAGTTTGGTGGCTTTTGGAGCATGTTAGATAGGTCAATTGTGTGTTAAACCAGCAATTTTTCTGCAATCTGGGCAACCTGTTTCGGAACATGTGCTACCGTATCGGAACGGGGGCCTGAAATGGCCTGGGCGTTCCGAAACGGAAGGAACTGTTCCGGAACGGTTTGGCCTCTGCCAGACCCTGTTTCGGTACCAGTTGCGGAACGGTCCCGCGTTTCGGAACGGGTCTTCCCTGTTCCGAAACACTCGACCGTTGGGCACTAAAATTGTTGGTTATATGTTTTGAAATGTTTGCATTTTAGTCCGTAACTTTGTTGTTGCAATTAAATGAGTTTGAGATGTCCGTTTGAGCTGAAATTTGGCAGTGAAGCATGAAACATGATTAATTTCAAGTTGGTAACTTTAATTTGGGTTAAGTCCTTCTAATTTACAGAATTTACAATTTGGTCCCTAAAGTCTTAATTTGTGCAATTGGGTCCCTGAATGTTCTATGATGGTTATGATCTTTGAGTATGCTGATTGCATGATCATATCTGGGGATAATATGCATCTAGACAAGTTTTAAAAGAAAAAAAGGGTCGTTAATCAAGGTTGACTTTCGGGTTGACTTTGGTTTTCCCCGTGTAAACTTCTTAATTCGGTTCAGTCGTCTGGGCCGGGTTAAGGGGGTTACAACAAATGCCAAAGGACTGGGAACATCTCGAGAAGGCATGAGATGCCACTGCAGAACATTTTTGAGGTCGAAATCTTCGATGTATGGGGTATCGACTTCATGGGACCATTCCCAGCATCTTGTGGGAACCTTTACATCCTACTAGCAGTGGATTATGTGTCCAAATGGGTAGAAGCGACCACCACTCAGAAAAATGACGCCAAAACTGTTTAAAGATTTCTACACAAGAATATCTTCTCTAGATTGTGCATTCCTAAGGCGATCATCAGTGACGAGGAGAGACACTTTGATAACAGGGTAATTGCTATTGCCTTGAGAAAATACGGAGTAAAGCACCAGATTGCAACAGCATACCACCTTTAATCTAATGGGTAGGCCGAGATATCCAACCGAGAAGTAAAGAACATACTTGAGAAAATGGTTAAACCCACTCGAAAGGATTGGTCTTTACACCTCAATGATGCACTCTGGGCCTATAGAACATCGTTCAAAACTCCATTAGGAATGTCACCCTATAGACTCATCTATGGGAAAACATGTCGTTCACCTGTTGAGATAGAACACAGAGCTTACAAGGCTATCAAGGTAGTAAATTTGGACTGGGATAAGGTAGGACAAAAGAGGCTATTGTACTTGAATGAAATTGAAGAAATATGAGCAATGGCCTACGACAATGCCAAGATCTACTAGGAATAAAACCAAAAGGTGGCACGACAGGATACTGCTGCCACGACAGTTCTGCCCAGGGCAGCAGGTGTTGTTATTCAATTCTAGGTTAAAACTTTTCCCAGGAAAGCTTAAATCTAGATGGTTCTGTCCTTTCCAAGTTGTCCAAGTCTTCCCCCATGGTGCCATCAGAATCAAATCCCTTAAGGACGGGCACCAATTCAAAGTTAATGGACAAAGACTAAAGAATTATCAGGGGACTGAAGCCCCAAGGATGTACCAAGTAGTTACTTTAGGAGATGCACCTCAAGGCATCCCTAATTTAACTTGGTTTTTTTATTTTTTAACTTATTTTATTTCTTTATTAGGAATCAAGACTTAATTATTTTATTTTCGGAATTAATATTCTATTTATTTATTTATTTATTTTTAGGAAGCAAGGCAAAGAGAAGGAATGAACCAGCCCACCATACCCACAGCAACCCAAAAAGCCCAACGGACGTGTCTGCCGTCACAGCCTGTCATCAGTTGTCGCGACAGACGCGGAGAAGACAACCTGTCATGGAGCTGTCGCGATAGACACACAAATGCATAACAGACGCGCAACAGACACAGAAACGCGTGACCGACGCGTTAGAAATCGCGTAACAGCTTTCCCCGTTATTCGTGCCTGCCGTTACAGCTCCAACGGGCAGAAAATCACCCTTCTATATAAACCCCCATTCACTATTCACTTCCCACCTCATTCTCTCAACTTGTTTCCTCTGTTTAGATCTTAATTTTTTTACATTTTCTACAATCCTTGCAAAATGGCTAGCAGACAAACCCGCCGTAGTGCTGTCTCCACTTTTACCGCAGCAATATCCACCCCAAGCCATAACGCCATTCCAGACCGCTTCGCCTCCACCGACTCCGCCAAAAGATACTACAGCTCTTTCAAGAAGAGGGACATGTGGGAGGAACGGGGGTTTATTTACACAGAACCCACGAGAGAGCTAGGGCTCGAGAACTTTTTAGCAAAGAAAATCCAAGCCCTCAAATGGCAGCAATTTGCTCCCGTCGACAACAAAGACTCTATGACAGTAACTGTTTGAGGTAAACAACTCTCCATCGAGCCTGCCTACATCAACACCCTCTACGACTTATATGTGAGTAAGAAGAAGGACTCCCACAAAAGATTCGTCAATAGTCTATCCTCGGCAGACTACGATGCGGTTATGGCAGAGGTCATCAAGGAAGGGACGGAGTGGAACACCGACCCTAAACACCGATGGACTGTGAAGAGAACTCAATTGACGCCACAAGCCAAATTGTGGAATCACTTTGTGAAGAAGCGTATCATGTCATCCTCACATAACAACACCATCGACAGACTAAGGTTAGCCCTTTTGCATTACATTTTAAATGAAAGATCAATAAATGTCGGCCGCTATATACCAGAGGGAATACTTGAGTGTGACCTCCGACCGTCGGGTCCCCTCGTCTTCCCACACCTCATCACCACCATCTGTCGAGGCCACAATGTACCGGAGATTAAGGAAGACGTCAAGGTCTGAGAAAAGGGGTGGACGCAGCGGAACATTTACAGCCTGATGGAGTTAAAAGCTGTCACCCCGCTGTCATACTTCAACCCCTCTACTGCAACAGACCAAACGATAGACCCCAGTTCCCAGAACCTACCGCAGCAGAACAACAGCAGACGACAGCAGCACCTCCACCAGACACCTCTTCCTAGATTCTGTCGATGCTGAAAAGAATGGAGGAATGACAGCTCAGACTGATGGGCTACATGAGGGATTTCATGGCAGCAACGATAAACTTTATTCATAATGATTTACATTTTACCCATGTGCCATTCCCCTCCTTTCCAAAACATTTCTTTGCTGCCTTCACACCTACACCTACCCCTGCTGCAAGCCTCAGAACTCCATATGCCGCTTCCACACCTACCCCTGCCTTGATAGGAGAAGGCGGCAGGTAGTCCGCTACAACCAGAGGAGAGAAGAGAAAGGACCCCTTCCCGAAAATCGACCTCAAATATTGGGAAGGTTTCTCCTCCTCTTCAATTTGGCAGGATTCTAATTCCGAGCCTTCAGTCGCTCGAGACATCTCCAAGGACTTCCCGCCAATGAAAAGGAAGAAGCTCTACGAGACTGTCGAAGGACCGTCCGGCCAAGGCAGATCTGCCAGCAGCAGCAGCAACTCCGACGATGAGGTCGAGGTTCTGGACAAGCTCCTACACATCTCACCAACATGTGTCCAGCCACCTCGGGAAGCAAAGAAGAACGTAGCCTCTGCCTCTCCTAGCACACTGTCGGCCGCTGCCATGAAAATCACTGTCCGCCGGTAGCTTTAGATCAGCAACAGCAGCGACGACATCTCCTAAACTTAAGTTTCTATCTTTTATTTTGTTGTCTTTTCTGTTTTATTTCTTTTGTGATGTACTTTATTTTTGTTTTGTTTTTGTTTTTCATGTTGTCATGCATTGAGGGCAATGCAACCCTCGAGTTTGGGGGTGGCATCCCTCCATCAATGAAGTCGTAGTTGTGTCTTAAACTTGTGTCTAGGTATTAGTTATTATTAAGTTTATTTTTGGGTAAAAAAATGAAAATTTGGATTAAGTCTTTGAACTAAACTTACCTGTCGCGACATACTCTGTCGTGATAGTGCCTTTAGGAAATTTTAAGAACTGTTTAGAGCATTGCTATAATTTTGATTTGTACAACACTCTTTGTGACTCTTATGCTATCTAAACTTCTGTAGTACAGTGGAATAGGAATGTTTACTTACTTTACATTGCCCCTAGAGGTGCCTATCACTAGCTCTTGGAAAGGAATAAAACGGAAAGAAAGAATTCAGACTCATTTGCTTGCAAAACTGCCTTGCACGGATTGTAGGGAGATTTCTCTTTGAGCTTAAGTTAGAAAAAACTAAAGGAGCCTAATAATTCCCTCCATAAAAGATGCAGTTAAATCAAGAGTCAGAAAAACTAAAGGAGCCTAAGAATTGCCTCCAGAAAAAAATGAATTGGCATAAACTCAAGTTTGTAAGCATGATTATTCTGGTAGATTAAAGGAGTCTAGACACATAGTTGTTCACAAACCTTGCACGCACCGCACAAGAATTATATCATGGTTCCGAATAAATCCAGAAACACCCGACAAGGTATTGCTCTTGATAGGAAATAAGTGGTAGGTAATGAAGGGTTCACTGAATTAAGCCAAACCAAAAAGTTTTTATTTTTTGTTAGGTCATAATTGCTTGAGGGCAAGCAAGAACTTGAGTTTGGGGGTGTGTTGATTGTGCAAAAGTTCTATATTTTACCCCTTACTTAACCCACATTTTTTCTGCATTCAAGCATAATTCATTGCATCTAGGATAGATTTCCGCATATAGATCACAATTAGATAAAATGGCACAGTTGCTACTGATTTTGGTCACTTTTGCAGGTATCTGTCCTGGCAGACTCAGGGCATCAAGGAAGCAAAGCTGAATCACAAGACTGGAGTCAAGGAGATAACGTTGTCGTGGCCACTATCGTGGCAGCCATGACGAAAGCATTGGTGAAAGGGAAAAGCGAAGTGGAGCTCGACAGATAGAGGAATTCAAGCTGGTCTGTCGTGGACCACTTCTATATTTTTCTGAGCCCTGGGGCAGAATGAAAGCCAAGCCCAAAGTTCAAGGAAGAAACCCAAAGCAAGAAAAGAGGACGAGTTAAAGGCATCTACTTAGAAGATTTAATCTTTAATAGAGTTGTATATTAATTTGAACTTGTATTCTTGCCTTATTAGAAAACTTGAACCTAAGGCCTATATAAAGGCATGCAATTCGACCTAGGAAAGGATATCTCATTCTTAGTCGTCTTCCCCAAAACCCCTGTCGTTTTCCCCCTTCTCATTATGTTCTAAACTTCCCCTAGGGTTAAAGGGTTGATTTTGTAAAGTAGTTGCAAGGATTGTACTGTTTTAGGAATTTTTCTATTCAAAGCAATAAAACATCAAGTTTATTTATTCTGGTTTTTCACATCTCGCAAGAGTATCAGGAGAGCATTGTGAGGTTATCTATTTGTTTGATACCGAGAGAGTCAAGCATACGAATGGAATAAATACGTGTTTTCTAGTTTATGGTTAAACCATCTCGGCTTAGGGATAAGTACGAGGTTAAGTGGCTAAGGAAGAATCCAACAACATTGGTGTTCACTCTTCGATTCACGCAGGGAGGTATCATCTAAGAAGTATTCATCAACAGCACTAGGGCCTAGGGATAGGACAAGTCATAGCTTGAATTCTTGTCAAACTTGAAGTACAAAGTTTTATAATCGCTTCCGCGACAACAACAGACTTCTGTCGCGACAAGGACGACGACAGAACAGAAGTTTCTATTCAGTGCAACACCTGCACTACCGAGCAAATCAATACCGGCCTATTTCTTAAACCTGATCTTTTACTCCTTTAATTTAAACAATTTAAACTCTTTCTCTCTCTCTCTCTCTTTCGAGTAACAACTATAGGATAAAGCTATTTCCAGTCTATGTGGAGACGATATCCGATACTCCAAGTATCACTTTACTACTTGCATCGTGTACACCTGGACTATTTGCGATAGGACTTTTGACACGCGACAACAATACCTAGAAATCTCAGTATAAACCTAACACAAGCAGTCGATGTTTGGTTGCTCCTTTTAGCCGCTTAAACTGGAACTTATGTCTAAGCCGAATTAGTCAACACCTCGACATGATCAGACCGTACTTAATTCTTTCGTGAGCCTTTCACTTTCGTGCCCGACAAATGGATTTCTTCAACTGGACTATTGGAAGTAATTGAAGAAGTGAAGATCATGAATTAAGTAAAACTGGAATATTTTATTGAAACAACTCAAAAACCTAATAAAAACGTCTCACAATTAATTTACAACATAACCCTAAACCCAAGAGAAGTTTAGAACATGGTGGCGGCAAAGAACACTCTAGTTATGTCTAAAGAAAACCTAAGATGATTTGAACTAGGAGTACAATAAGTATTTATAGACAAATAACTAGGTTAAGTCCTCCTTAAAGTTGTATTCCTCAAAAGTAGCTTTACACATTTAATGTGACTTTAAACTCTGACTTCTTTGCGTTAAATGTGGACTTTATCTCGTTTGCCTTAGCCCGCAAGTAACCTTGAGATCTTACTTCGGCGGCTCTGTATGCTGCTACATACGTCAGAAAATTAAATGGATGGTGGACATACACTCAAGATTTTTAGCTCTACAAATCGCATTTCATTTCGGTTCTCCAACTTCATAGTTTGCTGTCGTGGGCAGCACGGTTGGCGGCAACATTACTCGACAGCAATTGTCTTCAGCTGGAACTGCATCAATATAGCCCCTTGGTTTGATGCCTCAGCATTGCATCCTCAGCTCCTCTTTCCTTTTTTCAGCCTTTATTACCTAAAAACAAAATTACACTAAAAAGTATTTCTTCACCAAATGAAAGATAATCTATAGAAAAAGGTAAAGCGAAGGAATACTGTAAAATGAAATGCATGAACCTAATTATGCCTAAAATGAGCTCAAAATAGTAATAATAAGAGGTGGAATGCGCATGAAATATAGGACTTGTGAACACTTTACACACCCCCAAACTCGAACTATTTCTTATCCTCAAGCAATGCAACTTATCATACTTGCTCTAATAATAATCATAAAGATAAACTTGTATTCGACTTGATTTTAGGCCTCAAGGCCGTGGCACCTATATCAAACTAGTGAAGGGAAAATAACAAACAGATAACTCAGAATTTAATTTCTCATGCCAGTGTGGTGTTTGCATGTCTATATACAGGTTGAATATGCATAATAAATAATTAAACAAAGATGATGTTACAATTTAAAGGTTGCTGCCTTTAAAGGTTGCTGCCGAGGCAGCACAGTTAAGCACATTAATTTAATCATGGGAATGAGGGTTTCAGCTTATCAAAACTACTCTTGTAGGTCTGAAGTTAAGATAGGAGCAAACTACAAAACCCCGAACCCTTGGAGTAGAGTCATCCCGTGAAGACTTTCATTCACTCTTTCTAATTTGTCCGTCAATTCAAAGCTTTCAGTTTCATGGACTTTGATAGCACCGGAGTGTCCTCGCACACGATTCTTCCTAGAGCCTGTTGCGGGCACCTCTAGGGTAAAACAACATATTTTCCTTGTTTTTACCTTTGATGTCGTGGAAGTGTTGTATTTTTCTGTTTCTTTTGCCTGCCTTGGCATCTACTTGCAATCATTGTTAGAAATTTGCAAAGAATTCTAAAATTAAACAGGCAATGTTCATCAAATACTCTAACGCATTCAGCAAGTAACAGAGGTGTTTGACATTTTTAGGCAAAAGGAAAAAAATTATAAGTCATATTTCATGCTTTTCCCAAGATTAGGTTCAATTTTAATTAGGTGGAAAAATAAATTAGTCGGCTATCCTATCATAGGCACAAGTAATAACAATTTTTTCTTTTATGATTATTACTAAGGTAAGTACAATGCAACCTATATGCAACTAAGTATGCCTAGACAAAAGATGCGAGAGCTAACCCCACCCCCAAACTCGAGATAGGCATTGCCCTCGATGCACAAAACAATAAAAATAAATAAAAGAGAAATAAATACACGTTAAAACATAAACGAAATAGAATAAGCAAAATAAAAGAGAAGATAAAGAAAAACGAAAAGTTTGTTGAGGGTTTACAAAAGGTCGAACTATTTTCAACTGAGGAGAAGGAAGATGTGTGAATGACGAAACGACGGTCGGCAGATGTCTTGGCGGCGGTCCTAGCAGGTGATGTTTTTGCTTTTCGCGGCGGCAGGACTCTCTTCGGCGTATGATGTGGCTCTTCTTAAGGTTCGGCATGGAGAGCGGCAGGATGTGCGTCGCTCTCTTCTAACTCTGTCTCTAAGTCCACAGGATCGGTGGCGATGATGTGTCGTTTCCTCTTCCTAGTTCCTCCCTCCGTGGGTGATGTTGATGGGATAAACGCCATTGGGATGGCTGCTGCTGCTACCACTATTGTTTCTGGCTCCGGTGGCTGCTGCTCAATCTCCTCTGATGAGGATGTGTATGCCACTATCCATGTTGTGTCTCCATGTGCATGGTGATGTTGGTGCCTCTCGGGGGAGTCTGCCACTGTGTTGGATGGGGTTGTGGCTGAGTAGGTTAGATAGTGCGTCGGAGAGGGCTACTGGTGGTCGATTTGGCGGGTAGCGGCGGTAGGTGGCGTTCCTTGTGCTTGTGTCGTTGCTACATGCTCTGCAGGGTATGGCGCCAGGATGGGTCCCTCACCAGGGAGTTTTTGCAGTAGATAACTTACAAGGGGTTATTGGACTTCCCCTGCAATTTCATGAAGGACAGATACTGTTGCTCGATGAGTTTTGTGTTGGCTTGAAAGGTGTGCAGCAGTGTGGGGACTTCATTTTCTGGGCAGCTTTAGTGCTGCCAGGGGCGGCTGGAGTCTCAAGCTGAGCGACAGAAGGCTGGTTGGGTGTTGTTGGATCTTTCTATGTGTCCTACATCATTTGTATGTGGACTTTTCGGGTCCAGCCTTCTTTGGCAGTTGTTAACTCATCTTTAGGCTCAGCCGAGACACCAAAGTTGGAGCAGAGGCCCATGATGGGTGATGGGAAGTACAACCTACCTTTCTTCTTTTTGAAGAAATTGTGGATCTCCGTGCATATGATCTCCCCAACATTTATCGGCCGGTTCATCAGAATACTGTGAATTAGAGCAAGGTGCGGCCCATCGACGATTGAGTTATGGGAGGTGGGCAGCAGGCGCCTCTTCACAAAGGTGGTCCATAGCATGTCCTCAAGCAGAAAGTGACGGCGTTGGACATATCCCACATGTTTGCCTGCCAACCACGACGTCTTGGGCTTGTAGAGTGTGGCCTTGATTTTCTCATAGTCGGCAGCCGTCAGTTACTGCCTCCATTTCTCGTGAGGGTTGTCGTGCATATCAAGGCCATAGTATTTATTGATGACATCGACGTTCAGCTTGACTGGTTCCCCGCGGACATAAACAAATGGTTGCCCTTGGTAGGGGTGATGGGCGTAGAATTCCCTAACCAAAGTAACAATTGTTGTCTCTAGATGCCGAGCGAAGATCTCCCATCCCTTGTTGTGGATGGTTTCGAACAGGGCTGGCTCTAAACAAGGTCTCGTGTTTGTTGTGTGTAATGGAAACCTTGCTCCTCCCAGGCCGCCTACTTAGAGAACTGATCTTTATATCTTTTCTTGTCCGCCTTGAAGTAAAATCTCTTGTAGGTGGGTTTGGGTTGTGATGTGGATGCCATGTGAACCGGTTCTATGTAACTGAAATTAGAAAGAAAACAATGAGAGAGCATTGGGGTCAAAAATAAGATAGCAAGGAGGTGAAAGTAAAGGAAATGAACGGAGTGAGAGGGGTTTAAATAGGAGTTGCCGAGAGATGCCATGGCGGCATTAAATGCCCAATAGTCTGATTATCTTACGCACGTTACGGGATTTCTGCCTGTTATTCTCAGAGCCATGGACAGCTAGCCGTTGGCGGTCAACTAGCCATTACGCATTGCTGCGCTGGTCTGCCACGTGTTGTCTCGGCGGCATGGTGGGCGGGCTCCTTGCTGGGCCCTCTTCTTGGTCCGGCTGTTTTATTATTAAACCTGAAATAAAAATAAAGACAACAATAGAAATAAAAGTAATTACATAATTTCTAACAAAATAAAAATCTGGAAACAAATCTAATCCTAAAAAAATAAAACTCTAAACCTAATGCATAAAAATAAAACGAAAATTAGGTTATGTTGGGAGGTGCATTTCCCAAACATAACCACTTCCTGAGGGTTTTGTGTTTGGCTTTTCGTCCAGGTATATTCTTCCCTTCCTTAGGTGGGTCCTCATGTTCCTTCAAGTGCTGCGTCACTGGGTCCCTTAGCCTCCCCTTTGGTCTGTCACAGCAGTTGCTGCCCTGGTCTGTTTTATGCTGATTTTGCAGCTCTTTCATCTGGGCATCCTTTTTCGTTTTCTGAGGGCTGTAGCACATTCATCTTGATGCTCTGGTCGTCTACCCTCATTGTCAGCTCCCCAAGTTCTACATCTATAAGCGTTTTGCCAATGGCCAGGAATGGTCGCCCAAGAATGATAGACGCTTTTTCATCGGCCTCGCAATCTAAGATGAGGAAATCGGCAGGAAGAATCAAGTTACCCACCTTTACCATGATGTCTTCAATTTTTCCCTTCGGTTGGACAAATGAATTGTCAGCAAGTTTAAGCATGACAGAGGTAGGTTTGGTAGGCCTAATACCCAGTTTATCGAAGACGACCTTAGGCATAAGGTTGATGCCAGCTCCCAAGTCGTACATGGCTCTTGTTTCATGTTTGTTGCCTATCATGCATGGGATAACAAAGTTGCCCGCATCTACCTGCTTGGGCGGCAGCTTGTTCTACAGCATTGCCATGCACTACTCAGTGACAGTCACTGTCTAGAACTCCCCATTCCTCTTTTTCTTAGAAACCATGTCTCTGAGATGTTTGGAATACTTTGAATGGCTTCTATTATAGGTATGTTGATGTGCACCTGTTTCAGAATATCCAGGAATTTTCTAAACTGGTGCTCTTGTTGTTGTTTCTTGAGCCTTTTGGGGAATGGTGCTGGCAGACGAATGTCCTCTATATGCTCCTTTCTTAGGAGCTTAGTTTGGGGAGGATCATCTGTTTCAAGACCGATGTCTTGCTCAACCGCTAGGGTGACTGGTGTTGGTGCTGGGTCAACTAGTGTTGGTGTTGCCGCGGAAGGCTTCTTTTTCTGGTCCGGCTGAGTTTCTGGCTGTGTCTCCACCCTGGGTTCATCCAGCTGCTTCCCACTTCTTGTAGATATAGCCTTGCACTGCTCGTAAGTGGGTTTGGCTGCCGCCTTTGAGCTGTTGGATGCTGCTCCTATTGTCCGGCTACTGTATATCTCGGTAAACTGCCCAAATTGGGTCTCCATGTTTTTTATAGCAGCCTCCTTGTTGTTCATCCGCATCTTTGTCCTGTCCATAAAAGAATCAGTTTTATCAATAAATTTATTTGTACGAACAATAAAGTCACCAGTTCTAGACATGAAAGTGTTTAGGGTTGCTTCTATTAAGTTATAGTTTTGTTGTTGTTGAGCCTGTTGTCTGGATTGGTTCTGTTGGTAGCCTGCCTGTAGCTGTTGTGGGCTTGTAGCCGCTCCCATGCTTATGTTGGTACCGCTCCCATGCTTCATACATCGACTCATCATCCCCTTGTCTAAAATTTGTGATCTCATTCCGCAATCTATCAATGACATTGGACGGGCTGAATCGATCTAAGAAGTCTTTACATAGTTTCATCCATGTGTTGAAGGATCATGCAGGCTGATTATTCAACCACTGTTTAGCCCTATCCCTCAGTGAATAGGGAAATAACCTCAGCCTCAGTACATCCTGGTGGACCCCCTGTAATTTAAATTCTTTGCAGATGTCCAAGAAACCTCTCAAATGCTACCGAGCATCTTCTGTGGTAGTCCCTCCAAAGTGCCATAATGTGTTTATCATGTTAAACATGACGGGCTTCAACTCGAAGTGGTCTGCCTCTATATCAGGTTCCGTTACTATGGGATCAAACCCTCGAAATTCATGTTTGAGATAGTCTCTAGTGGTTCGAATCTGGGGCGATCTGGGTGGAAGTGGGGGATCCTGTCTCGGTTGATCTTGTGGACCTTTGGGCGGCAAGTCTTGCTGCCCATCCCTACCGTGTGCGACACCGTTGGATGGGTCCTCGTTTACCATGTTTACCTTTGCTTTTTCTTTGTCTTCTTTGTTTTTCGCTAGGACTTCTCTGAGCTCCTTCTTAAGTTCTCTTGCTTGACGTTCTATATCGTCGTAAAAGAGGAGTTCGACAACGGCGCCAAAAACTTGTAGGGTGTGTAGGTGTTCCTTTTTTTGTGAGCGCAAGTGCACACTTCTGCCAAGTTATAGTATAAAATATGTCGAATCCCACGAAGATTGGTCAGCTTGGTTCGATATGTAGTTCTTGTACAAGGTAAAGTAAAAACCAAGTAAGGTGATTGTTAAGATGAAAAGTGAAATAATACAAAACACAAATGATAAAAGAGGTGATTCAGGTTGATAAAGCGGGCAGGGTTATGCTGCCACTTAGTGTGAAACTGCGTTGTAAAGGCTAAGTTGTTTTGTGCTGTCACGATATGTTGCATTGGCGGGCAATGGCGGACGAGAACTATGACCCTGACACGCGGCCGCAGCGAGTCTCTGCTCTTGCAAATTTCGATGTCTTTGTAGGTGAGATGGAGAGAAGTCCTGGCGGAAAGTCTGGCAGATACTCCAAGTTCGACAGAGCAATTCTTGTAACCCCCTTAGCCCGACCTAGACGCTTGATCCGAACTACGAAGATTACACGGGGAAAACCAAAGTCAACCCAAAAGTTAACCTTGATTAACGACCTTTTTTTAATTTAATTTTGTCTAGATGTACATTAAGCCTATGTGAATACTCTCGAATCATGGAAGAGAAAGGCACAACGATTGGAAAGCATTTCGGGACTCAATTGTACAAATTAAGCGTTTAGGGACCAAAATGTAATTTTTTTTGAAATTAGAAGGACTTAGCTGATTTTAGGTTTACCAATTTGAAATTAATCATGTTACATGCTTCGCTGTCAAGTTTGAGCTTAAAAAGACATCCCAAGCTCAAGCAATTGCATCCATAACATTTAGGACTAAAATGTAAAGCATGGAAACTTAAAACAATTCAAATCAGCATCCGACGGTCAACTGTATCGGAACGCCTACCCTTCGTACCGAAATGCCCGTATCGAAACGGTGTTGACCGTTTCGGTACTCGGGTATGTTACGAGACCAGTATCGAAACAGGCTTCACCAGTAGCAATTGTTTCGAAACAGCTTCATCCGTTCCGAAACACCATGGCCATTACAGGCTCCCATTTCGGAACATGTGAGGGTGTTTCGATACACCTTGCCCAGTGACAGCAGAAATAGCTGGTTTTTGACATATCAAGCCATTCAAACATACTTCAATGAGCACCAAAACATACCAAAAACTCACTTAACCACCAAGGAACATATTTAAGACTCTTAAACTAAAGCATGACATCAAATACAAAAGCACACAAACTAAAGGCATGCTCACCAGTCTCAAAACCAATATAAGCAACCAAACCTCGAACCAAACATTTTGGACCATTTACAACCCATAAATGCCATCACAAACATGCCACAAACTTAGGGAGTTCAAACACATCTCCCAAATACAACCTTGGTTTCCCCATTGCCATATATCAATACTAAAGTGTATAGAAACATCACCATACATGAGCTTTGTATTTCCATGGATGTTCTTAACCTTCTTGCTGCCCAAAACACCTCAATTATTTGCATTATTGGTAAAAGAGAGCGTAAGCACAATTGCTTAGTGAGGCATGCTCTAAGAAAACCAACACAATAATGCATTATTAAAAACACTTTCTCAAAAGCCTTTTCCTACAACATGCTAATTCTATCTCATGCTTGAAAACCTTTCAAAGCAACTTCTCACTGAAAACACAAGTACCGCAATTCTATCTCATGCCTTTAAACCAATGCAAAACTCATGGCAAAGCCATTCTCATACTTGTAAAACCAAAGCATTTCATATACAAAACTCATATGCATTTCTCATAGCATAAATCATCTCAACAAAGGTGCATGTGAATCAAAAGCATTTTCATATATTATATTGGCATTTCACATCTCATTATTACTCGGATATGCGGATAACTCACTAGACACTTCCGGTGGCATCTACCATCACCATACTCACTCGTCTAGTAACATAATTTCCGGTGGCATCTACCATCACCGTACTCACATGGCGGTATCTCTCATCGAAACAAAGCTTGGGTATTTCACCAAGTCCTACCGATGTAATGTCCATCATCGGTTCTCTCCTTTGGATTAACCAAAGAGCACGTACGAATTTTTAGTTTATAGTGCACTCTCATCCTATTGATCGATCAATTATATCCGGTGAGTATCTCATCTTTTATGTCAATATAGTATGTTAAAACATCATCTCACGTACTGCTTTTCATGCAACATTTCCAAATCATTCTCATCTCATTTCACAAACATAACATTTGTCATGCTTTAAAACAAAAGCTCAAATCTTAACCATGCAACATGTTCTTTCATGAAATCATTTCAAGCATCATCTCATGCTACAAATCATGCATAAAAACAATAGGAATTTATCTATCTCAAACCATGAGCATGTAAAAGCATTTTAGGGGCAATCCACCACATATAAGAGAGCAATCTATCCAATACTTACTTCCAGACTTAGGAAGGTGTTTCAAACCTTTCCTAAATCCCCAAACCTTGATTCTTTGTCCCTCAAGGGCTTTTAAAACCATACGCACTCACCGATTACGTTTTGCTTGCTCGCCGAAACGCTATCTAGGCTCCCAGATCGACACCAAAGGCGTCCGAAGATGTCTCCCATGTTTATAACACATAAGAGCAGAGGATTAATGCATCATCATGCATTGAAATCATCAGCCACATACCTAAACTCGCTGATCTACTCAGAAACTACATTTCGGCCACCAAACACAACCGAAATCATCTCCAAACTCTTCCAAAACAATGCCCAACCAAGATCTACAACTTCTAATAAATTCTAAACATCAATCAACATCAAAAATCACCACAAACTCGTCCTTATACCTCCAGTTATAACAGAACACCAAACCACCCCAAAAACCACCATTTTAGCAAGCAAAACTTAGGAATCCAAGCCTATTCGGGATTTGTTTGATAAAGCCTCATTTATAACTTCAATTAACATCCAAAATACATTAGAAAACAACCTCAAAATAGAGCCTAACCATCAAGCACGAAAATCATCAAGATCTCTCCAAAAACCTTGAGTTTTAAGACAATTTCTTGTTTCTAACATTAAAGCAACTCAAAAATCATTAACAAAGAATTGATAACTTGGGAGTTTCAGTAAAGAACTTATCATTAGAAGAGAAGGACGAAGCTTACCCCTAATTACTGATTTCTCCTTGATTTGGGCAAGTTTTCTTGAAAATCCAATGAAAAAGCAAGAGGTAAGTAATCCAAGTACTCAAGCTCATTTTCGAAAAAAATTCTTCTCATTAGTTTTGATATGGCAATGTGATCCCCAACCACACTCCAAACATAGTATAGCATCACAAAACCACCTCAATCGAATCATACATCATTATTCATACATCATACTTTCATCAAAAAGCCACCATCATGCATAATCACATACAACAACCACATACCAAGCCCTAATTATTCGATAACCTGGCTCTGATACCAACAAATGTAACCCCCTTAGCCCGGCCTAGACGCTTGACCTGAACTACGAAGATTACACGGGGAAAACCAAAGTCAACCTTGATTAACGACCCCTTTTTTAATTTAATCTTGTCTAGATGCACATTAAACCTATGTGAATACTCATGAATCATGGAAGAGAAAGGCACAACGATCAGAAAGCATTCCGGGACTCAATTGCACAAATTACGCGTTTAGGGACCAAAATGTAATTTTTGGAAATTGGAAGGACTTAGATGATTTTAGGTTTACCAAATCATGTTACATGCTTCTCTGTCAAGTTTCAGCTTAAAAAGACATCCCAAACTAAAGCAATTGCATCCACAACATTTAGGACTAAAATGTAAAGCATGGAAACTTAGAACAATTCAATTCAACATCCAACGGTCAACTGTATCGGAACGCCTACCCTTCGTACCGAAACGCCCGTATCGAAACAGTGTTGACCGTTTCGGTACTCGAGTATGTTCCGAGACCAGTATCGAAACAGGCTTCACCAGTAGCCAAACTATTTCGAAACAGCTTCATCCGTTCCGAAACACCATGGCTATTGCAGGCTCCCGTTTCGGAACAAGTGAGGGTGTTTCGATACACCTTGCCTAGTGACAGTAGAAATTGCTGGTTTTTGACATATCAAGCCATTCAAACATACTTCAATGAGCACCAAAACATACCAGCAACTCACTTAACCACCAAGGAACATATTTAAGACTCTTAAACTAAAGCATGGCATCAAACACAAAAGCACACAATCTAAAGGCATGCTCCCTAGTCTCAAAACCAATATAAGCAACCAAACCAAACATTTAGGACCATTTACAACCCATAAATGCCATCACAAACATGCCACAAACTTAGGGAGTTCAAACACATCACCCAAAAACAACCTTGGTTTCCCCATTGCTGCCATATATCAAGACTAAAGTTTCTAAAAACATCACCATACATGAGCTTTGTACTTCCTTGGATGTTCTTAACCTTTTTGCTTCCCAAAATACCTCAATTATCTGCATTATTGGTAAAAGAGAGCGTAAGCACAATTGCTTAGTGAGGCATGCTCTAAGAAAACCAACAGAATAATGCATTATTCAAAACACTTTCTCAAAAGCCTTTTTCCACATCATGCTCATTCTATCTCATGCCTGAAAACCTTTCAAAGCAACTTCTCATTGAAAACACATGTACCACAATTCTATCTCATGCATTTAAACCAATGCATAACTCATGGCAAAGCCATTCTCATGCTTGTAAAACCAAAGCATTTCATATACAAATCTCATATGCATTTCTCATGGCATAAATCATCTCAACAAAGGTACATGTGAATCAAAAGCATTTTCATATATTATATTGGCATTTCACATCTCATTATTACTCGGATATGCGGACAACTCATGAGACACTTCCGGTGGCATCTACCATCACCGTATTCACTTGTCTATTAACATAATTTTCGGTGGCATCTACCATCACCGTACTCACATGGCTGTATCTCTTATCGCCACAAAGCTTGGGTATTTCACCAAGTCCTACCTGATGGAATGCCCATCATCGATTCTCTCCCTTTGGATTAACCAAAGAGCACGTACAAATTTTTAGTTTATAGTGCACTCTCATCCTATTGATCGATCAATTATATTCAGTAAGTATCTCATCTTTTATGCCAATATAGTATGTTAAAACATTATCTCACCTATTGTTTTTCATGCAACATTTCCAAATCATTCTCATCTCATTTCACAACCATAACATTTGTCATGCTTTATAACAAAAGCTCAAACCTTAACCATGCAACATATTCTTTCATGAAATCATTTCAAGCATCATCTCCTGCTACAAATCATGCATAAAAATAGTAAGAATTTATCTATCTCAAACCATGAGCATGTACAAGCATTTGAGGGGCAATCCACCACATATAAGAGAGCAATCTAGCCAATACTTACTTCCAGACTTAGGAAGGTGTTTCAAACCTTTCCTAAATCCCCAAACCTTGATTCTTTGTCCCTCAAGGACTTTTAAAACCATACGCACTCACCGATTACGTTTCGCTTGCTTGCCGAAACGCTATCTAGGCTCCCGGATCAACACCAAAAGCATTCGAAGATGTCTCCCCTGTCTATAACACATAAGATCAGAGGATTAATGCATCATCATGCATTGAAATCATCAGCCACACACCTAAACTCGCTGCTCTACTCACAAACTACATTTCGGCTATCAAACACAACCGAAATCATCTCCAAACTCTTCCAAAACAATGCCCAACCAAGAATTACAACTTCTAATCATTTCTAAACATCAATCAACATAAAAAATCACCAGAAACTCGTCATTATACCTCTAGTTATAACAGAACACCAAACCACCCCAAAAACCACCATTTTAGCAAGCAAAACTTACGAATCCAAGCCTATTCGGGATTTGTTTGATAAAGCCTCATTTATAACTTCAATTAACATCCAAAATACATTAGAAAACAACCTCAAAACAGAGGCTAACCATCAAGCAAGAAAATCATCAAGATCTCTCCAAAAACCTTGACTTTTAAGACAATTTCTTGTTTCTAACATCAAAGCAACTCAAAAATTATTAAAAATGATTGATAACTTGGGAATTTCAGTAAAGAACTGATCATTAGAGGAGAAGGACGAAGCTTACCCCGAATGGCTTATTTCTCCTTGATTTGGGCAAGTTTTCTTGAAAATCCAATGTAAAAGCAAGAGGTTTTGATGAGGAGAAGATTAGGAATTAAAATCCAATCAAAAGGGATGAAAATAAGTATCCAATTGATGGAGAAAGAGTGTTTGGCTGAAAAGAATTTGAGAGAAAATAGGATGAGAGGAAATTGACGTAAAGTAGTTATGACAAGTCAAAGGTAGTTTCCTTTTAATTAATCTTTATTTTTCTTTAATTAAAACATTAATAAAATCACCCAAATTAAGAAGAAATCTGATCAAAAACATTTTGGTAAAATTAGCTCCTTAAATATTCAAAGTTTCAATCCTTTACAAAACAGTCACTATTTAACTTTGTAAAAACTGCAATTTGGTCACTACATCGAAATGTAGTATTTCCAAACCTTATTTTGTAAAATTTATTTCACCATAATCAGTCATATATTAAATGAGGATTTTTAGATATTTTTCCCTATTTCTAAAGCATCCCGAACTAGGTGTTCCTAAACCTCCCATTAAGATTCGAACCGTTCCTGACCGGTCCGATTCGAACTCTAAAACATCTAGGCCCAAATTTGGGGTGTTACAATTCTAATATGCACCTTCCTATGTCTAGGCAAGGATTCTGTCACCACGTGATGTAGGCAATACCTAGAAATCTCAGCGTAAATCTAACACATGCAGTCGACGTTTGGTTGCTACTTTTAGCCGCTTAAACTCGAACTTATGTCATCTTCGAATTAGTCAACATCTCGACATGATAAGACTGTACTTAATTCTTTTGTGAGCCTTACACTTTCGTGCCCGACAAATGGATTTCTTCAACTGGACTTTTGGAACTAATTGAAGAAATGAAGATCATGAAGTAAGTAAACATGGAATATTTTATTGAAACAACTCAAAAACTTAATACAACCGTTTCACAACTAATTTACAATATAACCCTAAACCCAAGAGAAGTTTAGAACATGGTGGCGGCAAAGAACACTCTAGCTATGTCTATAGAAAACCTAAGATGATTTGAACTAGGAGTACAATGACTATTTATAGACAAATAACTAGGTTAAGTCCTCCTTAAAGTAGAAGTCATCAAAAGTAGCTTTCCACATTTAATGTGATTTTAAACTCTGACTTCTTTGTGTTGAATGTGGACTTTATCTCGTTTGCCTTAGCCCGCAAGTAACCTTGGGACTCACTTTGGAGGCTTTGTCCGCTGCTACATACGTCAGAAAATTGAGTGGATGATGGCGATAGACTCAAGATTTTTAGCTCGACAAATCGCACTCCGATTCTCCAACTCCATAGTTTGCTGTCGTGGGCATCACGGTCGACGGTAACATTACTCAACAGCAACTGTCTTCAGCTAGAACTGCATCAGTACAACCCCTTGGTTCGCTGCCTCAGCATTGCATCCTAGCTCCTCTTTCCCTCTTTCAGCCTTTATTACCTAAAAACAAAAATACACTAAAACAATATTTCTTCTTTACCAAATGAAAGATAATCTATAAAAATAAGTTAAAGCGAAGGAATACTGTAAAATGCAATGCATGAACCTAATTATGTCTAAAATGAGCTCAAAAACAGTAATAATAAGAGGTGGAATGTGCATGAAATATAGGACTTGTGGACACTTTACAATAGGCTACATGACCCACACACTCCACAACCTTATATGGTCCAATGAGTCTCGGACTAAGCTTACCCTTACGTCTAAATCCCATCACCTTCTTCTAAGATGACACTTTCAAGAAAACACGATCACCAACAGCATACTCAATCTCCATACGCTTCAAATACGCATAGGATTTCTGACAATCCGAAGCCGCTTTCAAGCGATTACAAATGAGCTTCATTTTCTCATTCTTGCCTTTCAACACATCAGGCATAGAAACACACTTTTCCCCACCCTCGGCCCAACACAAGGGCATACGAAACTTTCTGCCATACAAGGCATCATACAATGCCATCTGAATACTAGCCTGATAACTATTATTATAGGCAAACTCCACCAAAGGAAATTGTTTCTCCCGGGTTCCTAGGAACTCAATGATGCAACACCTCAACATATCCTCCAAGACTTGGATCATACGTTCGGACTGTTTGAGGATGATGTGAAGTACTAAAATTCAACTGTGTACCCAAATCCTGATGCAAACACTCCCAAAACCTCATCGTAAACCGCGGATCTCTATATGAAACTATGGACTTAGGCAATCTGTGCAAATGCACAATCTCCGTAATATATAAATCTGCCAGCTTATCCAAGGTAAACGCTGTATGCACTGGTACAAAATGTGCACACTTCGTAAACCGATTAAAAATCAACGTCAACCCAGACACAAAATCCATGGTGATTCTCTTACACCTCCATTTCGGTATCCTCAACGGTTGCAGCAACCCAAAAGGAAACTGATGTTCAGCCTTCACTCTCTGACATACCATGCATTTAGCAACAAAATCGGCCATATCTCTCTTTAAACCAACCCAACGGTACTCTTCTTTCAAACCTCGATACATCTTAGTACTACAGGGATGCATAGCAAAAGGACTAGTAAGTGCTTTAGTCAAGATGGTATCAACTCATCATCCTTAGGCACCACCACCCGACTCTTGAAACACATCACTCCATCATCACTAAAATGTAAATCTGTCGGATTTCCATCCATGATATCCTTAACGTGCGGTACTAACTCCTCATCATAAGGTTGCTTGTCCTTAGTCAATTGTGAAAAAGATGGCTTTACATGCAACTCGGTCAATAAACCTCCATCTTGTGTCACACTTAACTGTGCAAACATCGCCCGCAACTCCACTGCAACCTTCCTACTCAAGGTATCTGACATAACATTAGACTTACCTGGATGATACTCAATCGTCCAATCATAATCCTTAAGCAACTTCAATCATCTACGTTACCTAAGATTCAAATCCTTTTGCGTCTTCAAATACTTTAAACTCTTGTGATCCGTGTACATAATACACTTCTCACCATAGAGATAATGCCTCCAAATCTTCAACGCAAACACAACCACGACAAGCTCAAGATCGTGGGTAGGATAATTGTGCTCGTGCATCTTTAACGGTTTAGATGCATAAGCCACAAATTTTCCTCCTTGCATCAACACACAACCCAAACATGCATATGATGCATCGCTATAAAAAACAAACTCCTTTCCCGATTTCGGTTGAATCAAGAATGGAGCCTGCATCAAAGCCTCCTTCAACCTTTAAAAATCTCGTTCTATATCTTCAGTGCACTTGAAACGGACATCCTTCTGCAACAACTTGGTTAACGAAGCAGCAATTTGCGAAAAACCATCCACAAACCTACGATAATAACCATCCAACCCAAGGAAACTACGAACTTCCAACACAGACTTAGGTGGGTTCCAACCTATCACAAGCTCGATCTTATGTGGGTCAACCTGAATTCCTTCGGCTAAAACAACATGCCCAAGAAAGACAACCTTCTTAAGCCAAAACTCACACTTGCTTAACTTAGCATACAACTGATTATCCAACAACGTCTGAAGAATGATTCGCAAGTGTTTGCCATGATCCTCCTCGGTACGAAAGTACACAAAAATATCATCAATAAACACAACTACAAATTCGTCCAAAAACTCGTGGAATACTCTATTCATCATGTCTATGAACGCAGTTGGTGCATTGGTCAAACCAAACAACATCACCAAGAACTCGTAATGCTCGTACCTCGTACGAAAAGTAGTCTTAGGCACATGCACATCCTTTACTTTCAACTAATAATACCCTAACCTCAAATAAATCTTAGAAAACACCGAAGCACCTCTAAATCGATCAAAGAAATCATCAATTATAGACAAAAGATATTTATTCTTAATCATCAACTTGTTCAGTTGTCGATAATCAATGCACATTCGCATCGTGCCATCCTTCTTTTTCACAAACAACACCGGCGCACCCCACGACAGAACACTAGGCCTAATAAACCCTTGATCAAGCAACTCTTGAAGTTGTGTCTTTAACACCTTCAACTCTTTTGGTGCCATGCGATAGGGAGAAATGGACATCGGAGCTGTATTTTCATACAACTCAATGCTAAACTCTACTTCTCTATTTGGTGGCAAACCTGACTATTCCTCTAGAAAAACACCCGGGAACTCACATAATGTATGAATGTCCTGAACGCGCACCTCTTTTGATCCCAGATTCATAACATTGGCTAAGAATGCCTAACAACCAAATTTCATCATACGACTCGCTTTCAAATTCGAGACAACTTTGGGAAAAAACGCAACATTCTCACCCACAACCACCATTTCATAATTGTCAGCAAGTTTCAAGGTAACTCGCTTGGTTTCAAAATCAACAATAGCCCTATGCTCAGTCAACCAATCCATGCCCAAGATTGCATCAAAACCATGAAATGGCAACTCCGACAAATCAACCGCAAAACACATAACCTTGAACCATTAAAGAGCATCATCTATACAGCCTCCTTGCAACAACCGTCTCTCTGATAGAACTAATTACTTGTATACCCACATCTAACACTTCCACATGTATAATAAGAAAAAGCGCATGCTCATGCAAGATATATGAATGTGCAGAACCATAATCAACCAAAGATAACAAAGGTAAAGATTGAAAAGTAAATGTACCTGCAATCGCATCGGTGTCATTACGTCCATCTCAATGTGTATATACCCTCGCAGGACCACCACCCTCTGCTTGAATAGAAACGGTATGAGCCACCATCTTTGGACCCTCGTCCCTTCGCTGAAAATTTCCTCAGCCACGACCACGTCCTCTCTGTGGTGCAACCGCAGGTGCACTGGCTTGTCTAGCACCAGCCAACAACGGACAATCACGTCTCAAATGATCGCTCCATCTACAAATCCAACAAGAATTAGCAATAACAACCGTAGGAGCTTGTCCCTAATGAGTCAGACGCGAACAGTCTCACCTCATGTGATCACACTATCCAAAAACACAATAGGTGTTATGCGGTGCTCTAGCTTGGGTACCATGACCCTGAGATCCTCGCCCAACACTACCTCCAGCTCACCTCAACTCAAGACAATACCTTCTATCACGATGCTTCTTAAACTGACCACCACCGAAACTAGAATCCGCAGCTCTCTTGCTAGAACCAAAACCTCCCACATGGGCTGATAAACCCAAAATATGATAAATGTCCTTCGCCTGTGTCACCAACACGTCAAAATCGGTGTAATCAATAGCCAACATAAAGGTCTTAACTTCTTGCACCATTCCGTAGCGGAATCAGTCACAATGACACCTCTCATTTGATACCAGTTTAGGAGCATACTGACTCATCCTGACAAATTGTACCTCATACTCTACCACAAACATACTCCCCTGAACCAAGGCCATAAACTTGCACTTCTTCTCGTCCAAGTATCTAACTCCCAAATAACTCTTCTTAAAAGCATCTTGAAAGAAATCCCAAGTCACATCACCGGGTTTCATGCCCACGATCACGGTAGTCCACCAACTATAAGCGTCTCCTAGCAACAGAGATACAACACAACCCAGCTTACGAGCATCATTGCACCCTATTTGTTCCAAAATACGATCATTACTGGGTATCCACTCCTCGGATGCCTCGAGTGCCAACCCTATAAACTCAAATCCTCCCAAGCTACGCAAGTGTTCCAAAAACAACCTTGTTTGCCCAGCAGCTGGGGTAGGCGCTTGCACTCTAGCAGCGACAACTTGAAAAGCTTCGGTCATTGCCTGAATCAAAGGCGTCATATCACCCAACACTGGCCTAAGTGGCGTAGGTGGTACGTGCTCCACTCCTACAGGTGGATTAGGTGGAGGAGGTGGCAAACCTCTAGAAGGTATAGCATTCTCCTGATCCCATTGTCTAATGGTAGCAACATTCGTGCCAAACTTCAATTCCCTCATCGGTCTGTTCGTGCTAAAATATCTAAGGCATGGTAATCACATAAAAAATAATTAGTGTAACGCCCTGGTTTTGGGCCTAGATGTTTTAGACATCGGATCGGACCGGTCAAGAACGGTTCGAATTGCGTAAGGTGATTTTGGGACATCAAGGATCGGGATAGGATAAAATTATGATAAAAATTGCTAAAATCCTCTAAAAATATAATTAAGAGGTTGGTCAAGTCAATTTTACAAAAAGGGTTTTGGAAAATGGACATTTTGAGGAGTGACCAAATTGTAATGTTTCAAAACTGGGAAAATGTGATTTTTAAGGTGGAAGCCAAAATCTTAGAATCTTTAGGGGGCTTGGAGTCAATTTGACCTTTCTTCAATATGACATGTGGTTTAATTGGGTTTTAATTAAACGATTTTAATTAGAATTTTTTATTAACTAATTGGTAGTTGATGGATTTTCATTTTACGTAACTACCAATTCCCTCTCATTTTAGCCAAACACCATTTTCTCTCATCTTTTCCAGAATTCTTTCTCTCAAAATTTCTCTCAACATTTTTCAAATCATTTTCAAGAGATCTTCCTTAATTCTTCAAGATTTTTGCAAGGAAAACTTGTCATCTATTGAAGGAAGCAAGGATTGGAAGTAAATCTCGTTCTCAACCTCTAATCTAAGTTCTTTATTGAAATTCCCAAGATATTTGGCTTCTAAATACTATTTTTAGGTGAGTTTTCAATATAGTTTGGATTTAAGATCAAAATCTTGTGAAATTGTGGATGAAATCTTGATTTTCGGACTTGATGAGTTGGGCTCTATTTTGTGTTAATTTTAATTGACTTCTAAGTTGGTTTATATGTTAAAATGATGTGTTAATAACATAGATCCCGAAATCCTTGAGACCCTTGAGTTTCTTGGTAGTTTTAAGTGAGATTCTGCGGTGAAATGGTGGAATCTTGATTGTTGGAGGTATAAGGATGAGTTAGGATGTTTATTAGATGTGTTTTGATGTTGATAATTGTTTGGAAGTGATGTACGATGGCTGGGCTTGGTTTAGGGAGCAATCGATTGAGTTTTCGGTTGTTTTGGAAGGGTATTTTGGTGTAGTTTGAGTGGGCAACGAGTTTATGAATTGTTGCTGGTGTTAGAATGCATTTTAATGCATTTAGATCTCTGTTTTGATGATGTGAAACAGGGGATCTTGATCTGGAGGCAAACGAGGTGAATTTGGAGGATCCGGAGGTGTAATTTATATGTCGGCGAACGAGGCTTCGCGTATCGGTGAGTGGAAATGCAATTTCTTGCTTTGTAATGCTTTCAGCGTGGTCTTGAGAGCTTAGTGTCAGTTTGATACACTTAACTAAGCTCAAGTGTAAGTGTTTCGGTAATCCCTCTCCTGGAAATGTGCTATGTTTGATGAAATTGCACTTGAGGTAGGAGTGGATTTGTTTACTGTTTTTAAGCATGTTTAGGTATGGTTTAATGCTGGATTTTAATGCCATTATGTTAAGGATGCACTAGGTAAGTGATCCTTGGTTTTCATCTGTTGAACGCATATGATGTTAAGCATGTATTGCTTGTGGAAATGGCATTGTGGTTATGCTTGTAAAACAATGGATTAATGTGGTTTAATGATTATATTGGCAAGTGATGAAATGGTTTTTGGTTACTTTAATCGGATATAGTTAGCCGACTATAGGATTGGTTGCACCGTGAATAAAGTCTCCTTGGATGTTAAGGGGTTGTGATTGTGCCGTAATCTCCATCCAAGTACCCTAACGATTGAGGTTAAGATCACAACGGTGAATGGTTAGTCCCGTGTGTGAGTCTTGTGCATGGGTCTCATACTCTCGTTAGTGGAATTATACAACTACCGATGAGTGATGTTGAGGCGTTGTGATTGTGCCATTTATCTCCATCACGGGTGTAAAAGGGTTGTGATTGTGCCATTTGTCTCCATCTTGTGTAGTCCGGTAGTTTGTATGTAGCGTGGGGGACAACGCTTGTAATCAGCATATCCGATTGTGTTTTGTGTTGAAATAATTTATGGACTATCACTTGAAAGCCAATATAATGTAAATGAATAAGGTGAAGCATGAGATGCTTGTATTTGATGCAAGGTTGCATGAGATAGTTGTGTAGGATGCAAGAATGCATGAGATGCTTGGTAAAGCATGAGCAATGGTCTAATTGTTGTTTATGATGTTGTATTTGTGCATGTGTTCTTAAAATGCATTGATGTCTTGAGGAGACATGTTTTATAAAAAGGCACGTGATAAAAGTGGTGGCTTTGCGAGTCATGTTAAATGCATTGATGAATGTTATTTAGCGACCCTTACTAAGCTTTATGCTTATGCTCTTTTGTTTCATCAATGCAGAGAATTGAACATTTGAAGGCAGCCCAAAAGCAAGATGAGTCCAAGGTTTCTCTAAAGAGATGTATATGGTTAACCCTTAGTGTACTAAGAGGCAATGGGTGGGATTTATACTTTGGAATGTTTGAGAATGTTTCCCTTTACTTCGAGCATGTTAGTTTGCCTACACTTGTGTTGTAAATGGCCTTTGGAGTTTTGGATTTTGGTTTGTATGAAGTTCAAGCTTGTTAAGGTTTTGGTAAGCTAGGGAGCATGCCTTTAGTATCTATGATTGCATAAGTGATGCCATGATCTAGTTCAAGCTTCATAAATATGGTCTATGGTATGTATATGTGATGCATACATGTTGTGGTGTGTTTCTGGTGGGTTTCGATTGTGAAAAAGCATGAAAAACCAGCAAAATCTGTTGTTGCAGGGCAGTGTGTATCGGAACACCCTTATCTGTTTCAAAATAGGGTCCCTGAAATGGCCACAGTGTTTCGGAATGGATGAATGTGTTTCGGAACACTTTGGCTACTAGAAGACCCTGTTTCGATACGAGTTCCGAAAGGAGCCCGAGTACCGAAACAGACAATTCAGTTTCGATAGGACCATTTCGATACAAGGGTAGGCGTTTCGAAATAGATGACCGTTGGATACTTGGATTGGAATTTTGAGTTGTCCTGAGTTTCTCAGTCTTACATTTTGGTCCTTAAATGTTGGCTGCTTAAATTAGTGAGTTTGAATGAATCTTTTGAGTTGATTTTTGACATGATGGCATGTTATGTGATTAATTGAGGTTTTGCAATATTAAAATCATGAAAGTCCCTGTAATTTATGGAATTTACGTTTTAGTCCTTAAAATACGTTTTTGTTCAATTGAGTCCCTGTTTGAGGTTCGTTCGCTGTGTCGCTCTCGCTGGAGTATCTTATTAATTATATAGGTTAATATTGAGCATTTAGAAAAGAAAAAAAATGAAAAAAGCGGACGTTAATCAAGGTTGACTTTGGTTTTCCCCGTGTAATCTTCGTAGTTCAGGTTAAACGTCTAGACCGGGCTAAGGAGGTTACATTTGTTGGTATCAGAGCCAGGTTTCAAAAGAATTGGGAATGTTGGTATGTGTAATTGTTGTGAATTGAAGTATGATGTGTGAAAAGCTTGCTAATGGTTGAATTTTGAACTTTGTGTCATGTTGATTGGTGTGAATTGCATATGGGATGAATATGATGGTATGCCGATGATGTTATGTGGATATGTGCTGATTTGGAATGATGAAAACTATGTGAGCATGATGCTTCATGTATGCTATGCTCTGTGGGGAAAATTGGGTGCCCATTGCCTTATTACACTAATCAAATGTTTTGTAAACTTGGATTCTTGCTTGCAGCTGGCCTAAATGGTTTGATTTGTTTTCGTTGTTGTATATGTTAATATAGCACATGGGACCTAGAAGGGAGTTGAGGTCCAATACGATAGTGCCTGCAGCTGAGCAGGATAACCAGGCTGAGCAGGGGGCTGATGTCCCTCATGGTGGAGATCTACCTCCTCCGCCACCACTCGGAGGTGGGGAGCAGGTGCAACAAGGACAAGCTGGTTCTGGATTAGGTAATTTGGCGCCACTAGTTGAGGCGATCACCGAAGCGTTTCAGGCTGTTGTTTCCGGAGCGCAAGTGCAGGCCCCTGCAGCTGGGCAGGTGGGTCTACCTTTAGAGAGGTTGAGGAGCTTGGGAGCGGTAGAGTTCTATGGTATGTCACCTAAGGCGTCTGAGGCCTGGTTAGCAAGTACGATCCGCATTATGGATCAGATGGGTTGTAATAATGTGCGGAAGCTAGGATGTGCAGTTTCCTTGCTACAAGGTGATGCTTACAGCTGGTGGACGACTACCACAGCTGGTATGGAACCCAATGAAGTTCATTGGGAGTTCTTCAGGGGTGCCTTCCGGAGAAAGTATCTAGTGTGAGATACTTGGATGAGAAGAAACGAGAGTTTATGTCTCTCGTTCAGGGTAACCTATCGGTGGCTGAGTACGAGGTCCAATTCGTTCGCTTGAGCCAGTATGCTCCTAAGTTGGTACCTAGTGAGAGGCATCGATGTGATCGCTTCCAGTACGGATTGGTACAAGAAGTTAAGACGTACATGCTAGCTGCAGATTACACTGATTTTGATGTGCTTGTTTGTCGGGCAAAGAACATCGAGCAGAACCTGGGTTTGTCTTCTAGAGGTGTTGGTTCTAGCTCTAGAAAGAGAGCTGCTGAGTATAGTTCCGGTGGTGGACGAAACAAAAGAGGCCGTGATAGGAGACATCAGCCTGAGGGAAGGCGTGGTGTTCTGGGTCGAGTTGGACATGCTCAAGGAGGTCGTGTGAGATTTGAGCAGCATTCATGTTGGACATGTGGTTCGAGGGACCATTTGAGGCGAGATTGTCCTCGAGCAGCTAGAGAGGTTCAGGCTCCTATTGTGGTGATAGGGAACTCTTGTTGGAACTGTGGTTCGACAGATCATATGAGGAGGGAGTGTCCTTTGTTGGATGGTGGTGGCCAAGGACGTGCTCTTTTGGTAGCTGCACCTTAGAGAGGTCGTGGGCGCGGCCGTGGGAACTTTCAGAGGAGATAGGAGGGGCAGCGAGGTACTGATCACGTTGTAGCCGTTTGACCTGAGGGGGTGGACCAGCGAGAGTGTATGCTCAGCACGAGGAGCGCAATGATACCGATGTGATCGCATGTAACTTTGCTCTCCGGTCTTTATCTTTGCTGGCTTTGATTGATTATGGATCCATTCTTTCTTATATCTTGAGTGAGCATGCACATTTGCTTGATATACATGTTGAGTTGCTTGAGGTAGGAATGCAAGTGACTAGTTCTTTTGGTGAGACTGTATTCACTAGGAAGTTGTATAGGAGATGCCTTTTTGTCTGTGCAAGGTCATCTTTTCCTTGTGGATCTGATGAAGTTACCTTTCTACAGATTTGATGTAATCCTTGGTATGGATTGGTTGATGAAGCATAGGGCAATGGTTGACTTTGATGTTAAGCGAGTCACCTTAAGGTTGGCCGATGATTACGGGTTGTAATCGTAGGCGAGAATGTGAAATTCTTGTCGAATGTGATTTCAGCTTTGGAGGTAAACGGTATGATGAGGTTGGGTTGCGAGGCTTACCTTGCTTATCTGATGAATCCTGGTGTTGCGTGTAAATAGAACTATCGCAAATAGTGCAAGTGTACACGACGCAAGTAGTAAAGTGATACTAGAGTATCAGATATCGTCTTCATAGGGACTGGAATACTTGTATCCTTTAACTATCTGCACAGAAGAAAGAAAGAGTTTCAATGATTTGATTGAAGAGTGTCACGAATAAATCAAGTAAAGAGAAAAAATCAGAATTATAAAACAGGCAAGAATTGAATTGCTCCGTAGTGCAGGTATTGCACTGTTCAAGGACTTATGTTCTGTGTCTGGCTCCTGTCACGGCAGCACCTTTCGTGGCAGCGGTCCATTGCTGTCGCGGCAGTGATAAGCAACTCAATTTTTCAAGTTCGGCAAGAATCCCTGGATTGACTTTTCCTATCCCTAGATCCAAGCTTGTTGGCGAACACGTCTTGGATGATACCTCCCAACGTAAATCGAAGTATGAACACCAATGTTTATGAATTCTTCTTTAGCTGCTTAACCTCGTCCTATCCCTAGGTCCGAGATAGTTCAACCTTAAACTAGAGAACCAACACTTATTCCTTTCGTATACTTAATTCTCCCGATATTAAGTAAATAGATGATCTCACAATGCTCTCCTAATACTCTTGCAAGATGTTGAAACCAGAATAAGCAAACTTGAAGTTTTATTTTATTTAACAGAAAAATCCTAAGAACAGAACAACCCTTACAACTACTTTACAATATCAACCCTTTGCCCTAGGGGAGGTTTAGAACATGGTGAAGAAAGAGAAACGACTAGGGTTTTGAGATGAGAGGTATGGGATGTGATGTCTCTCTTTACCCTTACATACATGGGTATATATAGGCAAAGATCTAGTCTAAATCCTTTTTGGAGTAGAAGTTCTTCTTGGGGTAGAAATCCTTCTTGGAGTAGAAATCCTTGTTCAACAAGTAAAGATAAGTTACTTTACTTATCGATCCTTGATCAGCTCTATGCTCCGCTCCCGGCCTCAGAAAAATGCAAGATTGAGCTCAATGGACATAGAAAAATGTCTTCTATCAAACGAGACCCATCTTGACTATGTCGGCGTATTGCCGTCCGGGCGACATTCTGCGGCGGTAGCGTTCTTGGTTGGAACTGCTTCAGTACAGCTCCTTCTGCTTCTAGTCTCCAAAAATATGCGAGTGGCCCACGATAGTCCGACTTGAAATCCTCTATATGTCGATCTTCACTTCGTGTTTTCCACCTTAGGTGTCTTCACTATCGCCACTTCTGCCACAACAGCGGTCACGACAGGCAGTGTTCGTCAGCCCTTAACTCCAGCTCCGCAATTCACTTCTGCTCCTTTGCTGCTTTGGATGCTGCCATGACAAATGTCTGCAAAAAGTGCCCGAAATCAGCAGCATCTGTGCAATTTTATCTATTTGTGATGTAAATGGAAAACTTAACCTAAAATGCAGTTAAACTTGCTCAAGTGTAGCAAAAAAAGGATAAATGAGGGGTAAAATATAGGGCTTTTAGGCACTCAACACACCCCCAAAATCGAATCCTTGCTTGTCCTCAAGCAAATGCAACCTAACTAACATGCATGCATACATATGTATATATTTTTTTTTCTTGGCTTAAGTCAGTGAACAATCCTTACCCACAACACCATCCCTATCATGTTTAGCACTTGTTTAAATATTTAAGGATCTACTTAGAGCAAAAGTATAGTTCTCGTGCAGGTGTGTGCATTTATTGTGAACATACATGAATATAGACTTTCCTAGCAACTAGAATATTATACTTAGCTTGTTTAGAGTTTTCCTTCGAGACTTAATTCTTTTTTTCTTACTAGAGCTAGTATCGGGCACCACTAGTTGTTTTCCTTCTTTTTCTGAATTTTTCTCTTTTCTACTAAAGCCAGTATTTCAGGCACCTCTAGTTAACTATCTAGAGCCGGTGATAGGCACCTCTAGAAGTTTTTCTCTGGTTATTTTCCTAGAGCCAGTGATAGGCACCTCTAGGTTTCCTGAGTTTCTAGTCTCTTTGTACTCTAAATGCTAAGTTTTATATTCTAAGTATGCTAGAGAAAGTCTGTTATCAAGTAAGTCACAAAGTGTTTCAATTTTTTAGAACTATACTAAGGCTCTACTTACTTCCTAAAATATTTTTAAGGGGATGTCACGACAGAGATGGCAGCAGCAGATAATAAAAGTTCAATAAATTAAGCCAAATTTTTTAACATAAAAGTAAATGTGACACAATTAATACTAAATGCAATATTATATTAATAATTACGAGGACTGCCTACCCCCAAACTCAAGGGTTGCATTGTCCTCAATGCATGACATCAAAAATGAAAATCGAAAAGAAAAACATCACAAATAGATAATATAGACTGCAAAAAACAGAGAGGAGTAAAGAGACTTAACGTGCGTCACTGTCATCACTACTGTTAGCGACAGTCACTTTAGAATTCATCCTGGGGAATATGAGTGTTGTCGTGGCAGGGGTCGGGGCAGAGTTTTCTCGGGTTGATCGTAGCGTCATTGTGAAGGTTTTCTCTGTTTACCTAATAACACAAACAAACTAAAAACTAATATTAAATTTCTAATTCCTAAAACAATAAAGATAAAATAAGATAAAAATAAAATAAAATAAAATAAAATAAGTTAAATTAGGAGTGCCTTGAGGGGTTGTTTCCGGTACTTCTTGAAGTCCATTTGTACCCTCCATCTGGTGATTATTCTCATGGTGGGGGCTCCTTTCTTTCTCTTCCCTTTGTAGTCCATGAAGTCCTCCCTTCTTGGTAATGTTTCTGAGGGCGTGAATATATGATTAGAAAAAATTAAATTGACATTCGACCACAAACTTACCTTGTTTTCGTTGAATGTTGTTGTGGTTGAATGTAGCCCTTGCTGTCGTGTCTACTGCTGCGGCAGCCAGTTATTTTGATAGTCCTTTGTCAGGTTACTTTGCAGGTCAAGGGGACATTGGAAAGTATCATAACTCTCCATATCAAATTCTGTTGACCCTTCGAAGGTCTCCATCAGTAGAGATCTCGATGATTCTAAATCCACCGACGTTGGTTCCTCAAATACCTGGAATGGAATTGGTGAGTTTTCAAAGAATTCAAAAGGTTCGTTTATTACCTGCTCATATTCCATTAGCGAGGCATTGTCATTGGGTTACTCTTCTAGGTGGTCGTGCGAGTGCCCTGACAGGGATGGATGTGTGCAATCTTGGTCGGGCATAACAGAGGTAGTGGGTTGAGAGTTTGCCTCGGATGTGGTTGTCGCAGTGACATTCTCTTGAATTTCACTCAACGTTGTTGCGGTGTTACTCCATTTCGACTCCTCGATCATTGCCATGGCAAGTTGTTGCTCAAACTCATCATGTGTTGGGTATTCCTTCACATGGGCATCCTCGTCATCTTGCCTCAAGCTTTTAGGTTCATCTGTGGCATGAATGAGGACCGGTCTGCTCAAGAGTGCATCCATCTTGGCGATACTTGCGTTCGTAGAAGCCGATAGTTTTTGCATGAGTGCCACGGAGGCTTGAAGTGTACCTTCTAAGGAATTCGTTTGCTCTTGAGGAGGACTACTTTCCCATGGCATGTCAGTTTCTCCACGGTAATTGCGAGAATTCTCCCACATCAGCTCTCGAATAGTTTTTCCTAACATGTTGATGCTCTTTAAACTTGTATTTCACCTGAGTTTTTTTATAAAAATAGAAAAATAAAAATAAAAATAACAATAAAGAGAAAAGAAAAGTGCAGAAGTTAAAGGTAAGAGTATGTTGCAAGTCCCCGACATCGGCGCCAAAAACTTGTTGCGTGTAAATAGAACTATCGCAAATAGTGCAAGTGTACACGACGAAAGTAATAAAGTGATACTAGAGTACCATTTATTGTCTCCATAGGGGCTGGAATACTTCTATGCTTTAACTATCTACAGAGAAGAAAGAAAGAGTTTTAATAATTAGATTGAAGAGTGCCACGAATAAATCAAGTAAAGAGAAAAAATCAGAATTATAAAACAGACAGGAACTGAATTGCTCCGTAGTGCAGGTATTGCACTATTCAAGGACTTATGTTCTCTGTCTGGCTCCTGTCACTGCAGCACCTATCGTGGCAGTGGTCCGTTTCTGTCGTGGCAACGTTAAGCAACTAAGTTTCTTCAAGTTCGACAAGAATCCCTGGATTGACTTGTCCTATCCCTAGATCCAAGCTTGTCGGCGAACACATCTTGGATGATACCTCCCGGCGTGAATCGAAGTATGAACACCGATGTTTATGAATTCTTCTTTAGCCGCTTAAACCCGTCCTATCCCTAGGTCCGATATAGTTCAACCATAAACTGGAGATAGGTCCGAGATGATCTCACAATGCTCTCCCGATACTCTTGCAAGATGTTGAAACCATAATAAGCAAACTTGAAGTTTTATTTTATTGAACAGAAAAATCCTAAGAACAGAACAACCCTTACAACTACTTTACAATATCAACCATTTGCCCTAGGGGAGGTTTAGAACTTGGTGAAGAAAGAGAAACGACTGGGGTTTTGAGATGAGAGGTATGGGATGTGACGTCTCTCTTTACCCTTACATACATGGGTATATATAGGCAAAGATCTAGTCTAAGTCCTACTTGGAGTAGAAGTTATTCTTGGGGTAGAAATCCTTCTTGGAGTAGAAATCCTTGTTCAACAAGTAAAGATAAGTTACTTTACTTAACAATCCTTGATCAGCTCTATGCTCCGCTCCCGGCCTCAGAAAATTCAAGATTGGGATCAATGGACTCGAAAAATGTCTTCTATCAAACGAGACCCATCTTGACTATGTCGGTGTATTGCCATCCGGGTGACATTCTGCGTCCGCAGCGTTCTTGGTTGGAACTGCTTCAGTACAGCTCCTTCTGCTTCTAGTCTCGAAAAATATGCGAGTGGCCCACGATAGTCCGACTTGAAATCCTCTATCTATTGATCTTCACTTCATGTTTTCCACCTCAGGTGTCTTCACTGTCGCCACTTCTGCCACAGCAGCGGTCACGACAGGCAGTGTTCGTTAGCCCTTCACTCCTGCTCTGCAATTCCCTTATACTCCTTTGCTGCCCTAGATGCTGCCATGACAAATATCTGCAAAAAGTGACTGAAATCAACAACATTCGTGCAAATTTATCTATTTGTGATGTAAATGCAAAACTTAACCTAAAATGCAGTTAAACTTGCTTGAGTTTAGCAAAAATAAGGATAAATGAGGGGTAAAATATAGGACTTTTAGGCACTCAACACCTGGCACCAAGGATGTCTGTGTCCAGGACATCCGAACTTTTCGCGATTTTCTGGGTGTTTTTCCGGAAGAATTGCCTGGATTGCCACCAAACAAGGAAGTTGAGTTTGGTACATAGTTGTACGAGAATACAACTCCGGTGGCCATTGCTCCTTATCGCATGGCACCCAAAGAGTTAAAAGAATTGAAAACACAATTGCATGAGTTGTTGGATCGAGATTTCATTCGGTCGAGTGTGTCACGTTGGGGTGCACCGGTCTTGTTTGTGAAGAAGAAAGATGGGACGATGAGAATGTGTATAGATTATCGGCAACTGAACAAGTTAATGATCAAGAACAAGTATCTCTTATCTAGAATTGATGATCTCTTTGATCAATTCTAGGGAGCCTCAGTGTTTTCTAAGATAGACTTGAGATCGGGGTACTATCAGCTGAAGGTGAAAGATGTGGATGTACCTAAAACTGCTTTTTGGACAAGGTACGAGCATTATGAATTTTTGGCGATGTCGTTTGGTTTGACCAACGCGCCTGCTGCTTTCATGGATATGATGAATCGTGTATTCCATGAATTCTTAGATTAGTTTGTGGTGGTGTTCATCGATGATATCCTTGTGTATTCGCGTACTAAGGAGGATCATGATAGGCACTTGAGGATTGTTTTGCAAGCGTTGTTGGAGAATAAGTTTATGCCAAGCTGAGTAAAGGTGAGTTTTGGCTTAGGGAAGTGGTTTTCCTTGTGCATGTTGTGTCGGCTGAGGGTATTCGCGTTGATCCGCAAAAAGTAGAGGCTGTGATGAGCTGGAAAGTGCCTAAGTCAGTGACGGAGGTACGAAGTTTCCTCGGTTTGGCTGGGTACTACCGTAGGTTTGTCGAGGGTTTCTCGAAGATAGCAACGCCTTTGACCAAGTTGTTGCAAAAGAATATTCTCTTTGAGTGGACGAAGGTGAGACAACAAGCTTTTGAGAAGTTGAAGGAAGCTTTGACGCAAGCTCCTGTTTTAATTCAACCTGAGTCTGGTAAAGAGTTTGTGGTCTATAGTGATGCGTCCATTGTTGGTTTGGGCTGCGTATTGATGCAGGAAGGTAAGGTGGTGGCCTATGCATCTAGGCAGTTGAAGGAGCATGAGCGCAACTATCCTACTCATGATCTTGAGCTTGCGGCTGTAGTGTTTGCCTGAAAATTTGGAGGCATTACCTGTATGGTGAGAAATGTGTCGTGTTCACAGACCATAAGAGTTTGAAATACCTTATGTCTCATAAGGAGTTGAACCTTAGGCAGCGACGTTGGGTGGAGTTGCTTAAGGATTATGATCTGATGATCGAGTATCACCCGGGAAAGGCTATTGTTGATGCTTTGAGCCGGAAAGTGGCTGTGGAATGGAAAGCGATGTTTGCTCATTTGATTATATCGCGTGATGGTGGTCTTATTGCAGAATTGCAAGTGAAGCCATCTTTGTTACAATTGATGAAAGATAAGCAGTTGCTTGATGATTCTCTTGTTTCGCATGTTCAGGACATTGCGGAAGGTAGACCTTCGGATTTCAGCTTTAGTGGAGATGGTGTTCTGTGCTTTGGGAGACGAGTAGTGGTGCCAGATGATGCTAAGTTAAGGCACACTATTCTGACTGAAGCTCATAGTAGTCCTTTTTCTATGCACCCTGGTAGTACCAATATGTATCGTGACGTGAAAGATGAGTACTACTGGGTAGGGTTGAAAAAGGATGTAGCTGATTTTGTTAGTAAGTGTATGGTGTGTCAGCAAGTGAAGGCTGAGCATCATGTTCCTTCTGGATTGTTGCAGCCTTTGAGAATTCCAGAATGGAAATGGGAGAGAATCACCATGGATTTTGTGTCTGGTTTTCCTTTGTCACCGACAAAGAAGAATTCCGTTTGGGTGATTGTTGATCGGCTTACGAAGTGTGCACATTTTCTGCCTATGCATACTACATATACCTTGGATAAGTTGGCTGAGCTGTATATAGCTGAGATTGTGCGGTTGCACAGTGTGCCAAAGTCCATTGTGTCGGATAGAGATCCGAGGTTTACATCGCGATTTTGGGAATGTTTGCATCAAGCCTTAGGTACACGGTTGAATTTCAGTACTTCTTATCATCCGCAGACGGATGGACAGTAAGAACGTGTGATTCTAGTGCTTGAGTATATGTTGAGATGTTGTGTGATAGGTTTTCATGATTCTTGGGAGAAGCACTTGCCATTGGTCGAGTTTGCGTATAACAACAGTTACCACGCAAGTATCCAAATGGCTCCATACGAGGCTTTGTATGGGAGAAGATATAGAACCCCTCTCTGTTGGGCAGAGGCTGGGCAAAAGTTGATTTCAATGCCAGCTATGCTTAAGGGAACCACCGAGAAGGTGAAACTCATTTGTGAGCGGATAAAAGCGGCATCGGATAGGCAAAAATCTTACACGGATTTAAAGCGTAAGGAAATTGAGTTCGTGGTTGGCGAACGTGTGTTCTTGAAAGTATCACCTTGGAAAAAGGTGATGAGATTTGGGCGTAAGGGTAAACTTAGCCCAAGGTTTATTGGACCTTACGAGATTGTGGACCGTATTGGTGTGTGGCATATCGGCTGAGATTGCCTATAGAGATGGAGAAGATACATGATGTGTTTCATGTCTCCAAGTTACGGAAGTACAGGTCGGATCCTTCGCATGTGATGCTTGTTGAGGAGATAGAGTTGAATTCGGATCTGTCATATGATGAGGAACCAGTGAAGGTTCTAGATGTAAGTAGCAAAGTTCTTCGTGGCAAGATGATATAACTTGTGAAAGTGTTGTGGCGACATCGAGGAGTTGAGGAGGCCACGTGGGAAAGAAGAGCGGACATGATAAGGCAGTTTCCGCATCTCTTTCCATCGGGTAAAAATTTCGAGTACGAAATTTCCTAAGTGGGGGAGAGTTATAACGCCATGGTTTTGGGCCTAGATGTTTTAGACATCGGATCGGTCCGGTCGAGAACGGTTCGAATCGCGTAAGGTGATTTTAGGAAATTAAGGACCGGGATAGGATAAAATTGTGATAAAAATTTGTAACCCCCTTAGCCCGGCCTAGGCATTAGACTCAAACTACGAAGATCACACGGGGAAAACCAAAGTCAACCTGAAAGTCAACCTTGATTAACGACCCCTTTTTTGTTTTATCTTTTCCAGATATGCATTAAGCATATGTGAATGCTCAAGAACCTTGGAAGAGAAAAGCACAGCGATCGGAAAACGTTTAAGGACTCAATTGCAAGAAATACACATTTAGGGACCAAAATGTAAATTTTGGAAAACATAAGAACTTTTTAGATTTTAGTCTTACCGAACCTTGACTAATCATATTACAAGCCTCTCTGCCAAATTTTATCTTAAAAAGACATCTCAAGCTCAAGCAATTTCAATTACAACTTTCAGGACTAAAATGTAAAGCAATGCAGAATCTGTGTCCAACGGTCACCCGTTTCGAAACACTGACAACCGTATCGAAACACCCGTGTCGAACGCCCATATCGAAATGATGTTGACCGTTTCGATACGATGGTATGTTCCGAAACCAATTTTGAAACAGACACTTCCAGTAGCCAAAGTGTTTCGAAACACTTCTAGTCGTTCCGCAACGCCCATGCCATTTCAGGCACCCGTTTCGAAATAGCTAAGGGTGTTTCGATACACCCTACCCAGAAACAGCAAAAACTTCTGTTTTTTCACTTCAAAACACAATCAAACATACTTAATATCATTCCACAACCTATCAACAACATGTTAAGCATTAAAACAATCATATTGCATCAAAGTCTAGATACATTACAAGCATTAAGCACACCTACTCATTTATCACATTCAACACATGATCTTACTTTTAAACAAAGAACATGGCTATATCCAACTATGAAAAAGAAGATCCAAACATCGCAAAACGATAATCAACAAGTATCAAACCAAAAACCGAACTTGCTCAAGATAAATAATCTCATTACACATTAATGTAAGAGACTCTCCCCCCCCTATTGCCTTTATTATCTATAGCTATAAACCAAAACATACTTCTCAAGTGGAGCTCTTCTTGAATCCCTTGCTTCTTGCTGTCCCAAATTCATTTATCTGCATTGATGGACAAAAAGGAGCGTAAGCACATAATACTTAGTGAGGAATGCTCAAAACCAAACACCATCAATGCAGCAAACCATAAAACCCTCTTTAAAAGCAATCACACCTCAATAAACCAAAGTATTGTATGAAAGCCTCATTTGAAACACCAATACCTTAAATTAAGCATTGCCTGATATAAAGACCAACATTAACTCAAATGCATTTAGCAACACAAACCCAAACAACATCCTTACAATAACTTCCATTAAACCCCTTTCATGCATAAATGCTTGGTGCAAAGTTTAAACCAATTTCCTTGGAAACCATTTCCACTCCACATGTTTCCTTCCTCATGCTTGATACCCAATTCAAAGCAAAACACCATTTGAAAACTCATGTATCAAATATCTATCTCATGCATCCTACCAATGCAAAACTCATGGCAAAGCCACACATGCTTGTTACTCAAAAGCATTTCAAACACTCAAGATCTTCATTTGAAAACTGCATGTACCATCTAACTATCTCATGCATACAACCTATACAAAATTCATGGCAAAGCCATTCATGCTTGTTACACAAAAGCATTTCATAATCTCACTATCTCATATGTAATTCTCATAACATAACACATTTCAAGCATTGGTACGTGTGACACACTTTCTTATATATTGGCCTTTATATACTCTATTGTACACGAATATGCAGACAACTCACTAGACACTTACGGTGGCATCTACCATCATCGTACTCACCCGTCTAGAACATAATTTTCCGGTGGCTTCTACCACACCATACTCCCATGGCGGTTCTACTTTCTCCAAAAGCTTGAGTATTTCATCAAGTCCTACCTCGATGGTATGCCCATCATCGATCTTATGGCAATAACTCTTGTTGCCAAAAAGCTTGGATATTTCACCAAGTCCTACTCCAATGGAACGCCCATCATTGGTGTCTCTCTTTGGGATGAATCCCAAGAGCACGTACGAATTTTAGTTTATAGTGCACTCTACATCCTATTGATCGATCAATATATCCGGTAATCTTTACATCATCTATGCCAATATATCATGTTAAAATCATTAACACACTCACTGTTTTTAAAGCATGCAACACCTCCAAGGCCAAAATGCCGAACATTGCCTTAAGATGCAAACTAACAACACATACTCTCAAGGAATATTAATTTCGTGGATCCTTCTTCAAACCAAGCTGGACAACCAACTCACATGCTTTAAAACCATGCTCAAACAACAAATTAAACCACATTGTCAAATGAGTCACATCAAAACCCATTTTGATAGTTTTCAAAACAATAATAGCACAATTGAGAGAGAATTCCACATTACTTACTTCCGAACTTAAACCGGCGTTTCAAGCCTAAATTTAAGTTCCCAAACCTCTTTTCAAAATCATTCCAAAGCTGAAAAAACACTCTCTCACTCACCGATACACAACATTATGCTAGCCGACAAGCCTCCCAAGCGTCTGAAACCTCCAACGCTACATCAATCGCTTCCAGATCACTCTCCCATGTTTTTAACATATAAGAGCAGAGGATTAATTCACCATCATGCATTAAAATCACATGCCATACAACTCAACTCGCTGCTCTACTCAAGAACCTCATTTTGGCTACCGAAATCACCTCCAAACTCTCCCAAAACAAAACCCAGCCAAGATCTATCAATTCTAACCTTTTATAAACATCAATTAACATCAAAAAGCAACCTAAACATGACCTTATACCTCCAGCAACATCAGATCACCAAAACCACCCCAAAAACCACCATTCTAGCAAGCAAAACTTAGGAAAAAAACCTATTCTGGATTTGATTGATAAAACCTCATTTGTAACATCAATTAACATCCAAAATACATTATAAAATCATCCCAAAACAGAGTCCAATCATTCACCACGAAAATCCTCAAGATCTCTTCCAAAAGCTTGAGTTTTAAGACAATTTCTTGTTTCTAACATTAAAACCACTTATAAATCATTAATAAAGGATTAATAACTTAGTAATTTCTATAAAGAACTGATCATTAGAAGAGAAGGACGAAGCTTACCTCTAATGGATGATTTCTCCTTGATTTGGGCAAGTTTTCATGAAAATTCAATGTAGAAATCAAGTGGATTTGATGAGGAATTGATTAAGAATCAAAGAGAGATTGAAATCTCATCAAATGAAGTGAAAATCTAAGTAAATTTGCTGGGGAGAAGTGTTTGGTTGAAAGGAATTTGAGAGAAAATAAAATGAAGGAAAATTTGTGAAAAGTAGTTATGAAAAACTCAAAAGGTAGTTTTCTAATTTAATCACCATCATTTTCTTTAATTAAAACATTAATTAAATCACCCAAATTAAGGAAAAATCTGATGAAAACATTTTGGTAAAATTAGCTCCTTAAAGATTCAAAGTTTTAATCCTTTACAAAACAGTCACTATTTAACTTTGCAAAAACTGCGATTTGGTCACTACGCCGAAATGTAGTATTTCCAAACCTTATTTTGTAAAATTGATTCCACCATTCTCTTTTATATATTAAATGAGGATTTTTGATATTTTTCTATATTTTTAAAGTATCCCGAACTAGGTGTTCCCTAAAACTCCCTTTTAGATTTGAATTGTTTTCCAGACCGATCTGATTCAGACTTTAAACATCTAAGCCCAAATTTGGGGTGTTACAACTCTCCCCCTCTTAGGAAATTTCGTCCTCGAAATTTCAACTTGCGAAGAGAGCACGATACCAAACTTCCCAAAGCAATACACAATGTAACACAAGAAACTTAACCACCACGGAAATATCCTCAACCCAAAACACAACGAAACAACCACATCCTCAAATCAGACTTACTCTATACCCAATTCCAACTCCACTACCCACGGTGCAAGACTTCTAACACACACGGTTACTAATCTCAGCTTAGCTTTTCACACTTTCAAACTGTGCAAGACCCTCAACAACCCGAAGAACTTCTTAAGCCTTCACAACATACTCCGCCTCATCTCATAACTCCTTCAACAAAACTCACACACACGGTAACACCAACCCATCCATTTTTCAGCCACCATGTGACCCACAACCTACTCTACTTCTAAGACCTCTTGCAAAACCGCTCAACTCCTTTCAATGATTACCACAACAAGCAAAAATTTCTTAAGAAACAACTGCTTGATCACACTTCCCAACGTATTGACAACATTCTTCCACATCCATTACCATCACCTGGCTTAACAACCCATCAAAATCTACCCACACAACACCCAAAATCTACATCACGAGACTCCAACCTTAACTCCAACAGTTGTTTCACTTACCCCAACTGTCTTAAGAAAGATGTACTCAAATTCGACTAACCAACCACCTTCTTACAAGAACCCAGCCAACCAACAATAGCCCTTGAACTTACATTGCCTTTCCACAACAAACTTTGACTATGAACCTAATCTTACCGGGATGCCACTCACTCCATCCACATGCAAACATATTGAGACCATGAAACCTCTACTCATCCCAAACCAAACCTCGTCTAAACCTCTCAACATAACCTCCTCCCAACTCCCCTAAGATTACTACGTATCGTCACCCACATAAAACAACCCTCCTAATGCAACTATCAACGCAAGATATCTTCTCACTCCTGAACATGTCCACTATCCTACAACAATCACCAACACAAAGAAACTACAACACTTATATGTTATTCGCAACCACCTCAACCGATTCTAACTCCAAATGATCACCTCCTTACCACCACACCGCTAAACTCTTTAAGCACCTAAACACCTTCCTTCTGCCACCATGCTAGATCACACCCACTACTACTGACAACATGTTTACCATCTTCTACTACTTCTAGCATTCACCTGGTACCAAAACAACACTTTAAACCAACCAACCAACCTAATCCTACCACAACACTATTGGACCCAATTTGCTATTAGCAAGTGTGAACATTCGTATGCATGGTCTCCAACATGCCCTATAAATGCTTGTGCATATATATGCAAAACCTCTAATGTCATGTCACATGTATGCATGTACCAACATATATATAATATATAATCAAATGATTTTAATTGTGCATGTATGTCGGTTCACACTTACCAATAAAACCCTCAGAATCCGCCTGAGAACAACCTCTTACCTCATTTCCAACTTTTCCTACCCCAACACTCTAGCAATTTGCTAACCACAAAATACTCCACTAATACCCTCTTCACTCTAAAGTTGTTTTCAAAAACAACACCGGCTACTACCCAAACTTGCTAGTTATAAGACTTTACTCAATACACAAAGAAATCCAAACCGGAACCAAACAAAGATAACTAGGGCAAAGATTACTTAACAAAATTACCTGTAATCACCTCATTGCCCCGGAGTTCCAACAGACAAATTCCCTTCCCCCGCAGAACCACTATTCTCTTCTCGTACCGCCGCAGCATCAACCAACACCTTAAGGTCCTCACCGTCTCCCTGCTGCAAAGAACCCTATCCACCCCGAGCTAACTTCAGACAATTCCGTCTCACATGTCCAACAGACCCACAATTCCAACAAGATCCATACTCCAGGCACCTCACACCTCCTTGCCTTTCTTGCCACCTCCAAACTCTGTCTCGGTCGCGCTCACGACCCTTCTGAGACCCTTTTTCACGCACTGAAGTCGATCTCACAACTTGAGGACAATCCCGCTTCACATGCTCCATAGAACCACAGTTCCAACAAACTCCAACAGCCCAACAAACTCCAACATGACGCCTTCTACAACGATCACACTTCGGCAAGCGAACAACCACTCTCTGGTCATACTGCACTTGACCCACATCAGCACCACCACCAAAACCTTGGTTCAGGCGAACCCTTCCGTCGCGTAACCTCTTACGGGGACCACTCTCAAGGTCGGTACTCACAGCTCTTTTGCTTGTATTTTTCTCACCATCACAAACTAAACCAACACTCCTATGTTGCTTAACCCCTGGAAACCTATCTCCAAGGTATCTTCTATTAAAGGCAGACACAAAGAACTCCCGATCTATATCACGGATATTAGTTGCCACTGACACTGATGTCCACCAAGCACAAGCATCCTCTAGCATTAGCGAGACAACACTTCCCAGCTTACAATTGTTGTCACACCCTTCCCGATCCAGAATCAGAATTATACTGGCTAACCAAGCCTCGAACGCCTCAGGCGTCGAACCATGATACTCCACAGCTCCCAAATCATGCAAACGCTGCTTTGACAAACTCTCATGTCCCACAGATGACGAATCCTTCATCACAGAACCAGCTCTCTCATTCTGCCTCACCACCTCAACTCCAAGCACAGTTGACTGAAAAGAAACACCTCCACCAAGAAGTGAATTCCACCCGTTAACAACCTGCTCTAATGCAGCAACCATCGTACCCAGTTGCCACTCTCTCAACGATTCCATTGTACTATTATTAACAAAGCAACAATAACAAAACAAACAAAACGATCAGACCAGCTTCGAGCAAGGATTCAAGATTTCAACTCGAAACTAACACATAGCTATAATAATAAGGCAATGGGTACCCCGAGTTTTCCCCTTTTACACGACATAACAATCCATAAAAACCTTGATATCACAAACATCTCCATATCAATCAGCAAAACTTCAATCATGCTCTCATCAAACAACATTCACCCTCAACAGCATAATATAACATTTCACGCCCATCACATTTTCATTATTTAAAAAATCAACTCACAACATCAGCATACCACCAATACATGTTCACATTAGCTCACAAAAATTTCATAACCACAAAGCATGATAAAAACATCAATAATTCACTCAAAAATATATATTTCAACCAACTTTAAAACCACACATTAGAATAAACATCCAACACTTACCATAACTTACCGTTGCCCCAAAAGTTTGCAACTTAGCTCTGATACCAACAAATGTAAACCCCTTAGCCCGGCCTAGGCGTTAGACCCGAACTACGAAGATCACACGGGGAAAACCAAAGTCAACCCGAAAGTCAACCTTGATTAACGATCCCTTTTTTTGTTTTATCTTTTCTAGATACGCATTAAGCCTATGTGAATGCTCAAGAACCTTGGAAGAGAAAAGCACAACGATCGGAAAACGTTTAAGGACTCAATTGCAAGAAATACACATTTAGGGACCAAAATGTAAATATTGGAAAACATAAGGACTTTGTAGATTTTAGTCTTACCGAACCTTAATTAATCATATTACAAGCCTCTCCGCCAAATTTCATCTTCAAAAGACATCTCAAGCTGAAGCAATTGCAATTACAACTTTCAGGACTAAAATGTAAAGCATGCAGAATCTGTGTCCAACGGTCACCCGTTTCGAAACACTGACAACCGTATCGAAACACCCGTGTCGAACGCCCGTATCGTTAACAGTTTCGATACGCGGGTATGTTCCGAAACCAGTTCCAAAACAGACACTTCCAATAGCCAAAGTGTTTCGAAACACTTCTAGTCGTTCCGAAACGCCCAGGCCATTTCAGGCACCCGTTTCGAAACAGCTAAGGATGTTTCGATACAACCTGCCCAGAAACAGCAGAAACTTCTTGGTTTTCACTTCAAAACACCATCAAACATACTTAAAATCATTCCACAACATATCAACAACATGCTAAGCATTAAAACCATCATATTGCATCAAAGGCTAGATACATTACGAGCATTAAGCACACCTACTCATTTATCACATTCAACACACGATCTTACTTTTCGCAAAACGATCATCAACAAGTATCAAACCAAAAACCGAACTTGCTCAAGATAAACAATCTCATTACACATTAACGTAAGAGGCTCTCCCCCCATTGCCTTTATTATCTATAGTTATAAACCAAAACATACTTCTCAAGTGGAGCACTTCTTGAATCCCTTGCTTATTGCTGTCCCAAATTCATTTATCTGCATTGATGGACAAAAAGGAACGTAAGCACATAATGCTTAGTGAGGAATGCTCAAAACCAAACACCATCAATGCAGCAAACCATAAAACCCTCTTTAAAAGCAATCACACAATAAACCAAAGTATTGTTTGAAAGCCTCATTTGAAACACCAATACCTTAAATTATGCATTGCTCAATATAAAGACCAACATTAACTCAAATGCATTTAGCAACACAACCCCAAACAACATCCTTACAATAACTTCCATTAAACCCCTTTCATGCATAAATGCTTGGTGCAAAGTTTAAACCAATTTCCTTGGAAACCATTTCCACTCCACACTTTTCCTTCCTAATGCTTGAAACCCATTTCAAAGCAAAACACCATTTGAAAACTCATGTATCAAATATCTATCTCATGCATCCTACCAATGAAAAACTCATGGCAAAGCCACACATGCTTGTTACTCAAAAGCATTTCAAAAACTCAAAATCTTCATTTGAAAACCACATGTACCATCTAACAATCTCATGCATACAACCTATGCAAAATTCATGGAAAAGCCATTCAAGCTTGTTACACAAAAGCATTTCATAATCTCACTATCTCATATGTAATTCTCATAACATAACACATTTCAAGCATTGGTACATGTGACACACTTTCTCATATATTGGCATTTATATACTCTATTGTACACGGATATGCGGATAACTCAATAGACACTTCCGGTGGCATCTACCATCATCGTACTCACCCGTCTAGAACATAATTTTCCGGTGGCTTCTACCACACCATACTCTCATGGCGGTTCTACTTTCGCCAAAAGCTTGAGTATTTCATCAAGTCCTACCTCGATGGTATGCCCCTCATCGGTCTCATGGCAATAACTCTTGTTGCCAAAAAGCTTGGATATTTCACCAAGTCCTACTCCAATGGAATGCCCATCATTGGTCTCATGGCAATAACTCTTTTTGCCAAAAAGCTTGGATATTTCACCTAGTCCTACTCCAATGGAATGCTCATCATTGGTCTCTCTCTTTGGGATGAATCCCAAGAGCACGTATGAATTTTAGTTTATAGTGCACTCTACATCCTATTTATCGATCAATATATCTGGTAATCTTTACATCATCTATGACAATATATCATGTTAAAATCATCAACACACTCACTGTTTTTTAAAGCATGCAACACCTTCAAGGCCAAAATGTCGAACATTGCCTTAAGATGCAAACTAACAACACAGACTCTCAAGGAATATTAATTTCATGCATCCTTCTTCAAACCAAGCTTGACAACCAACTCACATGCTTTAAAACCATGCTCAAACAACAAATTAAACCACATTGTCAAATCAGTAACATCAAAACCCATTCTGATAGTTTTCAAAACAATAATAGCACAATTGAGAGAGAATTCTACTTTACTTACTTCCGAACATAAACCGGCGTTTCAAGCCTAAATTTAAGTTCCCATACCTCTTTTCAAAATCATTCCAAAGCTAGAAAACACGATCTCACTCACCGATACACAACACTATGCTAGCCGACAAGCCTCCCAAGCGTCTGAAACCTCCAACGCTACCTCAATCGCTTCCAGATAACTCTCCCATGTTTTTAACACATAAGATCAGAGGATTAATGCACCATCATGCATTAAAATCACCAGCCATACAACCCAACTCGCTGCTCTACTCAAGAACCTCATTTCGGCTACCAAAAACAACTGAAATCACCTCCAAACTCTCCCAAAACAAAGCCCAGCCAAGATCTATCAATTTTAAACTTTTATTAACATCAAAAAGCAACATAAACATGACCTTATACCTCCAGCAACATCAGATCACCAAAACCACCCCAAAAACCGCCATTCTAGCAAGCAAAACTTAGGAAAAAAACCTATTCAGGATTTGATTGATAAAACCTCGTTTGTAACATCAATTAACATCCAAAATACATTAGAAAGTCATCCCAAAACAGAGCCCAATCATTCACCACGAAAATCCTCAAGATCTCTTCCAAAATCTTGAGTTTTAAGACAATTTCTTGTTTCTAACATTAAAACCACTTATAAATCATTAATAAAGGATTGATAACTTAGGAATTTCAGTAAAGAACTGATCATTAGACGAGAAGGACGAATCTTACCTCTAATGGATTATTTCTCCTTGATTTGGGCAAGTTTTCATAAAAATTCAATGTAGAAATCAAGTGGATTTGATAAGGAATTGATTAAGAATCAAAGAGAGATTGAAATCTCATCAAATGAAGTGAAAATCTAAGTAAATATTCTGGAGAGAAGTGTTTGGTTGAAAGGAATTTGAGAGAAAATAAAATGAGGGAAAATTTGTGAAAAGTAGTTATGAAAAAGTCAAAAGGTAGTTTTCTAATTTAATCACCATCATTTTCTTTAATTAAAACATTAATTAAATCACCCAAATTAAGGAAAAATCTGATGAAAACATTTTGGTAAAATTATCTTCTTAAAGATTCAAAGTTTCAATCCTTTACAAAACAGTCACTATTTAACTTTGCAAAAACTGCGATTTGGTCACTACACCGAAATGTAGTATTTCCAAACCTTATTTTGTAAAATTGATTCCACTCTTATCTTTTATATATTAAATGAGTATTTTTAGATATTTTTCTATATTTTTTAAGTATCCCGAACTAGGTGTACCCTAAAACTCCCTTTTAGATTCGAACTATTTTTCAGACCGATCTGATTCAGACTCTAAACGTCTAGGCCCAAATTTGGGGTGTTACAAAATTGCTAAAATCCTCTAAAAATATAATTAAGAGGTTGGTCAAGTCAATTTTACATAAAGGGTTTTGGAAAATTGACATTTTGAGTAGTGACCAAATTGTGAAGTCTCAAAACTGGGAAAATGTGATTTTTAAGGTGGAAGCCAAAATCTTAGAATCTTTAGGGGGCTTTAAGTCAATTTTACCTTTCTTCAATATCACATGTGATTTAATTGGGTTTTAATTAATGATTTTAATTAGAATTTTGTATTAACTAATTGGTAGTTAATGGATTTTCATTTTACGTAACTACTAATTCCCTCTCATTTTAGCGAAACACCCTTTTCTCTCATCTTTTCCAGAATTCTTTCTCCTAAAAATTCTCTCAACATTTCTCAAATCATTTTCAAGAGATCTTCCTTAATTCTTCAAGATTTTTGCAAGGAAAACTTGTCATCTATTGAAGGAAGCAAGGATTGGATGTAAATCTCGTTCTCAACTTCTATTCTAAGTTATTTATTGAAATTCCCAAGATATTTGGCTTCTAAATACTATTTTAATTGACTTCTAAGTTGGTTTATATGTTAAAATGATGTGTTAATAACATAGATCCCGAAATCCTTGAGATCCTTGAGTTTCTTGGTAGTTTTAGTGAGATTTTGGGGTGAGATGGTGAAATCTTGATGTCTGGAGGTATAAGGATGATTTAGGATGTTTATTAGATGTATTTTTATGTTGATAATTGTTTGGAAGTGATGTATGATGACCGGGCTTGGTTTAGGAAGCAATCGATTGAGTTTCCGTTGTTTTGGAAGGGTATTTTGGTGTAGTTTGAGTGGCCAACAAGTTTATGAATTGTTGTTGGTGTTAGAATGCATTTTAATGAATTTAGATCTCTGTTTTGATGATGTGAAAACATGGGATCTTGATCCGAAAGAAAACGAGGTGAATTTGGAGGCTCCGGAGGTGTAATTTCTGTGTCGGCGAACGAGGCTTCACGTATCGATGAGTGGAAATGCAATTTTCTACTTTGTAACGCTTTGAGCGTTGTCTTGGGAGCTTAGTGTAAGTTTGATACACTTAACTAAGCTCAAGTGTAAGTGTTTCGATAATCCCTCTCTTGGAAATGTGCTATGTTTGATGAAATTGCACTTGAGGTAGGAGTGGATTTGTTTATTGTTTTTAAGCATCTTTAAGCATGGTTTAATGCTGGATTTTAATGCCATTATGTTAAGGATGCACTAGGTAAGTGATCCTTGGTTTTCATGTGTTGAACGCATATGATGTTAAACATGTATTGCTAGTGGAAATGGCATTGTGGTTATGCTTGTAAAACAGTGGATTAATGTGGTTTAATGATTATATTGGCAAGTGATGAAATGGTTTGGTTACTTTAATCGGATATAGTTTGCCGGCTATAGGATTGGGTGCACCGTGAATAAAGTCCCCTTGGATGTTGAGGGGTTGTGATTGTGTCGTAATCTCCATCCAAGTACCCTAACGATTGAGGTTAATATCACAACGGTGAATGGTTAGTCTCGTGTGTGAGTCTTGTGTATGTGTCTCATACTCTCGTTAGTGGAATTATACAACTAACGATGAGTGATGTTGAGGGGTTGTGATTGTGCCGTTTATCTCCATCACGGGTGTTGAAGGGTTGTGAATGTGCCATTTATCTCTATCACGGGCGTTGAGGGGTTGTGATTGTGCCATTTGTCTCCACCTTGTGTAGTCCGGTAGTTTGTATGAAACATGAGGGACAACGCTTGTATTCTGCATATCTGATTGTGTTTTGTGTTGATATGGTTTATGGACTATCACTTGAAAGCCAATATAATGTAAATGAATAAAGTGAAGCATGAGATGCTTGTATTTTGTTGAGTGGATCAATGATCGAAATAAACCAAGAGGGGGCAAATTGGATTTTTAAAGTTCTTGGTGGTGGAATTTGCAAATAAAAATGGTAGACAAGGAATTATAGATTGTTTCAAGTTCCAATTGAACTCTACATCCACTACCTTAGCTTCACTAAGGATTTGCAACAATTCCACTAATTGCTCTTCCCCTTTTCTAGGCTAAGGAAACCCTTACAATTTTCGGTCAAATTTTCTACCCAAAATTTGACCCAATCCTCACACAATTGAAACAAAGAAGTTGTTGGCTAAACAAGTATCTCTCAATACACAATGTATCCCAATTACAAGCACTTAACCCAATTGAAATGATAAGAATTAAAAATACAATTGGGGTTACAAGACAATAATGGGATTTTGGCACAAATGCTTGGATTTGATGTTTGGATGTTTGCTTTTGGATCAATAGTTGTTGTTGAAGCTTTTAGAGGTCTATTTTATACCTTCTCATTGAATTCTAGTCGTTGTGGTAGTTGCATTCATCAATAAAGCCGTTGGGGCATTATCTTCCCTCCATAAATGTAGTCTGCAACCAATTGTTTCGAAACACCCGACCCTGTTTCGAAACATATCAAAATAGAAAGAGCCGTTGGGGTGCATCAAAGAGCTCATATCGAAATGATTAGAAATGTTTTGATACACTAATAGCCGTTTAGAAACCAGTTTCGAAACATTTTGCGACTGTCAAGGATCGTATCGAGATGGCTTGAGATCGTTTCGATACGCCTTAACGACTTGTTTAAAATCAGTTAAAAACATTCAACGGTCATATTTTTCAAATCAGTTTTAAAGCCGCTTCGAAACACTGGATGTTGTTTCGATACGGTGTCTCAATGTTCTTAAGCCGTTTCGAAACTTGTTTCGAAACACGAGTTGGCAGTGTTGAAATTGTTTTGATACCTGTTTCGAAACATGAACTTACAGTTTCAAAACTGTTTCGAAATGCCTAAGGCCGTTTCAAAACGGTGACTTGAAAATCACTGTTTTGGCTTTAAGAACACTTTAAGATGGGTTTGAGAACTAAAAAATTAGTTTTCACATTTTCAATTTAGTCCTTAGGTTCTTTAGTTATATCAAAATTAAAATAATGGTTTCACAATCTCCCCCTTTTTGATATAACAAAACCAAAGTTAGAATTTTTAAGAGTTTTGAAAATTTTGAATACATTCTAACTCCTCACTTTAAGATGGGTTTTTAAAGTTTTAAAAAAGATTTAAGGATTTAAATTCAAGGTTTAAAACTTAAAAACACTTTAAACTTTTAAAATGAATTTTGGCTCTTAGATTACTTCTCCCCCTTTTTGTTAGATCAAAAATAATAAACAAGGCTCATAGAGAAGAGATAGGGTTAAAAGCAATAATCAATAAGCAATAAGCAATATGCAACATAATATTAATTCGTAAAATTCAAATATCCAAAACATAAATCTTAAACAATAAGTTCAAAGCATAATCCCAAATAAAATCAAAGCATAGGTTAATAAAACATAAGAAATAAAGATGAAAACTTAATCCTAATATGCATAGCTAATATGAGATGACATGAGAATCCTAAGCCTTGTCGTCGTCACCATCATCATCCATGGAATCCTCATCGTCCTTGACTTGAGAGCGACGAAAATTCATCCATTGGCCATAAAAGGTGGAGAAGGACATGTCCAAAACTGTGTGTTGATTCTCAAGGGACGTGAGTCGATTCTCATTTGCAAGGAGACGATCCTCTACGGATTGCAAGCGTGTATTGATAGCACCAAAACCTCTAGACATTTTAGTGTTCAAAGAGTTGAACCGCTCGGTAAGAAAAGCCGTGAGAGCTTCATTGTTCGCAACTGGAGCTTGTGGTTGAGGTTAACCTTGAGGTGGAGGTGCTTCCCTATCAATACGTTCACATTGCCCATTGTTTACATAGCAAAATCCGGACCTGCGGAGAGAAGACTCACCAATTTTTGACTTGCGGGGTTCCGGAGAGTCATAGATGCAATCAAGATTAAGCTTTCCAAAGATGTAACTTAAAACAGTCCCATAAGTGAAATATTTGAGTGCATCGGTGTCGCGGAGCTTAACATTATTTACTATCTCGTCAAACATGATCTTAACAAGATTAGGGCACTCACCACGACGAAAACATTCATGCCAAAAATAGTCTACTTGACGAACGTGAGAAAATTTACCTCTGGAGGGGCGAAGAAACCACGAGACTAACAAGTGGAAGAACATATCGTGAGCATCCAAGGCAAGCACCGAACCGGTGTGAGAACCAAAGTGACTCTCATTCTCGATTCCTTCGTCCTTAAGACCAAAAGTAGTCTCTAAGTAAGGGATGTTAATGACAATCCTCTTTCCCAAGATAGAAGACTCAAGGCCAACAACTTCGGAGTTGTCTTCACTATAAATAAATTAGGCATTTGAGTAAAAGAGAAGAACCATGTGCTTGTAGCAAATATCCGAGATACTCATCAACCCAAGGAATCCCCATTCTCTTAAACGCGGGAGGTAACGAAAGAGAAAGCGCTCTGAGTCAAGAAACGAGATGTCAACAACACGCTCACGACGAACGTCAAACTCCTTGACATAATTGAAACGCTCCCTCATCTCTAGAGTCCGAAGAGTTTTGAAAAATAGCTGGGAGAGATTCGGACGAATAATCGTATCACTTGTTTGACCCGTCTTACGCTTTTTGTTAACGTTCTCTGTAGACATCCTAAAAACATAAAGCAAGCAATTTAAAAACAAGTTTAAGTGTATGCATTAAATTTCTTTAAAACAACAACAAAATTTAAAAACAAAGAAACAAAACAAAACAAAAAAAAAATTAAGAGAAAAACAATTTAAAAAACAGTAAAGAAAATTCGACTGAAAAAATATATATTCGAATAAAAAAAGAAGACTTTGAATTTTTTTACAAGATTTGAAAAACCCAAGTATCAAAACACATAAATTATACAAAATTAAAATTTTCTAACCTAGGATTCGAATACAAATTGAAGGAAAAAGAAAAAGATGAAAATCTACCTTAAATTGGGATTTTGGATGAATAGATGAAAATCCTTGCACAAGATTGTTGATGCTTGCTTAGACTTGTGTTTAAGAGAAAAAGCCCTCAAGATTTGGTGTAAAACAATGAGTTTTAGAGGGTTTTTATAGGAAAAATCGTTTTAGGATTTTTAGGGTTTTGGGAGAGTTTTAATTAAAGTTAAACATTAACATTAAAGCCCCTTTAAAGCAGTCCGCTAACCCGTTTTAGAACGGTGTTGTAACACCCCAAATTTGGGCTTGGAAGTTTAGGGTCTGAACTGGATCGGTCTAGAAGACGATTCGAATATAAAAGGAGGTTTTAGGGAACACCTAGTTCGGGATAATTTAAAAATATAGAAAATATCTAAAAATCCTCATTTAATATATATAAGATAATGGTGAAATCAATTTTACAAAACGAAGTTTGGAAATATTACATTTCGGTGCAGTGACCAAATCGTAGTTTTTGCAAAGGTGAAATAGTGACTGTTTTGTAAAGGATTGAAACTTTGAATCTTTATGGAGCTAATTTACCCAAAATTTTTCTCTAGATTTTTCCTTAATTTGGGTAATTTTATTAATGTTTTAATTAAAGGAAATGAGGTTTAATTAAATGGGAAACTAACATTGACTATTCATAACTACTTTTCACAAATTGTCCCTCTCTTCATTTTCTCTCAAATTCCTTTCAACCAAACACATTTTCTCCAGCAAATTTACTTTGATTTTACACTTCATTTGATGAGATTTCAATTCCTCTTTGATTCTTAATCAATTCCTCATCAAATTCACTTGATTTCTAAATACTTAGTTCTTTACTGAAATTCCCAAGTTGTCAATCCTTTATTAAAGTTTTATGAATGGTTTTAATGTTGGAAACAAGATTTTGGCTTAAAACTCAAGATTTTGGAAGAGATCTTGAGGATTTTCGTGGATCTTGGTTAGGCTCTGTTTTGAGGTTGTTTTCTAATGTATTTTGGATGTTAATTGATGTTACAAATGAGGTTTTATCAATCAAATCCCGAATAGGTTTGTTTTCCTAAGTTTTGAAAAGAGGTTTGGGAACTTAAATTTAGGCTTGAAATGCCGGTTTAAGTTCGGAAGTAAGTACAGTGGAATTCTCTCTCAATTGTGCTATTATTGTTTTGAAAACTATCAAAATGGGTTTTGATGTGTTTGATTTGACAATGTGGTTTAATTTGTTGTTTGAGCATGATTTTAAAGCATGTTTTATCTTGATTAATGTTGGTTTTGAAAGTCATTTATTGAAGGATGCTCAATGTAAGAGATCCTTGGTTTGACATGTTATTAATATGGTTATGATGCATGGAGATGCATGATGATAAGTAACTTTGATTAATGCTTTAAAACAGTGAATTGATGATGGTATTGACGTATATTGGCAAGTGATGAAATGGTTTTAAAGTACTTGAATCGGATATAGTTAGCCGGCTATAGGATTGGGTGCACCGAAAGTAAAGTCGCGTTGGATGTTGAGGGGTTGTGATTGTACCGTAAACTCCATCCAAGTACCGTAGCGATTGAGAAAATTGGTGTCACCACGATGGAGGATGGCTCTCGTGGGTGGACTTGGTTAAGCGTCACTACAGTAAAGGATTGCTCCCGTGTTTGAGCTTGGTTAAGGTGATTAAAATGGTTGAGGTAGCTCTCATGTGTAAGCCTTGTGGTGTGTCTCGACTCTCGCTAGTGGGTTATACAACTACCGATGAGTGATGTTGAGGGGTTGTGATTGTACCGTTAAACTCTATCACGGGTGTTAAGGGGTTGTGATTGTACCGATAAACTCCACGTTGTTAAGCCGATAGTGTGTATGAAGCGTGTGGGACAATTCTTGTAATCCGTGCATTCGATTGTGTCTTGTGTTGAAATGGTTTGTGAACTATAACTTGGAACCCAATCTAATGTATTCGAATGTAATGAAGCGAGAGATGCTTGAAAATGTTACAAGGTTGCATGGGAAATATGTAAATGATACAAGAATGCATGTGATACTTGTTAAGTATGAGTAAAAGTATATCTTCTATCGTGAATGGTGCATAAGTGCATAGAATCTCATAAGTGCATTGAAGCCTTGTGAAGGCTTGTTTTAAAAAGGCACGTAATACAAATGTTGCTTTTGTAGTTCATGTGTTTTGCATTTATTAAATGCATGAGATAGATAGAAGCAACATTTGGATTTCAAAAGACATTTTGCTTTGAAATGATCATCAAGCATGAGAGAAGTATGGTGTGAAGTAGAAGTGATTTCCAAGGAAATTGAGTTAAACTTTGCATGTAGTGCTCATGCATGGAAAGGATTAAATGATAGTATTTGCTGGTGTAAAACAATGAGGTTTAGAGGGTTTTTATAGGAAAAAATCGTTTTAGGGTTTTTAGGGTTTTGGGAGAGTTTTAATTAAAGTTAAACATTAACATTAAAGCCCCTTTAAAGCAGTCCGCTAACCCATTTTAGAACGGTGTTGAAACACCCCAAATTTGGGCTTGAAAGTTTAGGGTATGAACCGGATCGGTCTAGAAGACGATTCGAATATAAAAGGAGGTTTTAGGGAACACCTAGTTCGGGATAATTTAAAAATATAGAAAAATATCTAAAAATCCTCATTTAAAATATATAAGATAATGGTGAAATCAATTTTACAAGATGAAGTTTGTAGATATTACATTTCGGTGTAGTGACCAAATCGCAGTTTTTGCAAAGGTGAAATAGTGATTGTTTTGTAAAGGATTGAAACTTTGAATCTTTATGGAGCTAATTTACCGAAAATGTTTTCTCCAGATTTTTCCTTAATTTTGGTAATTTTATTAATGTTTTAATTAAAGGAAATGAGGTTTAATTAAATGGGAAACTAACTTTGACTATTCATAACTACTTTTCACAAATTGTCCCTCTCTTCATTTTCTCTCAAATTCCTTTCAACCAAACACATTTTCTGCAGCAAATTTACTTTGATTTTACACTTCATTTGATGAGATTTCAATTCCTCTTTGATTCTTAATCAATTCCTCATCAAATTCACTTGATTTCTACATTGAATTTTCATGCAAACTTGCCCAAATCAAGGAGAAATCATCATTTAGAGGTAAGCTTGTTCTTCTCCTCTAAATACTCAGTTCTTTACTGAAATTCCCAAGTTGTCAATCCTTTATTAAAGTTTTATGAATGGTTTTAATGTTGGAAACAAGATTTTGGCTTAAAACTCAAGATTTTGGAAGAGATCTTGAGGATTTTCGTGGATCTTGGTTAGGCTCTGTTTTGAGGTTGTTTTCTAATTTATTTTGGATGTTAATTGATGTTACAAATGAGGTTTTATCAATCAAATCTCGAATAGGTTTGTTTTCCGAAGTTTTGCTTGCTAGAATGGTGGTTTTTGGGGTGGATTTGGTGATCTGTTGTTGCTGGAGGTATAAGGTCATGTTTATGTTGCTTTTTGATGTTAATTGATGATTATAAAAGGTTAGCATTGATAGATCTTGGCTGGGCTTTGTTTTGGGAGAGTTTGGAGGTGATTTTGGTTGTTTTTGGTAGCCGAAATGAGGTTTTTGGGTAGAGCAGCGAGTTGGGTTGTTTTGCTGGTGATTTTAATGCATGGTGATGCATTAATCCTCTGTTGTTATGTGTTTAAAACATGGGAGGATGATCCAGAAGCAATAGAGGTGGCGTTGAAAGTTTCGGATGCTTGGAAGGTTTGTCGGCTAGCAAAGTTTTGTGTATCGGTGAGTGAGATCATGTTTTCCAGCTTTGAAATGGTTTTGAAAAGAGGTTTAGGAACTTAAATTTAGGCTTGAAACGCCGGTTTAAGTTCGGAAGTAAGTAAAGCGGAATTCTCTCTCAATTGTGCTATTATTGTTTTGAAAACTATCAAAATGGGTTTTGATGTGTTTGATTTGACAATGTGGTTTAATTTGTTGTTTGAGCATGGTTTTAAAGCATGTTTTAGCTTGATTAATGTTGGTTTTGAAAGTCATGTATTGAAGGATGCTCAAGGTAAGAGATCCTTGGTTTGACATGTTATTAATATGGTTATGATGCATGGAGATGCATGATGATAAGTGACTTTGATTAATGCTTTAAAATAGTGAATTGATGATGGTATTGATGTATATTGGCAAGTGATGAAATGGTTTTAAAGTACTTGAATCGGATATAGTTAGCCGGCTATAGGATTGGGTGCACCGTAAGTAAAGTCACCTTGGATGTTGAAGGGTTGTGTTTGTACCGTAAACTCCATCCAAGTACCGTAGCGATTGAGCAAATTGGTGTCACCACGATGGAGGATGGCTCTCGTGGGTGGACTTGGTTAAGCGTCACTACGGTAAAGGATTGCTCCCGTGTGTGAGCTTGGTTAAGGTGATTACAATGGTTGAGATAGCTCCCATGTGTAAGCCTTGTGGTGTGTCTCGGCTCTCGCTAGTGGGTTATACAACTACCGATGAGTGATGTTGAGGGGTTGTGATTGTACCGTTAAACTCCATCACAGGTGTTGAGGGGTTGTGATTGTACCGATAAACTCCACCTTGTTAAGCCGGTAGTGTGTATGAAGCGTGTGGGACAACGCTTGTAATCCTTACATCCGATTGTGTCTTGTGTTGAAATTATTTGTGAACTATCACTTGGAACCCAATATAATGTATTCGAATGTAATGAAGCGAGAGATGCTTGAAAATGATGCAAGGTTGCATGGGAAATATGTAAATGATACAAGAATGCATGTGATACTTGTTAAGCATGAGTAAAAGTATATCTTCTATCGTGAATGGTGCATAAGTGCATAGAATCTCATAAGTGCATTGAAGTCTTGTGAAGGCTTTTTTTAAAAAGGCACGTAATGCAAATGTTGCTTTTGTAGTTCATATGTTTTGCATTTATTGAATGCATGAGATAGATAGAAGGAACATTTGGTTTTCAAAAGGCATTTTTCTTTGAAATGATCATCAAGCATGAGAGAAGTATGGTGTGAAGTAGAAGTGATTTCCAAGGAAATTGAGTTAAACTTTGCATGTAGTGCTCATGCATGGAAAGGTTTAAATGATAGTATTTGCAAGAATGTGTTTTGGGGTGAGTTGCTTAGCATTTCAAAGTTAAAGGTTGGTTTTCATGTTGAGCAATGCATGATTTAAAGCAATGTTGTTTCAAAGGAGGTTTTCAAACAATGCTTTGGTTTTTTGAATTGTATCTACATTTAAAGAAGGTTTTATGATTCGCTGCATTGATGGTGTTTTGGTTTTGAGCATTCCTCTCTAAGCATTATGTGCTTACTCTCCTTTTTGTCCATCAATGCAGATAATTGAATTTGGGACAGCAAGAAGCCAGGGATTCAAGAAGAGCTCCACTTGAGAAGTATGTCTTGGTTTATGGCTATAGATAATAAAGGCAATGGGGGGAGAGTCGTTTATGTTGTTGTGTAATGAGATTTTGTATGTTGACCACGTTCGGTTTATGGTTTGAACCTTATTGTTGATCGCTTTGCCATATGTGAATCTTCTTCTTCATAAGTTGATATGCTATGCTCTTTGTTTAAAAGCAAGATCATGTGTTGGATGTGATGAATGAGTAGGTGTGCTTAATGTTTGTAATGTATTTAGCCTTTGATGTAATTTGATAGTAATAATGCTTATCATGTTGATGATATGTTATGGAATGGTTCCATTTATGTTTGATGGTGTTTTGAAGTGAAAAACCAGAATTTTCTGCTGTTTCTGGGCAGGGTGTATCAAAACACCCTTAGCTGTTTCGAAACGGGTGCAAGAAATGGCCTGGGCGTTTCGGAACGACTAGAAGTGTTTCAAAACACTTTGGCTACCGGAAGTGTCCGTTTCTGAACTGGTTTCGGAACATACCCGCATATCGAAACGGTCAACACCATTTCGAAACGGGCGTTCGACACTGGTGTTTCTATACGGGTGTCAGTGTTTCGAAACAGGTGACCGTTGGACACAGATTCTGCATTTTTTACATTTTAGTCCTGAAAGTTCTAATTGCAATTGCTTGAGCTTGAGATGTCTTTTTAAGCTGAAATTTGGCAAAGAGGCTTTTAAAATGATTAATTGAGGTTTGGTAAAACTACAATCTTGAAAGTACTTTTATTTTCCAAAATTTACATTTTGGTCCCTAAAAGTGTTTTTCTTGCAATTGAGTCCTTAAACATTTCTGATCGTTGTTCTTTTCTCTTCCAAGGTTCTTGGGCTTTCACATAGGTTTAATGCACATCTAGAGAAGTTTAAAAATAAAAAAGGGTCGTTAGTCAAGGTTGACTTTTTGGTTGACTTTGGTTTTCCCCGTGTGATCTTCGTAGTTCGGGTCTAGCGTCTAGGCCGGGCTAAAGGGGTTACATTTGTTGGTATCAGAGCTAAGTTGCAAATATTTGGGGCGATGGTAAGTTTGTGGTAAGTGGTTATAGTAAGTGTTAGATGTTTATTCTGATGTGTGGTTGAATGTTTGTTGAAAAATACGTTTATGAGGGAATTGTTGATGTTTTTTATCATGCTTTTTGGTTATGAATATTCTGTGAGCTATTGAGAGCATGTATTGGTGATATGCTGGTGTTGTAAGTTGATTTTCTGAATAATCGAAATGTGATGGGTATGATATGTTGATATTATGCTGTTGAGGGTGAATTTTTTTGATGAGAGCATGATTGAAAGTTTGCTGATTGATATGCTCGATGTTGTGATATCCATGTTTTTATTGATTGTTATTTCGTATAAAAGGGGAGAATTCGGGATACACATTGCATTATTATTATAGCTATTGTGTTATGTTGGAATTGGAGTCTTGAATCCTTGCTTGAAGCTGGCCTGATCGTTTTGTTTGTTTTGTTATCACTGCTTGTTAATTATAGCACAATGGGTTCGGTGAGAGAATAGTAGTTGGGTACGATGGTTGCTGCCTTAGAGCAGGTTGTTAAGGGGTGGAATTCTCTTTTTGGTGGGAGTGTACCGCTTCGGTCGTCGATGCATAGAGTTGAGGTAGTAGGGCAGGAGGAGAAAGCTGGTTCTGTGATGAAGGATTCATCACTTGTGGTTCAAGAGGTGTCTGGAACATCTCAGGCCGTGGTGAAAGTGAGTCCTGTAGACGTGCCGACTGTGGGACATGCGAGTTTGTCAAAACATCGTTTATATTATTTGGGAGCTGTGGAGTATCATGGTTCGACACCTGAGGCGTTCGAAGCTTAGTTAGCCAGTATAATTCTAATTTTGGATTAGGAAAGGTGTGACAACGCCTGTAAGCTGGGAAGTGTTCTCTTGTTAATGTTGGAGGATGCTTGTGCTTGGTGGACATCTGTGGCGGTGGCAATGAATATCCACGATATAGATTGGGAGTTCTTTGTGTCTGCCTTTAATGGAAGATACCTTGGAGAGAAGTTCTCATGGGTTAAGCAACGTGGGGGTGTGGCTTCAGATTATGATGGTGGGAAAAGTTTAAGCAAAAGAGCTGTGGGTACTGACCTCGAGAGTGGTCAGCGTAAGAGGCTACATGACAGAAGGGTTTGCTTGAATCGAAGTTTGGGTGGTAGTGCAGATGTGGGTCAAGTGCAATATGACCAAGGTGTGGTAGCTCGGTTGCCGATGTGTAACCGTTGTAGAAGGCATCATGTTGGAGTTTGTTTGGGTGTGGGAGTTTGTTGGAACTGTGGTTCTAAGGAGCATGTGAAGCGGAATTGACCTCAAGTGGTGGGGTCAGCTTCAGTGGGTGCAAAAGGGTCTCATAAAGGTCGTGTGCGCGGCCGAGACAGAGTTCGGAGGTGGAAAAAAGGCAGAAAGGTGTGAGGCGTTTGGAGGATGGATCTTGTTGGAATTGTGGGTTTGGTGGGCATTTGAGACAAAATTGTTTGGAGTTATCTCGAGGTAGTTAACGTTCTTTACAGCAGGGTGACGGTGATGACTTGAAGGTGTTGGTTGGTGCTACGGCGATGCGACCAAAGAATAATGGTTATGCGGGGAAGAGAGTTTGTCTGTTGGAGCTCCGGGGCAATGAGGTGACTACAAGTAATTTTGTTAAGTAATCTTTGCCCTAGTTGTCTTTGTTTGGTTCTGGGTTGGATTTCCTTGTGTAGTGAGTAAGTTTTATGGCTAGCAAGGTTGGGTAGTAGCCGGTGATGTTTTGGGAAGACAATTATAATGTGGAGAGTGTAAAAGGGGGTAATGTATGGTTAACGGATTATTAGAATGGTAAAGCTGGACAAGTTAGAAGTGAGGTAAAAGGTTGTTTTTAGGAGGATTCTGAGGATGTTATTGGTAAGTGTGAACCGACATACATGCACAGTTAAAACCATTTGTTATATTATATATATATATATATATATGTGTGTGTGTGTGTGTGTGTGTGTGTGTTGGTACATGCATACATGCGACATGACATTAGAGGTTTTGCATACATGTACACAGGCATTGATAGGACATATTGGTGACCATGCATACGAACGTTCACACTTGCTAATAGCTAGTTGGGTCCGTTAGTGTTGTGGTAGGGTTAGGTTGGATGGTGGGTTTTAAGTGTTGTTTTGGTGCTAGGTGAATGCTAGAAGTTGTGGAAGGTAGTAAGCGAGTTGTCAGTAATAGTGAGTGTGATCTAGCATGTTGGCAGAAGGGAGGTGTTTTGGTGCTTAAAGAGTTTAGCAGTGTGGTTGATATGAACCCGATAATGTGACCCGAGTCATATAGATGTGCCCGATCGTGATTCTAGTAAGAAATATTCTTTGCTACGCTTTGAACTCTGAGATATCACAAAACATACATGTGAGATGAATAGCGATATAATAAAAAAATAATGAAGAAAGGAATTGGATAGGTAATTTGGATAGTATGGCGGCTAAGGATGGAGGATGATCAGCCATGGAAAGCTTGTTTACAACAAGCCATGAACGTGAGAAAGAAGAAATAATAAGGGAGGAATGCCTTACCTTGCTCATGCATGCATTTGCATGAGAATTTAAGTATTTCAAACTTCATTCATGCATTTAGTTAAATTCAATAAAGTTAGTTCTTTAATTAAACTAGTTCATTCATTTAACTAGTTCACTCAATTAACTAACTCTTTAATTGTTTCATGCATATATTATTTTAAGTTTGAATAAATCTTTTGTGTGTGTCTAGGTTCATGTGACGTGTGGATTAAAGAAGAGGCTTTTCAACTTCAACTTGGAAAAAGTCATTGATGACCATCTTTACTCATGCAAACAAGGCAATTCAAGGCTGAATTCTTTTCATCTTTTCAAGGCTGATCATCTTCTTAGAGTAACAAAGCATTTAAGCTTCATAATTCACCTATTCAAGGTTGAAATTATGAACCAATGAAGGCCATTCATGTTCAAGAGAAGGGCACATCTATATGACTCGGGTCACATTATCGGGTTCATATCAGTGGTGGAGAGGAGATTATCGGTTGAAGTTAGAATCGGTCGAGATGGTTGTGAATAGCTAATAGGTGTGGTAGTTTCTTTGTGTTAGATGATGTTGTAGGCTAGTGGATGTGTTTTCGGAGTGTTTAGTCGTCTTGGCGTTGATGTTTGCAATAGGAGGGTTGTTTATGTAGGTGATGGTTCGTAGCAACCTTAGAGGAGTTGGGAGGAGGTTGTGTTGAGAGCTGTGGATAAGGTTGGCTTGGAATGAGTAGAGGTTTCGTAATCTTAGTATGTTTGTATGGAGTGGGTGGTATCCAGGTAAGGTTGGTGTTATGGTCATGCCTGAAGTGGAAAGGCAATGTAAGCTCAAGGGCCTTTGTTGGTTGGTCGGGTTCTTGTGAGAAGTGGTTTGTTAGTTGTGTATAAGTAAATCTTTTCTAAGTCGGCTAGGGGTGAGTGGAACAGCTGGTGGAGTTAAGGTTGGAGTCTTGTGGCATGGGTTTCGAATGTTGTGTGAGTTGTTATGGTGGTGATAATGACGGATGTGAGGGAATGTTATCAATACATTGAGAAGTTTGAGTAAGCAGTTGATGCTTAAGAAATTTTTGCTTGTTGTGGTAATCTTTGAAAGGAGTTGAGCGGTTTTACAATGGGGTTTTAGAAGCAGTGAAGGTTGTGGGTCACATAGTGGTTGAAACTGGATGGGTTGGTGTCACCGTGTGTGCGAGTTTTGTTGAGGGAGTTATGAGATAAGGTGGAGTATGTTGTAAGGATTTGAAGGTTGTTCGGGTTGTTGGGGCTATGCACAGTTCGAAAGTGTGAAAGGTTAAGATGAGGTTAACATCTGAGTGTTCTGGAAGTCTTGAACCGTAAGTATTGGTATTGAGTTTGGGTATAGTGTGAGTTTGATTTGTGGAGGAGTTGATTTTTGTGGTGTTTTGGGTGGAGGATGTGCAGTGGTGGTTAAGTCTCATGTGTTACATTGGGTGTTGATTTGGGAGGTTTGGTGTCGTGCTCTTTCCGCAGGTTGAAATTTTGAGGACGAAATTTCCTAAGAGGGGGAGAGTTGTAACACCCCAAATTTGGGCTTGGAAGTTTAGGGTCTGAACCGAATCGGTCTGGAAGACGGTTCGAATATAAAAGGAGGTTTTAGGGAACGCCTAGTTCGGGATACTTTAAAAATATAGAAAAATATCTAAAAATCCTCATTTAATATATATAAGAGAATGGTGAAATCAATTTTACAAAATGAAGTTTGGAAATATTACATTTCGGTGTAGTGACCAAATCGTAGTTTTTGCAAAGGTGAAATAGTGATTGTTTTGTAAAGGATTAAAACTTTGAATCTTTAAGGAGCTAATTTACCCAAAATGTTTTCTCCAGATTTTTCCTTAATTTGGGTAATTTTATTAATGTTTTAATTAAAGGAAATGATGTTTAATTAAATGGGAAACTAACTTTGACTATTCATAACTACTTTTCACAAATTGTCCCTCTCTTCATTTCTCTCAAATTCCTTCCAACCAAACACATTTTCTCCAGCAAAATTTACTTTGATTTTGCACTTCATTTGATGAGATTTTAATTCCTCTTTGATTCTTAATCAAATTCACTTGATTTCTACATTGAATTTTTATGGAAACTTGGCCAAATCAAGGATAAATCATCATTTAGAGGTAAGCTTGTTCTTCTCCTCTAAATACTCAGTTCTTTACTGAAATTCCCAAGTTGTCAATCCTTTATTAAAGTTTTATGAATGGTTTTAATGTTGGAAACAAGATTTTGGCTTAAAACTTAAGATTTTGGAAGAGATCTTGAGGATTTTCGTGGATCTTGGTTAGGCTCTGTTTTGAGGTTGTTTTCTAACCTATTTTGGATGTTAATTGATGTTACAAATGAGGTTTTATCAATCAAATCCCGAATAGGTTTGTATTCCTAAGTTTTGCTTGCTAGAATGGTGGTTTTGGGGGTGGATTTGGTGATATGCTATTGCTGGAGGTATAAGGTCATGTTTATGTTAATTGATGATTATAAAAAGTTAGCATTGATAGATATTGGCTGGGCTTTGTTTTGGGAGAGTTTGGAGGTGATTTCGGTTGTTTTTGGTAGCCAAAATGAGGTTTTTGGGTAGAGAAGCGAGTTGGGTTGTGTTGCTGGTGATTTTAATGGCTTGTCGGCTAGCATAGTTTTGTGTATCGGTGAGTGAGATCATGTTTTTTATCTTTGGAATGGTTATGAAAAGAGGTTTGGGAACTTAAATTTAGGCTTGAAACGCAGGTTTAAGTTCGTAAGTAAGTAAAGTGGAATTCTCTCTCAATTGTGCTATTATTGTTTTGAAAACTATCAAAATGGGTTTTGATGTGTTAGATTTGACAATGTGGTTTAATTTGTTGTTTGAGCATGGTTTTAAAGCCTGTTTTAGCTTGATTAATGTTGGTTTTGAAAGTCATGTATTGAAGGATGCTCAAGGTAAGAGATCCTTGGTTTGACATGTTATTAATATGGTTATGATGCATGGAGATGCATGATGATAAGTGACTTTGATTAATGCTTTAAAACAGTGAATTGATGATGGTATTGATGTATATTGGCAAGTGATGAAATTGTTTTAAAGTACTTGAATCGGATATAGTTAGCCAGCTATAGGATTGGGTGCACCGTAAGCAAAGTCGCCTTGGATGTTGAGGGGTTGTGATTGTACCGTAAACTCCATCCAAGTATCGTAGCGATTGAGCAAATTGGTGTCACCACGATGGATGATGGCTCTCGTTGGTGGACTTGGTTAAGCGTCACTACAGTAAAGGATTGCTCCCGTGTGTGAGCTTGGTAAAGGTGATTACAATGGTTGAGGTAGCTCCCATGTGTAAGCCTTGTGGTGTGTCTCGGCTCTCGCTAGTGGGTTATACAACTACCGATGAGTGATGTTGAGGGGTTGTGATTGTACCGTTAAACTCCATCACGGGTGTTGAGGGGTTGTGATTGTACCGATAAACTCCACCTTGTTAAGTCGGTAGTGTATATGAAGCGTGTGGGACAACGCTTGTAATCCGCGCATCCGATTGTGTCTTGTGTTGAAATGGTTTGTGAACTATCACTTGGAACCCAATATATTGTATTCGAATGTAATGAAGCGAGAGATGCTTGAAAATGATGCAAGGTTGCATAGGAAATATGTAAATGATACAAGAATACATGTGATACTTGTTAAGCATGAGTACAAGTATATCTTCTATCGTGAATGGTGCATAAGTGCATAGAATCTCATAAGTGCATTGAAGTCTTGTGAAGGCTTGTTTTAAAAAGGCACGTAATGCAAATGTTGCTTTTGTAGTTCATGTGTTTTGCATTTATTGAATGCATGAGATATATAGAAGGAACATTTGGTTTGAAAAAGGCATTTTGCTTTGAAATGATCATCAAGCATAAGAAAAGTATGGTGTGAAGTAGAAGTGATTTCCAAGGAAATTGAGTTAAACTTTGCATGTAGTGCTCATGCATGGAATGGCTTAAATGATAGTATTTGCAAGAATGTGGTTTGGGGTAAGTTGCTTAGCATTTCAAAGTTAAAGGTTGGTTTTCATGTTGAGCAATGGATGATTTAAATCAATGTTGTTTCAAAGGAGGTTTTCAAACAATGCTTTGGTTTATTGAATTGTATCTACATTTAAAGAAAGTTTGATGATTCGCTACATTTATGGTGTTTTGGTTTTGAGCATTCCTCACTAAGCATTATGTGCTTACGCTCCTTTTTGTCCATCAATGCAGATAATTGATGTTAGGACAGCAAGAAGCAAGGGATTCAAGAAGAGCTCCACTTGAGAAGTATGTCTTGGTTTATAGCTATAGATAATAAAGGCAATAGGGTGAGAGTCTTTTATGGTGTTGTGTAATGAGATTGTGTTTGTTGACCACGTTCGGTTTATGGTTTGAACCTTGTTGTTGATCGCTTTGCCATATGTGAATCTTCTTCTTCATAAGTTGATATGTTATGCTCTTTGTTTAAAAGCAAGATCATGTGTTGGATGTGATGAATGAGTAGGTGTGCTTAATGTTTGTAATGTATCTAGTCTTTGATGTAATTTGATAGTAATAATGCTTATTATGTTGATGATATGTTATGGAATGGTTCCAATTATGTTTGATGGTGTTTTGAAGTGAAAAACCAGAATTTTCTGCTGTTTCTGGGTGGGGTGTATCGAAACACCCTTAGCTATTTCGAAACGGGTGCAAGAAATGGCCTGGGCATTTCGGAACGGCTAGAAGTGTTTCGAAACACTTTGGCTACTGGAAGTGTCCTTTTCTGAACTGGTTTCGGAACATACCCGCATATCGAAACGATCAACACCATTTCGAAATGGGCGTTCGACACGGGTGTTTCTATACTGATGTTAGTGTTTTGAAACGGGTGACCGTTGGACACAGATTCTACATGCTCTACATTTTAGTCATGAAAGTTGTAATTGCAATCGGTTGAGCTTGAGATGTCTTTTTAAGCTGAAATTTGGCAGAGAGGCTTGTAATATGATTAATTGAGGTTTGGTAAACCTAAAATCTTGAAAGTCCTTTTATTTTCCAAAATTTACATTTTGGTCCCTAAAAGTGTTTTTCTTGCAATTGAATCCTTAAACGTTTCTGATCGATGTGCTTTTCTCTTCCAAGGTTCTTGGGCTTTCACATAGGTTTAATGCACATCTAGAGAAGTTTTAAAAAAGGGTCGTTAATCAAGGTTGACTTTCGGGTTGACTTTGGTTTTCCCCGTGTGATCTTCGTAGTTCGGGTCTAGCGTCTAGGCCGGGCTAAGGGGGTTACAGGTGTCTACCGTTTCGAAACGCGGGCACTGAGGTTTGACCGATTTTTCAACTCCAGCTGACTGTTTCGATATGGCTTTGACCGTATCGAATCCCCGTTGACTCGTATCGAAACTCGTTTTGATACACCCCTTGGCAGTAGCAAAAACGTTTCGAAACCTTTGGAAGGAATTTCGAAACATCCTTCTCTCAGATAGAAATTTAAAGCATATGTATCGAAACAGGTGGACCCATTTCAATACACTTGGGCCTGGAAGTGCAGGTGAGGCTCTAAAAGTGCAGAAAAATGAAATATTCTAAGGCCTCTCTTGCATGAATGAGCAGGAAAAACATATGCAAACATAAACATACTCCCCCTAGCTATAGGCATGGATGAAATTAGGAGTAAAAACACATAAACATGGAATTTCACAAGATCAAGCAATTTTAAGCACAAAATAGGTCCCAAAAGGTCAAGATAGGCTAGTTAGACCTAACTCTCTCCTAAGGGACCAAAAACGCTATTTGTCTAAAGGTTTTGTAAATATGTCCGCTAATTGATTTAAGGTGTCAACATACTCTATAACAACATCTTCTTTCAGGACATGATCTTTAATGAAATGATGCTTTATTTCTATATGTTTGGTTCTAGAGTGTTGGATGGGATTTTTTGTCAAACATATGGCACTAGTGTTATCACACTTAAGGGCTATGGTTTAAACTTTAATACCATAATCTAAGAGTTGTTGCTTCATCCAAAGGACTTGAGCACAACAACTCCCTATGGATATGTACTCAGTTTCGGTGGTAAATAAGGCTACACTATTTTGTTTCTTAGAGAACCAAGATATGAGCATACTACCTAGGAATTGACAAGTTCCCGAAGTACTCTTCCTATCGATTTTACATCCCCCATAATCCGCATCCTAATAAGCATGAAGGTTGAAAGTGGAGTCTCTAGGGTACCAAAGACCTAGACAAGGAGTATCTCTAAGGTACCTAAAGATTCTCTTAACGGCTATAAGGTGAGACTCTCTAGGACTAGCTTGAAACCTAGCACACAAGCAAACACTAAACAAGATATACGGTCTACTTGCGGTAAGGTAAAGCAATGATCCAATCATAGAACGGTAAAGCTTAGAGTCAACACACTTACCTCCTTCATCTTTGTCAAGCTTTTAGATGAGCTCATAGGTGTGGCTTGAGACTTTGCATTCTCCAAGCCAAACTTCTTGAGTATATCCTTTATGTACTTTGCTTGATTGATGAATGTGTCATCCTTCCTTTGCTTGATTTGGAGTCCCAAAAAGAATGAGAGCTCCCTCATCATGCTCATCTCGAATTCACCTTGCATTAGCTTAGCAAACTCTTTGCAATGACATTCGTTAGTAGAACCAAAAATAATATCATCAACATAAATTTGTACTACTAAGATGTCATTTTTATACCTTTTTATAAAAAGTGTAGTGTCCACCTTGCCTTTTTCAAAACCTTTTTCAATTAAAAAGTTTAAAAGTCTTTCATACTAAGCTTTGGGAGCTTGTTTTAAACCATAAAGAGCTTTTGTGAGTTTGAAAACATGATTTGGAAATTTTGAGTCTTCAAAACTCGGTGGTTGTTTCACATACACTTCCTCATTTATAAAGCCATTTAAAAACGTGCTTTTAACATCCATTTGAAAAAGCTTGAAATCATGATAACATGCATATTCAAGCAACATCCTAACGACTTCCATTCTAGCTACGGGTGCATAGGTTTCATTAAAATCTATTCCCTCTTCTTCAGTGTAACCTTGTGCTACTAGTCTAGCTTTATTTCTCACAATGTTACCACTCTCATCTAGTTTGTTCCTAAAGACCCATTTAGTTCCTATGGTAGATTGATTACTAGGCCTATCAACTAAGGTCCAAACGTTACTTCTCTCAAATTGATTTAACTCTTCTTGCATAGCCATAATCCAAAAATCATCTTTCAATGCTTCTTTTATATTCTTAGGCTCTATGCATGAGACAAATGCAACATGATTCATTAGTCTAAGAGAAGATCGAGTGGTTACCCCTTTGGATGGATCACCCAAGATTTCACCATCTTTGACATAGTTGAACTCCCTTGGGTAGCTCACTTCCTTTTCCTCAAGAGCCAAGTCCTTCAAGGCTTCAAGAGGTGGATCTTGTGTGTCCTCTTCTTTTGTTGGAATCTCATCCTCCTTTGAAGTTTGTCCTCCATCAAAGGCATTTATGATTCCTACATCATCATCATCACAAGAATCCTTCCTTGGAAGGAGGTTATCATCGAATACAACATGTATAGATTCTTCTACTACTAAAGTTCTCTTGTTAAATACACGATAGGCTTTAGAGGTTAAAGAATATCCTATGAAAATAGCTTCATCACTTTTTGCATCAAATTTACCTAAGTTGTCTTTTCCATTATTCAAAACAAAACACTTGCAACCAAATGGATGAAAATAGCTAATGTTAGGCTTTTTAGATTTTAAAATCTCGTAAGGTGTTTTCTTTAAAATTGGCCTAATCATTACTCGGTTTACAATGTAGCAAGCGGTGTTTGTGGCTTCCGCCCAAAAATATTTAGGAAAATTGTTTTCACAGCGCATGGTTCTAGCCATTTCTTGCAAAGTTCTATTTTTCCTCTCAACTACCCCATTTTGTTGAGGAGTTCGAGGAGTCAAAAAATTATGGCTAATACCATTTTCATTTAAAAATTCTTCAAACCCTAAATTTTGAAACTCGGTTCCATGATCACTTCTAATATGAGAAATTCTAAGTTCAAGATCATTTTGGGTTAGTTTTGAAAATGTGATGAATTTTTCTAAAGCCTCATCTTTAGTACTTAAAAATAGAACCCAAGTAAATCTAGAAAAATTGTCAACAAGAACAAATGCATAAGATTTACCACCCAAACTCATAGTCCTAATTGGCCCAAATAAATTCATATGGATAAGTTGTAAACATCTACTTGTAGAAACATCATTAATGAATTTAAAAGAAGACTTATGTTGTTTACCCTTAGAGCATGCATCACAAATTTTATCGTTTGAGAACTTAATCTTGGGTAAACATCTAACTAGATCAAGGGAAACTAGTTTTTCTAAAACACTAATGTTAGCATGTCCTAGTTTCCTATGCCACAACCATGCATTATTTTCATTTTGAGCTACTAAACATGCATGAGATGTATGTATGTCATCTAGATGCACCATGTAAATGTTACCTATGCGATGACCTATGAGCATAATATTATTAGATTTAATGTCAACTAATTTGCACCCATTTTTATCAAATAAAACATTAAATCCTTTATCACACAATTGACTTATGCTCAACAAGTTATGTTTAAGACCATCGACATATAAGACATTTTCAATAAGAATAGTAGAGTGATTACCTATGGAGCCAATACCTTTAATGTGGCCTTTGGAGTTGTCACCAAATCTCACCACTCCTCCACTTTTTGGCTTTAGATCCATGAATCTACTCTTGTCTCCGGTCATATGCCTCGAGCATCCACTATCAAGGTACCATGAGTTTGGACTTTGTGCTTTGGCCTTGTAGCAATGCTCCCCCTACAAACAAAGATATTAAACTTTTGTTTTTGGTACCCAAATCATTTTGGGTCCACGAGTGTTAGCTCCCAATAAATTGTTTCCCTTAGGAATCCAAGATGACATAGCAACAATGTTATTAGATTTTACAAGTTCCTTAGGAACCCATACGCTTCTAATCCTTTTAGTTCTACTATGTCTAGGAAAGCTACATTATTTGTAGTTATTAGTCTTTTTCTTAGGTTGGTTTGTTTTTGAAGATTCACATATTTCATGCTTCACACTACCAACATTTTTAAAAGACTCTTTGAGCTTGTTAAGCTCGTCTAACACCTTTTGGTGTTCACTATTACATTGAGAAAGTAGATTATTAAGGTCAACATTTTCATCTTGGAAGAATTTTAGTTCATCTTTATCACTTGAGAAAGTGAGTCATTTTTATCATTTAATTCCGAAATAATTTTCTTATTCTTAATGACCGACTCCTTGTATTTCTCAACTAATTCATCATAGACCTCTTGCAACTCATCATATGCATCATTTAATTCATCATATGTAAAATCTAAAGATGATGAGTTAGAGGTTACCATGGAGGAATCTTCCTCAAGTGCCATGAGGAAAAGGTTGGCCATTTCTTGTTCGTCATCCTCGGATGACTCCTCATCACTCCAAGTAGCAAGCTTGGCTTTGAGCTTCTTCTTCTTCTCAAAGCCCTTCTTCTTGGGTTGAGGGCACTCCGAACGTATGTGGCCAGGTTTATTGCACTCAAAGCAAATGATTTGATCCCTTGCTTCTTCTTTGTTTTTACCTTTGAAGCCCATCTTTCTTTGAATTTTTCTTCCCCGGTTGGACCTCATGAAGCATGAGAATCGTTTGGCTATCATAGCCAATTCTTCTAGCTCGTCCTCCTCACTAGAAGAGCTCTCCTCAAGTAATGAAGCTTTGAGAGCTATTCTCATCTTCTTCTTCTTTTCCACCTCTAGCTTTTCTACTCTTTTCTCTTCCTTCTTTTTTTCTTCTTCCCTTCCTTGCTTCATAATCTCATGAGTAAGGAGAGAACCCCCTAGCTCATCAAGTTTTAAAGTCTTCAAGTTTTTGGCTTCTATGATGGCGGTTCTCTTCCCATCCAAAGATTCGGGAAGTGAGTAGAGTAGCTTCCGGACAAGCTTGTCTTCCGGTATAGTCTTTCCAAATCCTTTGAGCCTATTCACTATGGTTGAGAAGCGATCAAACATCTTGGACACCATCTCATCGGGCTCTATCTTGAAATTCTCATAACTAAGATTGAGAATTCCAATCTTGGTTTTATTGACATCGTTGGTTCCCTCATAGGTGGTCTCAAGAGTATCTCACACTTCTTTGGCACTCTCAATGGATGAGACTTTGGAGTAGATGTCCAGACCGAAAGAACAAAAGAGCATGTGAAGAGCTTAGTCATTTATTTGGATCTTCTTCCTCTCTTCTTCACTCATCTCCATCTTCTTCTTCAAAACCATCTTCCCTTCACTATCTTGCTTCAATGGAATGTAGGGGTCATCTTCAATAACATCCCAAACCAAGTAATCGTTGGACTTGATGAAGAGGCGCATCCGATTCTTCCAAAACGGATAGTTGTCACCATTGAAGAAAGGTGGTTTTGTAGTGGATTGAAACTCATACATGCTCGAACCGGAGGTAGATGCCATCTCTTGATTTTTGGATGATCACAATCTTCCTAGGAACTCCTCTTGTGGTTGTTAATCCTCAAAGAGGTAGGCTCTGATACCAATTGTTGAGTGGATCGAATGATCGAAATAAACCAAGAGGGGGTGAATTGGATTTTTAAAGTTCTTGGTGGTGGAATTTGCAAATAAAAATGGTAGACAAGGAATTTTAGAGTGGTTCAAGTTCTAATTGAAACTCTACATCCACTACCTTAGCTTCACTAAGGATTTGCAACAATTACACTACTTGCTCTTCCCCTTTTGTAGGCTAAGGAGGTAACCCTTACAATTTTCAGTCAAATTTTCTACCCAAAATTTGACACAATCCTCATACAATTGAAACAAAGAAGTTGTTGGCTAAACAAGTATCTCTCAATACACAATATAGCCCAATTACAAGCACTCAACCCAATTGAAATGATAAGAATGAAAAATACAATTGGGGTTACAAGTCAATAATGGGATTTAGGCACAAATGCTTGGATTTGATGTTTGGATGTTTGCTTTTGGATCAATAGTTGTTGCTGAAGCTTTTAGAGGTCCCTTTTATACCTCATCATTGAATTCTAGCCGTTGTGGTTGTTGCATTCATCAATAGAGTCGTTGGGGGTGTTATCTTCCCTCCATAAATGCAGTCTGCAACCAACCGTTTCGAAACGCCCGACTCTGTTTCGAAACAGACCAAAATAGAAAAAGCCATTGGGGTGCATTAAAGATCTTGTATCGAAACGGTTAGAAATGTTTCGATACGCTAAGAGCCGTTTCAAAACCAGTTTCGAAACATTTTGCCACTGTCAAGGATCGTATCGAAACGGCTTGAGATCGTTTCGATACGCCTTAATGACTTGTTCAAAATCAGTTAAAACATTCAACGATCATATTTTTCAAATTAGTTTTAAAGCCGTTTCGAAACACTAGATGTCGTTACGATACGATGTCTCAATGTTCTTAAGTCGTTTCGAAACTTGTTTTGAAACACAGGTTGGCAATGTTGAAATTGTTTCGATACCCGTTCCGAAACATGAACTCACAGTTTCAAAACTGTTTCGAAACGCCTAAGGCCGTTTCGAAACGGTGACTCGAAAATCACTGTTTTGTCTTTAAGAACACTTAGAAAACATTTGATAAATTCAGTTTTTAACTTAGGCATATTGTTTAAAACATAGAGAGAGGTTTGAGGACGTAAAAATTCGTTTTCACATTTTCAATTTAGTCCTTAGGTTCTTTAGTTATATCAAAATTAAAATATCGGTTTCACATATTTGATGCAAGGTTGCATGAGATAGTTGTGTATGATGCAAGAATGCATGAGATGCTTGGTAAAGCATGAGCAATGGTCTAATTGTTGTTTATGATGTTGTATTTGTGCATGTGTTCTTAAAATGCATTGATGTCTTGAGGAGACATGTTTTATAAAAAGGCACGTGATAAAAGTGGTGGCTTTGCAAGTCATGTTAAATGCATTGATGAATGTTATTTAGCGACCCTCACTAAGCTTTATGCTTATGCTCTTTTGTTTCATCAATACAGAGAATTGAAAATTTGAAGGCAACCCAAAAGCAAGAGGAATCTAAGGTTTTGCTAAAGAGATGTATGTGGTTCACTCTTAGTGTAATAAGAGGCAATGGGTGGGATTATACTTTAGAATGTTTGAGAATCTTTCCCTTTACGTTGAGCATGTTAGTTTGCCTACACTTGTGTTGTAAATGGCCTTTGGAGTTTTGGATTTTGGTTTGTATGAAGTTATAGCTTGTTATGGTTTTGGTAAGCTAGGGAGCATGCCTTTAGTACCTATGATTGCATAAGTGATATCATGATCTAGTTCAAGCTTCATAAATATGGTCTATGGTATGTATATGTGATGCATGTATGTTGTGGTGTGTTTCGGGTGGGTTTCGATTGTGAAAAAGTATGAAAAACCAGCAAAATCTGCTGTTGCAAGGCAGAGTGTATCGAAACACCCTTATCCGTTTCATACGGGTTCCGAAACAAGCCCGAGTACCAAAATGGTTAATTCAGTTTTGATATGACTGTTTCGATACCAGGGTAGGCATTCTGAAACAGATGACTGTTGGAGTGGAATTTTGAGCTGTTCTGAGTTTTTGAGTCTTACATTTTGGTCCTTAAATGTCGGCTGCTTAAATTAGTGAGTTTGAATGAATCATTTGAGTTGATTTTTGACATTATGGCATGTTATGTGATTAATTGAGGTTTGGTAATATTAAAATCATGAAAGTTCCTGTAATTTGTGGAATTTAAGTTTTAGTCCTTAAAATACGTTTTTGTTCAATTGAGTCTCTGTTTGAGGTTCGTTCGCTGTGTCGCTCTCGCTGGAGTATCTTATTAAACATATAGGTTAATATTGAGCATTTAGAAAAGAAAAAAAGAAAAAAAATGGGGTCGTTAATCAAGGTTGACTTTCGGGTTGACATTGGTTTTCCCCGTGTAATCTTCGTAGTTCATGTTAAACGTCTAGACCGGGCTAAGGGGGTTAGAGTTAGGCTAGCTTCAAGCAAAGATCCAATACTTCTATTTCAAATCAAAACATTTCAGACTATAGTAATAAGGCAATGTGTCCTACAAGTTATTTCCCCCAACATGGCATATAACAATCAACGTACATATAGCAATCACTGTGCATAGCAAACAACATCATTCAACCAATAACAACATCCCAACAATCATAATCCCATCCCAATTATCATAAACCTGGCACTGATACCAACAAATGTAACCCCCTCAACTCGACCTTGCCGCCAGACCAAACCGAGAGAGTTACATTAGGTTTGCCAAAACAAACCTGTGAAAATATTACTCGAATTACGTCCATTTTTTCTTGTCTAGATGCACCTTATTAGCCTACGGTGAACATAATGGCGGCAGATGAATTTTCGAAGGAAATAGATAACGGAAAGGAAACCAATTGCACAAATATGCATTTTAGGGACTAAAACGTAATTTTGGTATATTACAAAGACTTAGCCAAATGTTAGGTTACCAATCCTCAATTAATTAGATTACATGCTTGCTTGCCAAATTTCAGCTCAAAAAGATCATCCAAACTCATTTAATTGCATACATGACATTCATAGACCAAAGTGAAATAATTCAGAAACTTCAGTAAACTCATTAACCATAAAAATGGCTACCCATATCAGTACACGTGTACGTGTAGAGGTACACTTTCACATATTCAAAATCTTAGATTCTAGTAGCTTAAACCCGTACCAATACATCCTATCGTGTACCGAAACCCATAGCCAAAACACATATACTCGTACCGATACACCTTCCCACGTATCGATACGCCATGCCTTAAAATGCATATTCATATCAATACAGAATCACACGTATCGATACGCTCAGACATGTATAGCCTAATTTCGCTGGTTTTTCATACATTTAAGGAATTGAACATGCCTAAATATGATTCAAACATAAACCAAACTATACTAGGAATCATACCACACCAAAACATCAAGTTTACATGCTTAAAACATCACAACATGCTTTAATCAAGAATCTAGAGGCATGCATCATAGAATCAATCCATCCAAAGAATGAATTACCAATTCAAAGCGACAACCAACCATATAAGGCCAATTACAATCTCAAAACAATAATACAAACTTGCTCAAATAGGGAGTTTAGCATAAACCCTCCCAAAACAACAATGAACCCCATTGTCTCTATTACTACTAGTCTAGTTCAAAAACCATACTTTCAATTGTTCGAGTCTTTGGATTTCCCCCTCACTTGCTCGTTGCCTCCAACCTTTAATTGTCTGCATTGATGGACAAAGAGAGCGTAAGCATACTAGGCTTAGTGATGATTGCTCAAAACAAAACACCATCAATGAAATTTGAACCATTTTCACAAAATACATTGACATAACCATTTCTATCATCTATTAAAACATCATGCCTTGAAACCCATGCACTTAACATTTTCAGAAATCAACATATTAAACCATATGCAACATGTATCATAGATCAATAGCAAAATCCCATTTGATAACCATCAATTTAAGCTTTCCCATGCATAACAACCCATATGCAAGGTTTAAAGAGTAAACATGTATAAACCAACATTATAATCCATCAACATGATACATTAACAATTATATTAGCTTTTAAGTGATCATAAACCTATTCCACTTTCCAAAACGTTACATCAGATAAACGGATTCAATAAGTGTCCTCTCAACACTTCGTGCCATCTCAACTGAAATTTATGGTACATTCACAACTGAGTACAATCGCAACCCCAATCGTCGGTTAGACGCATAATCCACTAACGGGAGTTTTCGATACCATATAACCCCTCAACGTTAGGGTACTCATGGTGGAGTATTCGGTACACATAAACCCCTCAACACCCTAGGCGACTTATTTATAGTGCACTATCAATCCTATGGTCGGCCTACTATATCCGATAATATTTTAAATCACATCATTAGCCAATATAATTCATTATTAACCATATAACTCGTTATTTTTATAAGAAACATCCAAAACCATTTTCAATGCATTAACAAGTATTCCTCATGCTTACGTGAATCATTTTCCAAATGCATTCATCATCAATATTCGATCAAAATCAGTATAAAACATACTTAGATCATGCTTAAATAATAGGTACCATGTAATTAGAAAAAGTGCATAAAAACCAATTTCGCCAAAGTACGACCGAGGGAGAAATCCCAATCTACTTACTTCTGAGTTTAAACCAGCGTTTCAAGATAAGTTTAAATTCACAAAACAACCTTTAAACCATTTCAACATTGTAAACCACGTTCTCACTCACCAATAATGCAAAGTCTCATTCGCTGACGCGAATCACTCTTCCAAAGCTTCTGAAGAAATGCAACAAGCTTGAGGATCGACCTCCCATGATTTTACCATACAAAAATAGAGGATTCAATGCATCAAAATGCATTCACAATCCCAGATCAATATGAAAACCATACAATCTCAACAATTAAACCTTAATTTAACCAATTTCCATAAATAAATCATTAAAACTCAATAGAAAACATTTATAAAGAGTCAAAAACTTGGAAATTTCAGTAAAGAACCTTTGATTAGAGGAGAGAAACGAAAATCACCTCTAATGGCTGACTTCTCTCTTAATAGGCAAGATTTGAGTGAAATCTCCAAGTAATCAAGCAAGGTTTGTTGTAGAAATTAAGTAAACCAATTGAGAAATCAAAACGAAATCAAAAGAAATGAATCTCATTATTTTAGAGAAAGAATAGTAGTTTGGCTGCTGGGAAAATTAAGAGAAAAGATGAGATCAAGGTAGTTACGTGAGAAAATAAATTTGACTTTTAAAACTCTTTTAATTAAACCTATTTTATTCCCATTTAATTATCAATTAAAAATCATTTAAAAATGTTGAGTTGATCAAACAGTGGCTAAACACCAAGATGGGGTGAATTGGTAGAATAAAAATTGAAGGGTGCAAGTAGGAAATTTAAAAGATGAAGACAAAGCGATTTTAGAGTGGTTTAAGCTTCGAACAAGCTCTACATCCACTACCTCAGCACTCTACTGAGGATTTCAACAATTCACTAACTTTAATTCGTCCTCTTTTCTCGGCTTAGGAGGAAACCCTACAAACCGGTCAATCTTTCTACCCAAAGATTGACCCAAGAACACTCTTTACAAGAGAAAAATTGGCAAACCTTAAAAGTACCTCTCAAAGGCTAATTGTTTACCCAATTACAAATAAACACTCCCCAGACTCTAAAAAGATTTACAATGAAGAACTCCAAATGAGTTGGGTACAAGAATTTGACTATTATGCTCAAAGGTTTGGATTTGATTGCTTGGATGTTGCTCTTAGGTTCAATAGTTGTTGCTGGTGCTTTTGAGACTTGTATTTATACTATTGCATTGGTTTCTAACCGTTTGGGTGGTTGGAGACTTAATTATAGCCGTTGGGCTGCTCATTTCCCACAGTAAATGCACTTCAACGACCTAGTGTATCGGTGCGATCGAGAGTGTATCGGCACCTGTCTCAAAGAAGAAAGAGTTGTTGTGACACAAAAAACAGGGCGTATTGATACGGTCACAATGCGTATCAGTACCTGTCTCAAAGAAGAAAGAGCCGTTATGACACAAAAAGTAGGGCGTATTGATACGGTCACGATGCGTATCAGTACGGTCCTAGTGTAAATTTAGGGGAATATCGATACGTTTATGTAACACCCCCTTCCCGGTCTGGTAGAAAACCGGGTCGGAGAGCGCTACAGAAAAACATAACGGAGATCGAAGACATAAATCTTAAACTTTTAATCAATATTTTAGTGTCAAATATGTCAATTTCTATTACTATCTCGAAAATCATTATAGCTTTAAAACCTTATACAAAACATAGGTAACATTTACACAATAGTAGGGCCATAAGACTAGTATAATTACTTTAACTACTTTGCCACCATACTAGGAGTTCATAAGGACAAAACACATTACTCTTTACTTGTAGTGACTTGCCAATCTTCCAACTAATCCCAATCTTGATCTGTTACTTTCCTTAACCTGAAATGTTATACAAATGAATGCATTAGACTTATATAGTCCAAGTGAGGTAGCCAATAACAATGAATGAGCATGTTATGCAATGTTGCGTACTTCAATGGCATATTTAATGACATATTTCACATAAACAATCTATAAACATATTATAAAGTGAAAGGCATGTTATCCAATCATAACAAAAGCAAAATCAATAATCAATAATCAATATTTTCCCTTGGACCGATTCAACAGTACTTGGATACGCGAATTCCACCACATCACCAACAATAATGGTCATGTCATAATCCCTCCTCCGCACCAATTGACCAACACATAACACATCCCTCCTCCGCACCAATGGCCGAAGCCCAATACCCGTACCAATGAGCTCATAAATTCTATGGCATGTCAATTGTATCCAATACTTCGAATCCAATGTTCAACAAGAATGATTATTCATTCATGATCCATAAACAATATTTCATGGAAAATAAACAATAACAATGATTCATGTCATACATATTACATGTCAATGTTTTCAATGATTTCCATGACAATAATAACCATGCTATGAACGTAGAATGAATGCAATTCTTACCGTACATTTACCATCATACGATCGATGACGTAATGCTTCTAACTCAAAGGTTAGTACTAATAAATATAACAATAAATTCGAGTAGGCCCTTGCCTAACTCGAGACCTACTACACTCACATATCAGAACAAAGAAACAAAGATTGGAATGACATTGTGTCACCCGAGACAAATGCATCTACACTCACCTCGATATTAGGGTTCCCGTATAACATCACCTTTTTCCTTGGTTGACAGTCGTCTTTTATCGATTTCTTGGACTAGGTTAAATAGGAATCAGTGAGGACCGACAAGACAATATCGAATAAATATAAAAAAATATTAATCAAACTCGATACCGAAATTTAGACCAATCAAGAATTTGAGCTTATCCCGACGTCGGCATAGATTCGATATTACTATATCAAAAATATTGGACCACCAATCAAACACTAAATCGTATAATTATTTCTCTCTCTCACTCGGTCTATCCTATTAATTTTGTTGAACTCTTACTCACTTTGCCGTGAGTGATCAATCCCCCTTACCCCTTTTATACTTGAATTGTCGCCCCTCAATTACCCTATAATTTCTCCACGTATTCTTGCATTGTGGCATGAAATGGGAAATCAAATTCCCTTGCTTAGCCACGTATGGCTTTGGTGGCCACTTTTCTTCATTTGCTTGCCACGCATAGTGGTAATATTTGCCACACCAAAATGGCATTTGCCGTGTGTCTCCCTTACGTGGGAATTCACGGCCAAATTCCTTCAATTTGACAGTCGTGGGTCCCACCTTTTATTTAAATAATAATAATTAATTAAATTGTTTAATCTATTTAGGTATCAAATCGAACCAACCTTTAATCGAAACGAAAATATTCGATTGCTGGAACTTGACCCCAAATATCCTAATAAAATCGAATAAATTATAGAACCGATATAAAATACTCGGTCATCGAAACTTAATTTCGACTAGACCGGTTTTTGGGATGTGACAGTTTATCCGTATCGTTACTGTTTTTGCTCACTAGAATCCTTTTACAAAAAGCGTATCGATACGCTTCTTGGGCGTATCAGTACGGTTAACGGTCGTTCAGAAATTTTGGCATTTCAATAACCGGCAAGCAACGTTCGAATATTAATTAGAAAGATTTTGCAAACCTCGGCATATCGCATCGATACGGTGATTAATTGTATTTGTACGTTATAATAATAAATATGTTTTCATTTAAAATCTTATCGATACGGTCACGATGCGTATCGATACACTATAACTTAAAACTTTACCCAGTTAAATGTTGTATCGATACGGGCTTAACCGTATCGGTACGCTATGGTCTTTTAAAATTCTAGTAACGTAAATTCGCATCGATACGCCATAAGGGTATCGATACGTATGGGCGTATAGTTGAAGTTTAGCTTTAAAATTCTTGAAAAGACTTAGAAAATTTGAACCACTTTATATGTTTTGACTTGAAGAACTTATTTGGTTCAAAAAGCTTGTCAATTTGGTGAGACTTTGACATACTTAAAATTTTGTTGTAGTTACCAATAAGACCCTTAATCAAGTTGTTATATCAAATTCAATTTAGGTTTTACAAAAAATATCCGTAAATAAAAGAGAAGTCTGATTAAAAGCTTTGGTACAATAGCTCCTTAAAGATTTAAAGTTTTGACTTTTTTACAAAACAGTCACCAAAAAAGCTTTGAAAACTTTACATTTTGGTCACCAGCCAAAATGTCATTAAACCCAATTTCATTTCTTTAAATTGACTTTACCAAAACCCTAATTATAATAAGGATAATCTTCACCAATGGTCCCTTTCGTTTAGGGTGCGTTCTATTTTCGTCACCAAAATTCAAAAAATATTATTCTGGTCACTTACGTTTAGAATCGTTTCTATTTAGGTCTCTTGGTTGTTAGTCTCCGTTACTTAAAAAATTAATTTCTAATTTAACCCTCAAACTTTTAAAATTTTATTTTTCACCGTCTTCCCCAACAACAGTCTTAGCCCCAGCAACAACAACAAGCCTTGATGCAACAAGCTCTCCTCCAACAACAGTCTCTCTATCACCCAGGCATTTAGCTCCTCCACAGGTTTTCTAATTTTTTTGAATCTATTATCTACTTTTATGGAGAGTATCTATTCTAAATGCAAACCTATAAAGCCCTTAATATAACCTTTAATGAGTCTTTTAGTTACATCATCTTAGTTTATTAATATGTGTTCTTTCTCAAATATATTTTTTGCAAATTAAGCGAGGCATTCCTTGTTACTTCATTTTTATTCAAACTCCAGACATACCAAGAGACAAATGAAAATTTGATGATTATTTTTTTATCTGCAAGTGCCATAAATTACATGAAAAGGATTATTATTGCATAAAAGTGTATTCACCATTTGGTGGGACCTTTTCTCTATGAAGTAAAAAGATCAAACTTTTCACTAATTATCATATCAATTCTAGGTATCGGGAGTTCCATTCCTGTAGCAAGTGACGAGAACCCAACTATAGAATGGACGTCCGCCATGGATCGATACTTAATTGAGATTATGCTGGGAAATCTTATAAAGGGCAATAAAAGTAAGAACACCTTCAGCAAACAAGCATGGAACAATATGCTTGTTTCATTCAATTCCAAATTCTGTTTTCAGTTCGAAAAAAGCTTTTTAAAGTGTAGATATAGGAAATTGTTGAAGCACTACAGTGATGTTCAGAGTCTACTTCAACAAAAAGGGTTTTCTTGGGATGATAAACAAAAAATGATAGTTGCTGATGATAGAGAGACTGTTGTTGGAGGATAGCTTGTTGTTGTTGTTGGGGTTAAGACTGTTGTTAGGGAAGATGGTGAAAAATAAAATTTTAAAAATTTGAGGGTTAAATTAAAAACTAATTTTTTAAGTAACGGAGACTAACGGTCAAGGGACCAAAATAGAAACGATTTTAAACGTAAGTGACCAGAATAATCTTTTTTGAATTTTGGTGACCAAAATAGAACACACCCTAAACGAAAGGGACCACTGGTGAAGATTACCCTTATAATAATTAGGTATTTTTCATATTTTATTCCTTATTAAAACATTTAATATCAATTAAATCGTGAAACTAGCTCAAATCGACTAACCTGGTTCGCCCAAACCGTATAACTTTCCCGGTTAACATCTAGGCCCGAAAACGAGGCGTTACATAAACATAACAGTATATTTGCACCATAAATCTTCAACCTTCAATTCTTACACAAAATAGCCATCACTTACTTTAAAATTAATCTTCCATAATCTCATTCCTATGATTTAATACTTGAATTAAATGTTTGACTCGAATCCAAGCTCCGGATGATCAACACGAAAATTGGTTCGTTACAATTATATTTAGGGGTAAAGTACACAAATAATCACCAAACTATCTTTAAAATTCAAAATGGTCATTGAACTTTGAAAAGTTACATAATGGTATTAAACTTTGTTTTTGTTACAAAATGGCCACTAAGCTGTTAACAGCCGTTAAGTAGGTTATGTGGCAATTACAAAAAAAAATGTATGATAACATATTTAATATTTCATATTTAGACATTCAATCAATTTAGTTATAATTCGAAAAAATTAATAAATTTACACCCATTATTTACATATTTTATCAATTTGATTTTATTTTGAAATAGAAATAATTTAATATTTTTCCTCAACCATAGGGTGACACATGTCCCCTATGGTTGAAAGAAAATTAGAAGAAGAATAAATGAGAAGAGACTCAAACCTGGGTTAGGTAAGCCAACGAAGCACACTAACCACTAAGTCAAAGCTTTTCTTTTAATATAAATTACAACAAATTAAATATAAACCAATGAAGTACAAAGTGGGATATAAATATTATATTTAATTTGTTGTTAATTAAAATTGTTTTAAGTAATTTTAGTTTAAAATCAGAAGTTAAAAAATTGTGGTTTAAACTAAACAATATTTATTTGTATGGTTTTTTATTGAAATATTTGTTTGCATGGTTGAGATTTTGCCAAGCAGAATTGGAAATTTCCGTCCAAATTTATTATTCTAATTACAACAAATCCAAAGCGGCCCAATAGCTGTTCGCATTTGCCGAAAAACAACAACCTTTCGCAATTAAACTTTTGCCAATATATAAACGCTAATCCTACTCTCCCTCCATGGCCTTGTTTCTTTCCTTTTAATCCTCCTCTGCGCTTGGCATCTACTACCATTGGCGTCTTCTCGCCGGCCGGCGATACCCCTCTCGTCGAAATGTCCCACTAACGAAAGGATCCGTTCTTGAACGGAAAGGAAACAAGAAGGGAAAAAGACAGAGAGAGGTAAGGCCTAGGCTGAGATGGATAACAATTACCTTTTGGAGATCACTTTAATGTCCGCCCAAGGACTCAAGAAAACAACCAAATTTCGTCGCATGAAGACGTATGCCCTCGCTTCCATCGATTCCACCGTCAAGCTCCGTACGTGCATCGATGGGGTCGGCGGTCAAAACCCAACGTGGAACGATAGGTTCCTCTTCAGAGTTTCACCGGAGTTTCTTTACAGCGAAACATCCGGCATTACGATCGAAATCTTCGACGACGGTGTCTTCCGCGATACCCTGGTGGGCACCGTCCGGTTGCTCGTCGGTAACATTCTTCGTAACGGTTCATCGCACATCCCCGTGAGGGTTCCTTCTTTCAATGCAGTTCAGGTCCGCCGACCTTCCGGTAGGTTTCAGGGGGTTCTCAACGTTGGCGCTTCGGTTCTTTTCAGTTCAGATGTCCCGGCAATGTACGGCGTCTCCGCCATTAACTTCCGTGATCTGATCGAAGAGGCCCCTAAATCAAAGATGGTTCAGAGATCACATTCTAATCTGGGTATACGTCATGTGAATCCATTCCTTTACTATGATAATCAACCCTACAGTCGTGATCCGATAAAGGAACGGCACATGATAACTAGGGAAATGGAAAGAACGAAACATGCAAGGTCACCATCGGATGGTGCCATATGGGGTACCGGGCCGGGGTTTTTGCCTACAAAGGTTTCTCGTTCCGGCCCTTTGGTCGTCGGTGACATCTTTGATTATCAGAAACCGGTGAGGGTCCGGTCAAAACTGGCTTCATAAGATCGACTGAAAACCAACGTATTAGTAATAAATTCGTGGGTTGTGATTCGGTCGAATGTTTGCTGAATCTGTATATCCTCCTCCCTTCTATTCTCTATGAACAGCTGTAATTTGATTCATGAGTTTAAATAAATTTATTTTTTTTTGTTATTATATTGTATTAAAATTTTGTTAATTTCGTGGGTTAAGGTCATTTTTAGGATTTTATTATGACCAACGTATCACCCGAAATTTTAAATTCTCAAAAGTAGGACTTTACAGTAAACTCGTCGCACCAGTACGGCGAATTTCAAATTTATATTTTTTTATTCAAACTCGCCTTGCTCGTATGGCGAGTTCTATTTTTTTTCTAATACCCGGGTTAAACATTAATCATGAGATTAACCTAATCCTAAACGGAACTTGCCGTAAGGACACGGCGAGTTCCCTCCGGCGTAATGACCATTTTGGGTCTAAGCATAATTGTGTTTAATATGATTGAACTCGCCGTGTATACAGAGCGAGTTTGGCTTAGTTATTACTTTAGGAAAAAGTGTTCAGTTAAGTTATAAATTATCTAACATTTTGTAATATTGTTTGAATGCACAAGTAGTATAACTAATAGGTTGTAGAATATTTTAAAGAAAATATAGAAGTTGAAATGAATTTTTTTAATTTAAAAATTGTAACCCTTTAAGTGAACTATGTAGTGGTGAAAAGTTTAATCGAAATGAATTCTTGTGAATTTTCATACTAATTTTTATGTTAAAGCATGGATACTTGATAAAAATAAAACAACATATTTACGTTCGAGATTGACACGTTGGTATTCTATGACCTGGAAATCTACAATTCCCGCAGAGTCTAGGTTGTCCAGCAGGTTCGCGATCGTGGTGACGCATGACGTCCATATCATTCGTAGAGTTGGGTTAGGTAAAATTGTGGTCCATGTCTGCTTAGCATTCCATTTAGTTTCTTTGCCGATTGGTGGGAATTCAATTTCGTAGACCTTAAATACAGAATGAAGCTAGTATATAGGATCCACGTATTCCTTGTAATCTATCCTAGCAGCGGAGCATGCAACGATGACATGCTCATGCGGAGTCTTCAGTGCTTGGAATTTGCCACAGCCGCACAACCTGTTTCGAACATCCACCTTGTACGATGTTGGGTCAAAACCCTGCATTGGTCGTGGTATCTTTGAGACACGGAAAAATTCGTCGGTATGCGACATTGGCAGCACATGCAACCCGTTCAATTTAACAATGGTTTTTTAAATTTTGTCTCGGACCCTCGGGTGGAATGTGAGTCCCTTTTGCAGCATATCGACAGCTTCTTTGCCCAAGGTTGCGAACAGCTCCTTTTCATCTTGTAGACCTGAACCTTCTAGTGCATCCCTGTGCCAATTTCTGTGTACACTAACATACGTATTTCTTTGATGTCGCGTACTGCACCTTGGAGTGCACACTGTAACATATGTTGTAGTTTTTAACAGCTGTTTTCGCTTCGTTGCTTATTCTGAACTGCATCCCTCCCCACAAGTCATCTTTTTTATTGCAAAGTAAGAACAGTCAAAACCCACGTCAAGCACACCAAGGAACTCTTGTATGTCCATTGCTGCCAAGTCGATATCGTGCATGTGCGACGGAGGCTCGTATGGTGTTATGGCGGTACTGCTTGCAACATGTCCCAATTGATTTTTCATTGGGCAAAATGACAAAAGATGCCCCACAACGTTTGCATGTTTTGTCATTTGGCCCCTATTCTTTTTTTGGAGCAAACAACCAATAACGTTTCAATTTGGTCCAAATATGCCCATGTTGGATGAAAACCGCTAGTCAACTGACGATCAACGGCTGATTCTGGCTGGACTTGCCACGTGTTAAGATCGGCTGACGTGTCATATGCCACGACAGATTTTTAAAAAAATTATTTTGTTATACCCTTCTTTATGGTGACACGTGGCGGACTATCATGTTGACACATGGCCGAACCGGATGGTGAATCATGGTGAATATGATGTTGACACGTGGTGAATATGATGCTGACACGTCAGCAGATTTTATCACGTGGCAAGTCTAGTTAACATTAGCCGTTGACCGTTAATTGACTGGCACTTTCCATCCAACAAGGGTATATTTAGACCAAATTGAAACGTTGGGGTTGTTTGCTCCAAAAAAAGAATAGGGGACCAAATGATAAAACATGCAAACGTTGGGAGGCATCTTTTGTCATTTTGCCTTTTCATTGAAGTTTCCAAAGGCGTCATCATCATTATCAGTGTCACTTTCAGATTAAGAGGCGGAATCGCCAGCAACATCTTCAGGACGAACAACCCAAACTCAGCACCATCAGGCCGCGCTCTTGAATCGATTCTTTTGCGGATGTGTAGCCTTCATCACCATCCGGGTGCATGGGTAAGTGCAAAAGTCGTAGTTGTAGACCCGGAGAAAAGAAGTAGGAGAAGTGTAGTTTGGCTCGTTTAAATTGAATGATGCAGCGCAAGAGTGTCGGTCCTCTAATAAACTTGATCCACCAAGTATCAGTTGATTCCCGTCAACGTATGGGTTAAAGGTGGAATGCTGAGTTGGTGCCTTTTTGTCGTTTAGGTCGAAGAAGTTGGAGTACGTGTGTCGTGCTGTTGAACATGCAGGTTCATCATGAAATGTAGGGGTATAAGGAGGAACGCCAAAATTGTAATCCCCCATCAAAGAGTTGAAATCATATGTTGTCGCCTGAGTTATGACTTGATTTTCGTTGTCACCTTCTACTTCTCCACTAAAATCCGCATACAAGTAGCAAATTTCCTCTCTGTACCTCATATGTGTGTCGACCATTACTCCAACATCGTATCCATTGTCAATTCTCATTGTACCGTATGTCACTAGAAACAAGGATGTTTTGAACCTGTAGTAGAGAGCCTTTAGTGGCTTGTTACACCCGACAGGTACCAGCCGTTTGATCTTCTTCACTAGCTCCTCGAAAAGAAAGGTGCGAATGAATTTGATCCGGAAAAAAATTCAGACTCAAAGTTTTCACCGGTATGGTCTCCCATATAGTTTCCATCGTAGAATAAGATTGTTGAGATTTGTGTTAGTGCTATTGTAAATCGATGTTTGTATGAGATTGTAACACCCGGGTTTAGGGGTCAGGTGAAAAATAATATTAAAATAATGTTTCGGGTTTCAGTTTTATAATTATAATAATAAAATAATATCTTGGGCCTCGGGTTTCAAAACAAGTGCTTTACGTTGGGCTTGTTTGATTTCAAATCCAAAACCCATGAATTTTAGGAGATGAGGATTTAGCCATCTCATTAATGACGTTTTTGTAAATAATTCAAATTTGGAAAAGATGAGTTTTTGAGTCAAAAGGAGAGAGTCGTCTTCTTCTTCTTCATTTTCCCTCTTCACGTCAAAACCCAAAACCCCTTCAAATCACTATTCCATCATCTTCTTTGCTCTTTGTTGGTGATTTTTGAAAGGTAAATATATTTTTGGTTTGTCCTCCTTTCCCTCTACAAGATAGTACCTTCAGTTTTCAATATAGTTCATGTTTTTGAAATTTGAAGTTTTGGGGATTTTGGTTAAAAATGCTACCTTTATGGTCTTTAACTAAAGATTTTGATTTGTTAATGATGTGTGAGTTGTTTACTATCCACGAGGTCCAATATATGTGAATTTTAAAGAGTTTTATATAGATTCCCGGATTTGGGTTTTGAGGGGTTTTTGGAAGGGTTTTAAGTTGAGTTTTAGGGTGATAGTTAGGGGTTGTTTTGGGAGCATTTAAGTGTGTTAAAAAGGTTGAAATCATGAGTTATGGACTGTGTTTGATGGCTGCTCGGGATTGAGGTTTTGGAGTTGTTTTTAGCTTGAAAATCTTGTGTTTTATGCTTGATTAGTGTTCCGGGTTTGCTACATTGATGTGTGAACTGATTTGAGGTTGTTTTGATTGTGTTGGGGTGATTAGAAGCAAGGAATTTAGTTGGTGAAGCTTCAGGGACGAATCTGGAGGTTTTGAGGAATTGAGCTTGGTTTTCGTTCTTCTTTGGGTAGCAACGGTGAGTAGAATTGTTAACCTTTGATTTGTTCTCGAAATGGAACTCTTGGGGGTTTGGGTGGGACCTAGAGGGTTCACCTAAACCCGAGTGTAAGTTACTATTCCTACATCTTTGTTATGTGTTGATGAATGATAATGCGTTGTGGTATCATGTGCATCTCGAGTTGCTTTACACCGTTGTTATTGTGTAGTCGTGTAGAAGTCGAGCCTCACGTGATGGTTGTCTAAACTACGGTGATGAGTGGTCCCACCGGTAGCGACTAGTAGTAGAGTAAGATCATGAATGGTTCCATCAGAAATCTACTAGTCGGACGGTGATGTGTGGTCCCACCGTGTGTGTAAATTGGTTGTGCATGTACAAGCCATGTGTAGTCTTGTTTTGATAATCATTCGTGCATACATTGATTTATTGTCAATTGTGAAAAGTATTTTGAAAACTGCATGCTTGTTGAATTGTAGAGCTTCTCTCACTAAGCTAGTTAGCTTACGCTCTCTTTTGTTTCCAATATGCAGATCGTTAGAGTTCGGGAGGCAAGTGGGCAAGGGAGGAGCTTTTGGAGTTCTCAAATTAGCTCAAGTATGATTTGCGTTTTTGTAATAATGCCTAGACGATGGGGTATAGACTTGTAGGAGTTGGTGTCAAACTCCTTAAATGATTTGTGTTTAGTTGAGCATGCTAAAATGTTGATGTTATGTTTGGATGCGTTATGTCTTAGTTTCGTGGATTGAGGACCATGCTTAATTTTTTTTGTTTAAGAGTCTATGAACTTGACCTGTGGATGCCTTATGTATGGATGTTTAAAGCATGAACCCTTATTAATGCTATGTATGCCTCCTTTTGAGTTATTGCTTGAATCCTTTGAATGCATGGCCCTTGTCTGTTTCAAATGCCTTGTATGCTGAATCTTGGTTGATAAATGCCATATGTATGCTTTATTGTGCCTAGGCAAGTCTTAAATTGCATCTAGAGTTGTGGTTTGGGGTTCTTTGCTGCAGATTTGAGTGTTGCAGTGTAGGGCGTATCGGTACGCCCAAGGGCCGTAACGATATGGTCTTGCACTTAGGGGCTCAGTTTAAGCCTAGCGTACCAATACGCGTGGGCGTATCGGTACGCCAAAGCCTCACTGGAAATCTGAGATTTTAATGAGATTTTGGCATATCGGTACGGGTCTAGGGTGTATCGGTACGGTCTTGTATCGTTGACCGTGAGAAGTTGACCAGTCAGGGCGTATCGGTACGGTCAACCTGTGTACTGATACGGTCTCCCTGGTTTGAACTTGGGCTGTTGACCTAGTCAAGGCGTATCGATACCCCCTCTTAGTGTATCGATACGACCTGCTTAATAAATAAAATTGGACTCTTTTTCATTAGTTTGCTTGGTTGTTCGCATCGCTTGTTGTCCTTCCGCTGTCGAGTCACGTATAGGTTGTATGAATGCCTCTAGACAAGATAAAAATAAAAAGGAATTTTCCTCGGGTTGCTAACCGAAGTGGGGCCCTAGCGGGTTTCATTTCGGTTTTCCCCGTGTAGCCCACTCGGACCAGTCAGCTGTCAAGACCGGGATGAGGGGGTTACATTTAGTGGTATCAGAGCCTGAGGTTTCCGAGACCTCGGGCAGGTAAGTGAGGTAAGTTGATGTGTTATGTGTTGTTGTATCTCGGTGAGTGTTTTACCATGTATTCCTGAAATCTGTTGCTAGCATGGTGTATGAATGCATGCTATGATGACCTTGTTGTTGTTTGAGAGTTGGTCCAATGTCCTCATTGTTAGGCGCTGTTGTCAAAATAAAAAGGAAAATTGTTTAGGTTTAACGAGCTTGAGAACCAGAGTCCTTGCCCTTTTGCTAACCTAACGTTTTCCTTGTTTGTTGTGTGTTTATTGTTTTAGATCTTGTTTTGCTATGGTGAGACCAAGGGGGCGACCTAGAGCGGGTGACCAGGCACCCAGAGGTGAGCCTCCTACTCCTGCCCCCAGTGGTAATGGAGTGGGTGGTGAAGGTGATGTGCCTCAGGCTGGTGCTCAAGTCGGAGGTGATGGTAATGGGCCTCAGACCGGGGATAATGTTGGAGGTATTGGGGCTCAGGCGGGTCAGGGTCCAGCGGGCGCGAACATGACCCAGCTACTTCAGACTATAGTTGGAGTATTTCAGACAACATTGGCCGGTGCACAAGCTGCAGCACCACTTCAACGTGCGGGGACAGGATTACCCCTAGAGAGGCTACGTAACTTGGGAGCAGTTGAGTTTCGTGGATTAACTCCCGAGGGTTCGGAGCGGTGGCTTGAGAGTACTACTCGCATCTTGGGTCAGATGGAGTGTTCAGATGCCCGTAAGTTGGGTTTTATTGTCTCCTTACTTCAAGGGGACGCTTATACTTGGTAGACCATTGTTACCTCTGGTATGGCCGAGACGGATATCACATGGGAGTTCTTCATAAATGCCTTCAAGAGGAAGTATCTTGGAGTTCGGTACTTAGACGAAAAGAAGAGAGAGTTTATGGCTTTAGTTTAAGGTAATAGGACAGTGTCTGAATACGAGGTTCAGTTTGTGAGATTGAGCCAGTATGCACCTGAGTTGGTCCCGAATGAGAGGGAGCGGTGTGAGCGTTTCAGATATGGGTTGAATCCAGATATGAAGACCTACATGCTTGCCTCCGACTACACTGAGTTTGATGTCTTGGTCTCTAGAGCCAAGGATATAGAGCAGAACCTAGGCTCTAGAGCACGCGCTAGTGGGTCTGATTCCGGAAAGAGACATGCGAATTGGGATAGAGACCAGGCCAAGAGGCATAGGGATAGGAGGTACCAGCCAGATTCGAGGCATAAGGGTGGTAACTATGGTTAGGGCCATCAGAACCAAGGAGCTGTTATGCACACACCAGAGTGCAATAGGTATTGGAGACGCCACCAGGGCGAGTGTGCGGGTACCTTTGGACCGTGTTGGAACTGTGGATCTCGAGACCACATGAGGCGTAACTGTCCACACCCGGTTAGGGGCGGACCGGCTCCAGCTAGGGGCTTTGAGCATCGAAGAGGCTGTGGGCGCGGTCGCGGAAACTTTCAGCCAAGGAATGAGGGTCAGAGGAACTTGGCTCATGTTGTAGCAGTCCAGCCTGAGGGAGGAGGACCGACTAGGGTGTACGCTCAGCGAGAGGCTGGGAATGACATTGATGTCATTGCAGGTAATTTCTCATTACAGTCTTTGAGTTTGCTTTCTTTGATAGATTCGGGGTCAACATATTCGTATATATTGGGTGAGCACACAAGGTCATTAGGGTTACCACGTGATTGGATAAAGGTAGGTGTAAATGTCACTAGCTCTTTTGGTGATACAGTGGTAGTTAGGAAAGTGTATAGGAGGTGTCCCTTGATGGTTCAGGGCCACGTGTTTCCGGTCGATATGATGGAGTTACCCTTTTACGGTTTTGATGTGATTTTGGGAATGGATTGGCTTGTTGATCATAGAGCTAGGGTTGACTTTGAGACCAAGAGAGTCTCCTTGAGTCTTACCGATGACTTTGAGTGGTAGTTGGTAAGAACGTCAAGTTCTTGTCCAATGTAGTTTCGGCTTTGGAAGCTCAGAGGTTGTTGAGTTCGGGGTGTCAGGCTTACTTGGCTTATGTAATGAATCCGGATATGAGTGGGGTGAGACCTCAGGACATCATAATAGTATGTGATTTTCTGAGTGTTTTTCCAAAAGAGCTACCGGCTTGCCTCCAGACCGAGCAGTTGAGTTTGCTATTGAGACGTATTCTGATTCTGCATCAGTGTCGATTGCTCCGTACAGAATGGCACCGAAAGAGTTGAAGACACAGCTTCAGGAGTTGACTGATAGAGGCTTCAATAGGCCTAGTATTTCTCCGTGGGGTGCCTCGGTCTTGTTTGTGAAAAAGAAAGATGGTAGCATGAGGATGTGTATAGATTATAGGCAATTGAATAAGGTGACAGTGAAGAACAAATATCTTGAGATTTACACAACATGTCACTAGATTTTCTTAAACTTTACAGATTGGATCCTGAGATTTGCATCCTTTACAAACTGGTCACTAAAAATTCCAAAATAACCCACAATTTTGATTTCTCTAAATTTAATCCCTTAGACAATTAGGGTTTCAAGACTAAAATTCCCAAATCTTAGGGTTACTGAATTAAGGATTTCAAAATTTAGGGATTTTCAAATTGGGGCAATTTTGGGGTGTTACAACTCTCCCTCCCTTAAAAGAAATTTCGTCCTCGAAATTTTCAAACATAACAACGTATCCTCAAAATTGACATAAGCTTATACTTCCTTATTCTGAATTCATAATCCATCATAACCAAAAATACGAACTGAATACATCAAATTGTATCTGCTATGTCCTTAGATGCATTCTTGTAACCATCACGAGCTCCGATTGTATACACTAAACATGATCATCTAAAATCGGATCTAGCTGATTTATCACTCTAAGAAGGTCCACCTCTACTAGCATTTCCCAAGATGTCATTTTTTACGACAACCTCTACTTGCAACAGATACATGTGTAAATGACTGAGAATGGTTCTACCAAATTGGAACCGTAGGTGGACGTGGGTAAATTCTTAAGTAATGATCTTGGAAACCACATCTAAAACACGCTCCTTTCTTCAATCAGCACTCTTCGTTATGCTTTTTATTGCATCAGCTACTTACAAAAATATGGCGAGGAGCTTTTGAACCATCCATGCTACCAAGAGGAATTGTTGATATTGCGGTGCTCACATTCCGATAACTTTGATCAGAATTATGACGTTCATCTTCTTTCATGAGTGCATCCATCTTCACAACAATCTTAGCTCAACCAACCAGGACGTTGAACACCTTATCCTTTTGTGTAACATCTTTTCAGATTGGTAGACGAAGCTTGTTCAAAGCCAAACACACTTATCTTTCTTAACCGTAACTGGCCCAGGACTATATTTTATCAACCTCAAAAACTCTATCTCATAACCATTAACTGATATTGTTCCGTTTCAAATTTATGAAATCATCTCGACGTATGACCAGGTACTCCGCTTTCACATATCAATTCTCATTATCATATATATCATTCAATTTTTTTATCTAATTAGCATAAGACGAATGATCATAATTAGAAACAACATCACGACAACAACCTAACGCAACACAAGAACTTATACGCGGTGGCTTAGCAACTATCTACAGAAGATAATAACCTATATTCAGATTCAGTATTGGAGTCTCGAATTTAAAAACACGTTGAAGACGTTGAAGTCAAAATCACATAATACCATAGTATATTTTTTCGAAAATCCCCATTTATCCCAAAATATTTTCTATGCATGCAAAAGTCAAAAACATTTTGAAAACAACTTTTGTGAGCCCCACAGTCCGAGTGTTGAACCTAGGCTCTGATACCACTAAATATAGCCTCCTAAACCCAACCCAAGGGTTATGGGCCGAATCTAGAAAGTCGGGTTGAAAACGTGTCCCTCAAGTAATTAATTATTAGGTTTTCAAAAATTAATATTCAAAATATTAATTAAAATGGTGTAGGTTAACATTGAAATTCATATTTAAAAAACGCAGTCGTATGGATAAAATAATCCAAAACAAAGTAGAAAAATATCAAATTAAAATTCTCATGCATGCTAAACAGTTAAACACCCAAATAAAAATAAAAATAATCGAGTTTACATAAAACCCCCAAATAACAAAATAATTGAAGTAAAATTAAAAACTAAGAATATCCATATTAAAACTGTAATAAATCTGATATTTGTGGTTCTCCAAGTACCGAACTCCTATGTCTGAGGATCTAAAATAGACGCTAAGGTGGAGTCAGCTATTAAGCTCAACGTGTCTCTAAAGTGGATAAATCAGAATAACATAAGAATCATTCGATCACAAGTCATTTCAGCAAATAATCAAATACACAGATGTGCATAGTACAATGCGACTAATTCTATGTCATGTACCCATCTACATCACCGTCCGAAGAGTAAGGTTCCCCTAAACCACTCTCTACATCGTCATCAAGTCCGAAGTGGAATTAAGCCCGAAGGGTGAAACCACTGATCTTCCTCCGTACATTTCCCACCCGAATGATATGCATGAAAGTTCCGATTCTAATCCGAATGCAACATCATTAGTCTAAAAATGCATGAGCATTTAGTCCGACATTTATTATTTAGATTCTGATGTATGATGCCTAACAGAATTGCATACAACATAACACATAACTCAGGTCACAACATATTCATCAAACAGACATCACACAACAACAACACATATAATATAGCACAAGCAGAGAACACACCACAGGCAGCTAACAGCTCAACGTCGAGAGTGACGTCTCCCATGCTCAGATCTAGAAGCAGGCGGAACAGGATCGGCACCTACAAAGACTTACTAAATTAAAATTCTCTACTACTATGCCACAATCTACTAAAAAGAAACTTATTTAAATTCACATACGTGCGGAACTCGAAGGTTGAGATGTAGGAGGTCGACCAGGCGGAGGAGGAGGAATGATCTCGATGTCTGAATCGATGTCACCTGAACGTAAAAATAATTCGGTTTAGAATTTTGAATACACAATTTTCAAGGTAAGCAGAAATTAATTCGAAGGGTCGAAAAAGGTTATTGGGATCGAATTTGGGAAAACGGGTTGCAAATCTAGAATCGGGGCGTCGAAAAACATAAAGTTTACTTTTGGCCCAAAAAGTCCACGTTGATATCATCATGGTCAATGATGATGTCATCGATGACGTCAGCCTGCATCATCTTCCCATCAGCATATGACGTCAATACTGACGTCATCCGGCTTGTCACAAAAGGTCTGGTTTAGTCTGATTTAGCACACTGGCCGGTTCGGCTTGGTTCTAAAAAATCCCCCAATTCAAATTAAACAAAAACCTAATTTTAGTTTCAAAAAATCCCAAAATCCTATTAACCCTAACCCTACACAAATATCCATATTCCCAAAACCCTAATCGGCTAACCCATCCCGGCGGCAGCCAACGAAGACCCACGGCGGCCGGTCAAAACGACGGCAATAGCCAAAACTTACCCTGAAACGCGAAGAGGACGCAGCTACGACGATGTGAAGCGAGAACCAGAACAATTTCTTACCGTTGTCTCACGAACGGCGATCGAAGAAAGAGATTTGGCGACTGGGTTTGACTCGTGACTCGACGACGGCCACGATGGTAACAGTCGTGCAAGCAACGGACAACGAACGATGGTCGGTTGGTTTCGCTGGAGTTTGATCGGAAAATAATGGGGAAATTTTGAGGAAAAACTCGATAGATCGAAAAGGAAAAATAAAAAAAGGGTGCGGCTGACCAAAACAAATAAGTCAAATTAGGGCTTTACCCTAAATAATGGGTAATTTACACAATTGGTCACTAGATTTTCTTAAACTTTACGGATTCGATCCTGAGATTTGCATCCTTTGCAAATCAGTCACTAAAAATTCCAAAATAACCTACAAATCTTATTTCTCTAAATTTAATCCCTTAGATAATTAGGGTTTCAAGACTAAAATTCCCAAATCTTAGGGTTATTGAATTAGGGATTTCAAATTTTAGGGATTTTCAAATTGGGGCAATTTTGGGGTGTTACAATACGCCTATGTGGCAAAGACCTCAACGGTTAAAATCACCAACGGCTATTTTCCCAACAGCCTTTTAATTTGCAGCTCAACTGTCACTATGTTGGGTTCAAGTGTGGTAAAATCTAGTTGTTCTTGCCTTTATTTGATTTTTTTTATTTATTTCAACTAGATTATCAAATGTTGTGACTAACATTCTTTGATGATACTTTTAGTAAGGGGGAGCCAATTTTAAAACCAAAATTCTTATTTTTGTCATTTTAACCTCCTAAGTTATTTTGAACTTAAAGTTATTTAAAGTCTTTTTGATATAACAAAAAGAGGGAGAAATGATTTGAAAAATTACATTTTCAAGAGAATAAGGGGGGTCTTTAACTTCTCTTAATTTTTGAAATCTCTTATTCAAATTTTTAAATACAAAGAGGGAGAATCCCAAACAATTTTTCAAGATAGTTTTATTATATCAAAAAGGGGATTGAAGAACTAATGTTTTGATATAATAATTGAAAAATAGTTTTGGACTAAATTGGAAAGATTTCAAAAGTGCCTTTAAGTCCAAACAACTTTAAAATATGTTTGATGATTTTTTTTAAGAGGTTTTGAATTGTTTTCTAAAGCCAAACTTTACAAAACCACCAAGGTGTTTCGAAACACCCTTAGGCGTTTCGAAACAACCATTCACAGTTTCAAAACGTTCCGAAACAACTATGCATGTTTCAAAATGGGCTTTAATCTGGGTGAGAATTTTGCTTAGCGTTTCGATACGGCCCGCACCGTTTCGATACGCCTATGTGGCATAGACCTCAACGGTCAAAATCCCCAATGGCTATTTTCCCAACGACCTTTTAATTTGTAGTTCAATTGTCGCTCGTTCCGAAATGGGGTTGCTACCGTTTCGATACAGATCAAGGTGTTTCGAAACAATCAGATATGTTTCGAAACGGATTGGTGCATCAGACTTCAACAGCCAGTTCTGAAGAGGGGCGTTCCGATACAGGCTCAACTGTTCCGAAACGGACAACACCAGAACTGCATTTTATGTGGGAAATAAAGTCTCCAACGGCTCCAAAACAACCCCAACGGTCCTCAACGGCTACAAACTCATTTGAGAGTATAAAAGGAACCTCCAAGCATCAAGGGAAGGCTAATGCTTCAATTTTCAAACACCATATGATCAAAGCTATGTCTTAGAGCCTAATTGTCAATTTCTTCTATAGACAAACACTAGTGAGCCAAAAAATTTATATTTGCTCAAGTGTTTTAGGATTGGGTGAGAGCTTAATTGTGCAAACAAATACCTTGTAGAGGGATTTGAGTTTGTTTATTTTTCATCTCTTTGTAAAGAGAGTTTGATCAAGCTTTGGGTAGAAAGCTTGATCATTTTTTGTAAGGGTTTCCTCCTAAGCCTAGAAAAGGGGACGAATCAATAGTGGATTGATTGGAAATCCTTAGTGGGGAGCTAAGGTAGTGGATGTAGACCTTGGTTAGAAGGTTGAACCACTATAAATCATCTTGTCATTTTCATTTTAGCTTCCACATCTCTATCACCCAAAAATTCAATCTTCTCCAAACTTGACAAACACATCGGTTGAAGGAAATCGAGCACCATAAAATCCAACACCTTTCTTTTCATTCATTTTTTTAAAAAAATGATATGTGGTAGTATATGGTGATGCCACGTGTCTTTGACACGTCACCGTTTTACGGTGTTAGCGTCTTGGGCATTTTGAATGACGGAAGCAAACTACAGGGGACACATTGAACGTATTCAAACTTTACACCCCACATTAGCAAATTTAGAAAAGTACAATAAACATTTATGCCATTAGCCCTTAATTTTTTAAACCTTAATCTTAAACTCTAAACTTAAATTTTTAGTGTGGAAGTATAAAGAGAGATATCAAAAATTACAGCTGATCTTCTATTCATATAGTAGTGGGTGAGGTGTTGTCACTTGGTTTCTCTTTTCCTACAACAACTCTACTTTGTCACTAAAATTTTAAGTTTTAAAGGTCAATTCCACATGTGCTTTTACTTTCCGTCGTCTATTTGATCCACTTTTGGCGACGGAAAACCTTCCACCTCCTTTGCAATTTTTTTTTTCCATTTTTTGTCTACTCATGCAAAGCATTGCTGAGAAATAAAGTCGTCCTTTGTAATCTATTTTGTTCGGTACTATGCGCATTATGAACTTTTAATTTTTTTATTAGCATTTTCTATATAATTTTCAAATGAATGTATTTATATTTATTTATTTGGCATTTTTGATTTTATATATTTTTATCTACAAATTAATTCCAATTTAATTTTTTTTACTACATCCAAAATTAGGGGAGAAGGAATGGAGAATTCTAAGTCATCAAGGTGGTTGGTATCATATAGCTGAATACATCGGTTTTTTAGTGTCAATACATATTGATATTGGTGTTTTTCGATATATCATCTCAAGTTTATTTAATAATAATAATTTTATATATCATATGCAATGCAAATATAACTTGATCACATACGTATAACATGTTTGTATGAAAATATAAATGTTAAAATTATTAATTAAGTTCAATAATTTAATTAGATGATTATATTTTTTTTAAATATAATTATGTAAAAAAATAAAAATAGTTAAGACAAAAATTAAAAATCACTATAAAATATTAAAATCAATTGAAATATATCGGTACACATCAATTTAGGATAGTGTGAATTATCGAGTCTGATTGCTTGGATGCTATCAAGGTTTAAACCTGGTTGTATTTTGATTTTTCTGAATTTGATCTACTCCTCCAGTATTGTTTAAAGCTGAAATAATCATTTTAACAATTGTCCTTCCATTGAATGTGTAAGGATGCTAATAAGAAATTTCATTTTTTTATTAAGTAGAAATATTCATATAATCTTTGTTTAAAATAAATTAATTATAAATTTGTTTTTTATTTTTTAACATTTATATTTTACCTATCAATTCTCAATTTTAATTCCGTCCATGCTTAGAATGATATTTATTTAAATTTTTAAACATTCTTTGATATGATGTTTGTACCAGTTGCTCCATTGATTTTGAAAGACGCAGGAATGGAAATGTATGGAGTAAAGTTGTTGACATATATTTAAATACGCTTCGTTTTCTTTTACTTTTGTCTTTTAGGAGTATTAATATATATATATATATATATATTTGCTAATACTGAATCATATAAAAATAAATTTAAATTTTAGGATTAATTATTTTTATTTTGAGTCTTATATAATGTTGATTTGTGGTTAAGATTCAGTCTGCAATGACCGAGTAGCTTGGAGCTCTACGCTCGTTCTTACGACGTTTTAAAGAAGAAGAAAAAACAAACATTTTAGAGTAGTTAAGTTCCTACTAACTGAGTTAGAGTTGTTATCACGTGAAAAATTCATCGTAGTTCAACCACTACTTGCTCTGTCCGAATTATTTTACTCATCTTCAATGATTCTAGCCACAATATGCTTGTTTTTATTCAACGTGATTAATCCCTAAAAAATTATTCAACGTGAAAAAGACTATTCTTAAGACTTTTATATTACCCCTTATGATATATGGTTCTAAGTATTTATCCTTTTTCCTTTAAGTATTATAATTAAAAAAAAAAATTGGTATGCGATCACACTAGTTTTAGCCGATATTCTTTTTCCTTTGTTTATATCTTGCTTTTTAAGTTTTTTTTGTTGGTTTTCTTCAAGTTTTTAATAAAAATTTATTTGTTTATTGGATTCCTACTTTTCGCACATCTGGCTTTTGTTGTTCTTGTTTCTTTTGCCTTGAAGCACGCTTCTATCATATGACACGGTTTTCATCTATCTTTGCAGTAGATTTGTGTTAGTATAGAGCTTCTCACAAAGTTCAGATTTCCAGCAACTCTTGAAAAAAATTTAGAGAATTTTTTGGATTTTCTCTAAGCCTATTTTCTTTTTCAAGTGTATTTTTCTCTTGAAACTTGGTGTGTGTTGAACAAAGAGAAAAGGAGTATTTATACTTGAGTTTCAGCTTCAAATTCAAGCCAAATTCGGATTTCAATCCCCGAATTGAAGCTAAAATCAGACAAGAAACTTGATTCTCGGAAAAACCCCTCAAACCCTATTCGATTTAATTCAGATTTGAAGCTGAATTTTCCCCTTGATTCGAGCCTAGGGTTTGACCTCTTGTCTCGGTTTTTTGTAGATTCTGGTGACCATAGGCGGCAGTGGCGAGCGGCATTGATGGTCATGTGACGGCGATAGCGAGGCGGTTCAAACGGTATCAACAGCGACGGTAGCCGCGACCGGTAGACGTTGTCCGGCCACCAACAACGTTTAACAAGGGTTTTCAGGGCTGGGGTTTGGGTGCTGGATCGAGCGCATGTTCCTCTTTTTTGTTGTTTTTTGTTGTTGTTTTTCATTTATTATTTTTTGCTGTCATTTTTATTTCATTTTTCTATTTGTTTACATTTATTTTATTTTACTCAAATGATTTTTTTTATAAAAAAGGTGGGCTTATTATTATTTTTTTGAAATGGGTTAATGGGCCTTTTGGGATGGGATTTTTTGGGCTTTTTTTATTTTAGAAGGGGGGGCTTTTATTATTTTAAGAAAAAAATATATTTTTTTTTATTTTTTTATTTAATAACGGTGGATGAAAATCTAGTGACAACAGAGGGTTTAGATTAAGCTTGAAAAGCTAATCTAAGCTCGAAAGTAAGTATGAGATGTTTCGCTCTCGTTTCTCAGTTTTATCCAATTGTTTTATGTGACAATGCTCATGTTTTGAAGATAGAATTAAACCTACTGTTTTATGCATGTTTCGAGAAATGATTTGATGATTTATGCGATCCCATGAGATAAATTTATGATTTTAAAGAGATAGAACTTGTTGAGAAAATGTTATGCATTGTTGAAATGGGATGATAAATGGTTTATGTTTATGCATTGAAAAACAGTAGGAAAATGATGTTTAAATGGGTATATTGGCATGAGATGAGATTATTATTAGTACCGGATATAATTAGTCGACCAATAGGATGAGAAGTGCACTATAATATACAACATTCGTACGTGCTCTTCAGTTCGGGCAATGGGGGTAGTGTCATCCTGTTTCGAAGTAAGAGTGTGGTGATGAGAGATTCCACCACTGTAGGTCTTGAAGATTTGAAATTTCATCAAGCTTTGTGGCGATGAGAGATACCGCCATGAGAATTCGATGATGTGAGATTCCATCGAGGTAAGACTTGATGATGTGAGATTCCGTCAAGCTATCCACATATCTGAGTAATGTTGCTAGGATGCCAATATATGAGATTCACATGTACCTTGATTATAAATGATTTTATGCATTGTGTTTTGCATATGAGAACATGTTTTGAGAAATGTGTTATGAGAAACAAGCATGAGTAAGCTTTGCTTTGAGATTTCACATTATGGTTAATGCATGAGATAGATGGTACATGTGATTTTAATGTTGTTGATTTCACTTTGAAAATGGTTTCAAGCATGAGTTAGAATGAGCATGATGAGATAGAAATTTTAATTGAGAAAATGGTTTTAGATGCATTGTTGTGGTTGGTTTTGTTTTGAGCATCCCTCACTAAGCAATTGTGCTTACGCTCTCTTTTACCAACAATGTAGAGAAATAACTCTTTTGGGGCAACAAGGAAGCGAGAAGGAATCTAAGGGAAAGTTCTAGCTCAAGTATGGTTTGTGGTTTATATAATAGTAATAATCGACAATGGGGAAATGCTCTATGTTTGGGAGTGTATGTTTTGGAACTCCCTGGTTGTTGGCATGTTTGCCTATTTGGACTTGTAAATGGCCTTTCGTTGATCATTCTTGCTTTGGTATGATTTTGGTATCTTGAGTGGTTGGATAACTAGGTTGCATGCCTATAGATGTCATTTGAAGCAAGAAAGCATGTTTGATTGATGCTTCTGATGTTTTTGGTTGAGGATCGACCCTTGAATAAGTTTGCTATGGGTTAGGATCGTGTTAGTGTGTTTATGGTGGCTTAAATGTATGATTAAAGCCGAGAAAATAAAATTTTGGACCCAGGCGTATCAATATACGGGTTGTCGTATCGATACGACTAGGCAAAATCAGACATCGCGTTTCGATACACCCAGTCTCGTTTCGATACCCGTAAGCTAATTTAACATACCATATCAGTACACGTGAAGGTGTATCGATACGAGCATCGTGATTTCAAAACTAGAGGCTTACTAGAAGATCGTGTACCGATACGAGCCTAGGGGTGTATCGATACCCTGTTAGGTAATTAGTTACTTGGCATCTCTTGAAGTTCTAAATCTTTGCAATTTGACCCCTGAATATTTGTAAATAAAATTAAATGAGTTTGGATGATCAGATTGAGCTGAAATTTAGCATGTGAGCTTAGAACCTGACTAATTGATTAATGGCAACTTTAATTTTTGTAATGGTCTCCGAATTTTATAGGTTGTAAAAATGGTCCCTATTTGCTAAACGAGGTAATCGGATGTCAAATCGACGCTCGATCGAGTTGAGATTTTAACCGATGTTGAATTGTACACTTAGGTTAATAATGAAGCATTTAGATAAGTTAAAAAAGGTGCATTTATTGAAGTAGAACTTTTAGGTTTTGCTTCGATATTCCTCGTGTGACCCGTTCGGTTCGGTCTTGTAACTAGTCTAGGTCGAGGGGGTTACATTCCCACTCCCAATTTCTTGACCAGACAACAGCTTATAAAATTATGAGAGCTCCCAGAATCAACTAAAGCAATGCAATCCAATTCTCCAATTCGAATGAGCAACTTCATAGTTTCATAGCATTGAGCTCCCCACATTGCATGAAGAGATAAAACAAGACATTCTTTCTTATTTTCCTCTTGGTCACCAAGTTCACCTTCCTCCTCACAGTCCAAGAACTCCTCTTGATCTCCATCATCTTCAATACCATCCACCACAATGTGAAACAATTGTGACATTGCACACTTGTGCCCTGGGGTATACTTAGCTGCACACCAAAAGCAGAGTCCATTCTCTCTTCTTTTTTAAATTTCAATAGACGATATCATATTTCTTGAACCCTTCTGTTGATTAGACACACTAGATCTTCCCCTCATTGGACTCGTTGTACTTGGAGAATTAGTTTTAGGAGTGACAGATGACCCCGCCACACTCTCACTATTAAGTATACTCTTCAACCCACTACTATTAGGTCTAGCAAGTATGGCTAAGGGGGTGGGAGGAGCCACTCTAGATGATTGCCACACATTTCTCTTTTGTGTAGGAAAGAAAATGTTTTCTAAGTGCTTGGCTAAGTGAAAAGCATCAATTAAGGACTTAGGTTGAAAAAGTTTCAAATATTGGCTAATCTCTAGTCTCAAATGGTTTTTGAACATGCTTAATACATACTTGTCTGGTAATTGTACCTGATTGATTAAGTAGATGAATTCATCATAGAATTTCTCTAATGTCCCTATTTATCTCAAGGCCATCACATCTGCGAAAGGATCCTCGAACCCTCTAGGTGAAAATCTGTCCATCAATAAGCTCACATACTAATCCCAGCTATTCTGATGAAAGTCTTCCTGATTTTTTTATCAGAAATTGATGCCATTGTAGTGCCTTGCCTCCAGATGTAACATCACTACGCGTATCTTAGTTGTTTCAGGAACACTCTCAGCCTCAAAGTATTACTCCAGTTTCGACAACCACCCATGAAAATCCTCTCCATAAAATTTAGGGCATAGTAATTTGTAGGCAAAATTACTAGGTTGTATCTGGTTCTCTGCTTGAATCCCTCGGGTAACCTCTTCCTCAACAACCACTACTGACCCTAAAGGTTTTTGATGAAAATCCCCAGCCATCGTCGCTGCACTCTCAGCAGATTTTTCCCCAGTAGGAACATTTAACAGCCCAGCTTGAAGTCCACCAACCCCTTTCGTACTAATTTTCTTGCCCATAGCTAAATCCAACAACTTGTGAAGGTTGGACATCATCGAAATCCCCATGTCCTTCATTTTTTCATCCATGGACTAGTCCAAAAGAGCTTTCATTCCATTCAAATATTCTCGGAGCTGATTGGTTTCTTGCCACTATTCTAGAAACTGAGTCCCTTCCGTCGGTCTTGTTGTTGTCAAAAAGCTGCCTGAGAATCCATGGCCGCCACCACTCGAGTCACTATGCCGTCCACCATCGCAAGAATCGCAAGCTTTGATGCCTTTGTAACACAACAAATTGAAGCAGAATAATTTTAAGGGAGAAAAGAAGAACAAAGGGAGACATAGAATTGATTCCTCTGATATCATAGAGAAATAAACTTTCAAAATATCATTCAATTCCCCAAAACGGCTAGGGTTTCAAACTTAAGAAAACACAACCAAAACAAATTATTTAACTAATACAATTAACGACTAACTTAAACATAAACATAACAAACTTTAAAAACTCCAACGGTAAAAGCAGTTAACTTTTCCTTTTCCATTTTTGACTTCTTACAACATGTTATCATAAGGGATGAAACTCTTGTGTTGAGCCCAAATCAGAAGCATGGGTAGAGCCCGATCTGTGAGTGAGCCTAGAACCATTAGAGTGTGGCCAAACCGAGCCCATCTGTGTGACCCATTAATTTTAGTGGATCGAATCAAATCAGTGTGCCTGACAGGATCGACCGAACCGTTTGAATCGGTAGAACCGATTTTGACCATGAACTTGTTGATCGAAACGATTTTTGACTTTAACCTGAATTCGATCCGTTGACTAAACACGACTCGTTAACCGAATCGACATGTTGACCTTTGACCCGTTGAGTTTGACTATTTGACCAATTTGACTTGGACTGCCATAGTTGACTATTGACCATTTGAGTTTGACTTTGTCCATTAGAGTTGACTTTGACTGAAGTTATTTTTCGGACAATCTTTATCTTGACCTTTTTTATGTCCTGGGTTCGAATCCACTGCCCATTTGTTAAATTCGAACCCGAAAGCATGTTTTGCTATTTACAAATGTTTTGTACTTATAATCTAAAGAGTTGTAAATTTTGAAATCCGATTTGAAATATTCCTATGTTTAAGTGATTACGTCTCCGAGGCCAACGAGTTACCTCCAATAGTTCAGACCGACCGTGCACATTCTTCGAGGTTCGCACGTGAGTGAACCTTCAGATTAGTACTAGTGTTTTAATTAGTGTCTTAGTGATAGAATATTTATTAATGTAGAATTACCTTGTAGATTTTGATTCAACTAAACTTGAGCGTGAGACGCGTTCTTCTCGGCACTAGAGCTATTGCTGTTTAAGGTATGTCTCTTTCTGTGCTATAAATTTTTTGTGTTTCTTATTGTGCTACAAACTTGTGTGAAATAGGATTTTTACATCTTGCATATTAGACTATATTTTAACAAAAAAATCAGATTTACAAAATTGTGAAATATCATATTTACATAATTGTGAAACATCAGATTTATAGAATTGTGCATCTTGAATTTTTAATAATTCGAGTTTCGGTTGAGATTCAGATTTTAAAACCAGCATCATCTAAATTGGCGTACATGGATTGAGATTGTTCGGGGAAGTTCCCTGTTTTCACCCTTTGTGCTAAATTCTACTTCGGATCAGTGGTTCCACCCCTCGGGCTGATTTCCACTTCAGATGGTGACGATGGAGAGAGTAGGTCCTGAGAATCTTACTCTTTGGATGGTGTATCGAAGATTGGGTTTTGAGTTTTCATATGCATTAGACATAATATCATTATGATTTAAATTTATCAGAGTCTTTTAGGCGACTCGATACTTGGAGCATCTCGTATTTTACTTGGATAATTTATAATCAATATGAATTTTATTTTAGATTATTATTATTATTATTATTATTATTATTATTATTATTATTATTATTATTATTATTATTATTATTATTATTATTATTATTATTATTATTATTATTATTATTATTATATGTTTGGGACACTTATGTATTTCATATTGTGAAACTTTATATTTTTTGGATGGATGAATGCACTATGGCTTGAAGAAATCACATCTGGCAAGAACCTATTGTCAATAAATTTTCACCTTAATCTTAAATAATCCAAAAAATATAAAAATATAAAATATAAAAATCCCTTTTCCTTTAAATAATAAAAGACCCACATTTTTTTAAAAAATAAATAACAAAGACCCACATTTAAAAGAAAAAAAAGAGAATAAAGCCCATTTTAAGTTCAAGCCCATCTTTTTAAAAAAAAGGAGAAAAAAAAGAAAATAAAAAGAAAATAAATTCTAATAATTATGGTGTAAAATAAATATTGGAGAAGAAAAAGGAAATAAAATGAAGTGAAAAAATAATAATAAATATGATGAAAAACAGCAAAAAAGGAGAAAAAAGAAAGAAAATAAAAAATAAAATAAAAAAAGAGAAAAGGGGGAACCAGCGCGCGACACGCACCAGCGCGTGGGACGGTTCCCTAGCCAAGCCCTCTGTCGTGTTTTTAAAGTGGCCGACCGACGTCTACCGGCCACGACTATCGACGCTATTGGTACCGGCCGGTCCGCCTCGCCACCACGGACCCAATGCCACCAACCTCTCTCGCCTCCGCCGCCTGTGCTCACCGGAATCTGCAAAAAACTGAGACAAAAGGTCAAACCCTAGGCTCGAATCAAGGGGAAAATTTAGCTTCGATATTAGACCAAATCAAATAAGGATTGAGGGGTTTTACCGAGAATCAAGTTCTTGGTCTGATTTTGGCTCCAATTTGGGGATTTAAACACGGATTATAGCTTGATTTGCAAGCTCAAGATGAGTATAAAAACCCCTCCCCCTTCCTTTGTTCAACACAAACAATTTTCAAGAAAAAACACACTTGAAAAAAAAGTAAATAGGCTTAGAAAAATTTGAAAAAATTCTTCAAGGGTTGCTGGAAATTTTGAGTTGAAGTTCGAGTTTGGAAGCAATTTTCCGGGGGCAATTAGAAGGATTTCGAGAAGTCCGGATTCGAGTTCTTCATTCGTTGTTTCGGTAAAATTTCTAACTTTTCTTTTACTTTTATTTATATTTTTTTATTGCTTGTTCTTGGTTGAATTTTTGTTTTTGTTTGTGTATTTTTTTGAAATTTTAGGTTGCGTTCACGAAGTCGGAAAATTGTTTCACGATTCCGGTAACAATTTCGTTTTAATTATTCATTTTAAATTTGGTTTGAAATTTAAAAATATGTGCATGCTTAATAAATGTTGTTAAAGTTGTTTTGATCTTTAGAAATATTTTTTATGGTGTTTATATTAAAATGTAAGAATAAATGAATAAATGTGGTTTATTGAAATAAACTTAAAATTAGGGATTTAATTAGGAAAAAAATAATAATGCATGGGTGGAAATTGTAACCCCCTCGTCCCGGTCTGGTCGACTGACCGGTCCAAGTAGGCTACACGGGGAAAACCGATGTGAAACCCGTTAAGGTCCCACCTCGGTTAGCAACCCTAGAAAATTTCTTTTAATTATATCTTGTCTAAAGGCACATTTATTTCCTAAGTGACCACGACAACGGAAAACATCACGAGATAAAAGCAACCAAGCCAAAATAACATGTTAAATAGCCCATTTTAAACTTACACCACAGGCCGTATCGATACACCAGACAAGTGTATCGATACGCCTTGACCAAGTCAACTGCCTTCAGTCAACTCAGGGAGACCGTATCGATATAGCTCTTGGGCGTATCGATACACCCTCCTCGGTCAACATCTCGCGGTCAACGATACAAAATCGTACCGATACGCCAAAGACTCGTTAAAATCTCAGAATTCCAGTAAAGATTTAGCGTATCGATACACCCTTCTCGGTCAACATCTCGCAGTCAACGATACAAAATAGTACCGATACGCTTAGAGCTCGTACCGATACGCCAAAGACTCGTTAAAATCTCAGAATTCCAGTAAAGATTTGGCGTATCGATATGCCTCCGAGTATCGATACCCTAAGACAATTCTGAGTCCCAAAGTGTAGGACCGTATCGATACGACCCTCAAGCGTATCGATACGCCTTGCACTGCAAGACTCCAAATTGCAGCAAAACGATACGAGACTCAACTCTAAATGCAATTTACGACTCTCCTAATCACATACAACCAACCATACAACACATAGCAACCAAGAACTACTATATAAAACAATTTAGGTGAACAACGAGGCATTTCCAACATGGCATTCATGCAAAGATGGATATTACATATCAAGGCATACTTAAAAGCTTAAAAGCCAAAAGGCACATGTCTTCACACATAAGGTTTACATGCTCATCCAAGACAACATATAGCATAAACAACATTCAACATTTATGAGTCATACAACGCTCATACAAACACATAGCAGCCCCATTGCTAAACTACTACTTTATTTACTAAACCATACTTGAGCAGCTACAAAAGCTTGAAATGTCCCTTTCCTTGCTCCTTGCTAACTCCACGCTAATGATCTACATTGTCGAAAACGAGAGCGTAAGCTAGAAGCTTAGTGAGGATACTCTAAAACCAAAAACAACGACAATGCAGGGTTCAAGCATATTGTCCTTAATATCACACGCAAACATGCATAAGCATCAATATAGAAATCTAGCTAGCAACTCAAAAGGGCAAAACATGGCATCTTACTTCATGCTAAGCTCAACAAGATAAACAATTATCTAAACAACATAACCACATGATCAAGTACATTGGCCACTATTAGTTACTCGGATATGCGGATTACACTCAACAACAACATTACCTCAGTGGGATTACACTCATCACCGGACCTCGCATGGAAGGGATTCCACTCATCATCACATGCCCTACGGATGGGATTCCACTCATCATTTTGTATAATATAAACATTTTCGGTGGAATATTACATCACCGTACTCCTCCTTGATGACTTAACGCCACCAAGGCCACGCGCGAATTTGACTCAACCGTGTGCACACTAATCCTAATGATCGATCATTTATACCCGGTAAGTTAACTAGTGCCAATCATACTCTTAAAACCACATCATGACAACCATCATTCATATCACATAGCCATCACCACACACATCAATGTATACACATACATAAACAATTAATGTTTCAAGAGATCATAATAGGCATAAACATTTAAAGCTTATAACACACAAGAAGTTAAGCTACCAACTTAACTTCTACCTTGGAATGGCCTACAAAGAACATCCCAAAATCTCAACTACACACACTTGAACCAATTTAAATAAGTTGAAAATTTCACTCACCACCCTTCCTTAAGAAAACCAAGCAAAGCCACTCAAGCCTCCGAAATTTCCGGAATCGATCCCGAACCTTCTCCGATGTTTCCTCTTGCTTCTAACCAATCAAAAGACAAGGTATTACTCAACCAAATCATTGCCAAACTCAGCCACAATCTCATCCTACAATCACAAGCCAAAACTTCATAATTTCAAACTCAAGCTAACAACCAATCCACATTTTCGTACACCATTTTTACCCAGCTGAAATCTACCATTTCCAACACCCAAATTACCTCTACAGACTTCCAAAACACTTCCTTAACAACCCTATACCATCAGCCCTTCAACCCAACACAAAACCACACCAAAATTTCAAGTTTTGACACTTTCAAAAATGCCCCCAAGACCCATTTCGGATTTTTTGTCAAAAGCCCTCCATTTCAAGATATTAGGTGTAACAAGGTAAGGTTAACTCAAAACCTAACTAAACAAACCAAAAACAAGTTGAAAACCCATTAAAGTTTCATGCTTTCTTCAACCTTGAAAAACTTGAAAAACTAAAATGATGATGATTTTGAAATCTAAAACCATGAAAATGATTGAGATGGAAAGGAGAATTCAAAAACGAAGTTACCTTGAAGGGAGCCCTTGAAATGATGGAGAAAAGAGATGAAATGGTGATTTGGGAGGGGTTTTATGTCGTGAGATGGAGAAATGAAGAAGAAGACTTTCTTTTTTTTTTTTGTTTTAAAAGGCTCATCTCTTTTTCCTTGTTTTGAAATATTTACAAAATGGTCATTATTAGGATTTTAGGCTCATTTAAAATAAAACCAAGGTCTAATTAAATTAAACCGAAATTGATGACTCGAACCCAACACACCTACTCAACTCCCGACCCCAAAACACGGGTGTTACAGAAATAATAAAGGGGCTTGATTTTAGTAAAAAAAAATATAAAAAAGGTTTTTTTTGAAATTTAGTTTTAATAATAAATGGGTTAAGTCATTTTAAAAATAAAAAATAAATAGTTTTTTTAGAAGAAAAAAATAAGTTATAAAAGTTTGTTTTTTTTAAAGAAAACAAAATAAAAAGAGTTTTATTAAGATTTTTTTATTTCTTGTTCTTGGTTGAATTTTTGTTTTTGTTTGTGTTTTTTTTTGAAATTTTAGTTTGCGTTCACGAAGTCGGAAAATTGTTTCACGATTCCGGTAACGATTTCGTTTTAATTCTTCATTTTAAATTTGGTTTGAAATTTAAAAATATGTGCATGCTTAAGAAATGTTGTTAAAGTTGTTTTGATCTTTAGAAATATTTTTTATGGTGTTTATATTAAAATGTAAGAATAAATGAATAAATGTGGTTTAATTGAAAAAAAAAACTTAAAATTAGGATTTAATTAGGAAAAAAATAATAATGCATGGGTGGAAATAATAAAGGGGCTTGATTTTAGTAAAAAAATATAAAAGGTTATTTTTTGGAATTTAGTTTTAATAATAAATGGGTTAAGTGATTTTAAAAATAAAAAATAAATAGTTTTTTTTAGAAAAAAAAGGAAATAAGTTATAAAAGTTTGTTTTTTTACAGTAAACAAAATAAAAAGGGTTTTAAAATAAAGTTTAAGGTTTTAGGAGAAAATTAAATTTTGAAAAAAAGAGTTTAAAAGGAATTTCTTATAAAAATAATAAAGTTTTTTTTTTTTTTAAGAAATGGTCATTTTTAAAAGGAAAAGTTTAAAAAACAAAAAAATGAAAAAAGAAGTTTTAAAAGAGAGATTTTTTTTGAAATGAAAAATATATAAAAATGTGAAAAGAAACATAAAAATGAAAAAGGGTAAAAAAATTTAAAAAGGGTCTTGGATTTTAAAAAATTAAGTAAAAAAGAAATAAAAAATTTTCAAAAGAAATAATAAAAAAGGAAAAAACTTAAAAGAATAAAAGTTTGCTTGTCTTGTTCTTCACAAAAAAAAATACACTTAAGCATACTTGAAACTTTAAATTAGGAATAAAAGACTTAGACGTTTTTAAAGTTTTTTTTAAATAATCGAACTTAGAATTAATAAAATGCTCAACACATTAAATTTTCATGTTGTTTGAAAAAGTGAAAATAATTCAATGCGGTGTCTTATCAAACGGGAATGACGGGTTAGCGCCGGAAATGTTGACGGTGATTAAATTTCATTTCTCGGGCGATAAGGCCGTTAATATAGACTAATATTAATTAAACGGACAAGTAAAGTCGAACCTTTGTGAACTTGAAAATTCCAGTTTTGAAAACGATTTTAAAACTAATTAGGTACCAATTTTGGGTGTCGTGGGGTGCTAACCCTTCCCCACGCGTAACTGACCCCGAACCTGTTTTCTGATTTTTCGCAGACCAAAACCGTTATTTTATTAAAATCAAAACGTTTTATTAAAATAACCCTATTTTAAAGTGATCCAATCACACTTTTCAAAAAAAATTGGTGACGACTCCGTATTTTTTTTTTAAGTTTACCAAAAAGTCGAAGCATCCCTAAAAAAGGCGGTTGCGACAGAACCCTTTAATTCTATTAACCAGAATCTTGGAGATGCATTTGTAGATTTGTAGATGACATTGCAACATGAGATAGGTATGAAAACTTTCATAGTGTTGGAATTTGAAACTTTAGGAACAAGGACGAGTGTGGTAGCATTGAAAGCAGCATGCATAGAGGTAGTATCAAAGAAGTAGGAAATTGCAGCCAAGACATCAGCCCCAACTATCAGGGACGGACCCAGGACTTTAGGTTAGGGGGGCGAACCTATAAATTTCTAGGGGGCGAACTTATAGAAGTTTAGGGGGGGCGAAAATACATTTTTAATAGAAAATACATAGAAAAATTCTAAATTTTTTCTAAATCATATATGATTTTCAAAATTTTAAGGGGTGCGGTTGCACCCCAGCACCCCCTCGGTCCATCCCTGCCAACTATATCCAGACAGATTTAAAGAAGCATGCAGTATAGCCATCAGGGCTAGGAGACTGATCAGACTTTTGTTCAAACAACACCCTCGATCTTCTCAGGTTGAGCCAAGAAAAGGTTCCGCAGAAAAGGTTGAGCCAAGAAACTGACTGAGTAGATCCACTTGACATCCAGTAGTCTCGCTCATTTCTCACCCCAAGCAGCTTGTGGAAGAAATAGATCGCTTCATCAGTAATCTGGCTACAAGTATTGAGTAGTTGCCCCTGATCATTTTGTAATGACCCTTATGGATTGTTTGTTCTATTTGAGCTTGACTAGGAAGTGAAAATATGCAGTGTTTCTATCCCCCACACGAACTAAGAGCATTAAGCTCATCCGAGACAAATTTGAGCTTTCCAAGCAACAAGGAGTCATGAGTATTGTTAAGAACCTTCAATAATAATAATAATAATAATAATAATAATAATAATAATAATAATAATAATAAAATCATTTTCCCCTTTTTCTACTTTCATGTTCCTCTCGTTTTCTCTTATTCTACCTAAACCAACTCAGATTTCAACCACTACACTAACAACCACAGACCACAAAAGAGTCCTAAATTCAACTAATATTTAACATCTTTAACAACATGAATTTGGGCCTAGAAGTTAGCCGAATAGACTAGACGGTTCGGACGAAATGGATTAGATGGTTCAGACTAGTTTCGGGGATTAATTCAAATAAAATAGTTTTTGGTCGAAGAAAAATATGGAAATAGTCTAAAATATTTGAATAATATATTGAGATTTTTGGTAAACTCAATTTGATAAAATAAATTGGTATTAAATGACATTTTGAGTTGGTGACTAAAATATAAAGTTTTTAAAACTGTTTTGGTGATTAAATTGAAAAGGAGTTAAAACATAGAATCTTTACGGAGCTAATACACCAATGTTTTTAGTTAGACTTTTCCATTAATTTAGATTATTTTAATTGATTCTTAAATGGTTTATTAAATCAAAATAAAAATAGATTAATTAAAAGAGTTTTAAAGACTAAATCATTTTCTTACGTAACCACCTTTGCTCTCAACTTTTCTCTATTTTCCCCAGTAGCTAAACTATCTTTTTCACTCTAAAATGAAGAGGAATCAACTCTTTTGATTTCCTAATGGATTCTTGGATTTCTACACTTGATTTCTTGAAGATTTTATGCAAACTATGTCAATTAAGGGGAAATCAAACCATTAGAGGCGATTTTTGTTTCTCTCCTCTAATCAAATGTTATTTACTAAAATTCTCAAGTTCTTAACTCTTTTGATTTTATTTATAACATGATTGTATTGTTTAATGAAGATATGTTGAATTAATTAGGTTTTGATAAAGGAATTTAATGGATCTTGATTATGGATTGTTTTTTCTGAGATTTTAATTGATTTGGATCATATCTAAAGTGTGTTTTAATCATATGAAAATAGATTTGCAAAAGAAATCCTGAAACTATGTGAATTTCTAATTTCCTAGGTTGAGAATAGTTAGATTTTGGGGTGTTTATGTTGTTAAAAGGTTGCTGGAGATATATGATGGTTATGAGGATGTTAAATGATGTTGATTTGATGTTCAAATCGCTGGGTAATGGCTGGGTAATGTTTAGATTGATTTTGGAGATGTTTTCGGTTCTTTTTGGAAGGCGATTGATGACTTTTAGTTTGATGAAGTAAGGTGTTGTTTTTTTGCTGAGATTATAGACGCATAGTGATGCATTAATCTTCAGTTGTTATGTGGGTAAAACATGGGAGATTGATCCTTCATCGTTTGGCGAGGTTTCGATAGCTTCAGACGCTTGAATTTGGGTCGGCAAGTGGAGCTTGGTATTTTCGGTGAGTGGAAACATAGTTTTCAGCTTTCTAAAGGTTTGAAAGTGATTTGGGGAGGTTAGATTTAGCTTAAAATGCTGATCTAAGCTCGAAAGTAAGTATTGGAAGATTTCGCTCTCGTTTTCGGTATCTTTTAAATATATTCTCATGCTCTTGAAATAGATTTGATTATTCACTATTATATGCATATTTTAGAATTTAAAGATTTTGCAAATTTTCATATGTTGATAATTTGTGAGTTTAGAAAATGTTTTGCAACATGATTTAAAAATGCTATATACATGGTTTATTGCATTTGAAATGAGGTATTGGATATTGTTTTGATTGATGCATATGAAAAACAATGAGGTAATGTGGTTTGAAGCTATATATTGACAAGTGAAAAATGGTTAAATGTATCAGATATAGTTGACATGCCATATGGTTTAAAGTGCACTATAATAAGTCACCTCATGTGGGTTAGAGGTAGCTCCCCAATGGGAACCACAACGATTGAGGTAGAATATGTTAGATATCTCCCGCTGGTGGATTTATACATCATAACCGTTGAGGTGGTAATTGTTCCGATGCTCCGGTTCGAGGATATATGTAGAAACTGGTAGAGATGCCACTTGGGAAATCCGTGTATCCGGTGTGTTTTTGCAAATAGAAAAGGTTTCGTTTTGGGTCACTTCAAATGCCAATATATGAGAATTAATGTATCTTGATTCATAAATAGAATTTGTATAATATGGTTTATACATGAGATACTTTTTAAGCTTTTCTTATAGATGAACAAGCTTGTGAAGGCTTAAATTGAGTTTGCTTTTGAAATTGATAGAAATCAATGATATATGTTTAGAAAATGGTTTATCCAACTTGTTTTAGAAAGAGAATGAAGCATGGGATATTTTGGACATGATTTTAGAATATATGTTTTAGAACAAATGGTTTAAAAGCATTCTTGAGTATTTTCTTTGAGCGTTCCTCACTAAGCTTTTATGTTTACGCTCTCTATTCTCATCAATGCAGATAAATAAGTTTTCTGAGGCAAAAAGCAAGCGAGAAAGGAATTCCAAGAGTTGAGAGTTTTCACAAGTATGGTTTTTAAACTAGATATGTAGTAATAATGGCAATGGGGGCTCATTATGGTTTGGGAGTAGGTTTTGCTAAACTCCCTGTTTGAGCAAGTTTATGTTGTTGGTTTGAACTCGTAAATGGCCTTTGAAGTTTGTTAATTGCTTTGGTTGGTGTTTCAGATTGTTAAGTGATTGGTTGCTAGGAAGCATGCCTATAGTGTTTCAATTCATGATTAATGCTTGTTTTGAAACATGTTTTGGTGTTCTTCTGTTGTAGATTGACTCCTTGATTGTTTGTCTATATGTAGAACCGTGTTGGAATGCATTTTCCTTGTTGAAAGCATGAAAAAAACCAGCAATTTGGGAGATTTTAGGTTCAGACGTATCGGTACGCGTGCCTATGTATCGATATGGGTAAGCTATTTTATGCAAGTGTTTCGCTACGTGAGCTAGTGTTTCGGTATGGGCCTTGTGTTTTGAGCTAAGCGTATTGTTGAGTGGATCGATTGAATGATCAAGACCAAAAGGGGTTGAATTGGGATTTTAAAACTTTGTGGGAGTGAATGGACAATTAAAAATGAAGAACAAAGGATTTTAGAGTGGTTCAAGTTCCAAATGAACTCTACATCCACTACCTTAGCTACCACTAAGGATTTGCAACAATTCACTATTTGTTCTTCCCCTTTTCAAGGCTTAGAAGGTAACCTTTACACAACCGGTCAAATTTTCTACGCAAGATTTGACCAAACCCTCACAAATGAACAAAGAAGAAATTGGAAAAGAAGTATATCTCTCAAATACAATTTTGTCCCTTGAAGTACAACACTCAACCCAAATTTGAAGATAGAATAAGAATTGAATACAACTCAATTTGGGGTTTACAAGAAATTGGAAAATAAGCACGCTTAAGGTTGGATTTTTGCTTAGATGTTTGTCTTTAATGCAATAGTTGTTGCTGGTCCTCAAAGAGCTTCAATTTATACATTCTCTATCAATTCTAGCCATTGTGACCCTCTCTTTACACCATAAATGCACTTCTGCAGCTATCTGTATCGGTACACGGGGAGCCGTATCGATACCTGTCTCAAAACAGAAAGAGCTATTGTACATAATAAAGAGGGTGTATAGAAACGCACGTAAGCGTATCGGTACGAGACAGGGACCGTTTCGATACGGAAGAGACCGTATCGATACCTTTTTCTCAACTTAGCTCACTGGAAGTTTCCGTTTCGATACGAGGGTTTACCGTATCGATACGGGTCAACTACCACTTTAAATGTTAGTTACCTAACAACTGACACCAACGGTCGAAAACATTTAAAACACTTTGAATTAAAAATTCAGTTAAAACCATATCGATATGGGTCAAGCCGTATCGGTACACCATTCAAACTCCTTCAGTTTTTACAGAGGGGGGTATCGATACAGATTGAATCTGTTTCGATACGCTGTTTCGATAGGGTTAAGAGTGTATCGAAACGCGTCTTTCCAGTAGCCAACTTTGTAAAAAAGGTATCGATACGACTTCAAGCGTATCGATACACATGGACGATTTTCAATACTTTGGCCTTGGAACACTTAGAAAATATTTGGAGTTTGAGTTTTTCAAATCAGTTTTAAAGTGTTGGTGATTTATAAATTATTAAAGGGACTTAGAAATCAATTTCAAGTTTTCAATTTAATCCTTAACAATTTAATTATATCAAAATCAAACATAGGTTTTACAATCTCCCCCTTTTTGATATAACAAAACCAAAACTTGAAATTTTTGACACTTTGAAAAACTTTGCAAAATTAACTCCCCCGTAATATTAGCTAGGTAACTTTTAAGTTGAAAATTAAATTTTTAAGTGTTATGAGCTTCCTTCTCCCCCTTTTTGGTAGATCAAAAATAATTGAGACAATGTAAAATGCATAACTTAGGCAAAAGGTATAAATAGGCAAGCAACATAGATATCATTAAGTTCAAATAAAGCATAACATCAACTTAAAAATCCAAAAACAACAGAAAATCAAAGCATAGGTTTAAAATAATTCAAACTTAATCCTAAAAACATGAAGCAAAGGTGCATAAAATAAATATCCTAGATGATATGCAAGGTATGCAAAGATAGGCTACTATGCATCATCGTCTTCATCTTCATCCTCAATTGGATCACCATTCCTCAAGGTTTGACGCCACTCGTCATGGAAAGCGGTGAGAGAGATATTCATTGAGTTATGGCCGCCTTCAAGAGAAGTGAGTAGAGTCTCCACGTTCGTCATCCGTTCTTCAAGGCTTGTGAAACGAGTATCAATCGTGGTAAAGCTCGAAGCCATATCCGTGCGCAATCCCGTGAATTGCTCATTGAGGAAAGTCATTAGAGCATCCATGGAAGGTGGAGGAGGAGGGGCTTGAGGAACTTGTTCAACTTGAGGATTAGCAAATTGTTCTGCGGCCTCGGTAGGGAGCTCGGATAGACGTAACCAATTACCATTAAAATAATGTAATTTACCCTTTGCAAGAGAGCGTTCATCGATGGGATCGGTGGGGGAAGTTGGGAAGTCATGCGAGCAATCAATCTCCTTTTGTAGGAAGAAGTAGCTTAGGGTCGTGCCATAGGTGAAGGAAGTGACAAGAGTGGTGTGGCGATGTTGCACGAGATAGACGATATCCGCAAACATGATACAAGCAAGGTTAGGACGTTTTCTCTCACGGAAGCATCGAATCCAAAAGTCATCCACTTGACGGGTAGTAGAATACTTTCCCCCCGAGGGCCTAAACCACCAAGAGACCATCAAATGGAGGATCCGATCCTGAGCATTTAGGGCGGTGACAGAACCACTAAGAACATGGCCAAGAGCATTCTCATCATCAAGGCCTTCATCCTCCAACTTAAAGACCTCACAAATAGATTTAACATCTAGAGTGACCTTTTTACCCATAAGATGGGAATTAATAGCCGTAACAACACCATCTCGATTGGCAGAACATTTGGCATTAGAATAAAAAATTAAAACCAAAATACGAAAATAAAACCCGGGAATGGAGAGAAAATCCATAAACTTCCATTGTTGGAGCAAAGGTAGATACTCAAACTTGAATCGCTCCGAGCTAAGAAAAGGAATAGAGATTACCCTCTCCGGACGGATCTTATAGTTTTTGAATTGACGGAAGTAGGTGAGAGCTCCGAGGGTTTGAAAAGAGTGTTGATAGATTTGAGTGAGATTCAGACGAACACCATCTCCGGAATTTGATCCTTCACCGGTTTCATTAAGACGTGATCTCTTCCTAGAAGGTGCCATGAACTAGAGAAAACAATATATGCATTAAGATTTCTTCATTCAACTCATTAAAAAAACCAAGAATCAAGGTTAAAAAAAATTAAAACCAAAATTTTGAAAAGAAATTTTAAAACCAAGTTCGGTTGAAAAGAAACAAATAAATACAAAACAAGAAAAAAAGTTTGAAAACGAAATTAAAAAAATAAAAAGAAAAGAAGGGGTTTTACCTTGATATTGATTAGAGAGGAATGGAAGAAAAGCTCAGCACCAAATTGATGAAAAAGCCTTAGAGCTTTGCTTGATTTGAAACCCTCTTGATATTTTGAGTTGTGGTGTGAAAATATAAGGAAGGAAGAGGCTATTTATAGGCTGAAAACGGATAGGGTTTTTAGGGTTTTGAGAAAATTTAATTTTGGTAAAAGTTGAACTCTTAAATGCCAAATTAAAGCTGTCTGCGCAAGCGTGTATCGATACGCCTGAGGGTGTATTGATACTGGGTAAAAACGTAATTCCAATTAAAATGACCGTTGAAGGATCGTATCGAAACAGATGCAATCCGCATCGAAACGATTGTAGCTCGTATCGAAACATGTTTAACCGTATCGATACCCGTTTAAGGCAAAATGAAGTATGGGAAACTAATGAAGTACTCGTATCGATACACGCAGGGCCATATCGATACCCTAAGCCCATAAATACATTTTAGGCCTAAAGAACAACCAAAAGCTCGATTCTAACACCTCCTAAAGGAATGAAAATGATGAATGAGAAGTTCTAAGCATATTTTAACAGAATCATACTCCTCCTAGCTATAGGCATGAATATTTTCAAGAGTTACAACACACAAACATGCAATTTCACAAGATCAAGCAATTTTAAGCACAAAAGAGGTCCTAAAAGGTCAAGATAGGCTAGTTAGACCTAACTCTCTCCAAAGGTACCAAAAACGCTCTTTATCTTAAGGTTTTGTAAAGATGTCCGCTAATTGATTTAAGGTGTCAACATACTCTATAACAACATCTTCTTTAAGGATATGATCTCTAATGAAATGATGTCTTATTTCTATATGTTTGGTTCTAGAGTGTTGGATGGGATTTTTTGTCAAACATATGGCACTAGTGTTATCACACTTAAGGGGTATGGTTTCAACTTTAACACCATAATCTAAGAGTTGTTGCTTCATCCAAAGGACTTGAGCACAACAACTCCCTAAGGATATGTACTCGGCTTCGGTGGTAGATAAGGCTACACTATTTTGTTTCTTAGAGAACCAAGATATGAGCATACTACCTAAGAATTGACAAGTTCCCGAAGTACTTTTCCTATCGGTTTTACATCCTTCATAATCCGCGTCCGAATAAGCATGAAGGTTGAAGGTGGAGTCTCTAGGGTACCAAAGACCTAAACAAGGAGTATCTCTAAGGTACCTAAAGATTCTCTTAACGGCTATAAGGTGAGACTCTCTAGGACTAGATTGAAACCTAGCACACAAGCAAACACTAAACAAGATATCAGGTCTACTTGCGGTAAGGTAAAGCAATGATCCAATCATAGAACGGTAAAGCTTAGAGTCAATACACTTACCTCCTTCATCTTTGTCAAGCTTTGTAGATGAGCTCATAGGTGTGGGTTGAGGCTTTGCATTCTCCAAGCCAACTTCTTGAGCATATCCTTGATGTACGTTGCTTGATTGATGAAGGTGCCATCTATCTTTTGCTTTATTTGGAGTCCCAAAAAGAATGAGAGCTCCCCCATCATGCTTATCTCGAATTCACCTTGCATTAGCTTAGCAAACTCTTTGCAATGACATTCGTTAGTAGAACCAAAAATAATATCATCAACATAAATTTGTACTACTAAGATGTCATTTTTTATATCTTTTTATGAAAAGTGTAGTGTCCACCTTACCTTTTCAAAACCTTTTTCAATTAAAAAGTTTGAAAGTCTTTCATATCAAGCTCTATGAGCTTGTTTTAAACCATAAAGAGCTTTAGTGAGTTTGAAAACATGATTTGGAAATTTTGAGTCTTCAAAACCCGGTGGTTGTTCCACATACACTTCCTCATTTATAAAACCATTTAAAAATGCACTTTTAACATCCATTTGAAATAGCTTGAAATCATGATAACATGCATATGCAAGCAACATCCTAGTGGCTTCCATTCTAGCTACGAGTGCATAGGTTTCATCAAAATCTATTCCCTCTTCTTGAGTGTAACCTTGTGCTACTAGTCTAGCTTTGTTTCTCACAGTGTTACCACTCTCATCTAGTTTGTTCCTAAAGACCCATTTAGTTCCTATAGTAGATTGATTACTAGGCCTATCAACTAATGTACAAACATTACTTCTCTCAAATTGATTTAACTATTCTTGCAAAGCCATAATCCAAAAATTATCTTTCAATGCTTCTTTTATATTCTTAGGCTCTATGCATGAGATAAATGCAACATGGTTCATAAGCTTAAGAGAAGATCGAAGGATTATCCCCTTGGATGGATCACCCAAGATTTCACCATCTTTGACATAGTTGAACTCCCTTGGGTAGCTCACTTCCTTTTCCTCAAGAGCCAAATCCTTCAAGGCTTCAAGAGATGGATCTTGTGTGTCCTCTTCTTTTGTTGGAATCTTATCCTCCTTTGAAGTTTGTCCTCCATCAAAGGCATTTATGATTCCTACATCATCATCATCACAAGAATTCTTCCTTGGAATGAGGTTATCATCGAATACAACATGTATAGATTCTTCTACTACTAAAGTTCTCTTATTAAATACACGATAGGCTTTAGAGGTTAAAGAATATCCTATGTAAATAGCTTCATCACTTTTTGCATCAAATTTACCTAAGTTGTCTTTTCCATTATTTAAAACAAAACACTTGCAACCAAAAGGATGAAAATATCTAATGTTAGGCTTTTTAGATTTTAAAATCTCATAAGGCGTTTTCTTTAAAATTGGCCTAATCATTACTCGGTTTACAATGTAGCAAGCAGTGTTTGTGGCTTCCGCCCAAAAATATTTAGGTAAATTGTTTTCACAAAGCATGGTTCTAGCCATTTCTTGTAAAGTTCTATTTTTCCTCTCAACTACCCCATTTTGTTGAGGAGTTCGAGGAGCCGAAAAATTGTGGCTAATACCATTTTCATTTAAAAACTATTCAAACCCTAAATTTTGAAATTCGGTTACATGATCACTTCTAATATGAGAAATTCTAAGTTCAAGATCATTTTGGGTTAGTTTTGAAAATGTAGAAAAATCATCTACAAGAACAAATGCATAAGATTTACCACCCAAGCTCATAGTCCTAATTGGCCCAAATAAATCCATGTGGATAAGTTGTAAACACCTACTTGTAGAAACATCATTAATGGATTTAAAGGATGACTTATGTTGTTTACCCTTAGAGCATGCATCACAAATTTTATCATTTGAGAACTTAATCTTGGGTAAACCTCTAACTAGATCAAGGGAAACTAATTTTTCTAAAAAGCTAATGCTAGCATGTCCTAGTTTCCTATGCCAGAGCCATGCATCATTTTCATTTTGAGCTACTAAACATGCATGGAATGTATGTATGTCATCTAGATGCACCACGTAAATGTTACCTATGCGATGACCTACGAGCATAATATTATTAGATTTAATGTCAACAATTTTGCACCCATTTTTATCAAATAAAACATTAAATCCTTTATCACACAATTGGCTTATGCTCAACAAGTTATGTTTAAGACCATCAACATACAAGACATTTTCAATAAGTATGGTAGAGTGATTACCTATGGAGCCAATACCTTTAATGTGGCCTTTGGAGTTGTCACCAAATGTCACCACTCCTCTACTTTTTGGCTTTAAATCGATGAATCAACTCTTGTCTCCGGTCATATGCCTCGAGCATCCACTATCAAGGTACCATGAGTTTTGACTTTGTGCTTTGGCCTTGTAGCAATGCTCCCCCTACAAACAAAGATATTAAACTTTTGTTTTTGGTACCCAAATCATTTTGGGTCCACGAGTGTTAGCTCCCAATAGCGTGGTTCCCTTAGGAACCCGTACACTTCTAATCTTTTTAGTTCTACTATGTCTAGGAAGGCTACTTTGTTTGTAGTTATTAGTCTTTCTCCTAGGTTGGTTTGTTTTAGAAGATTCACCTTTTTTATGCTTCACACTACCAACATATTTAAAAGACTTATTGAGCTTGTTAAGCTCATCTAACACCTTTTGGTGTTCACTATTGCATTGAGAAAGAAGATTATTTAGGTCAACATTTTCATCTTGTAAGAATTTAAGTTCATCTTTCAAACCTAAAATCTTTTTCTCAAATTTTAAGTTAGCTTGAGAGAGTGAGTCATTCTTATCATTTAATTCTGAAATAATTTTCTTATTCCTAATGACCGACTCTTTGTACTTCTCAACTAACTCATCATAAACCTATTGCAAGTCATCATATGCATCATGTAATTCATCAAATGTAAAGTCAAAAGATGATGAGTTAGAGGTTACCATGGAGGAATCCTCCTCAAGTGCCATGAGGCAAAGGTTGGCCACTTCTTGTTCGTCATCCTCGGATGACTCCTCGTCACTCCAAGTAGCAAGCTTGGCTTTGAGCTTCTTCTTCTTCTCAAATCCATTCATCTTGAGTTGAGGGCACTCCGAACGAATATGACCGGGCTTTTTGCACTCGTAACAAATGATTTGATCCCTCTCTTCTTCTTTGTTTTTGCCCTTGAAGTCCATTTTTCTTTGAATCTTCCTTCCTCGATTGGACCTCATGAATCGCGAGAATCTTTTGACTATCATAGCCAATTCTTCTAAATCATCCTCCTCACTAGAAGTGCTCTCCTCATGTAATAAAGCTTTGAGAGCCACTCCTATCTTCTTCTTCTTTTCTACCTTTAGTTTCTCCACTCTTTTCTCTTCCTTCTTCTTTTCATCTTCCCTTCCTTGCTTCATTATCTCATGAGTTAGGAGAGAACCCACTAGCTCATCAAGTTTTAGAGTCTTCAAGTTATTGGCCTCTATGATGGTGGTTCTCTTCCCATCCCAAGATTCGGGAAGTGAGTAGAGTAGCTTCCGGACAAGCTTGTCTTCCGGAATAGTCTCTCCAAATCCTTTAAGCCCGTTGACTATGGTTGAGAAGCAATCAAACATATTGGACACCGTTTCATCGGACTCCATGGCACTCTCAATGGAGGAGACTTTGTAGTAGATGCCCGGACCGAAAGAACAAAAAAGCATGTGAAGAGCTTTGTCATTTATTTGGATCTTCTTTCTATCTTCTTCACTCATCTCCTTCTTTTTCTTTAGAACCATCATTCCTTCATTATCTTGCTTCAATGGAATGTAGGGACCATCTTTAATGACATCCCAAACCAAGTAATCATTGGACTTGATGAAGAGGCGCATCCGATTCTTCCAAAACGGATAGATGTCACCATTGAAGAAAGGCGGTTTTGTAGTGGATTGAGACTCGTACATGCTAGATCCAGAGGTACATGCCATATCTTGATTTTTGGATGATCACATTCTTCCTAGGAACTCCTCTTGTGGTTGTGAATCCTTCAAAGAGGTAGACTCTGATACCAATTGTTGAGTGGATCGATTGAATGATCAAGAGCAAAGGGGTGAATTGGGATTTTAAAACTTTGTGGGAGTGAATGGACAATTAAAAATGAAGAACAAAGGATTTTAGAGTGGTTCAAGTTCCAAATGAACTCTACATCCACTACCTTAGCTACCACTAAGGATTTGCAACAATTCACTATTTGTTCTTCCCCTTTTCAAGGCTTAGGAGGTAGCCTTTACACAACCGATCGAATTTTCAACCCAAAATTTGACAAAACCCTCACAAATGAACAAAGAAGAAATTGGACAAGAAGTATATCTCTCAAATACAATTTTTTCCTTTGAAGTACAACACTCAACCCAATTTTGAAGATAGAATAAGAATTGAAAACAACTCAATTTGGGGTTTACAAGAAATTTGAAAATATGCACACTTGAGGTTGGATTTTTGCTTAGATGTTTGTCTTTAATGCAATAGTTGTTGCTGGTCTTCAAAGAGCTTCAATTTATACCTTCTCTATCAATTCTATCCGTTTGGGTGGTTAGAAAATGATTATAGCCGTTGTGACCCTCTTTTTCCACCATAAATGCACTTCTACAGCTATCCATGTTGGTACACGGGGAGCCGTATCGATACTTGTCTCAAAACAGAAAGAGTTGTTGTACATAAAAAGATGGCATATCGAAATGAACGTAAGCGTATCGGTACGGGACAGGGACCGTTTCGATACGGAAGAGACCGTATCGATACCTTTTTCTCAACTTAGCTTACTGGAAGTTTCCGTTTCGATACGAGGGTTTACCGTATCGATACGGGTCAACTACCACTTTAAATGTTAGTTACCTAACAACTGACACCAACGGTCGAAAACATTTAAAACACTTTGAATTAGAAATTCAGTTAAAACCGTATCGATACGGGTCAAGCCGTATCGGTACACCATTCAAACTCCTTCAGTTTTTATAGAGGGGCGTATCGATACAAATTGAATTTGTTTCGATACGGTTAAGAGTGTATCGAAACGCGTCTTTCCAGTAGCTAACTTTGTAAAAAAGGTATCGATACGGCTTCAAGCGTATCGTTACACCTGGACGATTTTCAATAATTTGGCCTTGGAACACTTAGAAAATATTTGGAGTTTGAGTTTTTCAAACCAATTTTAAAGTGTTGGTGATTTATAAATTATTAAAGGGACTTAGAAATCAATTTCAAGTTTTCAATTTAATCCTTAACAATTTAATTATATCAAAATCAAACATAGGTTTTACAATCTCCCCTTTTTCATATAACAAAACCAAAACTTGAAATTTTTGACACTTTGAAAAACTTTGCAAAATTAACTCCCCCTTAATATTAGCTAGGTAACCTTTAAGTTGAAAATCAAAATTTTTAAGTGTTGTAAGCTTCCCTCTCCCCCTTTTTGTTAGATCAAAAATAATTGAGACAATGTAAAGTGCATAACTTAGGCAAAATGTATAAATAGGTAAGCAACATAGATATCATTAAGTTCAAATAAAGCATAACATCAACTTAAAATCCAAAACAACATAAAATCAAAACATAGTTTTAAAGTGTTGGTGATTTATAAATTATTAAAGGGACTTAGAAATCAATTTCAAGTTTTCAATTTAATCCTTAACAATTTAATTATATCAAAATCAAACATAGGTTTTACACGTATCGATACACGAGGAATGATATCGATACGAGTTTGAGCTATTGGAATCTACAATTTGAGAAATGTTAAAGTGTACTGAGACACTTACTCGTGTACCGATACATGTAGTCAGTTTTATGATTAAAATGATATTTGAAGTTTCTGATTCTTTCATTTAGTCTTTGAATCTTATGGATGCTATTAAATGAGTTTGGAAGATTACTTTTAGCTGGAATATGGCAAGCAAGAATGTAACCTAACTAATTGCGGTTTGGTAACCTAAAATTTGGCTAAGACCTTGTAATTTTCTAAATTTGCAATTTGGTTACTTTTTGTTCGTTTTTGCAATCGAACGTCTTTTTGGTGACCAATTTGAGAGAAAATTAAAATGTTTCCAGCATGTTCACCATAGGATATTAAATTGCATCTAGACAAGATAAAAGAGGTCGTTTATCGAGTTGAACCTTCACGAGTTTTCTTCGGTAAACAACTCACTCGATTCGGTGTAGTAGTTAGACCAGTTCAAGGGGGTTACATGTGTTGGTATCAGAGCCAAGTTTCGATCTTGGGACCTGTGGGTTTTGCGCGAGAATGCACCATTGCTTGATATACCTGTAGAATTTTGGATGTAGGTATGCGTGTGACAAGTTGTTTTAGAGAGACGGCTGTTGTTAGGAGGTTATTTAGGAGATGTCCTTTAATGGTCCAAGGTCATGTTTTTGCGGTTGATATGATGGAGTTGTGGGTCTATGGTTTTGATGCGATTTTGGGTATGGATTGGTTAGCGGAACATAGAGCTGTGGTTGATTTTGAAACCAACCGAATTTCGTTTAGACTTGCCGATGATTATGAAGTTGTGGTTATGGGTGAGAATGTCAAATTCTTATCTAATGTTGTTTCAGCCATGGAAGCGCAAACGTTATTGGATTTGGGTGTCAAGCATACCTGGCTCATGTTATGAACCCGAATATGAAGGAGGTACGGTACGCCCTCAGGATATTTATACCGTTAATGATTTTTCGAAGGTATTTCTGAAAGAGTTGCATGGTTTACCGTCGGATAGGGAGATATAGTTTTGTATCGAAATGCATGTGGATACGACTCTGGTGTCGATTACTCTATATCGCATGGCGCTTAAAGAGTTGAAGGAGTTAAAGACGCAACTTCAAGAATTGTTGGATCGTGGTTTCATTCAACCTAGTGTTTCACCTTGGGGAGCTCCAGTGTTGTTCACAAAAAAGAAGGATGGTACAATGAGGATGTGCATAGATTATCGGCAACTAAACAAGTTGACGATCAAGAACAAGTATACCTTGCTTCGGATTGACAACTTGTTCGATCAATTCTGAGGTGCTACAATGTTTTCTAAGATCGATTTGAGATCAAGATACTATTAGTTGAAGCTGAAGGATAGAGATATGTCGAAAACAGCTTTCTGCACACGTTATGGGCATTATGAGTTCTTAGTGATGTCGTTAGGGTGACGAATGCACCTGCAGCTTTCATGGACATGATGAATTGGGTGTTCCATGAGTTCTTGGATCAATTTGTGGTGGTGTTCATTGATGATATTCTTGTGTACTCACGTACGAAGGAGGATCATGATAAACATTTGCGAATTGTTTTGCAAATTTTGTTTGATAATCAGCTTTATGCTAAGTTGAGCAAGTGTGAGTTATGGATTAAGGAAATGATATTTCTTGGTCATGTTGTTTCGGCCGAGGGTATTCAGGTGGATCCACAGAAGATTGAGGTAGTTGTAAATTGGAAACAACCTAAGTCGGTGACGGAGGTTCGTAGTTTCTTGGGGTTAGCGGGTTACTATCATTGCTTTTTAATGGATTCTCAAAGGTTGCTGCTCCTTTAACTAAGTTGTTATAAAGGGATGTTCGTTTCGAGTGGACGGAGGCGAGACAACAAGCTTTTGAGAAGTTTAAGGAAGCTTTGATGCAAGCTTCTATCTTGATTCAACCTGAGTCAGGAAAAGATTTTGTGATTTATAGTGAGGCATCTTATGTTGGGTTAGGGTGCGTGATGATGCAAGATGGGAGAGTTGTGGCTTATGCATCTAGGAAATTGAAAGTGCATGAGCGCAACTATCCTACGCATGATATTGAGTTAGCAGCAGTTGTGTTTGCATTGAAGATTTGGAGGCATTACCTTTATGGCAAAATATGTATAGTGCACACGGATCATAAGAGTTTGAAATATTTGATGCCGCAAAAGGAGTTGAATCTTAGGCAACATAGATGGTTGGAGTTTCTTAAGGATTATGATTTGACGATTGAGTACCATCCGGAAAAAGCTAATGTTGTGGCTGATGCTTTGAGTAGAAAAGTTGCCATGGAGTTAAGGGCGATGTTTGCACGATTGAGTGTGACGTGAGATAGTGGTTGAGTGTAATTGTGGATCATTTGACAAAGTGTGTGCACTTCCTGGCCCTCCATACGACGTATACGCTGGATAAGCTAGCGAATTTGTACATTGCGGAATTGTGAGGTTTTATGGGGTGCCTAAGTCTATAGTGTCGAATATGGATCCACGTTTTAAGGCGAGATCTTGGGAGTGCTTGCACAAAGCTTTGGGTAACTGGTTGAACTTCAGTACTTCGTATCATCCTTAGAAGGATGGTCAGTCTGAACGTGTTTTCCAAGTGTTGGAAGATATGTTGCGGCATCGTATCATTGATTTTCAAGGATCATGGGAGAAACAATTACTATTGGCGGAGTTTGCTTATAATAACAGTTATCAAGCAAGTATTCAAATGGCTACGTACGAAGCCTTGTATGGTATGAAGTGTCGTACACCTCTTTGTTGGGTGAAGGTATGTGAGAAATATGTTTCTTTGACTGATGTGTTAAAAGACACTAATGAAAAAGTGAAGCTTATTAGTGATCGGTTGAAAGCGACTTCAGATAGACATAAATCCTATGCAATTTTGAAGCGTAGGGAAGTTGAACATGCAATTGGTGACAAAGTGTTCCTGAAGGTATCTCTTTGGAAAAAAGTGATGAGGTTTGGACGTAAGGGCAAGTTGAGTTCGAAATTCATTGGTCCCTATGAAGTATTTGAGTTTGTTGGTCCCGTAGCGTATAGATTGAGGTTACCTTCATCGTTGAAGAAGATACATGATGTCTTTCATGTATCGATGCTCCGGAAATATAGATCTGATCCACCACATGTGATGTTGATTGAGGAGATTGAGTTGAATCCAGATAAATTTTCACGGTAAGAAAATCGAGTTGGTAAAAGTGTTGTGGCGACAAAGAGGTGTGAAGGAAGCCACGTGGGAAAGTAAGGAAGACATGAAGAAGTAGTTTCCTTATCTCCTTTTGCCAAATAAATTTCGATGAAAAAATTTCTTAGGCGGGGGAGAGTTGTAACACCCTAAATTTGGGCCTAGAAAATAGCAGGATAGACTAAATGGTTCGAGCTAACCGGATTAAACTAGTTTCAAGGATTAATTCAAATAAAATGGTTTTTGGTCGAAGAAAAATATGGAAAATAGTCTAAAATATTTGAATAATATATTGAGGTTTTTGGTAAACTCAATTTGATAAAATAAATTGGGATTAAATGACATTTTGAGTTGGTGACTAAAATGTAAAGTTTTCAAAACTATTTTGGTGATTAAATTTAAAAAGGGTCAAAACTTAGAATCTTTAAGGAGCTAATACACCAATGTTTTTAATCAGACTTTTCCCTTAATTTAGGTTATTTTAAATCATTTTTAAATGGTTTATTAAGGAAAAATAAAAAAAAGGATTAATTAAAAGAGTTTTAAAGACTAAATCATTTTCTTACGTAACCGCCTTTGCTCTCAACTTTTCTCATCATTTTTCTCAACATCCAAACTATCTTTTTCACTCAAAATAAAGAGGAATAAAAAAATTTATTTCCTAATTGATTCTTGGATTTCTACACTTGATTTCTTGAAGATTTCATGCAAACTATGTCATTTAAGGGGAAAACAAGCCATTAGAGGTGATTTTCATTTCTCTCCTCTAATCAAAGGTTCTTTACTGAAATTCCCAAGTTTTTTACTCTTTTGATTTGATTATAACATGATTTGATTTTTTAATGAAGATATGTTGATTTAATTGGGTTTTGATAAAGGAATTTAATGGATCTTGACTATGGTTTGTTTTTTATGAGATTTTGGTTGATTTAGATCATATCTAGAGTGTGTTTTAATGATATGAAAAGAGATTTACAAAAGAAATCCTGAAACTATGTGAATTGTTAATTTTCTAGGTTGAGAATAGTTAAATTTTGGGGTGTTTATGTTGTTAGAAGGTTGCTAGAGATATATGATGGTTATGAGGATGTTTTTAGATGTTAAATGATGTTGATTTGATGATCAAATTGTTGGGTAATGGATGTGCAATGTTTAGATTGATTTTGGCAATGTTTTCAATTGTCTTTGGAAGGCGGTTGATGACTTTTAGTTAGATGAAGTGAGGGGTTGTTGTTTCTGGGATTATAGATGCATAGCGATGCATTAATCATCTATTTTTATGTGGGTTAAACAGGGGAGATTGATCCTTCATCGTTTAGGGAGGTTTTGATAGCTTCGGACGCTTGATTTTGGATCGGCAAGTAGAACTTGGTGTTGTTGGTGAGTGGAAACATGGTTTTCAGCTTTCTAAAGGTTTGAAAGTGCTTTTGCGAGTTCAGATTTAATTGAAACGTTGATCTAAGCTTTGAAGTAAGTATTGGAAGATTTCGCTCTCGATTTTGGTTTCATTTAAATACATTATCATGATCTTGAAATAGATTTGATTACTCACTGTTATATACATGTTTTAGAATTGAAAGATGTTGCAAATGTTCATATATTGATAATTTATGAGTTTAGAAAATGTTTTGCATCATGATTTAGGAAATGCTATATACATGATTTATTGCATTTGAAATGAGGTATTGGATATTGGTTTGATTGATGCATATGAAAAATAGTAAGGTATTGTGGTTTGAAGCTATATATTGGAAAGTGACAAATGGTTAAATGTTATCGGATATAGTTGGCATGCCACATGATTTAATGTGCACTATAATAAGTCACCTTATGTGTGTTAGTGGTAGCTCCCTCATGGGAACCGCAGCGGTTGAGGTAGAATGTGTTAGTTTTCTCCCGCTGGTGGATTTATACATCATAATCGTTGAGGTGGTAATTGTTTCGATGCTCCAGTTCGAGGATGTATGTAGAAAGTGGTAGAGACCCCACTTGGGAAATCTGTGTATCCGATGTGTTTTTGCAAATAGAAATGGTTTTGTTTTGGGTCACTTCATGTGCCAATATTTGTGAATTAATGTATCTTGATTCATGAATAGAATTTGTATAATATATTTTATACATGAGATACTCTTTAAGCTTTTCTTATAGATGAACAAACATATATTTTAGAAAGAGAATGAAGCATGAGATGTTTTGGACATTATTTTAGAATATACGTTTTAGAACAAATGGTTTAAAAGCATTGATGAGTATTTTCTTTGAGCATTCTTCACTAAGCTTTTATGCTTACACTCTCTTTTCTCATCAATGTAGATAAATAAGTTTTCTGAGGTAGGAAGCAAGCGAGAAAGGAATTCCAAGAGTTGAGAGTTTTCACAAGTATGGTTTTTAAACTAGACATGTAGTAATAATGGCAATGGGGGTTCATTGTGGTTTGGGAGTAGGTTTTGCTAAACTCTATGTTTGAGCAAGTTTATGTTGTTGATTTGAACTCGTAAATGGCCTTTGAAGTTTGTTAATTACTTTGGTTGGTGTTTCGGATTGTTAAGTGATTGGTTACTAGGAAGCATGCCTATAGTATTTCAATTCATGATTGATTCTTGTTTTGAAGCATGTTTTGGTGTTCTTCTGTTGTGGATTGACTCCTTGATTGTTTGCCTATATGTTAGAACCATGTTGGAATGCATTTGCCTTGATGAAAGCATGAAAAAACCAGCAATTTGGGACATTTTAGGTCCAAGCATATCGGTATGCGTGCCTTCGTATCGATATGTGTATGTTATTTTTGTGTATGCATTTCAGTGTGGGAGCTAGTGTTTCGGTACATGCCTTGTGTTTTGGGCTATGTGTATCGATACACAAGGAACGGTATCGGTACATGTTTGAGCTATTGGAATCTGAAAGTTGAGAAATGTGAAAGTGTACCAATACAGGTAGCCGTTTTTATGGTTGAAATGATATTTGAAGTTTCTGATTCTTTCATTTTAGTCCCTGAATCTTATGGATGTTATTGAATGAGTTTGGATGATCGTTTTGAGCTAGAATATAGAAAGAAAGCATGTAACCTGACTAATTGAGGTTTGGTAACATAAAATTTGACTAAGACCTTGTAAATTTCCAAATTTGCAAATTGGTCCCTTATTGTTTGTGTTTGCAATTGAACGTCTTTTCGATTTCTGATTGAAGTGAAAATTAAAATGTAGCCAGCATGTTCAGCATATGATATTAAATTTCATCTAGACAAGAGAAAAGAAAAAAGTGGTCGCTTATCGAGGTGAGCCTTTACGGGTTTTCTTTGGTAAACCCAGTGTAACTCACCCGGTTCGTTGTAGCGGTTAGACCGAGTCAAGGGGGTTACAACATCGATATGATATTTGATTTAGACACACCATAGTCTGTAAAAGTCTTGATGTTGGGAAACATATAAGCATGTAAATTACATACCATTACATACTTGTTTCTTCATGCTACGAGCAAAAAGTCTGAGGTTGTAAAAGAATACTTGGGTTTTGAATTGAAAAGCCTAAGATTTGTAGATACTTCTGGATTAATAAAACCCTAGGACACCTTTGGATTGAAAGAATTAGATTTTGAGAGGGAAAGGATTTCTAGATATCGAAACATAGCAGGTTTGGTCGAGTTTTATTGATTTGTTAGATTTGCGTCTTGAATAACCCATAATGATCGAAGCATAATGACATATTCTGATTTTTTTTGAGGTTTTGAAATCGACGTACTTGGAGAGTTTTAGGGCGGATTCTAGCAAGAATTCTGGTTTGTTTTTAAGGTAAGAGATTGTGAACTTTATAGATTAGTCGAAAAAGGTTTGTGAGATGAACTGGATTGTGAAAAATAATGATGGGTTGTTCAAAAGAGGGTTCTGAAAATATTAAAATTAATTTCTCAAGCTCCTTGGATGTATGGAAAAAATTTAATCTAAATAATGGGTTATAGTTTCAAGATAAATGGTTTGTAGAAGAAATTTGAGAATAAGGATGGAGATGACGGTAGAGGTGGAGAGTTTTATTTAATAAAAAATCTATAAAAACTAATATTAATAAAATATTAATTGATGTCTATGTGGCATGTTAAAAATTAATAAAAATATCATGTCATCACAGCCTTTGCGATTTAGTGATTGAGTGACCTAAAACGAAGTAATATTAAAGTTAAGTGAGTAAATTGAAATTTTTAAACTTCAGTGACCAAAATAGGAGTGAGAGTAAACTTGAGTGATGAAATTTGTAATTTACCCTAAAAATTATACAATAAGTTGTTTAAAAAATATACCATAAAAGGTTAAGAAATGTATGAACAGATACTACATGTGAATAGAAATCCTCTGCCCATTTTTAGTGCCATATCTATGTCCCATATTAAAATCTTAGGTTTAGGGTTTATTATTAAGGTTTAAGGTTAGAGTTTACGTTTAAAGTTTATGAAATTTGGGGTATGGTGTATTTTCAGGGTTTATAGTTTAAGGTTTAAGGTTTAGAATTTAGGGTTAGGGCTTAAAATTTGAGTTTTAGTGTCGAGGCATAAAAAGAGATGTCGAGAAGGGGTGGATACTTTTTTTCCATTACATGTAATCAGACCAATATATTAGAAAATTGATAAAATTTTAAATATGATTTAACAATTTCATATAACCATCTTTTAGAAAGTGACATTTAATAAAGATTAATTATTTAATACACTAATGATGAAAAACAATTTTCTTGATATGATCAATCGAATCCAAATGGCCAAGAGGGGGTGAATTGGTAATAAAAAATTGAAGGGAGCAAGTAGGAAAAATAAAAAAAGGACAAGAGATTAATGGTGGTTCAAGCTTCTAACATGCTCAACATCCACTACCTTAGCTCCTGCTAAGGATTTTCAAACAATTCACTATTGAATTTGTCCCCTTTTCTAGGCTTAGGAGGAAATCGTTACAAGACAATCAAGCTTTCTACCCAAAGCTTGATTAAAATCACTCTTGACAAGAGAAGATGTTGGCAAATGAAAATAAACCTCACAAATGTAAAATATTTGCCCCAATTACAAGTGCACTCTCCCCAATCTTGAAATAAATAAATACAAATAAATTACACAAGATGAGTACAAGGGTTTGACTCTAAACGCTCAAAGAGATTGGATTTTTGCTTGAATGCTTCTCACTTGATGAATAGTTGTTGTTGTAGCTTTTTAAGTCTTTCTTTTATATCCCCTCATTGATTTCTAACTGTTTGGATAGCTGAGATCATAAGTAGAGCCGTTGGAGACCATTTTTCCCACAATAAATGCACTTCTGGTGCAGGGCATATCGGTACACATGAGCCCCATATCGGTACTTGTAAGACAAAAACTAGCTTTTGCAAGAGTAAATGCAGGGGTGTATCGATACGCTGGAAAGCATATCGAAACACTCTTAGTGTAAAATGGGGGTCGTATCAAAACGGCTAGTACGTAACGGTACGATTTTTTCTCACTAGGATCTGATGAAAAAGTCTTGAGAAAAAGGTATCGATACACTTCTAACTAAATGTTTTGATATAATAATTGAAAAATGTTTTGGACTAAATTGAAAAGAATTTAAAATATGCTTTTAGTTAAAACAACTTGAAATTATGTTTAAGGGTTTTTAAAAGGCTTTGGAATAACTTAAAATGCTTTTAAAGTAGCCAAAATAGTGTTTTTCAAGTACCCGTACCGATACGGTCTGATACTGTATCGATACGCCCTAGGGTTTCAGCTACAGTAAAATTCCAGTAGCCAAAACTCGTACCAATACGCTATGCTGTATCGTTACAGTATGTTTTAAATAGCTAACGGCTAGTTCTCGTATCGATACGGTTGTATCGCGTACCGAAACGCCCAACTACCCCCAACGGTCTTCTAAATTGCAGGACCGTACCGATATGCTTGTCACGCGTATCGATACGCCCCAGCTGGAAGTCTCAACGACTATTTCCCTATCGGGGCCATATTGATACGCTAAGCTGCAGAATTGTATTTATGGTGGGAAATAAAGGTTTCAACGGCTCTAATTCAACCCCAACGGTCCTCAACGGCTACAAACTCAATTAGGAGTATAAAAGGGACCTCCAAGCATCAAGAGAGGGTTAATTCTTCAATTGTCAACAACACTATGATGTCAAATTGTCTTCCTTGTATAGACAACACTTGTGAGCTTAATTGTCAAATTTGCTCAAGTGTATAGGGATTTCTAAGTTTACTTTGAATTTTTCTTGTAAGTGAGTGTTTGATCAAGCTTTGGGTAGAAAGCTTGATCGTTGTAACGATTTCCTCCTAAGCCGAGAAAAGGGGACGAAATTAAATAGTGAATTTTGTTGAAATCCTTAGTAGGAAGCTAAGGTAGTGGATGTATGCTTTGGGTTAGAAAGTCGAACCACTCTAAATCCTTGTGTTTAACTCTTATATTTTTAGCTTCCACAAAAACACCCAAAAATACAATCTTCTCCATACTTGGTAAGCATTCGGTTGTGACCATCGAGCCCGACAATTGGTATCAAAGCAAGGCTCAATTGATCAGCATTAACATCCTATTGAAGTGATTCAGGAAGCTCGATACATCAATCCAACCAACTGAAGAAATTGCGCACTCAATCGTCAAGCCACCATTCTTCAACGGTGAACATTATTCCTATTGGAAGAATAGGATGAAGTTCTTCATCAAGGGTAAAGATTATCATCTATTCCTTGTTGAAGATGCATCGTTCGTGCCAACAAGAAGAAAGGCGGAGTGAAATGCCAATGAAAAAAAGATGATTGAGCTTAATTGCAAAGCCTTGCACTTCATCTTTTGTGCTTTAGGCTCGGACGTATATGTCCAAGTCTCTTCTTGTGAGAGTGCCAAGGAAGTATGGGACAAACTTGAAGTTACATATGAGGGAACAAACGAAGTAAAGGAGATCAAGATCGGCCTCCTCAACTACGAGTATGAGAACTTCAAAACAGAACCGGATGAAGACATCACGAAGATGTTCGATAGATTCTCCACCGTCACCAATGGACTTAAAGGTTATGGAGAAGCCATTCCGGAAGAAAAGCTTGTTCGAAAGCTTATCTATTCCCTTCCTGGGTCATAGGACTCAGAAAGGACCGCCATCATCGAGGCCAAAAATCTCAAGACCTTGAAGCTTGATGAACTCATGGGGTCACTTCTCACTCACACAATTATGAAGAAAAACAAAGAAAAGGAGAAGAAGAAGGGGGAGATAAGAAAGATGGGGAAGAAGAAGATCATGGAGCTAGGCATCAACGCAAGTGTTGTTGCTCTCAATTCCTCAACATGCCATCATGTAGAACTAAGTGAGGAGGAAAGCGAAGATGAAGAGATGGCCTATCTCTTTAAGAAATTCACCTGGTTCATGAAGAGGGAATTGAAGAATTCTAAGCATGAATTGAAGAAGAAGATGAAGGATTCCCACAAGTCCAACAAAAAGAGATCATCTTCAAAGAAAGCATACATGGTGACATGGAGTGATGAAGACTCCACCGATGATGAGGTAGGTCACATATGCTTCATGGCCCTCAATGAGGGGGATGTAACTTCTAACTCATCTTGCTCAAATTCTTATTCATTTGATGAGTTACAAGAAGCCTATGATGAATTGGTTTTTGAATTCAAGGCTTCATTTTCGAAAAAACAAGAAATTAATTTCAAAGTTAAAAATAGAAAATGATTTGCTTTCTAAAACCAATTTAGAGTTTGAAGAATTAATCAAAGATTTCAAACTTAAAGTTTCAAATTTACAAGAATTGCTTCAAACCATGGAAAAATATCATCAAAAGGAAATTAATGATCTTAAGAAAGAAAAGACTTTGATTTCCAAGGAACTAGAAAAGAAAAATAATTTTGGAAAATCAAAATTTTATCAAAGACAATCTAGTGCTCCTAGATTCTTAAATGGAAAATGTTTTAGAATTTTTTGTGTTCCAAAAGATCTAATCACTTCAACAAAAAGGGGTGAAATTGAAAAATGGATTCCAAAGGGTACTAAACTTTGTGCCACTAACGTCTATGGATCCAAAGCAATTTGGATACCAAAAATTACTTAATTGTCTTTTGTTAGGTGTGATGGAGGGTGATCAACAAGTCCAAATTTGAGGGGGGATCTCCATACACAAAAAAGAACACTTGAAGAAGGAAGGCTTCACATCCTCCCATGGATTCAACTTTCAAGTGTGGTAAAATTTAGTCGAATTCATTTGTTTTTTATTCGATTGATTTATTTATTTTTAATTCAACTATACTATCATGTATTGGAATAACATTGTTTGATGCTTTGAGTAAGAGGGAGCCAATTTTAAAACCAATTTTTTTAATTGTGTCAACTTTTTTACCTCCGTTATTTTGAGCCTAATGTCTTTATAAATTCTTTTTGATATAACAAAAAGGGGAGGAATGGTTTGAAAATTTGATTTTTCAAGAGAATAAGGGGAACTTTAATTTCATTCAAAATTTTAATCTCTTATTCGAATTTTTAAAATACAACGGGGGAGAACCCCAAACAATTTTTCAAGTTGGTTTTATTATATCAAAAAGAGGAGATTGTATAACTAAATGTTTTGATATAATAATTGAAAAATGTTTTGGACTAATTGAAAAGAATTTAAAATATGTTTTTAGTCAAAACAACTTGAAATTATGTTTAAGGGTTTTTAAAAGTCTTTAAAATAACTTAAAATGCTTTTAAAGTAGCCAAACCAATGTTTTTCAAGTACCCATACCGATACGGTCTGATATTGTATCGATACGCCCTAGGGTTTCAGCTATAGTAAAATTCCAGTAGCCAAAACCCGTACCGATACGCTATGTCGTACCGATACGGTATGTTATTAAAAGCTAACGGCTAGTTCGCGTACCGATACGGTTGTATCGCATACAGATACGCCCAACTACCCCCAACGGTCTTTTAAGTTGCAGAATCGTACCGACACGCTTGCCACGCGTATCGATACGCCCCAGCTGAAAGTCTCAATGGCTATTTCCTATCAGGACCGTATCGATACGGTTTGAGGAGTATCGATACGCTAAGTTGCACAACTGCATTTATGGTGGGATATAAAGGCTCCAACAGCTCTAATTCAACTTCAACGGTCCTCACGGCTACAAACTCAATTAGGAGTATAAAAGGGACCTCCAAGCATCAAGAGAGGGTTAATGCTTCAATTTGTCAACAACACTATGATGTCAAATTGTCTTTAGGACCTAAATTGTATATTCATTGTATAGACAACACGTGTGAGCTTAATTGTCAAATTTGTTCGAGTGTATAGGTTTTGGGTGAGTGCTTAGAGTTGCAAACATATACCTATTAGAGGGATTTCTATGTTTGCTTTGAATTTCTCTTGTAAGAGAGTGTTTGATCAAGCTTTGGGTAGAAAGCTTGATCTTTGTAACGGTTTCCTCCTAAGCCGAGAAAAGGGGACGAAATTAAATAGTGAATTTGGTTGAAATCCTTAGTAGGAAGCTTAGGTAGTGGATGTAGGCTTTGGGTTAGAAAGTCGAACCGCTCTAATTCCTTGTGTTTAACTCTTATATTTTTAGCTTCCATAAAACACCCAAAATTCTAATCTTCCCCACACTTAGCAAGCATTTTGGTTGTGACCATCGAGCCCAACAACTTCAAGGGTGTATCGATACAGAAAGCTTGTTTTTACAAGAGCGCATCGAAACGGACGTAACCGTATCGGTATGAGTTAACTAAAATTTGAAGCTTTAACTGACACGCAATGGTCGAAAAATTTAATGCAAAGATTTTAAAAATCTTAAGACCTCATATCGGTACGCTGGCGTGTCGTACCAAAACCGAGGATCGGTACGCCTAAGACTTGTACTGAAACTCATTTGTATAAAGCCCAGTTTGAAGGACGTATTGAAACGGACAAGCCCGTATCGTAACATCGTACCGAACCGGGGGTAAGCCATTTCGAAACATTGTTCTCAATTAAAGTTCTAGTAGCCAAAATCCATATTAAAACGCTATAGGGTGTATCGATACTCCTGGGCGATTTTGTAAAGTTTGGCTTGAAAACACTTAGAAAATTTTGGGTTTAAGTTTTGACTTTGAGTGGGACTTTAGAGCACTTAAAAATTTATTTACTTTTGCAAATTTGTCCTCGATTAATTTGTTATATTAAAATCAAGCATAGGTTTTACAATTTTAATAACAGATTAAATTCAAAAGTTAGAGATTTAATTTAAGGCATGATGTCAATAAAATGCCCCTAACGTTTGACTAAATAGTCATTTTAGCCTCTATTCTTTTTTTGAAGCAATTTAACCCTCAACGTTTCATTTTGGGTCAAAATGACCCCTCTACAGATGAAAACAGTTAGCCAACTTGTAACCCCCTCATCCCAGTCTGGACGACTGACCAGTCCGAGTGGGTCATACGGGGAAAACCGAAGTAAAACCCGTTAAGGCTCCCCTTCGGTTAGCAACCCTAGAAAATTTCTTTTGAACATTATCTTGTCTAAAGGATGTAATACTTCCTATGTGAAACATGACATCGGAAACACAACGAAATACAACAAACATACAAAGCAATCAATCAAAACGACCCATTTTAGTTTTTACAGCAGGCCGTATCGATACACTAGAAGTGCGTATCGATACGCCTTGACTAGGTCAACTGCCCAAAGTCAACCTAGGGAGACCGTATCGGTACATAGGTTGACCGTACCGATACGCCCTCCACGGTCAACTTCATACGGTCAAACGATAAAAACCGCACCGATACACCCAAGACCCGTACCGATACGCAAAAATCTCGTCAATTTCTCATATTTCTAGAGAGCTTTTAGCGTATCGGTACACCCCCGTGTACCGGTACGCTAAGCTTAAACTGAGGCCCAAAGTGTAGGACCGTATCGATACGGCCCTTGGGCGTATCGATACGCCCTGCACTGCAAGCCTCAATTTAGCTACAAAACGCACTAAGGCCCAACTCTAGATGCAATTTACGACTCACCTAGCTACAAACAAACCTTCATACAACATTTAGCAACCATGAATCGGCATACGAAACGATTTAAACAAACAACGGAGCATCAACACCAAGGCAACCATACTTAAGAGAAACTTGCATTCTAAACATACATAAAGGGTCTAATTAGCCAAAAGATATATGCATCCACTTGCAAGGTTTACATGCTCTCAAAACAACACATAGCATTCATGGAACAAAGGTCATAAGCCTTCAAAACACAAAGCATTAGACAATAACATAACATGGTTTACAAATCCATATCAAGGCACAAACAATAAACCAACATATATGAGTCTAACATCGCTCATGAAAATCACATAGCAGTCTTATTGCTAAACTACCACATTATTGAGTAAACCATACTTGAGCAACTACTAAAGCTTGGATTGCCCCTTTCCTTGCTCTTTGCTAACTCCACGCTAATGATCTGCATTGTCAAAAACGAGAGCGTAATCTAGAAGCTTAGTGAGGGTGCTCTAAAAAAACAACGACAATGCAGGGTTCAAGCATACCATCCTTAAGACAACACACATGCATACATAAGCATCAACATAGCATCAAGCTAATATCACATGAATGCATCAACTTGGCATCTTACCTCATGCTATGCCCAACAAGATATAACAATTATCTTAACAACAAAACCACATGAACAAGTATATTGGCAACTATTAGCTTACTCGGATATACGGATAACTTTCGTTGGGGTTTTCACCTCCAACGTACTCAACAACAACGTTACCTTCGGTGGGATTACACTCATCACCGGACCTTGCATGGATGAGATTACACTCATCATCACATGCCTTATGGATGGGATTCCACTCATCACCACGTAATAATATAAAATTTCCAGTGGAATATTACATCACCGTACTCCTCTTTGATGACTTTACGCCACCAAGGCCAGATGCGAATTTGACTCAACCGTGTGCACACTCTCATCATAATAATTGATCATTTATAACCGGTAATTTAACTAGTGCCAATCATACTATCAAGTCACACCACGATAATCCATCATGCATTTCAACATATCAATCATCACATACATCAATGTATATAACACATACATAATCAACATATGCTTTTCAAGCCTACTTCATGCATACTAGCAAAGCTCATTAAACACACATGAGATTAAGCTACCAACTTAACTTTTACCTTGGATTGGCCTACCAAGCACAATCCAACTCCACAACCATACACTTGAACCAATTTAAACCAATTTAAAAGATTCCACTCACCACACTTCGTTAAGCAAACCAAGAAAAGCCGAATCAAGCCAAAGCTAACAACCAAAAATTCCATTTTCGTACTCCCACCAAACCCAGCAGAAAACTGCTAATCCCAACACCCAAAACACCTCTCTAACATCACTATAACATCAGCCCAACAACCTTTCACAAACCCACTCCAAAAACACAAGTTTTTACACTTTTAAAATACCCCCAAAAACTCATTTTGTGATTTTTGACAAAACCCCCACCATTTTAAGTTATAATGCGTCTTAGGGCAAGATTAGTTCATAACTTAACTATACAAATCAAAAAAGAATAAAAAAGCCATTAAAGTTTCACCATTTTCTTTCAAAGCTTTGAAAACTTGAAATTCTTTACAATGATGTTTTTCAAAAACTAAAACCATCAATGTGCTAGGAATTGAGAGGACAAGTCAAAAATAGTCTTACCTTAAAGAAAACACTTGAAATGAGGGAGGGATTGAATGAAATAATAACTTGGGAGGTTTGGGGGTTTTTGTCGTGGAAATGAAACAAGGAAGAAGATGAAGACCTCTTTTTTTGTCAAAAACGCTATTTTACTCATCTTATTTCCTTTGTCATTAATGAATAAAACCAAAGTCTATTTTAATGGATTTCAAAAACAAATCAAAAAGCCTATTTTAATTAGATCGAGTCCAACGACTCGAACCCGACTCACACACTCAACTCCCGACCCCAAAACCCAGGCATTACAACTCTCCCCCACTTAAGGAATTTCGTCCTCGAAATTACCTGACTGAAAGAGATAAGGAAACTACCTTTCCATATCCTCCTTCCTCTCCCATCTAGCCTCATCCACCCCTCGACGTTGCCACCTCCTTTTGACTAACTCAATCGATCTACCACGCAAAACCTTGCTGTCAGAGGCTAAGATCTCCATTGGTTCCTCGTCATCTGTCAAATGCGGATTCAATTCAATCTCCTCTACAGGCATAACGTACGATGGATCTGACCTATACTTACGAAGCATCGACAGATGAAACACATCGTGAATATTCTCTAGCTCGGATGGCAAACACAACTGATAAGAAACCAGACCAACTCGTTTCACAATCTCATACGGTCCAATGTACCTCGGACTCAACTTCCCTTTTTTGCCAAATCTCATAACTTTCTTCCACGAAGAGACTTTCAAGAACACTCTATCTCCCACTGAATACTCAACTTCCTTCCTCTTCAAGTCGACATAGGACTTCTGCCTATCCGAAGCTGCCTTCAAATGGTCACAAATCAATTTCACCTTATCGGTAGTCCCCTTAAGCAAATCCGGCATAGGTAACAACTTCTGACCCGCTTCGGCCTAACAAATCGAAGTTCTACACTTCCTACCATATAAGGCCTCATACGGAGCCATATGAATGCTCGACTGAAAATTGTTATTATAAGCGAACTCGACTAAAGGCAAGTGCTTCTCCCATGTACCCTGAAAATCAATAATGCAACAACCCAACATATCCTCTAAAATCTCTATAACCCTCTCTAACTGACCATCTGACTAAGGATGATACGACGTGCTAAAGTTCAAACGGGTACCCAAAGATGTATGCAGACACTCCCAAAATCGGGCTGTGAATCTCAGATCTCTATCTGACACAATCGAATTCGGCACACCATGCAGTCTCACAATCTCACTGATGTACAAATCGGCCAATCTATCTAAGGAGTAAGTCGTGTTAACAGCTAAGAAGTGAGCACACTTCGTGAAACGGTCAACTATAACCCAAACTGAGTTATTCTTCATAGGAGTCAAAGGCAAACCCGAAACAAAATCCATTGTGATATTCTCCCATTTCCATTCCGAAATTCTTAACGGTTGCAACAAACCTGAGGGAACCTGATGTTTCGCCTTCACTCTCTAACACACCATACACTTACTCACATAATCGGCTACGTCTTTCTTCAAACCAAACCAATAGTACTCATTCTTCAAGTCACGGTACATCTTCGTACTACCAGGGTGTATGGCAAACAGACTACTGTGTGCTCAGGTCAAGATTGTACGCCTCAAATCACTGTCATCTGGCACAACTATCCTATCTCTGAAACACAAGACCCCACCAACACTGAAACTATAGTCTGAAGGTCTATCCTCGGCTATGTCTTGCACGTGAGGTGCCAAAGATCTATCTAAGAGCTGTTTCACTCTAATCAACTGACCTAAAGTAGGCCTAACTTGAAGCTCGGCCACTAGGCCACCATCTCCGGACAAGCTCAATCTAGCAAACATGGCTTTCAACTCAACGACTACCTTTCTACTCAAGGAGTCTGCCACCACATTGGCTTTACCCGGATGGTACTCAATCGTAAGATCATAGTCCTTCAACAATTCTAGCCACCTATGCTGTCTAAGGTTCAACTCTCGTTGTGTCATGATATACTTCAGGCTCTTTTGATCCATGTACACTGTGCATTTCTCACCGTACAAATAATGTCTCCAAATCTTCAAGGCAAACACAATTGCGACTAACTCTATGTCGTGTGTCGGATAGTTACACTTATGAGTCTTCAATTGTCTTGAGGCATAAGTCACCACTCTTCTGTCTTGCATGAGAACACAACCTAACCCTACATAAGAAGCATCAATGTAAACTACATACTTTTTCCCCGACTCAGGCTGAATCAAAATCGGTGCATGGGTCAAAGCTTCTTTCAATTTTTCAAAGGGTTGTTGTCTCGCATCTGACCACTCAAACTGAACATTCTTCTGAAGCAACTTCGTCAAAGGAGCGGTTATCTTCAAGAAACCTTCTATAAATCTTCTATAGTATCCGGATAAGCCTAGAAAGCTACGAATCTCTGTTACAGACTTCGGCTGCTTCCACTCAACAATGGCCTCTATCTTCTTCGGATCAACTCTAATCCCATCGGTTAACGCTACATGCCCTAGGAAGACTACTTCTCGGATCCAGAACTCACACTTACTCAATTTTGCATACAACTGGTTGTCTAACAAAGTTTGTAACACTATTCTCAAGTGCCGGTCGTGGTCTTCTTCGGTACGCGAATACACTAAAATGTCATCTATGAAGACAACTACAAACTGATCTAAGAACTGATAGAAGATTATGTTCATCATATCCATGAAAGCAGCCGGTGCGTTAGTCAACTAAAATGTCATGACTAAAAACTCATAGTGACCATATCTAGTCCTAAAAGCTATCTTCGGTACATCGACCTCTTTTACCTTCAACTGGTAGTAACCGAATCTCAAGTCAATCTTCGAATAAACTGATGCCCCTCTCAACTAATCAAACAAATCATCAATACGCGGCAAGGGATATTTGTTCTTCACTGTCAACTGTTTCAACTGCCTATAATCTATACACATTCTCATACTCCCGTCTTTCTTCTTCACAAACAAAACCGGAGTGTCCCAAGGTGAAGAACTCAGTCGGATAAAGCCTCTATCTGTCAAATCTTGAAACTGAGTCTTCAACTCTTTCAGTTCTTTCGGGGCCATACGATACGGAGCAATCGAAATATGAGCGGAATCTGAATAAGTCTCTATAGCAAACTCTACCTCTCTATCAGCCGGTAAACCCGGCAATTCTTCCGGAAACACACTCGGAAAATCACACATTATCCGGATATCTTGAGGTCTAACTTCACTCATGTTCAAATTCATCACGTAGACCAAGTACGCCTCACAACCCAACTCAACTAACCTCTTAGCCTCTAAAGCTAAAACTACATTCGATAAGAACTTCACGTTCACATCTACTACCACAATCTCATAATCATCTGCAAGCTTCAAGAAAACCCTCTTAGTCTCAAAATCTATCCTAGCTCTATGTTTTGTAAGCCAGTCCATACCCAGAATTACATCAAAGCCATAGAACGGTAACTCCATCATATCCACTGGAAACACATGCCCCTAAACCATTAGCGGACACCTTCTGCACATCTTCCTAACCACTATTGTATCCCCGAAGGAACTAGTAACACTAACTCCTACCTCTAATACCTCACAAGATAAATTCAACAACTTTGCATGTCACTCAAAATGTAAGAATGCGTAGACCCAGAGTCAATCAAAGAAAGCAAACTCAGATACTGTATCGAGAAGTTACCTACAATCGCATCCTTGTCGTTCTGACCCTCACGTTGAGCGTAAACTCTAGCCTGACCTTCGCCCTCTAGCTAAACAGCAACTACATGCACTATGTTCCTCTGGCCATCATTTCTCGGCTAGAAGTTACCTCTACTACGCCCACAGCCTATCTGAAAGTCATTAGCTCTAGCAGGAGCCTGAGCCTGAACCGGCGCCTTCCCCACCTGATGTGGACAGTCACGCCTAATGTGATCTCTAACTTCACAGCTCCAACAAGAGTGAAAGTTTCCCCAACACTCACCGATGTGGTTCCTCCCACAACGAGCACACTCGGGCAAATGCCCACCAGCTCTCTGGCCCTGATAGCTCCTATCAAGGTTACCACCACCACGTCTATGGTCATAGTGATGCCTATTGTCCCAATTCCTCTTAGCATCACCTCTATCAAAGTCGCCAGACCTCTTTCTGGAACTAGAACCACCAGAACGTTTGGTCAAACCCAGACTGTGCTCTATGTCCTTGGCCCTAGCGACCAAGACATCAAAATCTGTGTAGTCAGTAGCCAAGGTGTACCTCTTGATCTCTTCACTCAACCCATAGAGAAAACACTCACAATGTTCCCTCTCAGTAGGAACAAGCTCAGATGCATACTGACTCAACCTGATGAATCGTATCTCATACTCGTTTACGGTCAAGTTTCCCTAAAGCAAAGCCATAAACTCCCTCTTCTTCTCATCGAGATAACGTGGACTCAGATACTTCTGACGAAAAGCTGACTCAAAGAACTCCCAAGTGATCTCGGCCTCTGCCATACCCGTAGTAATGGTGACCCACCAAGTGTAGGCATCACCCTAAAGAAAAGATTCAACACACCCTAGCTTGCACGGTCTAATACAACCCATCTGAGACAAAATGCGAACGGTCTTCTCAAACCAAGCTTCGGACCTCTCGGGTGCCAACCCTCAGAACTCTTCACCTCCCAAACTACAAAGCCTCTCAAGTGGCAAATCGGTGCCCTCACTCTGAGGTTGTGCCATTGTCTGACCCCCAGCCACTGCTGCCTGAAAAGCCCCGACTATTGCCTGAACTAGTGGAGCCAAATCTATCCCGGTCGGTCCTTGGCCATCCTGAGGTTCTACACCCTCGGCTCTCGTCTCACCTCCCTTTTGACGAGGAGGAGAAGGAGGAGGAGGAGAAGCCTGCACCTCAACAACTGGCTCAACTCCCGGAGCCGGTGCCCGTGGTTCTGGATGAACCATCCTAGCAAACATATAAGGATTAAGTTAGCAAAGGCAAGGGTCCAATCGTGCTCAAGTATATTCCTTTACAAAACCTTTTCAAATGAGTAATAGTAGCAATGGAAACTCAACATTATGCTTCAACACCACATTCATGCTAACACATGCTTTCAAACACTATACGAACGAACAAACAACAAGTATACATGGCAAAACATTCACCGAGACATCACACACTTCAAACATACCTCACTTACCTACTCGAGGTATCGGAAACCTCAGGCTCTGATACCAACAAATGTAACCCCCTCGTCCCGGTCTGGACGACAGACTAGTCCGAGTGGGTCACACAGGGAAAACCGAAGTGAAACCCGTTAAGGCTCCCCTTCGGTTAACAACCCTAGAAAATTTCTTTTAAACATTATCTTGTCTAAAGGCTGTAATACTTCCTATGTGAAACACGACAGCGGAAACACAACGAAATACAACAAACATACAAAGCAAGCAATTAAAACAGCTCATTTTAGTTTTTACAGCAGGCCGTATCGATACACTAGAAGTACGTATCGATACGCCTTGACTAGGTCAACTGCCCAAAGTCAACCTAGGGAGACCATATCGGTACACTGGTTGACCGTACCGATACACCCTCCACGGTTAACTTCTCACGGTCAAACGATAAAAACCGTACCGATACACCCAAGACCCGTACAGATACTCCAAAATCTCGTCAATTTCTCAGATTTCCACGGAGCTTTTGGCGTATCGATACACTTCCGTGTACTGGTACGCTAATCTTAAACTGAGGCCCAAAGTGTAGGACCGTATCGATACGGCCCTTGGGCGTATCGATACCCCCTGCACTGCAAGCCTAATTTTAGCTGCAAAACACACTAAGACCCAACTCTAGATGCAATTTACGACTCACCGAGCTACAAACAAACCTTCATAAAACATTTAGCAACCATGAATCAGCATACGAAACAATTTAAACAAACAACATAGCATCAACACCAAGGCAACCATACCTAAGAGAAACTTGCATTCTAAACATACAGAAAGGGACTAATTAGTCAAAAGATACATGCATCCACTAGCAAGGTTTGCATGCTCTCAAAACAACACATAGCATTCATGGAACAAAGATCATAAGCCTTCAAAACACAAAGCATTTGTAATACCCGGGTTTGGGGGTCGGGTGAATTAAAAATAATAAAACAATATTTTGGGCCTCGTGTTTTCAAAACAAATATTTTATGCTGGGCTTGTTTTGATTTCAAACCCAAAACCCATGTATTTTTCAATAAAAACACTCTTATTTCAAAACAAAGCATTAATGGCAATATTGTAATTTTCGAGACTTGTAAAATAAAAACACTCTTATTTCAGAACACCCAAACTATTCATCATCTTCTATCTTCAAGCTTTTCTAACGTGAAAATCCCCTCCACTTCAAGTTCACTATTCCATTATCTATCTTGCTTGTTGTTGGAGATTTTTCAAAGGTAAACTCATTTATGACTTGTACTCTCTTTCCTCTACAAGCTTGTACCATTATTTTTCATAAAACTCATGGTTTTTGTCTTTTGGAGTTTTGAGATTTTTGATTAAAAATGTCATATTTATTATCTTTAACTTAATTTTTTGATTTGTTGAGGTTATATAAGTTATTTACAACCTAAAAGGTCCAACATACTCGATTTTTACATGGTTTTGTGATGTTTCCCGAAATTGGGTTTTAGGGAGATTTTTGAAGGGCTTTAGGTTGAGTTTTGGGGGTGTTTTGTGTGGGAATATGTTGGCTGATGGTTAGACTATGTATAAGGGTTTTTTTAGAAACTTTTGGGAGTAATATAAGTGTTGGAATCATTAGTTTTGGACTGTGCTTTAGGGCTTCTCGGGAATGAGAATTTTCGGGTTGTCTTTAGCTTGAAAACATGTGTTTTATGCTTGGTTAGTTTCCAGGTTTGCTACATTGATTTGTGGACTGAAATATGGTTGTTTTGTTTGTGTTGGTGAAGCTTCGGGATCGAATCTAGAACCGTTGGGAGCTTGATTGGCTAGTGTTGTTTGAGCTTGGATAGTCGGTGAGTGGTTAAATGTTTTTAAATGGTTTTCAAGTGTTGGTTCAAGCATTTGGACTAGGTTGGGCTTGGTAGACCCACCTAGAGTTTGGATTAGATTGGTAGTCTAATCCCAAGCTTTAGTTAGAGACTTTGGTTGAACTCTAATTGTTGATTATGCCTCATGTATTAAGTGTGATTAATATGGTTATGTATATTGTGTTATACATGTATGTTGAGGCATAGTTTTGATGCATTGTTATATGCATGTGGTTTGTGCATGACGGTAAGTCATGGTGAGTACGTGCTAAGCACGGAAGTTGGTATGAAATGGTGTTGTGAAAGATTAATGAATTGTGTTAGTATTTGCACTAGTATGCTTGGGTACAATGATCGATCATTAGGATGTTTAGTGTGCACACATGAGTCAAATGCGCGCATGGTCTTGGTGATGGTAGTCATCAAGATGGATTACGGGTTTTCCCGGAAATCTTCTTATATATATGTTAGTCGGTGATGAGTGTAATCCTATCGACGAGGCGTGAGGATGAGTGGAATCTCCTCCGCGTGAAACGATGATGAGTGTAATCCCACTGTAAGGTAATGGTTGTGTTGGATGTGAGTTCCAACGGTTATCCGCGTATTCGGGTCATAGCTAGGTGCCAATACGGATTGTGGAATGTGTTTGATAATGCATTGATATATGTATTTTCATGTGTTGAGCTTATGAGTTGTTGAGCATGGCATGAAGATGATAATTGTGTTCATGCATCATTTATACTTTTGACTCATGTGGTTCGAAGGTAAGATCATGCATTCTACCTTGGTTGTGTGCTCGTGCTTGGACCCTGCATTGTCGAGGTTTGTTTTATGAGCTTACGTCACTAAGCTTTATGCTTAGGCTCTCTTTTGTTCGACAATACAGATCCTTAGTTCGTGGGTTGCTTGTGCAAGGAGAGGGCCTCCAAGTGTGCTAGTTGAGCTTTTGTTATCCTCAAGTATGAACTATTTTAAGTTAATGATGTAATAGTCAAGCAATGGGGACTTATGTGGTTGTTTTGTTTTAGGAGCATGTTTAGACTCCTTGTTATGTGGATGATATGTTTAAGGCCTGCTTATGCCTAGTCTATTTTCTTTGTGCCCCTATCTTGAATGCTTAAGTGTATGTTCTTGTCTAAGCATGCTATCTTGAATGCTATATATGAATCTTTGTTAAATCGATGTTTCCTATCAATGTATGGATTTTATATGTGTGAAGTGTGTTAAGTATGTTTGTATAGGGTGCCTTGCATATAGGGTTAATGTATGTTTGGTTGTGGGAGGTTTTAGTTGGTGTTTGAGGCAGCCTTGTGCCATAAACCAGCTAAAACCTGTCTATTCGCAGCAGGTGTATCGAAACGGTTGGTCCCATTTCGATACGGCCTCTTGTTTCAGGACAGACGTCTCGGTACGCAAAGGGGGCATTTTGATACGTTTTTGCTACTGGAAATCTTAGATTTTGACAAGAAATTTAGAGTATCGAAACGGTCCTAGGCGTTTCGGAACGGGCTTTATAGCGTTGACCACAAGATGTTGACCGATGAGAGTGTATCGATACGGTCAACAACTGTTTCGATACGGTCTCCTCGGGTTGACTTTGGTCAGTTGACCTAGTCAAGACGTATCGCAACACCCTCTGGGTGTTCCGATACGGCTTGCAGTTTAAGTTTAAAATGGGTTGTTTTGTTGGGTTGTTTGGTTGTTCGCCTCGCTTGTTGCTTCCGTTGTTATTTTTTTCACATAGGATATGTTAATGCATCTAGACAAGATAATAATAAAGAAAAAATTTTATCGGGTTGTTAACCGAAGTGAAGCCTTAACGGGTTTCACCTCGGTTATCCCCGTGTTGCCCGCTCGGACCGGTCAGCCGTCCGGACCTGGACGAGTGGGTTACACTTCTTGGTATCAGAGCCTGAGGTTTCCGAGACCTCGGGCAAGTAAGTGAGTTAAGTCAAATTCTTGTATTGAAATTGCACGGTGTTTGCTTGCCATGTAAGAATGTTGCTCGCTTAACAAGTATGCTTTGATGTATGCTTGTTTGGTCGTGTATGTATGTTGTTTGAAGCATGTTGAGTAGAGTCCCATTGCATCTATTACATCGAAAAAAGGATTTTTATGTGAGGGAAACATACTTGAGCCACTTGGACCCTTGCCCTTGCTAACTCTACCTTTTATGTTGTTGTTGTTTTGTTGTTGTTATCTGTGAGCGCGTATGTCGAGGCCTAGAGGTAGACCGGGGTTGGTTCGTCAGGAACCTCGTGTTGCGGCTCCTGTTAATGAGTCGGTGGCTGGAGTAGAGGCTCATGTGGAAGAGCGTGTTGTTGGAGTCGGAGCTCCTCCACCCCCACCACCTCCTCAGCCTGAAGTGGGAGGCGAGGCTGGAGCTGAGGGAGCAGACCTCAGGTTAGTTAGGGTGGCCAAGGTCTTACGGGGATAGATATGGCTCCGCTAGTTCAAGCTATAGCGGGAGCGTTTTAGGCTGCAGTTGCCGGAGCTCAGGCTGCAGCTCAGCCGAGAGGTGATGATGCTAGCTTACCGTTATAGAGGCTTCGTAGCCTAGGGGCAGAAGAGTTCAGGGGATCTACACCTGAGAGGTTAGAGTTGTGGTTGGAGAAGACAGTCCGTATCTTAGCTCAGATGGGATGTGTTGGAGCTCGTAAGTTGGGTTGTGTGGTTTCATTGCTACAGGGTGATGCCTACACCTGGTGGGTCACCATTACTACCGGCATGCCTGAGGCAGAGATTGGTTGGGATTTCTTTGAGACTGCTTTCAAGAAGAGGTATTCGGGGCCGAGATATCTGGATGAGAAGAAGCGAGATTTCATGGATCTTGTTCAGGGAGATGCATTAGTGACAAATTATGAGATCTGTTTTGTCCGACTGAGTCAGTATGCTCCAGAGTTGGTTCCTACATAGAGGGACCATTGTGATCAGTTCAGTTATGGGCTTCCTGAGGAAGTCAAGAGGTACACCTTAGCTTCATCTTATTCTGATTTTGATGTCTTGGTCGCTAGGGCCAAGGACATCGAGCATAGCTTGGGGCTGACCAAGCGTTCGGGAGGATCCAGTTCAGGAAAGAGGCACAACAACTTTGATCGCGGTGATACCAAGAGGCATCGGGGCAGTGGACATCAGTTTGACCACAGGCGTGGTGGTGGCCACCATGGTAGAGGCCATCAGGGCCATATAGCTAGAGGGCGTTTGCCCGAGTGCACTCGTTGTGGGAGGTAGCATTCATGAGAGTGTTGCGGTAATTTTCATGCTTGCTGGAACTATTGATCGAGAGACCACTTCAGGAGAGAGTGTCCGCATCAGGCGGCACAGGCACTGGTTCAGGCTCAGGCTTCTGTGAGAGTGATAGACTATTAGAGAGGTCGTGGGCGCGTTCGTGGTTACTTCCAGCCGAGGGTTGATGCACCTAGGATAGAGGCACCAAGGAATCTTGCTCATGTTGTGGCAGTTCAGCCAGAGGCCAGTGGACCAGCTAGAGTCTACGCTCAGAGAGAGGCAGGGAATGACACATATGTGATAGCAGGTGATTTTGAGTTACAGTCCATGTCTTTTCTTTCCTTAGTTGATTCGGGTTCCACGCATTCTTACATTTTGAGTGAGCATGCAAAGAATTTAGACATACCTGTTGAGATCTTAGATGTAGGTATGCATGTGACTAGTTCCTTTGGTGAGACAGTTGTAGTTAGGCGGATGTATAGGAGGTGTCCGTTGAAGACTCGGGGTCATGTGTTTCTTGTTGATATGATGGAGTTTCCGTTATATGGTTTCGACATTATTTTGGGTATGGATTGGATGGTTGAGCACATAGCTAGTGTAGATTTTGAGACGAAGAGAATTTCGTTGAAGCTTTCCGATGACTACAAGGTAGTGGTAATAGGAGAGAACGTTAAGTTCTTGTCTAATGTTGTGTCAGCTTTAGAGGCTCATAGGTTGATGGATTCCGATTGTGGGGCTTACTTAGCGTATGTGATGAATCTGAATATGAGCGAGGTTAAACCGAAAGACATCAAAACAGTTTGTGATTTTCCGGATGTGTTTCCAAAAGAGTTACCAGGTTTGCCTCCTGACATAGATGTAGAGTTTGTGATTGAGATAGTTTCAGGGTATACACCAACTTCTATTGCTTCGTACCGTATGGCTCCGAAAGAGTTGAAAGAATTGAAAAGTCAGCTTCATGAGTTGTTAGACCGTGGTTTCATTAGGCCTAGTAGTTCGCCTTGGGGTGCTCCCGTGTTGTTTGTGAAGAAGAAGGATGGCAGTATGAGAATGTGTATCGACTACAGGTAGTTGAGCCAGTTGACTGTAAAGAACAAGTATTCGTTACCTCGTATAGATGACTTGTTTGATCAATTGAAGGGTGCCTTAGTGTTTTCGAAGATAGATTTGAGATCAGGATACTATCAGTTGAAGGTGAAAGAGTGTGATGTTTTGAAGATAGCCTTTAGGACTAGATATGGTCATTATGAGTTCCTTGTGATGCTGTTTGGGCTCACGAATGCACCAGCAGCTTTCGTGGATATGATGAACAAAGTTTTTCAAGACTATCTAGATTGATTTGTAGTTGTTTTCATATATGACATCCTTGTGTACTCGAGATCAGAAGAAGATCATGATGAGCACATGAGACTTGTTTTGCAGAGATTGATGAGTAATTAGTTGTATGCTAAGCTTAGTAAATGTGAGTTCTGGATTCGAGAGGTTGTGTTTCTTGGCCATGTTGTGTCAGTTGAAGGTATTTGTGTTGATCCGACGAAGATTGAAGCTATTTGTTAGTGGAAACAAATTAAGTTAGTGACTGAGATTAGGAGTTTCCTAGGTTTAGCCGGTTACTATAGGAGGTTCGTTGATGGTTTCTCTAGAGTAGTTGCTATGTTGACTAAATTGTTGCAAAAAGGAGTTAAATTTGAGTTGTCAGATGCGAGACAGAAGGCATTTGAGAAATTGAAAGAAGCTTTGATGAATGCTCCAGTGTTAGTACAACCAGTTTAAGGGAAGGAGTTTGTGATCTATAGTGATGCTTCCTACGTAGGTTTAGGTTGTGTTCTGATGCAAGAGAGAAGAGTTGTTGCCTATGCTTCGAGACATTTGAAGGTGCATGAGAAGAACTACCCTACGCACGACATTGAGTTAGCTGCAGTTGTGTTTGCGTTGAAGATTTGGCGTCACTACTTGTATGGTGAGAAGTGTACGGTTTACACTGATCACAAAAGCTTGAAGTATTTGATGACTCGGAGAGGGTTGAACTTGAGACAGAGAAGATGGCTTGAACTATTGAGTACCATCCGGGTAAGGCAAATGTAGTAGCCGATGCGTTGAGCAGAAAAGTTGCAGTTGAGTTGCGAGCTATGTTTGCTAGACTGAGTGTATCTGTTGATGGTGGTTTGATTGCTGAGTTGCAAGTGAAGCCTTCTTTGATTTAGATGATCAGAGAGAAACAGATGCAAGACGTATCTTTAGTTTCTCATGTTTAGGACATTTCCGAAGGCAGACCGACCGAGTATAGTTTCGGTGATGAGAATGTGTTGTGTTTCAGAGACAGAGTTGTAGTACCTAAAGATGTTGAGTTGAGACGTATGATTCTGAGCGAAGCACATTCGAGTCCTTTTTCGATGCATCTGGGTAGTACTAAGATGTACCGAGATCTAAATAATGATTATTTTTGGGTTGGTTTGAAGAAGGATGTAGCCGAGTATGTGAGTCGTTGCATGGTTTGTCAAAGAGTAAAGGCAGAACATCAGGTTCCTTCAGGTTTGTTATAGCCTTTGATGATTCCAGAATGGAAATGGGAGAGAATCACTATGGACTTTGTGTCAGGGTTACTGTTGTCTCCTTCGAAGAAGAATTCTGTTTGGGTGATAGTGGATAGGTTCACTAAGTGTGCTCATTTCTTAGCAGTGAACACTACAGATTCTTTAGATAAGTTGGCGAATTTGTATATTCGTGAGATTATGAGACTTCATGGAGTTCCGAAGTCTATTGTATCAGACAGAGATGCGAGATTCACAACAAGGTTCTGGAGTTGTTTGCATAGTGCCCTAGGTAGTCGTTTGCATTTCAGTACTTCGTATCATCCGCAGTCAAATGGACAGTCAGAGCGAGTGATACAGATTTTAGAGGATATGCTTCATTGTTGTGTGATTGACTTCCAGGGTTCTTGGGAGAAGCATTTGCCCTTAGTCGAGTTTTCTTACATCAACAATTACCAGGCTAGTATACAGATGGCTCCTTATGAGGCTTTGTACGGTAGACGATGTAGGACTCCGATCTGTTGGGCTGAAACGGGTCAGAAATTGTTGCCTATGCCGGATTTGCTTAAGAGGGCTACTAAAAAAGTGAAGTTGATTTGTGATCGTTTGAAAGCAGCTTCCGATCGTCAGAAATCTTACGCAGATTTGAAGAGAAAAGAGATTGAGTTCTCAGTGGGTAAGAAAGTGTTTTCTGAAAGTATCTCCGTGGAAGAAGGTTATGCGATTTGGCCGGAAAGGCAAGTTGAGTCCGAGGTTTATTGGTCCGTATGAGATAGTTGAGCGGATTGGGCCAGTAGCTTACCGTTTGAGATTGCCTTCAGAGTTAGAGAAGATCCATTATGTTTTTCATATGTCGATGCTTAGGAGATATAGATCAGATCCGTCTCATGTTATGCCCGTTGAGGAGATAGAACTGAATCTGGATTTGTCTTACGATGAAGAGTCAGTTGAGATACTTTCTTCTGATAGCAAGGTGTTGCGTGACAAGACCATAGAGTTGGTCAAGGTGTTGTAGAGACATAGAGGTGTGGAAGAGGCCACGTGGGAGAGGAAAGCTGATATGCTTGAGCAGTTTCTGTAGATGTTTCCCTCAGGTAATTTCGGGGACGAAATTCCTTAAGTGGGGGAGAGTTGTAACACCCGGGTTTAGGGGTCGGGTGAATTAAAAATAATAAAATAATATTTTGGGCCTCGTGTTTTCAAAACAAATATTTTATGTTGGGCTTGTTTTGATTTTACACCCAAAACCCATGGATTTTAGAAATTTTTGAGACTTGTAAAATAAAAACACTCTTATTTCAAAACACCCAAACTATTCATCCTCTTCTATCTTCAAGCTTTTCTAATGTGAAAAACCCCTCCCCTTCAAGTTCACTATTCCATCATATATCTTGCTTGTTGTTGGAGATTTTTCAAAGGTAAACTCATTCCTGACTTGTCCTCTCTTTCCTCTACAAGCTTGTACCATTATTTTTCATAAAGCTCGTGGTTTTTGTATTTTGGAGTTTTGAGATTTTTGATTAAAAATGTCATCTTCATTATCTTTAACTTAAGTTTTTGATTTGTTGAGGTTATATAAGTTATTTACAATTTTAAGGCCCAACATACTCGATTTTTACATGGTTTTGTGATGTTTCCCGAAATTGGGTTTTATGGAGGTTTTTGAAGGGATTTAGGTTGAGTTTTGCGGGTGTTTTGTGTAAGAATTTGTTTGCTGATGGTTAGGCTATATATAAGGATTGTTTTGGAAGCTTTTGGGAGTAATATAAGTATTGGAATCATTGGTTTTGGATTGTACTTTAGGGCTGCTTGGGAATGAGGATTTTGGGGTTGTCTTTAGCTTGAAAACATGTGTTTTGTGCTTGGTTAGTGTTCCGGGTTTGCTACATTGATTTGTGGACTGTAATATGGTTGTTTTGTTTGTGTTGGTGAAGCTTCGAGATCGAATCCGGAACCGTTTGGAGCTTGATCGGCTAGTGTTGTTTGAGCTTGGATAGTCGGTGAGTGGTTAAATGTTTTTAAATGGTTTTAAAGTGTTGGTTCAAGCATGTGGACTAGGTTGGGCTTGGTAGACCCACCTAGAGTTAGGATTAGATTGGTAGTCTAATCCCAAGCTTTAGTTAGAGACTTTGGTTGAACTCTAATTGTTGATTATGCCTCATGTATTAAGTGTGATTAATATGATTATGTAAATTGTGTTATACATGTATGTTGAGGCATGGTTTTGATGCATTGTTATATGTGTGTGGTTTGTGCATGACGGTAAGTCATGGTGAGTACGTGCTAAGCACGGAAGTTGGTATGAAATGGTGTTGTGAAAGATTAATGAATTGTGTTATTATTGGCACTAGTATGCTTGGGTACAATGATCGATCATTAGGATGTTTAGTGTGCACACGTGAGTCAAATGCGCGTGTGGTCTTGGTGATGGTAGTCATCAAGATGGATTACGGGTTCGCCCAGAAATCTTCTTATATATATGTTAGTCGGTGATGAGTGTAATCCCATCGACGAGGCGTGATGATGAGTGGAATCCCCTCCGCGTGAAATGGTGATGAGTTTACTCCCACCGTAAGGTAATGGTTGTGTTGGATGTAAGTTCCAACGATTATCTGCGTATCCGTGTCATAGCTAGGTGCCAATACGGATTGTGGAATGTGTTTGATAATGCATTAATATATGTATTTTCATGTGTTGAGCTTATGAGTTGTTGAGCATGGCATGAAGATGATATTTGTGTTCATGCATCATTTATACTTTTGACTCATGTGGTTCAAAGGTAAGATCGTGCATTCTACCTTGGTTGTGTGCTCGTGCTTGGACCCTGCATTGTTGAGGTTTTTTTTATGAGCTTACCCTCAGTAAGATTTATGCTTACGCTCTCTTTTGTTCGACAATGCAGATCATTAGTTCGGGGGTTGCTTGTGCAAGGAGTGGGTGGGCCTCCAAGTGTGCTAGTTGATCTTTTGCTATCCTCAAGTATGAACTATTTTAAGTTAATGATGTAATAGTCAAGCAATGGGGACTTATGTGGTTGTTTTGTTTTAGGAGCATGTTTAGACTCCTTGTTATGTGGATGATATGTTTAAGGCCTGGTTATGCCTAGTCTGTTGGCCTTGTGCCCCTATCTTGAATGCATAAGTGTATGTTCTTGTCTGAGCATGCTATCTTGAATGCTATGTATGAATCTTTGTTGAATCGATGTTTCCTATCAATGTATGGCTTTTATATGTGTTAAGTATGTTTGTATAGGGTGCCTTGCATCTAGGGTTAATGTATGTTTGGTTGTGGGAGGTTTTAGTTGGTGTTTGAGGCAGCCTTGTGCCATAAACCTGCTAAAACCTGTATGTTCCAAGCAGGTGTATCGAAACGGTTGTTCCCGTTTCGATACGGACTCTTGTTTCAGGCCAGGCGTTTCGGAACGCAAAGGGGGCGTTTCGATACATTTTTGCTACTGGAAATCTGAGATTTTGACGAGAAATTCAGAGTATCGAATGGTCCTAGGCGTTTCGGAACGGGCTTTATAGCGTTGACCACGAGATGTTGACCGATGAGGGCGTATCGATACGGTCAACAACCGTTTCGATACGGTCTCCTCGGGTTGAATTTGGTCAATTGACCTAGTCAAGGCGTATCGAAACACCCTTTGGGCGTTCCGATACGGCCTGCAGTTTAAGTTTAAAATGGGATGTTTTGTTTGGCTGTTTGGTTGTTCGCCTCGCTTGTTGCTTCCGCTGTAGTTTGTTTCACATAGGATATGTTAATATATCTAGACAAGATAATAATAAATGAAAAAGTTCTCTCAGGTTGTTAACCGAAGTGAAGCCTTAACGGGTTTCGCCTCGGTTATCCCCGTGTAGCCCGCTCAGACCGGTCAGCCGCCCGCACCAGGATGAAGGGGTTACAGCATTAGACAACAACATAACATGGTTTACAAATCCATATCAAGGCACAAAAAACAAACCGACATATATGAGTCTAACAACGCTCATACAAATCACATAGCAGTCCCATTGCTAAACTACCACATTATTGACTAAACCATACTTGAGCAACTACTAAAGCTTTGAATGCCCCTTTCCTTGCTCCTTTCTAACTCTACGCTAATGATCTGCATTGTCGAAAATGAGACCGTAAGCTAGAAGCTTAGTGAGGGTGCTCTAAAAAAACAACGACAATGCAGGGTTCAAGCATACCATCCTTAAGACAACACACATGCATACATAAGCATCAACATAGCATCTAGCTAATATCACATGAATGCATTAACATGGCATCTTACCTCATGTTATGTCCAACAAGATATAACAATTGTCTTAACAAAAAAACAACATGAACAAGTATATTGGCAACTATTAGCTTACTCGGATATACGGATAACTTTCGTTGGGGTGTTCACCTCCAACGTACTCAACAACAACGTTACCTTCGGTGGGATTACACTCATCACCGGACCTTGCATGGATGGGATTATACTCATCATCACATGCCCTATGGATGGGATTCCACTCATCATCGCGTAATAATATAAAATTTCCGGTGGAATATTACATCACTGTACTCCTCCTTGATGACTTTACGTCACCAAGGCCACGCGCGAATTTGACTCAACCGTGTGCACACTCTAATCCTAATGATCGATCATTTATACCCGGTAATTTAACTAGTGCCAACCATACTATCAAGTCACACCACGATAATTCATCATGCATTTCAACATATCAATCATCACATACATCAATGTATATAACACATACATAATCAACACATGCTTTTCAAGCCTACTTCATGCATACTAGCAAAGCTCATTAAACACACATGAGGTTAAGCTACCAACTTAACCTTTACCTTGGATTGGCCTACCAAGCACAATCCAACTCCACAACCATACACTTGAACCAATTTAAACCAATTTAAGAGATTCCACTCACCACACTTCCTTAAGCAAACCGAGAAAAGCCGAATCAAGTCTCCACAATTTCCGAAATCGTTCTCGAACCTTCTCCAACGTTTCCCCTTGATTATAACCAACCAAAAATAACACATTATTACACAAAACATCCACAATACACTGTCACTACTCAGATTTCAACCATAACTCATTTCTCGACAACTTCAAGCCAAAGCTAACAACCAAAAATTCCATTTTCGTACTCCCACCAAATCCAGCAGAAAACTACTAACCCCAACACCCAAAACACCTTCAAAACACCTCTCTAACATCAGTATAACATCAGCCCAACAACCTTTCACAAACCCACTCCAAAACACAAGTTTTGACACTTTTAAAATACCCTCAAAAACCCATTTCGGGATTTTTGACAAAACTCCACCATTTTAAGTTATAATGTGTCTTAGGGGAAGATTAGTTCATAACTTAACTATACAAATCAAAAACGAATAAAAAAGCCATTAAAGTTTCACCCTTTTCTTTCAAAGCTTTGAAAACTTGAAATTTCTCTACAATGGTGTTTTTCAAAAACTAAAACCATCAATGTGCTAGGAATTGAGAAGACAAATCAAAAATAGTCTTACCTTAAAGAAAACACTTGAAATGAGGGAGGGATTGAATGAAATAGTAACTTGGGAGGTTTGGGGGGTTTTGTCGTGGAAATGAAACAAGGAAGAAGATGAAGACCTCTTTTTTTGTCAAAAAGGCTATTTTACTCATCTTATTTCCTTTGTCATTAATGAATAAAACCAAAGTCTATTTTAATGAATTTCAAAAACGAATCAAAAAGCCTATTTTAATTAGATCGATTCCAACGACTCGAACCCGACTCACACACTCAACTCCCGACCCTAAAACTCAGGCGTTACACAACTGACGATAAATGACTTGAAATGACAAGACAAACCTACATGACAGTGCACGTCGTGATAGTAGTGGCATATAGACAAATATTCTTCTGATGCGTCATTCTTTCAAGTCATTTCAAGTTGTTTATCGCCAGTTGACTAACAATTTTCATCCGTAGAGGGGCCATTTTGACCCAAAATTAAACATTGAGTGCTAATTTGCTTAAAAAAAGAATGTGGGTCAAAGTGACTATTCAGACAAATGTTGGGGGTAGTTTTTGGCATTATGCCTTAATTAAGAAGTTAGAGATTTAATTTATGATTTAGGACTTTAGAATATAATTGTTAGGGTTACAATCTAAATCACTAACTTAAACCCCTGAAATCTAAATTATAAACATGAATCTTTAAAATATAAACCCTAAACTAATCCTTAACCCTTAAATTTAACATTCTTGTGAATTTTTTCAGTGTATTGAATCATTTCCCTTTAATAAGCATTTTGTTGAAATTTTTATAATTACATCACTCTTATCTATCACTTCATCCTACATTTTCTCTTTAAATGTCCTACATCACTTTTATTTAGGGGTGAGTAAAACTTGACTCGACTCGAAAAAACTGAAAATTTTTACTCGACTCAAGGCGAAAAAACTCGACTCGTTTTGACTCGACTCGAAATTTCATAAACTCGACTTGAAAAAATTTCAAATAAAGTTTGAGTTGTAAAATAGAAATTCGAATAACTTGAAATTTTTAATAATTAGTGGATTGATTTTTAAGTTTGAGTCGAGTCCCTCAAATTTTCCTGGTATATATATACCAATATAAAAAATATGAAGAAATATATGCCACATATGAAAAAATATAAAGAATTATATGCCAAATATGAAGAAATATGAAGAAATATATATGCATACATTTTATGATTAGAGAAAGTCATTTGAATTAGAGTCAAATTGTACTATAACATGATAAATAATTACAATTAAATTTGTATAGGAACTCAAAAACTCAACTCGACTCGAATCGAAAAAATTTCAAATAAAGTTTGAGTTGTGAAATATGACGCGTCAACTCGAATAACTCGAAATTTTTTAACTCGACTCAACTCAATCGAACGCTCACCCTTACTTTTATCGCAATGCCTGCAAAGTGTGTGTGCATTGTCAAAGGATTAAGAATGTCTATGAACAGATACTACCTTGTAATCATCTTTAGACTATTCAAAAAAATATTTTTGGCCCATAAAGTTATAATTTATTATTACTTTTATATTTAGGAAACATTTTATTTGATTTAGCTCTTAAACTTTTTAATCGTGATGCATGTTACATCAACTCATTTTTTTTACATTTTTATAATTTTTTGCATTGTCGTATTAAATACACAAAATGTGTTATCTAAGAGTACTACATGGATTTTTTTGTAACAAAAATTAATTGGAGTAATATGCATCATAATTATAAAATTTTCGGATAAAATTGAATAAAAAACTTCTTTAGATACCAAAATTAAAAATGATGTATAATTTTGGAGACCAAATATCATTTAACCCATAAAATACTAATTTTATATCATGTGTGTTGCACATGAAGAATAACATAGTGTTTGTTTTAAACAATGTAACAATCAAAATATTTTAAAAAATGATATTAATTATAGCAATACTTAATAAAATATAGTCTCAATGTCATTCAACATATTCGATCGAAATTTTCTTTTATTTCGCAGATGCAATGACAATCAATGGTGAAGATGGATCATATGTTTCGACAAGGAAATCAACTTATCGATAATATGGCCAAATTTGCTAGTTTTGAGGACCTGTTGTGTCATTGATTTCTCTCCCGTCCGAATGAGGTTCCACATCAGCTACATACAGATTGTAATAGCTAGGATTTAGTTGTTTATTTCTCTTTCTTTACCAAATAAAATAAATTAATGTTTATATTTTATAAAATTTCGAACAACATCATATTAAAATAATCCTATCTTCATTTCAAATCTAAAGCAAAAATAATCATTTAAAGGATAAAAAGATATCATATATTCAAATAATTAATTGATATTTTTTAAATTATTATATATAATAATTCATGCAAATAAAATAATTTAATTGATGCATATGATGTATAAGATTCATTGATAACATATTAATCGATTAACAATTAATTATATATGATAAAGTGTAAATAATTGCTTAAATATATAAATTAATATAAAATTTAATAATAAATAGTAACAAAAAAGGTTCATTAAGAAGAAGGGGCATCGAATGTGGGAAATAAAGAAGGTAGTACACCATTGAAATCGAAATTCCCTTGAAATCGGCGGAAGCGAGTGAAGACAAGATTTTATATGAGAATTCGGAGACAACAATTAGGTGGCATGCTAATGCTATTGGCTTATGGGAGAATTTACCAACACCAGGAGATGCGTGGGAAGCGGAAGTTATAGTTAAAGATATTGCTCGTACAATTTAGAATCAAGCGAATTCACATCAGTAGGTTGAACTGAAGGTATTTGTTGGAAAATTGTGATAATATAGAAACTTTGAGGCATATCTTCAATCGGTATAAATAGAGAATAGAATTATGAATTTACATCTTTATACTCTACTTCATGAAATTTTTACAACGATATTTCATATGTTCAAATTGGTTGAGTGATGAATAAAAAATTAATGCTCAAATAAACAACTTACAAAGCTTAATAAAAAAATAGTAAGCTTGAATCTCACATTAGTTAGATACCAAGTGTGGGAGGTGTATATATAATGGAACCACCCGAAGAATTGTTGAATAATCTTACCTAAGACACTTTCTTGGTACAAAGGGTGCATATCCAAACTTGTTTTACCCATTTAGGTTTGGGGTGCATACAAATGTTTGTCCTAGTTGGGGCCAGCAATCTACCATGAACTTGTAGAACTTGTTTGTCCTTATTCTATTGTTGTATCTTGAGAGATGGACGTCTAACATCTTTAATATTTGATTTATATTTTATAATTGTTTTGTTCTTGTCGATATAATAATAATTTATCGTATTTATTTTTACTGTTTATTATTATTTTTTTTCTTGGATTATTCACGCCCATTTTCTAATAATCTTAAGACAGCTTCTGAGTTTTAATGAAAGATGAACAGATTATTATTCCAAGGCAGTGGTCCATACCAAAACAAGGTTTAATCTTGTTATTTTATTTTGGAAAATTTTACAACATGCGACGAACACCGCTGGACATCACTAATGATGAACACTGCTGAACATCATTAAATTAATTAATAAAGATTTAAAATTTTAAGGACCCATCAAATAATTAATAATTACTTTAAAATTTTCAATTAAATTATTTTTTATATATTAAAATTTTGATTTTTTTAATAAGGGTAAACTATATATTTAGTACATCGCCTATTTTCATATTTCTATTTAACCCTCATTATTTAAATATTATTTTAATTTGACCCTATTCTTTATAAAAAATAATTTAACCCTTAACCCTAAACCTAAAACCCTAAAATATTAAACCATAAACCCTTAAGGTCTTAAACCTATACCCTAAATTATATACCCTTAAAAATTTAATGTACCAACACCCAAAAAGAAGTAGTAGGAGCTGAAGTGCGCCTCCAAAAAGAAGCAGCAGCCAAAGTGCAACACCCAAAACCAACACTTTCTTACCCGTTGCCATTTTTCAGTCAAGCTATTAGATAGGAAAAAATTCAAGCTTTACACATTGAGAAGAAATGCAAAACCCTATTTAGAATTTGGGTCTTTTCTAGAAAAATGAGTGAACAGTGGGAGCTTGAGTGAAACAGTGTGCTTTGCAACAGAAAAAAAGATAATTCTTTTTTATGGTGTTTTTTAAGAGGGTGAGAGTGAAGAATACTGTGGTGTGTAGAGGGAGAGGAGAGAGAAAGAGACAAGAAAAGAAAAAAAAGTAATCATGAAAATTAATAATAAAGCAAATGAACCAAAGGGGTCTCGCTGTGACAGTGAACAAATTTCCATATAACGTGGTTCTATATGGTTTAGAGAATAGGTTTAAAAAAAATAGTTTTATGTTTGTCTTTATTCTATTGTTGTATCTTGAGAGATGGACGCCTAACATCTTTAATATTTGATTTATATTTTGTAATTGTTTTGTTCTGTTCGATATAATAATAAGTTTATCGTATTTATTTTTACTGGTTATTATTTTTTTTCTTGGATTATTCACGCCCATTTTCTAATAATCTTAAGACAGCTTCTGAGTTTTAATTCAAGATGAACAGATTATTATTCCAAGGCAGTGGTCCATACCAAAACAAGGTTTAAATTTTGTTATTTTATTCTGGAAAATTTTACAACATGCGACGAACACCGCTAAACACCACTAATGATGAACACTGCTGAACATCATTAAATTAATTAATAAAGATTTAAAATTTTAAGGACCCATCAAATAATTAATAATTACTTTAAAATTTTCAATTAAATTATTTTTTATATAGTAAAATTTTGTTTTTTTAATAAGGGTAAACTATATATTTAGTACCTCACTTATTTTCATATTTCTATTTAACCCTCATTATTTAAATATTATTTTAATTTGACCTATTCTTAATAAAAAAAATATTTTTAACCCTTAACCCTAAACCTAAAACCCTAAAATATTAAACCATAAACCCTTAAAGTCTTAAACATATACCCTAAATTATATACCCTTAAAAATTTAATGTACCAACACCCAAAAAGAAGTAGTAGGAGCTGAAGTAACACCTCCAAAAAGAAGCAACAGCCAAAGTGCGACACCCAAAACCAACACTTTCTTACCCGTTGCCATTTTTCAGTCAAGCTATTAGATAGGAAAAAGATTCAAGCTTTACACATTGAGAAGAAATGCAAAACCCTATTTAGAATTTGGGTCTTTTCTAGAAAAGTGAGTGAACAGTGGGAGCTTGAGTGAAACAGTGTGCTTTGCAACAGAAAAAAGATAATTCTTTTTCTTGGTGTTTTTTGAGAGGGTGAGAGTGAAGAATATTGTGGTGTGTAGAGGGAGAGGAGAGGGAAAGAGACAAGAAAAGAAAAAAAAAAGTAATCATGAAAATTAATAATAAAGTAAATGAACCAAATGGGTCTCACTGTGACAGTGAACAAATTTCCGTATGACGTGGTTATATATGGTTTAGGGAATAGGTTTAAGAGTTTAAGGGTTTAAGGTTTAATAGTTTAGGGTTTTATATTGAGGGTTAAGGGTTAAATTATTTTTTATAAAGAATAGGGTTAATTTGAAATAATATTTAAATAATAAGGGTTTAATAGAAATACGAAAATAGGTGAGGTACTAAATATATAGTTTACCCTTATTAAAAAATAAAATTTTAATATATATATATATAATAATTTAATTGAATTTTTTAAATTAATTATTAATTATTTGATGGGTCTTTGAAATTTTAAATATTTATTAATTAATTTAGTGGTGTTCAACAGTATTCATCATTAGTGGTGTTCAGCAGTGTTCGTCGCACGTGATAGACTCATCCATTTATTCTAAGAATTTCAGCCACCAAATTAACACCTTTAATTTTGATAAGCTTTTGCCATAATATTTTTTTATTCTTATTTTAAAGGTTTAACTTTTATTAGGAAATTATTAAAACAATATTGTGTGTCTTTTACTAATTTACTAGAATTTTTTCCAAACAAGGGACAGATTGAATAAATTTAGCTTATTCAATTTTGCAGTGGACAAATCCATTTTACTAGAAACTGTTATTGAAATTAATATTGGTTACAGATTTTGTTTCAAAATTTTAATTCTGTTGGATAACAAAGTCAAAATAACCAAGAATTAATTTCCTGGTTATTATAAAATTATTGTTAATTCTGGTATGGAGAAGGAAACACTTTTAAACGGATAATTGAAAAAAAATTATTTGAACGTGCATGTCTAAGATTGGTTCTTTAAAAGACCCAATTTTTATGCGTGCTTAGTGCACCACCTCTCTTTTTAAGAGTTACTCACCTGATGCACTGTTCATTATTTTTCTTTCTATTAAACCGTTTGAACTTTTGTTTAAAGTTTTAGTTTACTAAATTTTAACATCTAACAAAAGGTGAAAATTATGTTTTTGTTTCTAGTTTTAGTTTTGGCTAAATTCCTAACATTTAACAAATTCATTATCTTCTGTTTCTAGTTTATGATTATGTGACATAATGGAAAAACCAGTGAAATTTATTGGAAAGAATTTCACTTATTTTCACTTCCGAGCTTGGTATGTCAGAATTCGAGTTTCAAGGGGAGTTTAGGCGAAAGGTGCAAGAAATCAGTGACTCATGGAAGATGTGCTATTTTATGAAGATAGAGTCTGATAAGCATTGCATGTATACTCCCGATTATGATATTTAGAGGCATACGAGGATGAATGACAAGGTTATGTTACCTACTCTTGGTCCCGCCAAGCCTATAGATGAAAATTTGAAAGTGGTTCCTTCAGAGGCCGACATTTTGAGAGAAGAGCTAAGACGGGCTAAGTTAGAAATCGAAGCGTTTAAGGAACAAAATTTGCGAGACAAGTTTGAAGTTAGCCTTGATGTAGAAAAGCACAAGGGAGAAGCCAACCGAGTGCGGAAAATGTATGAGAATCTAGAAGAAAGGCATGAGATTCATAGGGTTGATTTCCTTAAGCTTCAAGCTACAGTTCGATATGCGGATCTTCGAAAAAACCCAGAATAATGGAGACAAGAGATAGAACAAGTTGTGGTGAAGGAGAAGGAACGTAGTAAAAATGAGGTAGAGAAGTTTCGACGGGCCTTGGCTGAAGAAAGAAAGAAGACGAAACAAGTAGCGGAAAATGAGAAGGGTAAAAGACATCGAGAGGAATTGAGGGAAGATTCGGCCGCAGGGAAAAGGCAAGCTCATGAGAACAAAACACATTTGCTAAAGCTACAATCGGTCTATGATGAAACCACCAAGAAGTTGAAGCAAAGTTAGGCCTTCATCGTTGAGCTAGAAGCCAAAGTAGAGAACTTGAGTCAAACAGTTCACAAGATGCAAAAGGGTCGTACCTATGAAGAACTCCAAGCTAGTTTGAGTGAGAATGGCTTCTTGAAAGTGCGAGCTAGAGAGATGGATAATATCCTTCATGAGTATAGAACGAAGATCTTAGTTCTAGAAGATATCACCGAAGGAGGAAACGATTTGGTTCACTCGCCTCAGAGATTATGCTAGAAGATTCCAAGAAAGGGATGAGTTTGATAGGATGGTGACGACACATGTCCAAGATGTGGCCAAGCATGTAAAAATATTGGCAAACGAAGCTGCGACCCTTCGTCGGTACATCAAGCCCGTTGAAGAAGTTAGACCACGACTTATGTGGCTAATTGAAGAAATTAAGGAGTTAGGCGTTCAAGCAGAAAAATATTTGTAATTAAAAAAAAAGATGTAATAAAAACTTTCGTATTCAATAAAGAGTTCCCTTTCATGAGTAGATTTTCAATAGAATTGATGACCCTTCAACTGCATTCATACATTTGCATTGTCTTGTTTGCTTTGTTGTTTTTTGAATTCATTTGTGCATACATTCAATCATGTCATAAACTAACTTAATAATAAAAACGGCAAAATATCCAAAATTGCTAAGACAACTCATAAATACGGTACACAAGCCCAAACTTGAGCCATGAACTCTAAGGAAAGATTGACAAATTTGGAAGCGAACCAAAAGACTATTCAAGATAAGCTAGAGAAAATGGAGGTTGACCTGAAATAACAAGTTGAGGCAGTTCGTCAAAAGACGCCAGTTCAATAGTTGTTATGATAGGATTCAAGGACCCGAATGCGGTTGAAGAAAGATGGAACACTACTGCCATTCCACGATTCCCAGGAATGACCTTTAGGAAGGAGGGTGATGCAAAGGAGAAAACACAAATCCATGTAGTTGAATATTCCATTCATGTTCCAAATGTGGAGGCCAATAATTACGAGGTGCTTGACCTCGATGAAGTCACCGATAAGGCTCGAACTGAGAAGAAATTGGAAGAAAAGTACGAAAAGTGAGAAGGGATGATCAAGTCTTTCCAAGATGGAGCTGCTTATGGTGGAATGGATGCCAAGGATCTGAGCTTGGTAACTGATTTAGTTGTGCCACCAAAATTCAAGATCCCAGACTTTGAGAAATACAATGGGACCACATGCCCATCAGCACATCTTACTATGTATTGTAGAAAGATGCCAATGTACCTCGACAATGAGAAGTTGCTCATTCACAGCTTTCAAGACAGCTTAGTAAGATCTGTTGCACGTTGGTATTCGCAACTAAGTCAGATGAACATCAAATCATGGAGGGACCTGTCTAGAGCCTTTAGTGAGCAATACAAGCATGTTTCAGACATGGTTCCAACCCGTTCGATCATGCAAGGGATGGAGCAAAAGCACCATGAGAGCTTCCGACAATACGCACAAAGGTGGAGGGATGTAGCGGCACAAGTACAACCACCGTTGCTAGAAAACAAGATTACCCTGATGTTTGGGGAAACACTAAAGGGTTCTTTTATGATTGTATGCTCAACCATGCCACGAAGAACTTTGCAGATATGTTAATGAATGGCGAACTGATCCTTGCAGCCATGAAGAGCGGAAGATTAGACAGTGGGGAAACAAAGAAGACATATAAAAGGAAGGACAACAATGAAGTCAATGCAACGAATGTCTATAACCCCAGTTATTCAACAGGTGTGGTGTTCAACATGCCTAGCACCTTCAACAAACCCAACACCTCAGCTCTGACGGTTGCAAATTCCCCAAAAGGAGAGAAAAGATATGAAGGAAACTCGAGGCCCTACTTTCCTCCCATCCCAACAACGTATGTGGAGTTGTTCACCGAGTTAGTCAAATCACAGATGGTGTTGCCAAGATATGTCCCTCTGTTCTCACCTCATTATCCATTGTGGTACGACGAGAAGGCCCAATGTGAATACCATGTAGAAGTGAGGGGGCATACCATCGAAAATTGTACGGCATTCAAAAGGGTGGTGGATGATTTAAGAAAATCAGGCATGTTGTCATTTGAAACTTTCGAGGATAAAGGAAACCCTTTGCCAAACCACCAAAAGACGGAGGTGAATGTCGTTCTCGAGGAAGAGAAGAGAACGATCAAGGAATATGTTGAAGAGATTAAAGCGCCCATGAATTAAGTATGGGCTTAATTAGTAGCAATTGGGATATTAAAGGAAGAGATTCCAAAGATGAAGGTCGTTGAAAAACCATATTGTGAATACCATGAAGCTGAAAGACATGAGATCCAGTGTTGTCTGGAGTTTAAGCAAGTGGTTCAAGCCAAAATGAATAGCAAGGAGCTTGTGTTCTTCGAGAAGGAAGATTTTGAACATGAATCAGATGTGTGTGCGACAGAGGAAATTTCCTTTGGGAAGCAAGGAGAGGAAGTTAAAAAAGAAAGACGAGGAAAGCCTTATCCTGTGGTGATCCCAATGAAGAGGGATCGATTCGTTTTGGGCTTTAGGCTCGATAAATGGCAAAAGAAAGCTGAGAAGCAGCATGAAAGCATGAAATGAAGTAGAAGGAAGAAGAAGTCGAAGGGGAGCCAGTGATGTACCCACCCCTAAGCATTACTTTCAAGGCTAGAAGGCTTTTAGACCCTAATGCCCGCTTCGACGAGGAGGAGAAAGGAAAAAATGAATTATGCAAGGTTTTCAAGAATTTGAGCATTAACGCCATCACATGCGAGGAGGAAGAAGAAAACAATTTTTTGTCCAAGATTTGCCCCTGTGCTGAACTGAAGAACTGGACCGCGAAAATAGTCCCTGAAGTTTTTAAGACTGCCTCAGAGTAATTCTCAAAACCAACTCTTTTACCCTTAGGCCCTGGGGTAGTTAGAGATCTTATGTAAAAATGGTCTATTGTCAAAACCATGATTCAGATTTCAATAAAAGATGCATTTTACCCCAATTATATCTTATGGCAAACTTTCTTTCACATCACCAAAAAAACCAAAAGATCATAAAAACCCAAAAAGCAAAAACAAACCCTTAAAATATAACAAATCATATTATTTCATTGATTCTTTCTTTCTTGGTATATATATATTGTCTCTTTTTATTTGAAGGTTTTTAGATATCAATGGTCCAAATGACTCCGAATCAGATTCTAAGGTTAATTTTGAATTACCACTATGTTTAGAGGAAGTTGAGAGTACTAGTGATGAAGATGGGTATGACTTGTCTGATGATCTGCTCAGAATGGTAGAAGAAGAGGAAAAGAAAATATTTCCCCACAAAGAAGATTTAGAGGTTTTGAATCTTGGGACTGAAGAAGAGAAACGAGAAGTAAAGATTGGTGCCACCATCTCAGTTGAGACACGACAACATTTGATTAAGCTTCTACAAGAATATAAAGACATACTTGCATGGTCATATAAGGATATGCTTGGTCTCGACATAGATATTGCCATGCATAGGCTTCCAATAAGAGAAGGATGGGAGCCAGTGAAGCTAAATCTTAGAAGAATGAAGGTGGATACACTCTTGAAAATCAGAGACGAGGTCAAGAAGCAATACAATGCAGGATTCCTCGGAGTAGCTAAATATCCAGAATGAGTGGCAAACATCGTTTGGTGCCTAAGAAGGATGGAAAAGTAAGAATGTGCGTCGACTACAAGGATCTTAATAAAGCAAGCCCCAAAGACAACTTTCCGCTTCCACATATTGACACATTGGTCGACAATACAGCTGACCATTCATTTTTATCGTTCATGGACGGATTTTCTAGTTACAATCAAATAAAGATGTGCCCCAAAGACAACTTTCCGCTTCCACATATTGACACATTGGTCGACAATACAGCTGGCCATTCCTTTTTCTCGTTCATGGACGGATTTTTTTGTTACAATCAAATAAAGATGTGCCCAAAAGACATGGAAAATACTATTTTCGTAACGCTTTGGGGAACCTTCTGTTATAAGGTAATGCCTTTTGGATTGAAGAATGCAGGGGTAACGTATCAGAGAGCTATGGTCACTCTTTTCCATGACATGATGCATAAGAAAATAGAAGTTTATGTGGATGATATGATCGCCAAGTCCAGAACTGAAGAAGAGCATCTAGTGAACCTGAGTAAGCTTTTTCAAAGATTGAAAAAGTTTCAGTTAAAGCTTAATCCTTCCAAGTGCACATTTGGGGTTACATCTGGGAAATTGTTAGGCTTTGTAGTAAGTAGAAGAGGAATTGAAATCGACCCAGACAAGATAAAGGCCATAGAAGAGCTTCCACCTCCTCAAACATAGAAGCAAGTTCGAGGATTCTTGGGAAGGTTGAATTACATAGCTCGTTTCATCTTCCAACTTACGAATAAGTGTGATCCAATATTCAGGTTGCTTAGAAAGAATAACCCAGGGACCTGGAATGAAGAATGCCAAGCAGCTTTAGAAAAGATCAAGGAGCAGTTAACTAATCCTCCAGTGTTAGTGCCACCTGTTTCAGGGAAACCGTTAATACTCTATCTAACGGTGTTTGAAAATTCAATGGGTTGTGTACTAGGTCAGCATGACGAAACTGGAAGGAAAGAAAGGGCGATGTATTATGTGAGCAAGAAGTTTACTGATTGTGAAACAAGATATACCCCAATTGAAAAAGTATGTTGTGCTTTGGTATAGGCTACTAAGAGGCTTAGACAGTATTTGTTGTATCACACCACATGGTTGATCTCACGGTTAGATCCATTAAAGTTTATGATGGAAGCTCCAGCCCTATTAGGAAGAATAGCGCGATGGCAGATGTTGCTTTCAGAATACGACATTCAGTATGTGAATCAAAAAGCGATAAAAGGAAGTGTCATAACAGATTTTCTTGTCAGTCGTGCACAAGATAATTATGAGGCATTAGATTTCAGTTTCCCCGATGAAGACTTGATGTGTATTATGGAAGATGAAAAGTCGCCAACAGAATCATGGGTTATGCATTTCAATGGTGCTGTGAATACTCTAGGATGAGGTATTGGAGCAGTTTTGGTTTCTCCAGAAGGAGATCATTATCCTTTCACTTGTCGTTTGAAATTCTTCTGCACCAATAACATGACAGAATACTAGGCGTACATATTGGGCCTAAGGGGAGCCATTGACAGAAAAATCCGAAAGTTAAGAGTTTATGGGGATTCAGCATTGATCATCTACCAAACATGTGGCGAATGGGAAACAAAAGATGCAAAATTAATAGAGTATTACAATTTGGTCCTTGATTTAATTAAAGAATTCGAGGTGATTACTTTTAAGCATCTCCCAAGAGAAGACAACCAGATGGCTGACGCGTTAGCTAAGTTGGCTGCCACGTTTAAAGCAAGTGAAGGTTCGGAGATGATACCCATTAAGTTACAAATGATGGAGTCCCCAGCATATTGTTATAATGTAGAAGAAGAAGATGAAGAAGAAGATGGTTTATTGTGGTTCCTTGATATCTTACAGTACTTAAAGTTGCCACAATGCCCAACACAGGCTTCAGAAAATGATTAGGAAAACGATATTAGGATACATCCTTGATGGGGAGATCCTTTATAAACGAAGTCGAGACCAGATATTACTAAGATGCGTAGATGCAAAAGAAGCACAATTGATTTTGGAAGAAGTCCATGAGGGAATTTGTGGAACCCACCCTAGTGATTTCACTATGGGAAGAAGAATTATGCGTTTCGGATATTACTAGTCAACGATGGAAGGGGATTGCATTAATTATTCTTGTAAATGCCATAAGTGTCAGGTTTACGCAGACAAGGTTCATACGCCTCCTCAGTCTCTTCATGTCATGTCGTCTCCATGGTCGTTCTCTATGTGGGGCATAGATGTTATTGGATAGATTCATCCGAAAGCATTGAATTGTCATCGCTTTATCTTGGTAGCTATTGATTACTTCACAAAGTGGGTGGAAGCGGCCGCATATGCAAATGTAACTAGGTCTACGTTTGTAATTTCTTAAGGAAAGAGATCATTTGTCGATATGGTCTACCAGAAAGCATAATTACTGACAATTCCTCTAATTTGAACAACCGAATGATTGCCGGAGTTTGTGAGCATTTCAACATTAAGCATCGCAACTCAGTAGTATACCGCCCAAAGATGAATGGAGTAGTAGAAACGACCAATAAGAATATTAAGAAGATAGTTGCAAAGATGACTGATACTTATAAAGATTGCCATGAAAAGTTACCATTTGCTTTGTATGCATATCGAACATCGATACAAACATCTACTGGGGCAACTCTGTTCTCATTAGTATATAGAGTTGAAGTTGTGCTACCAATCGAGGTTGAGATACCATCGTTGCGTGTCTTGATGGAAGCCAAGTTAGATGAAGCATAATGGGTTCAAGTAAGGTATGACCAGTTGAACTTAATTAAGGAAAAGAGGCTAAAGGCTATATGTCATGGTCAAATGTACCAAAGAAGAATGATTAGGGCTTATGAAAAGAAGGTCCGCCCTAGAGAATTCCAAGAAGGTGATATGGTCTTAAAGAAGAAGTTGCCAATTCAAAGTGATCCCCGAGGAAAATGGGCGCCTAATTGGGAAGGACCATACATTGTGACAGAGGTTTTTTCCGATGGAGCATTGATTTTAGCTGAGATGGATGGTGATGAGTTTCAAAACCCGGTAAACTCTGACACTATCAAGAAGTATTATGCCTGAAGAAAGAAAAGAAAAAAAGGAAAAATGAGGGTTCAAAATAAAAACCCGCAAAGGGCGTTTTAAAACCAAAGGAGGGCCTGAGTTGAAAACTCGTAAAGGGTGGCTTAGATAATTTAATGGATTCTAGGTCTCCACAGATCATGCACTGTATTCAAGGTTTCCTCGACATTGGTGGCGTTCAAGATTACTTATGGCGTTTGATAGAAGAAGTTTGGACTATTGATATTTGAATACGTGTTTCCCTTCCTTTTTATAAACCTTTTTTTTGTGTTTCCACAACATTAATAAAATTTGTTACATGGTTTTTTCTTGTTTCCTTCCCTAGCATCTTGCTTTGAAATAAGGATCAATGGATTTGACAATCATTTATATATGCAAAAGATTTTTTAGCATTACTTTGAGAATGTTTTAGAAGTTCAGGGACTATGAAGTGTTCCATAATTATTATTTGGGGCATATGGTGTTAAAATGCTTAATGAAGAAAAAGTAAAGCCTTGTTGCAAAATTCTTTAAAAGAAAGAAAAGCCATGTGAATGTTTGGGAGCTTAAACAACATTTCTTAGCCACCAGCCTTCCATATGTGATGATAAGAACAACCTTACAAGGTCGAAACTTGACTTAGGGAGTTTTTCCTTGAATATGAAAATGCTGACTAGGAAGATAGATAAGGATTAAATATTTCCAATGAAGTGAGAATAGGATGTAAAGATGGAACTGGTCAGCAGAAGATCATAAAGTGAAGCAAAAGCCAAAGTTTTTCATAACTCACGAGTGAATTCCAAAGCAAAGGAGATGGCCTTATCCCAGGGAATGATGAATTCGAAGCCAAAAAGCCAGGAAGGGTTGGAAGGAAAGTGAAGCAAACCGTTTACCCACGCAAGTTCATGAGAGAGTTCATGTTAATCGGGTTGGGCTCGATAACCAGAATTCCATTAAAATCAAGAAAACAATTTAAGTAAAAGGAGTTTAAAAGGAAAAACTTGTCATGCATTCATATTCTAGACATCCCTAGGGGCATGCACATGATAAATGTATTCAATATGGCATTTTGTTTTTTTTTTCAGGTACATAGAAGACCTTTTCAAATGAGAATTTGCTTATTCGTCCAAGCATAAGGATGATGGAGTGTTTAAAAAGATCCGCATATCCGTTCGGGCAAAAGGAGAATGAAGTTTGCTTATTCATCCAAGCATAATGAGGGTGAAGTGTTTTGGAAGATTCGTCTATATGTTCGGGCATAGAGAGAATGGAGCTTTCTTATTCATCCAAGCATAAGGAGGATGAAAGTTTTAGAAGACTTGGCCTAATTAGGCATTTTGGGAGAATAGAACCCAGCTTAGCTATTCGAGCATAAGGAAAATAGAACCAGCCTATCCATTCAGGCATTTGGAGAATGGAACGCATCTTAGTTATTCGATCATAAGGAGAATAGATCCAGCATATCCGTTCATGTATATGGAGAATGGAACCCAGCTCATCTATTCGAGTGTTGGGAGAATAGAGCACGCATATTCGTTCGGGCATTTGGAGAATGGAGCCAACCAGTAAATCGGTGAAAATTAGTTTCTTCTTGTCTTTGCTTTATCTTTGTTGCACAGAGATAAGCAATGAGAGGCAGCTGTTGTCACTAAATTTTCACCTTAAATTTTAATAATCAAAAAAGGAAAAAGAAAAATATATTAAAAATAAAGAAATCCTTTTAAAGCCCACTTTTTAATTAAGCAAAGCCCCAACCGTAAAAAGCCCATTTTAAAGTCCACTTTTAAATAAAAAAGAACAAGGCCCATTTATTTTATTATGAAGCCCACTTTTAAAGAAAAAAGAGGAAAAAGAGGAAAGATGGAAAAGGAAAAAATAATAATTATGGTGCAAAATAATAAATGAGATATAAATAAAACAGCAAAAAACAGCCAAAAATTAGCAAAAAAGGGAAAAAGAAAGAAAAAAAAAAGGGGAACCAGCGCGTAAGCTGCACGCGCGCGGGCTGGTTCCCCAATCAAACCCTTATCGTGACCTTCATTGTGGCCGGCTGGCGTCTACCGGCCACGGTTGCCGACGCTGCTGGTACTGATCGGTTCACCTCACCGTCGACGACCCAATGCCACCAACCTCGCTCGCCGTCGCCGCCTGTGCTCGCCGGAATCTGCAAAAAACAGTGTGAAAGGAGTCAAACCCTAGGCTTGAATCAAGGGGAAATTCGATCCCGATTTTGAACCAAATCGGGATATTTTTGAGGGTTTTTTAGGATCAAGCCATTGGTCTGATTTTGGCTCCAATTTGGGGATTGAAACTCAGATTATAGCTTGATTTGCAAGCTCAAGATAGCTATAAAAAACCCCCATTTACCCATTTGTTCTACACACAATTGGAGGTGAAAAAACACTTGAAAAAGCTTAGGAAAAAATCCGAAAATTCTCTAAAAATTGTTCTAGAGTTGTTGGAATTTTTTAGTAGAAGTTTGAGTTTGGATGCAATTTTCCGGAGTCGATTTGGAGCTTTTCGAGAAGCCTGGATTCGAGTTCTTCGTTCGTTGTTTTCGGTAAAATTTCTAGCTTTCTTTTCATTTATTTTTATTTGATTTTTTATGCTTGTTCTTGGATGAATTTTTGGTGTTTGTCTTTGTTTTTGTGTTGTTTGTGAATTTTAGGTTGCTTTCTCAAAGTCAGAAAATCGTTCACGATTTTGGTAACTTTTTTGTTTTAAATTTCCGTTTTAATTTTAGTTTGATCTTTAAAAAATTTTCATGCTTAAAAAATGTTGTTAGGATTATTTTGATCTTTAGGAATGTAAAAATAAATTTTAAAAGTGTTTAAATTAACATACAAGAATAAAATGAATAAATGTGGCTTAATTAAAAAAACCTTAAAGTTAGAGATTTAATTAGAGAAAATAATAATGTGTGGGTAGAAATAATAAAGGGGCTTGATTTTCATTTTTTAGAAATAAATATAAAAAGATTTTTTATGAAATTTAATTTAAATAATAAATGGGTTGTGATTTTGGAAAATAGAGAGGAAATATAAGATTTTTTTTAAAAAAATAAATGTAATAAAGTTTTTTTTGAAAAAAAAATAAAATGGACTTACAAATAGAGTTTAGGGTTTAAGATAAGGATAAGTTATGAAAAAAAACTTAAAAGGAAGTTTTCTAGAAAAAAAATAAAGTTTATTTAAAAAAAGTCGTTCTAAAAGAAAATTTTAAAAAATGAAAATAAGTTGTTTTTAAAAGAGATTTTTTTTTGAAAAGGAAAATATAAAAAGGTAAAAAAAATGAAAAAAAGGTAAAAAAATGTAAAAAAGGTCTTGCCTTTTAAAAGGTAAAAAAGAAATAAAGTTTTTTTAAAAGGAATAATAAAAGAAAAGAAGCGTAAAAAGAGTTTGCTTGCTTGTTTTTTTAGAAATAGGTTTAAAACTTAGGATTAGGGACTAAAGCTTTGATAGAGACATATTTTGTTGAAAAATGTTCTTTATAAAAAATAATAAAATACACTTAAGCATACTTGAATTTTAATTTAGGAATAAAAGACTTAGACGTTTTTTAAGGTTTTCTTTATAATCAAACTTAGAAATGAATAAAATGCTCAACACATTAAATCTCTTTGTTGTTTGAAAACGTGAAATTAATTTAATGCAGTGTCTTACAAAACGGAAATGACGGGTTAGCGCCAGAAATGTTGGTAGTGATTAAAGTTCATCTCCTAGGCGATAAGGCCGTTAAAATAGACTAATATTCATTAAACGAACAAATAAAGTTGAACCTTTGTGAACTTGCAAACTCCAGTTTTGAAAACGATTTTAAAACCAATTAGGTACCAATTTTGTGCGTCGCGGGGGTGCTAACCCTTCCCCACGCGTAACCGACCCCCGAACCTGTTTTCTGATTTTCGCAAAGCAAAACTATTATTTTATTAAAACAAAACATTTTATTAAAATAACCCTTTCTTTAAAAGTGATCCAATCACACTTTTTTCCATCAAAGATTGGTGGCGACTCCGTGTTTTCAAGTTTTCAAAAAGTCGAAACCCTCCTTAAAAAGGTGGTTGCGACAGTTTGAAGGAATACATTTATTACATTCATTGATGATATCACTATTTAGCTATGTGTATTTGCTTAAGAGCAAAGATGAGGCTATAGAAATTTATACTCTATAAGCAGGAAGTTGAAAACCAACAAAATAAAAATGATTAAGATGGGGAGAAAGTCTATATGAGTAAAATTGGTACTATAATTTGCTTAACATGTGGGAGGAAGTTGTTTTATCAGCTAATTATCTTTAAAAAAGGTTTTTCATAATTAAAGAGATAAGACACCATATAAGTTATGGAAGGAAATAAACTATTCTTACAAATACTTAAAAAATGCAGGGTGACTTGCAAAGGTAATAGCCTCATTACCAAAGCAAATGAAAATAAATCCCCAAAATGGTGGATTGTATTTTATTGACTTTGTAGATCATAGTAATACATATCAATTTCTTTGGAAATGTATTCCCTTATAAAACTTGGAAAGTTGACCAAGTAGAATATGCAAGAGTCATAGGCAGTCTAATGCACCTCATGAGTTGCACTATACTATATATTGATTTTACTGTTAGCAGTTTAAGTAGATTCACAAGTAATCCAGGTGAAAACCATTGGAAAGTGAATGTGAGGGTATTGAAATATCTTAGTTATACTCGAGATTATGAATTGCATCATTCTAGAGATCCTAGTGTTTAGAAGGATACTCTGATGCCAGTTGGATATCTAATATTTAAGATATCAAAGGTACAAGTGGATGGAAATCTTCAAGACAAATGATTATAACCAAATCCATAGTGGAATCTAAGTTTGTAGTTCTAGACAAGTCTAGAGAAGAAGATGAATGACTTTAGAATTTCTTGGAGGATATTCCTAAATGGCTGAATTTTGTGTCAACAATATTCATATATTGTGAAAACCAAATAAAAATTGGTAAAGCACATAGCTTTATGTATAACGGTTAGTCAAGACATATGTGTCACTAACGTAATACCATTAGACAACCAATCTCAAATGGGGTTCTCTTTATTGATTTTATAAGATCAAAATATAACATTGCATATCTGCCAGCTAAAGGCTTAAATCGAGATCAGATTGAGAAAACATCAAAAAGAATGTGACCAAAGCCTAAGAAATTTAAGGTGCTATGTAAAGGAAAACCTACCTAGTTGATTGGAGATCCCAAGATCTAGGTTCAAAGGGACAACCTAACTGCATAGACCTTGTACGGTCATTATGAGGGTTATTCTCCCAAGTCCATTCCTATGATGTAAACATTGATCAAAAGTGGTATAGGCTAAGGAAAGCTTTTAATGACCATTGTGTGTATCGGTGAGCCGAACAACACAAGTCACCTATGTGAGAGTTAAGTGGGGCCGCTTCAATGAGACTATTGGGGCATAGTTCTCTTAAAACTCTTACAGAACCAGGCGATGTTCACGTCTATATGGATATACCCATGAGAACTAATGTTCTTGCCATAAAGATAATTGTGTGAACCGTATCATCGTTTACACAAACGACAAATCAATTCAAAGACACTGCGTCTACTAGTCAACCAATAAGTAAATATACTTTCACAAGGGAAGATTCAAGGATGGACATCTATATATCTTATGTAGCTATCAGTAGTATAATATATCACCACATCGAGTCAAAATAGTTTTAAAACATCAATTTCATTCATGTGGGGGTTGTTGGAAAATTGTTATAATATGGAAACTTTGAGGCATATCTTCAATGGGTAAAGATGGAGAATCGAATCATGAATTTAAGTCTTCATATTCTACTCCATGAGATCTTTACAATGATATCTCATATGCTCAAATTGATTGAGTGATGAATGAGAAATTGATGCTCAAAATAGGCAACTTGCAAAGATTGGTGAGGAAATAGTAAGCTTGAATCCCACATTGGATAGAGACCAAGTGTGGGGGGTGTATATATAATGGAACCACCCAAGGGCTTGTTGAATAAGCTTAGCAAAGATTCTATCTTGGTACATGGGGTGCAAATCCAAGCATGTTGAACACATTTAAGTTGGGGGCGCACTTACACGACGTGGGTGAATGCGAATGTCCGGACCAGTTGGGATTAGCATAGACATATAGTAATTTTAGCCCAAATTTGAAATCCACATCAAAGAATCAGTCAAAAAATTTGAAATTCAAAATAGATTTTGTAAATGTTAATAATCTATATTTATATTGATTTCATCAGATAATTTTTTTTAATTTTGAATTTGAGTTCAACTGTGATTAGAACTCTCCCTTTGCTCACCTATAAAAGGAGGGTTCAACAAGAAGAGAATTCACAACAACGCAAAAACAACAACTCACAACGAACATTGCAAGTGAAGAACTTTTTTCGCTCAACTCTCCCCAATTTCTTTAAAAACATCCTCCATTTGTTTTGCCCATTTTTCCACGGTAATACACGAAGGCAAGATTTCAGTTCGTGATCTCGACATTTGTGCTAATGTAGTTGATCATTTTGTTGTTGTATCTTGGGAGATAGACGTCCAACGTTTCTCAAGCGCCATAGGAGTAGACGAATCTATCTTAAGAAAATTGTGTGTTACACAGGCCTCAACAATTCTGTTCCTCCAAATTATTGCCCAGATACAAGTAAATGGTTCTGATTTACTACTTTAATATTTGATTTATATTTCAAATATTTTTGTAATTGTTTTGTTATGTTCGATATAATAATAATTTTATCATATTTATTATTATTATTATTATTATTATTATTATTATTATTATTATTATTATTATTATTATTATTATTATTATTATTATTACTATTTTCCTTCGATTATTAACACCTATTTTCTAACAATATTAAGACATGTTCTGAGTTTTAATCCAAGGCGAACATATTATCATTCCAAGACAATGGTCCATACCACAACAAAGTTTAACCTTGTTATTTTATTCTAAAAATTTCGGCCACTAGATTGACATTGTTAATTTTGGTAAGCTTTCGCCATATTTTTTTCGTATTTTAAATGTTTGACTTTTATTAGGAATTTATTAAAACAATATCGTGTGTCTTTTACGAATAATTTCTTTTGAGAAACTTTTATAAGGAATTTATAGAGACGGAAAGAATATCCAGACGAAAGTTTGATCAATTTTAAAAATTGAAATCCCATAAATAATTCGTTTCAGGATTTAACTCATGTCGTTTCAACGAATTTACTAGATTTTTTTTCAAACAAGAGACAAATTGAATAAATTTAGCTTATTCAATTTTGCAATGGACAAATCTATTTTAATAGAAATTATCATTGAAAGTAATATTGGTTACATATATTTTTTTTTAATTTTAATTATGTTGGATAACAAAGTTGAAATAATTGAGAATTTATTTCCTGGTTAATGCAGAATTATTGTTAATTTTGGTTCGGAGATGAAAACGCTCTTAAACAGATAATTGAAAAAAAAAATTATTTAAAAGTGCATGTCTAGAATTGGTTCTTTGAAAGACCTGATTTTTCAAGTGTGCCTAGTGCACTACATCTCTTTTCATAAGTTACCCACATGATGCACTGTTCATTATTGTTCTTTCTATTAAACTGTTTAAACTTTTATTTAGGTTATTAGTTTAGTAAATTTTAACGTCTAACAAAAGTTGAAAATTATGTTTTTGTTTCTGATTTTAGTCTTTGGCTAAATTCTTGATTTTTAACAAATTCATAATCTTCTGTTTCTAGTTTGTACTATGACACACAATGAAAAAATTAGCGAAATTCATTGAAAAAAATTTCAAAACATGACAAAAAAGATGCATATTTGACCATGATAAATTTAGTCAAATATTTGAAGGATGATCCTCCTATTGTTAGAGAGAATAAGGTAAATATTATTACCACCTTCAAATATTGCAAGGTAAATATTGCTAAGAAAAATATTACCAAAATAAACGTAATGAAAGTTAAAAAGACTTCAAGAAAATAAACTATGGACTAGTCAGAGTGTTCAAGAAGTAAAATTTCATGAAAATTGTTTCAATTGTCATAAGATGGGTAACAAGTCTTCGGACTATAGACTTCTAAATGAGATCATTGTTATTGAGGTAACAATTGACACAACAGACTATTGTTTGAAGGAATAGAATTATTACCTTCATTGATGTAGCACAAAATAGTGCTATGTGTATTTGCTTAAGAGCAAATATAAGGTTATAAAAATTTATACTCTATAAGCAAGAAGTTAAAAACCAACTTAATAAAAAGATTAAGATGGAGAGAAGCTTTATATGAGTAAAATTAGTACTATAATTTGCCTAAATGTGGGAGAAAGTTGCTCTATAAGCTAATTACATTTTAAATAAGGTTCTCCACAATTAAAAAGATAAGACATAAGACACTATAGACATCATATGAGTTATGGAAGGGAATAAATTATTTCTACAAATAGTTAAAATAATGTGGGGTGTTTTGCAAAGGTAATAGCCCCATTAGCAAAGAAAATAAAAATAAATCTCCAAAACGGTGGATTGCAATTTATTGACTATGTAGATCATAACAATGCATATCAGTTTCTTTGAAAATGTATTCTTTATAAAACTAAAAAAGTTGAGTTTTGACAACTATGTGCCGAGAATTTCTTTTTTGATTGGTTTATTTGATGTTTTTTTGTTGTTGGGTGATTCGATGATTGAATTGTATTGTGGTTTAGTGTTCTTCCGATTTAGGTTTAGAAGAGTTTAATGAGGTATACTATGACATTTATTTGATTTTGCTCTATAATAAAATTGTACTTGACAATAAAAAAGAATTAATTAAGTTAACTATAATTATAAATATGATGTGTTATAATTCTCATACTAAAACATATTTATTCTATTTTATAATTTAATAAAAATATTAAAAGTTAAATTGTAAGGATAAGAAAAAATTTAGTAACAAAAATAAAAAAATGAAAGAAATAAAATAATAATTAAAAAGATAAATTAAGTCATTTTTATATAAAAATATAACCTTTAAATTACATTAAAATAAATTTTAAATTCAAAATATAAATAAATATAACAAAAATTAAGAAAATATATAAATTTCTTCACTTTAATTTTCTATATGCTTTTGCACATGAACTATTTAAAATTTGATTATAACAATATTTAACAATAAAGTCTAGATGTGTATAGAACGAGCAACACACAACACTAAGCACCATCATCTTTTAGTGTTTTAAAATAAATATCAAAATTCTTAGGGACTCGACATACAATTAAGTATATTTCAAAACGAAGTTAGAATTTCAATTGAATACCCGTTTCATCTTTCGTTTGGGTAAAATACATTGGAAGTAACTCAATTATTAGTAATATTACATTTGGGTCACCAACTATTATTATTATTACATTTGGGTCACTCAATTAATATTCTAGTTACAATTAGATCACCCTCTCGTTTAAATGCAAATCGACACTAAATGATGTCATTATGTAACAAAAAAATCACTCAATTAAATTTGGTTAGAATCGAGTTATTTTTCGTTTAAATTTAAACACATATCTAATAAATTTAATATAATGACCATTTTAATCCTTGAAAGAAGAGACAATAAATCAAGGGGCCAAGGAAGGAAACAAGAAAAAAGAAGGGGGAGGGTAGGTCAAATGCCATCGACCAAGGTAAAGGTAATAAATTTTTTAGAGTTTGAAAGAAGACTATCGACTTTAAGATGGGAGAGAAACTAAAATGGGCATGCCTCTAACGCCTTGTTTAACTCATATATTCTTATTTAATATTTTTAAAAATAAAATTGATAATTTTTTATTAGATAGAGGTATGTTAAGTTAGAGATGTCAGACGAGTATAATTTTATATATATCGTATCGAATCCATTCTAGTAGGGGCGAGGATGAATATAAATTTGGTGGATGGTGAGCGGGTGTGGATGTAAAAAGTCATATATGTCATGAGTAGTGGGTAGGTGATGAATTTGAAATTTTATCCGCGTCGTATCTACATGCTCACTAGCTACACACCATATGAACTTTGGGCCATTATGAATTTAGAAATAAATTCACATAATTTTTTGTAAACTCTAAGATTTTAAAGGATGTGTCTTATAATTTAACTAGATATGCTTTAGTTAAGTTAAATAGAATTTATATCGGTGTAAATATGTTTTAGTTAAGTTAATAATAATTAGTTACTTAGCTGTAGTTAAATTTATATCGGTGTAAATGTATTATATATGCACTTGATCAATCAATAAAGTATGTGAAATTTTACTCTTCTTTACAAAACTCTATGGCTTATTTTTACATAATTCGATATTAGTGGGTGTTTGCCAAGTAGGTATGGGCTGGGTAGTGGATATCTAATTGAGTAGTGGGTGTAAGGTGGATTGTTAAGTGTGTAAAAGTCATATATTTATACCTTAGTTTAGCTCAATTATTGTTGTTCTTAAGTATAGTTTAGGTTGCATTTATTAGGTAACATACACAAAATAACATAGATTAGATAATCTGCCTTGTTTGATGAATTTATACTGCTCAAATGCGTTTTCTCCCTGTGCGAAGGTACCCGCCCAGACAGATGTCGTTGAGGCAGCAAAGAGGGTAGATGAAGAGAAAGCTGGGAGCTGAAAGAGGAAGCTGTTGGAGCATCAGGAGAGCTGATCGAGGAAGAAAGAACCAGAATGCAAAGTAGTGTCAACCCCTGCACACCAGTCCATATCCCCGCCGAGGCAGTCAACTACTTGCCGCCGAGGCAGCACTTCAAGGAAGAATGAAAAAAATGTAAAGTGGTATGCGATAGAAAGAGCTCATCAAGCCCGATTTTTAGAGATCACTTGCACGTGCATTGGAGCCCAGCGGACAAAGAAAAGCCATGTCAAAGTCAAGTGGAACAAAAGTCAAACATGAATCTATGAGTATTTAATGATCTTTTAATGAGTTGTAATCACACTCTAACTAATATTCTTACCCTAAACCGACTTAGACCTAGGCTCCTCCCCTATATATATGTAATCGACTTGAAGGAGAGAACACAATTACGATTTGAGAGAAACTCTTTCTTGTTGAAACCCTTGTGCCGTCAAATTTCACCATGTTCTAAACCTTCCCTTGGGCTAAGGGTTGGTTGCGTAGTAGTTGTGAGAGTCTTGTTGTATTCGTTTAGGATTTTAATTTTGCAATAAAATTCAAGGTTTGTTTACTATTGGTTCTTCATTATTGTAATCTTTATCGGGAGAGAAGAGGGAGGCAATCCATTTGTTCAATATCAGGAGAGTTGAACTCACGAAACGAGTAAACACGATTTTATCCAACCATAGGGTAAATCTACTTCGGCTTAGGGATAAGTTAAAAAGTTCAGCGGCTAAAAGAGGATCCACAATCGGTTGGTGTTTGCCCTTAGTTTCACACCGGGAGGTATCATCCAAGACGTGTTCGCCAATAGTACTTCAAGCTTCGGAAGAAGAGGGAGCCTTGCCGAACCTTGAATCATCGCTTAACTACCCAGGCGATCTCACACATCTCTTCCGAAGGCGGGCGCCTGTTGAGGCATACTTGTGGGCGGTGGCTGGAGTTGTTAAGTTGATCAACAAAATTGTGCCGAGACAATACATCAATTCTCCACACTACGAAACATCCAATATCGGCCCATTCTCTCACTCTGATTTCTCAATTTATTTCACTTGTTTTAGTTTTAGCTTCAATCAAACCAACTCCTAATATCTGTGTTTTTATTTTACTTGTGGAGAAAAGTGAACTCCGAAAAACTGTCACAATCCATGTGGAGACGATATCTTAAATATTATAACTTGACACCGTGTACACTTGCACGCTAATTTGCGCATCACTTTTGCACGCAACATGGATTTAAGAATGTACCCGCATGGGCTGGGTAGATTTAAAAATTGTACCCACCATGAATGGTGGGTAGGTGGGAATATAAAAATATTAGGTGGGTATGGGTATATGGGAGAGGTATTCACACTTGCCCCGACCTTTTTCCATCCTTATGTTATATTCTCAAGGTAAATATTAAGATTTAAACTCATACAAGATAAAATAATATGAACATCTCTAATTATTCGGCCGAATCTTAAAATTAATAGTTTAATCTTGTTGGCTAAATTATAAACTTCTTTCAATACCGCCAATATAGAAAAAAGAGTCAATTTTTTTAGTATTTGCAGTTGAGAATGGCTTTGGCAATCGAAAGTTGCTTTTAAACCAACTTTAATGCTAAAAATAAACAAATGAAGTCCCTCCCCACCCTCCATTTCTTTCTTTTCCCCTCCCCTTTAAGTTTATAGATTATATAGGCTAAAGTCTAAACACGACAACAGCCTTTAGGGGAAAAAAAACCCGCCTTCTCTCTTCATCCCCTGCATCTGCCTGTCGTTATTTCTTTTGTTTATATCGAAAACGAAACACTGAAAAGCAAAAAAAAAAAAACTCCTTTCTATGTTTCCTCTCCCAACTAAAAATTGGGTTTTGCTTAGGAATTTGTAAATGAGCAGTCTTGGAGTAATCCATTTCCATTGTTCTCTTCTATTTGAAGGAAACAATAAGAAAAAAAATTACATTTTACCCCAATTCCTTGTTGTCTAATGGCGTCATTTTTGCCTAGAAGCTGTTGTTTTTACCTGTTCTAAGTCTGACTGTCTTTCCTTTGTTTTTTTTTTTAATCTCGAGACTTTGTTAAAATCTAAAAACATCCATTTCTTCAGTTACCCTGGAACCAGTTCATTTGCAGGTATGTAACCATTTTTTGAAGAGAAATTTCTTTTTTTTTTTTGTTTATTGATCCTCTTGCTTGTCTGAAATCTAACCATATTTTGGTTTAGTTGGTGGTCTTTGTTTTTGTTAGTTATTTGGTATTGATAGGTATGGATGGCCTAATCCCTCTCTTGTTTTACCTACCATTATTTGATTTGTTCTGAAAACACTTTAGGGTTTGCTAAATTCATGAAAAGATTGGTACTTTTTGTCAGTGAAAAGAACACAGCTTGGATCGGATTGAATGCTCTTTCTCAAGTAACAAATCAGTGATTCACATTTTTCAGTTCTTGCATATTCAGTGCTAAGATTTCAAATTTATTGTGCTTTCATTAACTTTCATGGGTTTGATATATTCTCCATCTTGAAAATTAGTGTCGAGGAATCGTTTTGCTTGTGAAAAATAGTTGATCTAATATGTTGGCTGATCTGTTTCATTGTATTTCCTTCTAAGTGTGTGTTTTAGCTTCCATACAGATGATTAGATGTCCTAATTTGATGTTCTTTTCTTGTTTTTGTGGACTTGATACCATATCCTTAGTTGGCATGCATGTAATAATCCCAGAAAATCTAGAAACATGTTTTCCTTAGTGAATTGCTTTTTGTAAGGAAATTCCTAAAGAAATTAAATCTTGATTTTGTTAGATTCTTAGGAATTTTCTTCAGGTTGCTCTTAATCATGGAAGAAGAGACTTCATGGATCAGCCAATGCATTGATGACATGTGTAAAGACATCGGCGAGTTCGAGTCATTCCCAGAACTTAGTGATGAAAGCAATAAAGAAACAACAGTTTCTGTGGACTCTATCCTGCCCGATGACTTGTTGGAACGAATTCTTTCTTATCTTCCCATTGCGAGCATTTTCAGAGCTGGCTCCGTGTGTAGAAGATGGCACGAGATTGTCAGCTCCAAAAGGTTTTTATGGAACTTTTCGCATGTCCTATTGCAGAAGCCTTGGTATTTTATGTTCACAAGTTCTGATGAACCAGTTGGTTATGCCTATGACCCGATTCTTCGGAAGTGGTACAGCATTGAACTTCCCTGCATTCAGACTCCAAACTGGTTCATTGCTTCATCACGTGGCTTGGTTTGTTTCATGGACAATGACAGTAGAAGCGAGTTGTATGTCTGTAATCCGATCACCAAAATTTGCAAGAAGCTCGAGGAGCCCCATGGAATGAAATTCTCTGATTATAGTGCATTGTCAATCTCGGTGAACCGGACGTCTCTGAACTATACTGTATCCATTGTGAAATCTAAACAAGTTCCCGGTAATTTTTTCCAATGGGACCTTTCGATACATATTTATGATTCTGAAACAATGATGTGGTCAGCCTCCTTGTCTGAGGTTTTGACAGGATGGAGAGGTGGAGATGAAAGTGTGATCTGCGACGGGGTTTTATATTTTCTAATTTACTCGACTGGTGTTGGTACACCAGAAAATCGGCATGCCCTTGTTACATATAATCTTTCTAGCCGATCATCCCCTTTGTTAAGGAGTTTTATACCAGTACCAGGTCCACTTACTTGCGGTCGTTTGATGAACCTCAAGAACCAGCTGGTAATGGTGGGAGGAATCGGGAAGCAGTTTCGACCTGATATAATTAAGGGCATTGGAATCTGGGTTCTTAACAGGAGGAGTTGGGTAGAGGTCGCACGCATGCCCCATAAGTTCTTCCAAGGATTTGGTGAGTTGGATGATGTTTTCGCCAGTAGTGGTACCGACAATCTCATATATATCCAGAGCTATGGCGCACCAGCTCTTCTTGTTTTCGACATGAACCAGAAACTATGGAAATGGTCGCTCAAGTGTCCGGTATCAAAGAAATTCCCTCTTCAGCTCTTCACCGGGTTTTGCTTTGAACCAAGACTAGAAATTGCTCCATGATCTATTTCTGATTGGATTCGATATCCCCACATTTTCGTGGCTTCTAGTTTCTCTCATTATGATTATATGGTATCTCAGTGCCAAAAAAGAAAAGAAAATCTACACAAAATGTGTCACCATGTAAAGCTGCCCATTTCTGAAAATGAAAAACATTACCAAATTCTTGTGCAAGTATCCAGCATGCCTTGGATTATGAATGGGGCCATAAATCTCACATCCCACGAGGAAAATTCCGAGGGTCTCTCTTGTTGCTTTCCTTGTTTTTTAAGTAAACATTTGGCTTTGGCCAAATCCATATCTGGAGATTCATAACTTTTATCTGCCTCTGATAAGGACTTTCCCTTCATCTTTAGGAGTCAGAACTCAGTGATGGGTTCCCACTTCCCATGCTTTTGAGTTCTTAAATTTTATCTAAAAGATGTGGGCGAGACTAATGTACAACGGTCCAGGTGTGGCTAAAAGACGGTAAGTTTTGATACTTGTTCAAAAACTTAAAATGTTACTCTTTGATAATATTTTAAGTTGATTTTTTCGTGTGTTTTTTTTACAAGTATCGATACTTAACTTGTTTAAAAATATGAAAATTTAACCTAAAATATTATTAAAAATTCTTTAACATTTTAAGTTTTTGTGTAAGTTTCGAAACTTGTCGTCTTTTAATCGTATTTTAAACCTGCCGCACACCAAACCTACTGATAAGATGTGATTGGTTAGGTCTAGGATTGTAGGCATTGGACCACATAACTTCTTCAACATTGGGTTTGCCTTTCTTTTGCTGTTTATGTTGTTTTTGGCAGCGTGAATTTTACCGAAAGCATACAGTGTCTGGCACTGTCCTTGTTTCGAGGCGAAGTTCCTAGTTTTATTCAACTTTGCTTCATTGATTCCTCCCCTACACATTTTAAATGACACTGGCTTTAAACTCAGGGATCATTTCAGTTGAGTCGAATTTTTTACTTTTAACTGTTTGAATCATCGACGGGAGCATGAGGTGGAATCAAGCTGCCAGACCACTCGAACGAGTGCAAAGGTTTAAATGATTTTCAAAGCCAAATTTTAGCATATCTAAATTCTTTTAGAGTATTTGATTAGGGAATGTAGGATTATTTGAAATATTATTGAAAGTCTATGTTAATTTATTTGGTTTGGAATGTAAAAATATTGTGTTTTGTTGATAGAATATACAATTATTGAAAAGGTATAATGCTCAAAAATATTTTTAATGTTTGGTTGAATAGTCATTTCAGCTCTTATTTTTTAACTAATTTAATCCCAACATTTCATTTTTGGTCAAAATGATCTCTCTGTGGATGAAAATTGTTAGTCAACTAATGATAAACAGTTTGAAATAATTTAACAGAATGACACGCCAACATGAATTTTTTTTTAATATTTTATATAATTTTATAAAATTAATTTTTACTGATGTGGTATTCTTTCAAGTTAACATCTTTGTTTATGACACTTTCGTAAAATTATTTTTTGATTGATGTGACATTTTTTCAAGTCAATATTTTTGTCTATATAATATTGTCATATCAGCGTGCACTGACATGTAGGTTTGTCATGTCATTTCAAGCCATTTACCGTTAGTTAACTAACGATTTTCATACGCAGAGGGACCATTTTAACTCAAAATAAAACGTTGGAAGGTTAAATTGGTTCAAAAATTAAAGGCCAAAATGACTATTCAATCAAACGTTATGTTTTTTTTTTCTTTATGCCTATCGAAAAGTACTTTTTATTAGTTGTCATTTTAATAAGTTTTTTTAAATAAGGATAACATTCAATAAAAAAAAAAACTTTAATAGCGTAAAACTAAAAAGTTACATAAATATAAATTGTTATTTTTAGGAGACTCAAGTTTAAGCAGTTTGTCTATATGTATGTTTTTAAAGACTAAAAATAAAGAACAAATATTACCATGTATTTTGCACTAAAATGTTAAAAAAATTAAGCAATAAAAGAAATTTAATTAATTTGTCTTTACTTATTGTAGAAAGAACCCAAAATTGTTTAAATACTATGTGAAATTAAAAAAACCCAATTTTACATTAATTAAATAACTAGAGGGAACATGAAAATAGGAGGGAAATAAAAATACCATAAATAATAATAATAATAATAATAATAATAATAATAATAATAATAATAATAATAATAATAATAATAATAGTAATTAGCTTGTAGGATAAGATCATATTAAAAAATGTCTAAATTCACGTATATGTTATTTATTTTTACAACAATTTAGGTCAACTATATAAAATTTATATTTTTGAGAGTACCAATTTAATTTAATATAAATATATATTAATTAATTATTTTAAGAAGATAAGGGGAAAATAAAAAAAATCAAACATTTTAAGAGGGTAAATATTTTTTTTAAATAAAGAGGTTTATTAACATTTTTTAATATCTTTGGGGCCATGGTCCCTCTGGTCCAGCTTACATTCCACCACTAGTACTAAACCAGTAAAGCTAGCCAAATTCAGGGACCAAAGGTGAGTTATCCCTTTTAGTGAAAAAAAAAAAGCTATTGAGGGTGAAGAAAAAGAAATGGAAATTGGATCATTGAAAGGCGTAGGCCCAAAAGGCCATTGTTGCTCGTTGCTTAATAAAAAGTGTAAACACTAAATAGCATTAAAATTTCATGTGTATATCTATTATACCATTAAATTAAAAATCAATACTATTTTACTATTGAATTTTAATTTAAGCTTCAATTATATTATTGAACCGTTAAAATTCTTATATGTCATGCAAGTAGACCGCTAAGATATGTCCACATTATCGATTTTAATAGTCTATATGTATAATTGAAGCTTAAACTAAAGTTCAGTGTTAAAATAATATCAATTATTAAAATTTAGTGTTAAAATATTGTTAAAAAATATTAAAATAATATCGATTTCTTTTTTTATAAAAGCCACTAAATTTTTATTAAATCCATAGAAAAATTTCAATTACAATGCTTCCAAGAAGAAAAATATTTGGATTAAACAACCCAAAAAAATCCTTACAACCTAAAAACAAAAAAATGAAAATTTCTATGGAGATAAGCATACCAACAAAATTTAGCAGCCTCCTGAATCTCCTTGTCCCTGTCCAAACGAGACGCATAAAGAAGGAAGAAGGAGTGGTGCGCGATCCAAGCTGTCAAGCAAAAAGTACCGCTACCCAAGACTGATTTCATCAGCAAACAACCATCAACCGAGTGGGGATATAACTTTCCAAGTGACCACCGACAAAAACATAAATCAGAAACTAGCACCGATTGAATCTTTCTGCGAACAACAATCGATCGCTAGAGTATGCTGAAACATGTCACAAAGACAGATGAATCAAACCACAAAACAAAAACAAAAACATGTCACAAGGACAGAGGAAAAAACGTGTCACAAAGACAGAGAAATAGATTCTTATTAAAATAAAAAAAAAACAAGAAAACTAATAGATCTGAATTGATTGTCGACCACCGATCAAAGGGATTGATCAATGTAGAAAACAAATAGAATTGAAAGAATTTTGGTATGAAGAGCGGCTAGAGATTTTGATATAAATAATATTAATTTTTAGTTATGTAGTATAATCGATACTAAATTTGAGTGGTATATATTATAGTTTGCCTAATAAAAAAACGAACCAAAAAAACGAACCAAGTATATTAACGGATTCCGGCTCTAAACTAAACTAACCGGACACGATATTGTCCTAAAATGAAAGTAGTTGGTTGGAATCAGTCACCCCACTTTGAATTTTTCATTACTGATTCAGCCGCGAAATCCTGTTTTGCCATGAACTCTCCACCGGCCATTTTACAACAAATTAGATTAGTATATAACCATGGAAATTTCAAAATCCAAAAATAAAGTGGGGGAAATCAAAGGAACTCTCTTTTCTTTGGGTGTTTTTAAATTCAAGGAATTTTAATAATATTCTTGCAATTCTTTTTTACCTTCACTGGGGAAAGGGTATGATCAAATTCAATTATTCCACCGAAATTGGTTTTCTTTTTGATTATTTTTATTTTATTTTTGCAGAGAGGGAAGTAGATGGAACAGTCAAGCAAGGATATTTCAGCTTCTGATTTAATGGATTCGCAAAGATATTGGGTTCATTATTCCGGACAGCAGTGTCTTAATCTCCCTCCGGGATCAACTACTGCCTTTGAATGGAAAGATTATTGTCCTAGAGCTTTCAGGTTTTGTCATTTGTTTTTCCATCATGTTTTAATCCTTGGACCATATTATTTCATCACTGATATTCCTCTTCCAGGCTTTTACAAGAGTTCAATAATATCAACAACGAATGTTACATGATGTCGATTTGTAGCGACGAAACTTTAAGGAAAGTTACATCGAGTTTGAGGCCTGGCAACTTGTTCCTGTTGTCCATGGACAACCGGTTTGTAGTAAAGACACTGTGCAAATCCGAAGTCAGGGTAATGAAATCAGCTAATGAATGTTTTCTAGTAGATATAATATAAATCATATGTGTTGCTCATAATTTGTGCATTGGCTGTTTAAAGGGTGGGTTTGGGTTGATCTATAATGCTGTAATTGATAATCATCTTCTTAAATTTGAACCTAAAAGAGATTAGATTTTAATAAAGCTCTGGGATAAAATAAAATAAAAAAGTAATTATAGACGGTACATTTTAGAGTCTGAATGTTTGGTGTAGGTCCTCCTAGAATTGCTTCCAGACTATTATAACCATATCAGAAGGTTTCACAGCACGGTCTTGAACAAGCTTTACGGAGTTCATGTGGTGAAGCCAGACGGAGGTGCTAAGGTAAAAGGATCATCATACTGCCTTATTTTCTTTTCAATGGAATCCATAGTTTTAAACTGTACAATGAAGATCTTTGTCAAATCAATTAATTAGTAGAAAGATATTGATGATTGCAAATTAAAAATGCTGGTCAGCAAGAGGTACAGGATGCATGAAGGGATTCTAAATTAGGGACCTTAGTTGAAATTTGCATTCCCTTCCTTTTGGCCACTGATATTTTTCGGAATTGGGGGAGCAGGTCTACTTTTTGGTTGTGGAAAATATATTCAAATCAGATTTGTTGATGCACCGATGTTATGACCTCAAAGGCTCCTTACAAGGTCGAAAAGTCGAAAAAGTGAGATTCTGTGAGAAAGTTCTTCATAAGGAATCGGATCTTGATTTTCACTTTTACCTTGAACCGCAGGTTCGAGATGGGCTTTTGAAGTAAGTCCATCAATCTATATCTTCTCTCTTAGCATACTTTTCTGTTTGATGCAACTCTTTATTGATGAACTATAGCATTTTTATTTGATAGGCAAATCAAGCGTGATTGTGCTTTTCTTGAGGCTGCAGGCATCATGGATTATAGTCTGCTACTTGGCTTCCATTTAAAAGGGTCAGCTAAAGGTGAATTTGTTTCCCATAAATTCTCACTTTTTCGTGAAAAACTATCTTGTTATAAGAGGTAGAGTAAGATTTCTGATAAACTTTTAGTCTCTCACAGATCTCTCGGAAGCCGGACGTTCACTTTCTTCGGACTCCGCACGTGGAGGTAATTACTTGCATCAAAAGGATCTTGATTCTTCATCACTTTATTGCATGTTATTCTTGTGAGGAGGCTCAGAGCTGCCCCAGTTCTTGGCAAATGTAAAGCAGAGAGAAAAAGGTTGTGTTGTGAAAATATAACAAATATTGCATCATTTGAAAATACCGAATCACTGAATCTCCCAAGAAAAAGTGCATATCTTGAATGAAATTTTACCTTCATTTTATTGTCTTTCTGCAGGTTCTGTTGCCAATAGTTCCCGCGATGGAACGATAATGTCCTGTGACTCGTTGCATCGTAGTGATTTATCCTCACATAGATCCCCGACATCTTCAATTCGAGGTGATATATTGAAATGCATCTCATTCATCATCATTCTTTGTTGCTTAAAGGCCAAGAACTTGAAAATTCAGAATTGTAAGAAGCTTAACTGTTCTGAATTCTAATGCTGTCGTATCCATTGAATTAAAATATGTTAGGAAAAGTTCTCTCTTTTGCCAATTATCCTTTCCCTCCCACATGTACCTCTAGCTACCAGGATTGCCGTTAAGCTTTATATTGCATTGTCTGGTTTCCTGCATTGCAGATTCAATTAACTTCAGGTCAGATTCGAGTTTTAGTGATCAGAGGCAACCAGGAGGTAACAGGTAAATATTTGTTTTTTGAGCCTAAAATAAGTGTCGCATTTGATGCAGGTTCCAAAGACGATGTAGTAAGGAACTGATTGTTTTACATTGGCCTTCTTGCAGTCAAGCTACTAGCTTCGGTAAAGAAAAGTCTGCGCGCGGTGCTACTAGCTTCGGTAAAGAAACGTCTGTGCGCGGTGCTACTAGCTTCGGTGAAGAAATATCTGCGCGCGGTGTTCACGTACCAAAGAATGGAACTGGAACGCTAACATCACATGAAAATCTCAAGTCTGGGGAGTCCTATGATGTACTTTTGTATTTTGGAATAGTGGATTTCTTCCAAAACTACAGCGTGATCAAGCGAATCGAGCATGCATACAAGTCGTTGCAGTTCGATCGGAGGATGATTACAGCCGTAAACCCCAAAGCATACTCTTCTCGGTTTCAGGATTTCATCAGTGACCTATTTAAAGCAGACGACTCGCTCAATCTCTCCGCTGAGCTCACCAACGGTAAGTTCTTTCTACAAAATTGTACAGGTTGGGAACATTGTTTGCACCCGAATCCGACATCGGGAGACTAAGAGAATCTACTATGTTTATATATAGATTAAAAAACATGCTTGATATGTACAAAACCTAAAGTTGATGTTTTTCAGGATGCAGAGAAAAGACCCTGCAATGCAATGAAGGGAGTAGGTTTTGAGCATGTGAAGGGCTCCAGAAACCATGGAAAGATGTAACAAATGGACATAGATCTTCTGTAAGACCGACAGTTATCCCTTAATTACTTCAAAATAGAAAGGGACAAACAAAAATCCAAATTTGAAACCAGAGTTTTGCTGCTTCTGCACGCTAAATGAAGCTTTTACGTGTGCAATGTATACCATTCATAAACATCCCTGTAAGGCTTTAATATTTCGAGTATAAATTAGTTTTCAATTAAAAGATCGCAAAGATACTGTAAAGGTCAACACTTTATAAGATTACGTTTTCGTCGGATTTTAAAAAATTATGTTTTAGTCACTCGAATCTTTTTTATTATTTCAATTATTGTGTTGTTAACTTCTATGAAAGGATGATATGGCCGTCAAATAATTGACATAATAAAATATTAAACCTTTAATATTAACACGTTTTGTAAAACTCTCTAATAAAGTCATTCTTTTCACTCTTCTTTGTAAAACTCAAGAATCCTGAAGAACTCTACGGAATCGAGTTGAGAGTAAATAACCTCCTTAAAAAGGTAGCCAACGATGAGCCACCAAAATACTCTCGTTAGCTGTCCCGGAGCCACGCCATAACAGTCAGCAGATCACAAACGGACCTATGCGGCGGCTAAAGGAACCAAACTCAAACAGAAATAACGAAAAGTAACACCACTCCATAGCCCCATCCTCCTCATCATCGTGGTCGCTTAAATGAAAGGTCTTCAGTTCCGAACTTAAACTTCGACCATTGTAGTTCGCGGTATTCCAGCAACCTCTTCGCCTTGTGTTCACATGTACTGCACTCAACCTCGAGCCTAGCCCCACCCACAGCCCTGTTCGCCTCAACTTTTTTTCACCAAAAACTTTGTGCTTCTCACCATGATAACAAAATAAAAAGAAACTTCTATATAAAAAAGTTTACTATCTCAAAAAATTAGCAACAAGTCAGTGGAGTTAGGAAGTTCACCTTACCCCGATTCATAACTTGATTAGGGCGTCGTTTCGAAAGCCTACAACCCATGATCTTTGCCTCATACCACTCAAGAAGTACCACGAGTACAAGTCTTCAAAGCCGCCTATATTCATGCCAATAATATCTTATATTCTCGAAAAATAGTCCCGCCAAAAGCGTACAATTAATGTCGTAATTACAAGCACGACTTTTCATTTTTAGTCACAGCTCGTGCCATTTTATGACACTCCTTTGACTGAGGGGGGCAAGTGTTATACCCCGCTCAGGCCTCCGAAACCAGTAGCCTCTAGAAAGATACATCCATCTCTGAAACTCCCAGCATCCGTACTACCCCTCAGCAAGCAAAACCTTATAACCTTGAGTCTCCTTCATGTGGACTACTCTGTTACCGTCATGATAGCCATCAAGTCCATCTGACTGGTCAACTAAGTCTACTACCTGATAGCGCCCCTAGAGATTTATACCGTCGGGTACGTGCGGCCTTAGACGCTTTGATGCTAGTTGGTGGATTCTCACGCCTAAGTCAGCCTTAACCACGCCTTGCGAGTACTCCTGCTCACAACGACTCGGACATGCCCTCAAGGCTTCGATAGATGCGGAAGCGCTTTCAAGCACAAAGGTGGCTATTCCTAGCCACTCGAGAGGCAAGAGGAACAAAAGAGAACTAAGATCGAGACCAACTGAAAGGGACGAGAGAAAGTAGAGCAAATGCCAAGAGCTTCTATTACTCTTCTCAAGAGAGAATGAATGAAATGAGATGGATACAAATGAGGGTGGGAGGCTCTCTATTTATAGCTGAGCTCCCACCTAACCAATGATCTAGATCGAATTACATGGATGGATAAGATTAATCCGTAATCAATACAAGATTCCCTAACTAAGGAAAGATTATCAAGTCATAGTCTTCTTTCCTCCGATAGGCGATCACACCCGATATGGCAAGATTCCTCCATGGAATTGTTGTCTCTTGCCTTATCTGAAAAGCTGGTGTGAACGGGCTCTCTAGCATTCTCCAAGTGTTGGGCCAAGTCTGGTGGTCTTGGCGAGCTCGATGCTCCATGCACAACCCCTTGGGCTTGTGTTTGCGCCAATGCCTCGGTCCGAATCAGTTGGTCCGTGACACAAAGCATAAGTTGAAAAGCCTATGGGCTAAAGACCATGTCTCATCCTAATGACCCATCAATAGCTGTCACTAGACCTGACTCAGTCCCCTCGAATAGTGTCTCTCACCTATAAATACCTCATGACCAGAGAGGAACGAGGACGACCAATTCTACACACTCGAGACATCCGCACATCCCTCCTCATTACCTTCAGTGACTCTCCGCTCACATCAAAATGGGTGAACCACCACTAACCGTCTTCAACCACCACGCTCTTACCCATCTTCACCTCCATCTATGCCTTCATGTTCAGTGCCTGATCTTCCCGGCATCAACAATACTCTGTTTGCTTTTCTCTACTAAATGCATTTTATTTGGATGTTCGATGGGAGTGATCACATTAAGACTTATCAAATTACTTAGGTCGAGATTGTTATTTTTTAAAATATATTTGTTGTGTGATTTAAGTGCTACGCAATGATACAAGTATACACGTCGCAAGTGATAGTATAGATTAAGATGATCTCCACAAGGATTGTTGAAACTTGAATTTTAGCCTTTCGTACTGAAAAAGTAACTAAAGTAATGGTGATAGATAATGATAATAAATAAGTAAAATAAACTAAGTCTAAAGGAATTTGATAAATGAAAGAAGAAACTGAGTTGAGAGAGTAGGTTGGGTTATTTAGCGTAATGATGTAGTTGACAGTCAAACTGTCGTGGAAATTAATTGCCATTCGATGTTCGACAGAGTGATCTTCAATGCCTCCAAATTATCTTTAACCTAAGAACTGATGATTGTGCAAGCCTCGACAATAAGTATATGCGTTAACCTTGGGTGGACATCATCGATCAGTAAACTCTTATTAGTCGTTGAAATTTACTCCTTATCCCCAAGGCGAATTAGTTTCCACCAATGGTTGTTTCAATGGAAATCGTATCCACCCAAGGTTCAACGACTAATTCGCAAGTTAACTTGAAATTATAATAACACACTAAGATTTGGATAAACGCCGAATATTGAATTAAAAACCAAAACAATTCATTCATTCACAAACATCATAAACCCAATAACTCAAACCAATTAATTTAGTTCATGGCTGGGTTGGAAGAAATCAACAAAGACAAAAAACAAGACATCGATTTAATCAGAAGATAAAAGGAGAAAAAATATTCTAGAGAAGTCAAACTCCTCCTTGATCCGTTCCTCTCTTTGATTCGATCTCACTCTCGATCCGATCCTCCCCTTGTTTTCGAAGATGCGATCCACTTATATAGAGGGAGAAATGTCCATTTGAATTTCGAATTAGAGGGTTAATCTCTTCATCTTTATCTGTAGTAGCTCTTGATTTAAATTTGGACTTTATCCAATATGATAAGGATAAGGATAAGGATAAGGATAAGGTAAGCCTTGAAAAATCTGCTCTTATCCCCGACTTGCTCTGGAATAATGGACTTAAAAGGAAAAAATGCCATTGAAAGGGCTACCCATTGGGTGAGTTGGGCGGACATATGCTGTTCGAAAGAAGTTGGAGGACTGGGTTTGGTGGACATTCGTACAAGGAATCGATCGCTTCTAAATAAATGGGGCTGGAGGTTCAACACCGAAAGAGATAGTCTTTGGAGGCGAATAGTATGCGACAAATACTATGATAACTCAACCCTCCTTATGCCTTCGCTCATCTCCACCTCCAAAATTTCGTGGTTATGGAGAGACATAAGCAAACCACTGTGCTGCAATTCCGACCCCTTCACGACAAATCTCAGACCCATTCTCAGTGACGGGAGCCTTATTGAATTTTGGTTCGACTGCTGGGCCGGTGATCAGCCTCTCGCTTACCGATTCCCTAGAATTTATGCTCTGTCAAGTAAAAAGGGAGGAAAAGTTAAAGACTTTGGCACAAAGGTGAATAACCAGTGGACGTGGTTAGTACCTTTCCGCAGACCCCTATTCGACTGGGAAATTGGTGTAAGAGATCTTTTCCTGAACTATATTGGCAAGTACTCCTCCTCTTCGCTAGATCACGACAGTGTCCGTTGGATAGGCTCCTCAAACGGGGTGTATACTCCGAAAAGCTACTGTGACCTCATAACCTCCCTCGACAAAACCAAAGATCCTTGCTGGAAGCTAGTTTGGGACAAACACATTCCCCCTAAAGTGCAATTTTTCATGTGGCAGCTAATCCGTGGTAGACTCTCGACCAAATCAAATCTTCTTCGACGAGGTTCCAAGCTAATTTCGGATCAACGCTGCCCCTTCTGTGATTCGAACACTGAGATGGAATTTCATCTATTCTTCTCATGCATCGTGAGCTGGAAAATAGGGACAAATTGGTGCAGCAAATGGAATGTCACCTTCACCATACCAGGCACTCCCCGATCCTTTCTCCAAGCCTGGTCTGAAGCTTGCCCGGTGTTCTCTGCAAAACCGGTTTGGATGCTGTCTTTTTTCAGCTTTTGCTGGGCAATATGGTTAGCCCGGAACGATCTAATTTTCAACAAGAAAAGCCTTGATGTGGTCCATCTTTTTGATACGGCTCAGATCAAAACCTTCCAATGGTGCCAAAATAATTGGCCAGAAACCTTTTTCTCTGAAGGTTACTTCCTTGCAGACCCTTCCAAAATTGTTTGCAAGACCCCCAACAAGGCAACCCCACCCCGGAAAGTTCCATTAGCGAGCCATCTGCAATTCCTAGTTGATGGAGCGGTAAAAGGTAGTTTTGGCGAGGCTGGAATAGGTGGCATCTTATACGACATCAACGGCCACATGCTAGTCAAATTCTCCAAATCAGCGGGCAACATTGATGCCACTTCGGCCAAATTGCTCGCGATCAAAGAAGCGTGCTTAATTTGCTCTCTCGAAGACTCACTCTCCGACGAGACCATTGTATTTCTATCCGACAGTGCTCTAGCCATAGGGTGGCTACAGAAACCTCCCAACGCTCCTCTTGTCTTCAGACAATTAGTTTCGGATATCCTGCTTGTGTCTAAAGAGAAAAAATGGACCTTCGAAAAGCTAAACCGCGAGAGTAACGAGGAAGCAGATTTATTAGCTAAAGGTGGTATTGGCAGGAATACTGGCTCACTTTTGTTCAACAAGAGCTATTTCTGAGGGGCTATAATTGAGTTTGTAATTTTGTGTAATCTGGATTATCGTTGTAACTGCCTTGGATTGAATAAAACCTATGAGCACTCTTTTCCCCCTTCCAATGCCTCGTCCCTCCGGATAGGGTATGAAGGGGGTTTTTAACGAGGCTCACTTCACTTTCAAAAAAAAAAAAAAGAATATTATTTAATATGCATACTGGTTCCTTGATTTGAATAGTAATTGGACGGTCCAGATTGCTTCATCTTCCTCGTGTTTAGGCCTATAAAAGGAACCCCAAACATCCTGTTAGTCTCAGCTCGATCACTTTCTAGCTATATGCAACAAAAGAAAACATTGCACTTACTATAAAATAGTGTCATGTATAAGGTTAAAACGGGGCTCTCTCAACTCCAAACCTGAAAAGGAAGTGATAGTAGGGTATGGTTGCTGGGTCTTGGATGCGTAACAAAGAGAATTGACCCCGCTTAAAAGTTTTTAAGTTCTCTTCTTACAATTTTATAGGCCTGCCCTTTAACATAAAATTTTGCACCTATCTCTGTATCGGAGTTGAGGGTTTGGATGAACTTGGAGACATGCTTACCTAGTGGCGAATGAACGTGGAAGAATGGGTGGGCCCGTGCCCACCCTAAACTTTTTAAAATTTATACATTTGACTTTGATTTTTTTAAATTTTTATAAATTAGTCCTATAAAAATTTAAAATTTTAATTATTTGTGCCCACCCTAAAAATTTGAGATTTTTATGACTCGTGCCTGTTGGTAATACTAAAGTGTGTAAGAGCATGTAATCTCACATTAGGTGGCAAAGGGCTTTGAAGTTGCTTGATATAGGGTCCTTTCCTACCCTCCTTGTTGAATGGATAAATGACAAGGCCCTCATACATGTGCACTGCTGTCATTAGCTCGGATTGTTTTGTGTTCGTGTTAATTTAACATATACCACACACAAATTATATTTTTGGAGAAAATTTATAAAAATGTTTTCCTTGCATTTCTAAAATTTTGAAATGAATTCATCTAAATGTATTTATAGACTGGACTGAATGTTCCAGAATATTATTTGAATTCGGAACGTTTAATTTGGTTGTTTATTAAGCATAATTTTTGCTAATTAATCCAATCAGTTACTGATTTAAATGACTATATTCGGCCGATTGAATATGTCAGTTTCCAAATTCTATACTAAACGAATATAATCAGTTTTTTGGATTTAAAGTGACCGGCTGTTTTCTAAAATTCAATTGCTTAATTACTACAAATTATACAAATTGATTGGCAGTTTGATTGACAATTTTAATTACCTTTAAATTATTGTTTTAAATAAGGGCTTGTCTGTACCGATACAATCTATTCAGCAAAGTCAACTAAGAATAACCATCGTACACTTGTATCGAAACAACATTAAGGTGTTTCGATAGAGGGTTAATTAAGTTGATTAAATGGCATAAACTGAAGGTTTACATTGTACACATTTGGTCATTGTATTTATGATGATTCAATTGGATGAGTAAATGAATTTTGAATTGCATGAAAATTTACAGAATTATTAATATTGCATCAAATTTCATTATGATATAGTCAATTGCATCAAAGGACTTCTAATTTGATAGATTTACAGTTTAGTCCCTAAAACTTGTAATAGTTAAGAATTGGCCCTAAATGATTAGATATTGTTTCCTATTGGGTTAATTGGACTAAGATGCATTTTGGTAATGTATTATTGCATGACAATGTTCAAGTGTTGGTTATTAGATGAAATTTTATTGCACCGATCACTGTACTGGTTACCGGTAACACACTCCGACCTTGTTCTCGACAAGGCCGAGAAGGGGGTGTTACAACATCTAAGGCTGTGAGGATGAGGACGCGTCCGATGTGATAGTAGGTGCTATCAATCTAGATAATAATCATGTCTATGCTTTATTTGACCCGGGATCCACTCATTCCTTTATTTGTCACTCTATAATTGAGAATCTAAGTTTGAATCCAAAAACTGTTGAAAGCAATCTCTATATTTCGATTCCCTTATGGAAGAATGTGCTTCTAAAATTTATTTTTAAAAATTTCCCCTTAACCATACACAAAATTCCTTTTCCTGCTGATTTATTTGTTCTATCTTTTTGTCAATTTGATTTAATTCTAGGGTTAGATTGGTTAGGAAGGCATCAGGCTCGGGTAGATTGTTGGAATAGAAGACTTTATCTTCATGGGTTAGGAAAAGAGTCTATACTCCTAATAGATAACAAGCATGTAAAACCGAAAGCTCTTTGTGTTGCCATGGTCGGAAATGATAAATCTGAATTGAACATAAATATACTTTCAATTGTTTCTGAATTCCCTAATGTTTTTCCTAAGGAACTTTTGGGGCTGCCATCGATTCGAGAAGTGGACTTCAAGATTGAAGTTCTACCCGAGAGAAATCATGTGTCCATCACTTCTTATAGGATGGCTTCGGTTGAATTTAAGGAGCTTAAACAACAACTTCAAGAACTTCAAGACAAGGGATTTATAAGGCCTAGCTCTTCCCCTTGGGGAGCTCTGGCTCTGTTTGTTAAAAGAAGCATGGGTCGATAAGGCTATGCATCGACTACCGTTAACTAAATCGACTCACCATCAAAAATAAATATCCCTTGCCGAGAATTGAGGATTTGTTCGATCAACTCAAAAATGCTAAAGTGTTCTCCAAGATTGATTTACGGTCCGTAGATTATCAAATGAGGATTTAAGAGTCCGGTGTGCCGAAAACTACTTTCAGTACTCGTTACGATCACTACGAGTTTCTAGTGATGCCTTTCGGTTCAACTAACGCTCTTGTGGCCTTCATGGATCTTATGAACCGGTGTAGAGCGTTTTGGTGTTCTTTAAATATGAGCGCAAGTGCACACTCATGTCAAGTTATAGTATAAAAGATATCGTCTCCCACAAGGATTAGACAGCTTATTCGAGTTGTAATTCTAGCACAAAGAAAATTAAATACACTAATGAGTTTTAGTTTATAAAAGAATTAAAAGTAAATAAAACACAAGTAATTGAGAAAAGATCAGAGTGATAGGATGGGTCAGATTATGCTGCTCCCTAGTGTGAAACTGTGTTGAATAGGTTAAGTTGCTTTGCGCTGCCAGACTTTGTTGCCTCAGCGGAGGATGGCAGATTGGCTGATTCGACACTTTCGATGCATCTACAGTAGAACAAAAGATTGGCTCGGCGGCAAACTCGGCAGACCTTCAAGGCTCGGCAAAACGCTTTGATATTGATCTTGCTTATGTCTAAGTCAGAATACTGTTGTTGCCCACTTCAGATGATACCCGTCACGACGTAATCTTGCAAAGACAGCAACCTTGGTTCGTCCTCTTTTAGCCGCCTTAAACTCGCACCTATGTCTAGGCCGAATTGATTAACACCTGATTGGGATGTGGATCATACTTATCCCTTTCGTGAGTTCGACTCTCTCGATACCGAACAAATAGATAGTTAACAACTAATCTTTCAAACTTAATTGAAAACTATGAAGAGCATGGAATAAGCAAACCTTGAAGTTTTATTGCAAAAACAAACGTAATACCTAAACAACCGTTCTCACACTAGTTTACAACATAACCCAAACCCAAAAGAGAATTTAGAACATAATGGAGGCAAGAAAACTTAAACTATGCCTAAGGGAAAACCTAAGTTGTCTACAATACAAAATATGGTGGGGTATATATAGGGCATGACCTAGGTTAAGTCCTCCTTGGAGTAGAAGTCTTCCTCATGATAAAGTATCTTTTGTATTAAATGTATCCTTTAATTCTGACTTCTTTGACTTGATTTTGGACTCCTCTTGCCATTGCCTTATGCCACAAGCAAGCCTCAATCTTCTCCTTTGGCGGCTCTGTCTGCTGTTCCAGGCGTTAGAAAATTGAGTGGATCGCATCGTTGGAATCAGAATTTTCTGCTCTATAGATGGCACACCAACTCCTCAGCTAGCTGCCCTAGGCGACAGGTCATCGGCATCGGCTTTCTCTACTTGGAATTGCATTAGTACAGCTCCCTGGCCTGCTGCATCAGCATCCACTCCTTTGATATGTCCTTCTCCTGACAACTCCTAGTCCTGAAATGCAAACTAAACTAAAACAATATGTTTTCCTTACCAAATAAAAGATAATCAATAAAATCATGGCAAAGCAAAGAATACTGTGAATATGCAATGCATGAACCTAAATATGCCTAAAATGTACTTAAGAACAACAATAATATGAGATGGAATGCATATAAAATATAAGACTAATGAGCACTTTACACACCCCCAAACTCAAACTATTACTTGTCCTCAAGCAATGCAAACCTAAACATACTTGCCCTTTAAACTAATCAGAAAGTAAAACCTGTTTTAAACTTGATTTAGCACCTCAAGGCCGTGGCACCTACATTAGATTAGTGATAGGGGAAACAACAAGAAATAACTCAGAAGTAATCTATAATGCCAGTGTAGTGTGTGCAGGATTATGTACAAGTTGAATATGAAGAATACTCTAAATAAACAAAGATGTTGTCATGGTATATAAGGTTGTTGTCGAGGCAGCATAGTTAAGCACGTTTATTTAATCATGGCAGTAAGGGCTTTATCTTATCACAACTACTCTTCTAGGTTTGAAATTAAGATAGGATCAAACTACAAAACCCCAAACCCATTGAGTAGAGTCATCTCGTAAATACTTTCATTCACTCATGCTAATTTGTCTGTCACTTCAAAGATTTTCAGATTCATGGACTTTGATAGCAGTGGAGTGCCCTTTCACATGATTTTCCTAGAGCCAGTTTCGGGCACCTTTGGGGAAAGACAACATAAAAATTTCTTTTCTGCCGTGACAGTGCTTTTCTTTTTCTGTTTGTTGCCTGTCGCGGCAGCTTCCTGCAACCAGTGTTAGAATTTTGCAAATAATTCAAGCAGACAATGTTTACAAAAAATTCTAACAAACTCAGCAAGTAATAATAGTGTTTTTAATTTTTGACATTAATAGAAAAATTCTAAGTTTACTTCATGCTTTTCCTCAAATTTAAGGTCTTTTTAATTGGTGTGAAAAATTCTAAGTTTACTTAGCGGGTGATACTTTTGTTGTCCGCGGCGGATGGACTCTCTTAGGAGTGGGTCGAGGTGCTTTATTGACTTCTCTTCCTCCGACTCGGCGGAGATGATGTGCCGCTTCCTCTTCCTGGTTGCCTCCTCCATTGGTTCTTCCAGAGGGTTCTCTAGCGTGTTTGGGGCTGCTGCTGTCTGTTGCTCGACCTCGTTGGATGTAGAGGTGTTTGACATCATGTCCGCTGTGCAGGCTAGAGAGAGATGTTGTTGATGCCTCTCGGGAGTGTCTGCCACCGTGTTGGAAGCGGAGGTGGCGGAGTAGGATGGGTAATGTGTTGGAGAGGGCATCTGGCGACGGAAGGTGGTGGAAGGCGGCGTGGCGGGCAGCTGCTTCTGATGGTGTTCCTTCTCTCAGCTCGGATGCGGCGGTTAGATCTGTAGGGAATGTGGGCAGGGTGGGGCCGTCAATGGGAAATTTTTGAAGGAGATAGGCCACAAATGCCTCTTAGACCTCCCACACATACTTCATGAATGTCAATTGCTACTGCTCTATCTTTTTGTTGTTTTCGATGAGAGTACGCAGCAGGGCAATGACTTCCTTGGTCAGAGTAGCTTTAGTACTACCTTGGGCAGCTGGTGTATCTGGCTGGGTGGCAGAGGGCTGGCTTGGATTGATTGGTTTTGTCTCTTAGGCATGCATCATCTGCAGACGGAACTTTCTGGTCCAGCCCTCCTTGGTGGATGTCATCTCATCATTTGGATAAGAGGGAACGTTGAAGTTGGCACATAAGCCGATGATGAGAGAAGGGAAGTATAGCCGACCCTTTGATTTGCGGAAACAGTTGTGGATCTCCTTGAAAATGATTTCCCCAACATTGATTAACTTGTTCACCATTATGGAGTGGATGAGAGCAAGAGGCGGCCTGTCCACGGTGGAGTTGTGGGAGGTGGGCAGCAGACGTCGTTTGATGAAAGTGTTCCACAGCATCGGCTCAGGAAAAAATCGACAGCATTGAACGGAGCCACCATGTTTTCCCGCAAACCACGGCGTATTGGGTTCGTATAACCGGGCCTTGATTCTGTCATAGTCAGCAACCATCAGTGACTGCCTCCATTCTTCCTGAGGGTTGTCGTCCATCTCGAGCCTATAGAAGTTGTTGATGACGGTGACGTTTAACTTGACAGGCTCTCCTCGGACATATACGAATGGTAGCTCGGGGCGGGGGTGGTGGGTATAGAATTCTCTGACCAATGTGATGTTTTCCGCCTCCGACTGTCGTGCAAATAATTCCCAGTCTTTGCTATGGATTTTCTCGAACAGGGCGGGCTCAAGGCCGAGATCCCTTGTATGTTGTGAGTAATGGAACCCTTGTTCCTCCCATATATTTTGCTTTGTGAACTGGGTTTTGTACCGTTTTGCATCTTCATGGGAGCAGAAACGTTGAAAGATGGGTTTGGCTTGTGATGTTGATGCCATGTGTGAGACGGTTTTTGTAATCTGAAACTTAAAAGATGATAATGTAACGCCCCGGTTTTGGGCTCAGAAGTTTTGGGCGTTGACCGGTTCGGTCAAAGTGCTGATCGAATATATAAGAGTGAATTTAGGAAAGCCTAGTCCGGGTTGCATTAAAAATATGGAAAAATGTTCTAAAATCATCTTTTAATATATATAAGTGAACTGTGAAATCAATTTTGGATAAAGAGTTTCGGAAGGGTGACATTTTGGCTAGTGACCAAAATGTAATTTTTGAAAGTTCGGTGACAGTTTTATAAAGGATTGAAACTTTGAATCTTTAAGGAGCTATTATTCCAAAAAGAGTTTCTCCAGATTTTTCTAAGATATTTTGAGGTATTATTCTGATTTTTTAAACATAAAGAAAGAGGAGGGAAAGCCATTTTGACTATTTCATAACTAACTTTCCATTTTCTCTCAATTTTCCTTTTCTCTCATTTTCTCTCAACCCAAACACATTTCTCCAGATTTTCTCATCAGATTTTGTCACTCAAATCACTCATTTCAACTCTCTTTTGATTCCTAAACATCACATCAACAAAACCTCTAGATTTGCTAGTTGATTCTTCAAGCTTTTTGGTTCCAAAAAGGGAGAAACTCAAGTTTGGAGGTAAGAACGTCCTTCTCCTCTAAACTCTCAGTTCTTTACTGAAATTCCTAAGTTCTCAATCCTTGATTTGTGATTTGTTAAAGGCTTTTCAATTGAAATCTTGATTTTGGCTTAAAATGCAAGATTTGGTGATTTTGGTGGAATTTTCGTGTGATCTGTTTGGGCAGTGTTTTGAAGTGTCAAATTGATGTTAAATGAATGCTAAATTGATTAGAAGTTGATGTTTAATTAATGCAATCCCGGATATGTTGAATTTCCTAAGTTTGGCTTGAGTTTTTGGTTGTTTTTGGAGTGTTTTTTGGTGATCTGTTATACCTGGAGGTATAAGGACGTGTTTGTGATCATTTTGGATGTTAATTGATGTTTAAAAATGGTTAGAAGTGATGGATCTTGGCTGGGTTAAGTTTTGGAAGTGTTTGGAGGTGATTTCGGTTGTGTTTGGTAGCCGAAATGTTGATTTTGTGATGAGCAGTGAGTTTGGCTGTGTTGCTGGTGCTTTTAATGCATAATGATGCATTAATCCTCTGTTGTTGTGTGCTTGAAACAGGGGAGTTTGATCCGCGAGCTTTAGAGGTGGTGCGGAAGGTTTCGGATGCTTGGAAGGCTTGTTGGCTAGCCTTGTTTTGTGTATCGGTGAGTGAAGTTGGGTTTTCAGCTTTTAAACCAAGGTTTGAAGGTTTCGGGAGCTTAGTTTAAGTCTAAACAACTTTGCTAAGCTCAAGAGTAAGTAAATGGATTTCTTTCTTGGTTTGTGTTATGAATTGGCTTTTTAGGCAATTGTGGTTGATGTTTGAAATGCAAGGATTTTGCATGATTTAAATTCTGTTTTGAAAGCATATTTTAGCATGGTTTAATGCTGGTTTTGAAAGCCATATGTGAAGGATGCTCAAGGTAAGAGATCCTTGGTTTTATACATTGAAAATGTGGTTTTGATGCATGGTGTTGCATGATGTTTAATGGCTATGTGTAATGCTTTAAAACAGTGAATTAATGATGGTAAATGATGGTTTTTGCATTATGGTTATGCATGTGAATCATTGGACTAATGTGGTAAGGTGGTTATATTGGCAAGTGATGTAAGTGGTTCTTGGTTCTTTGATCGGATATAGTTAGCCGGCTATAGGATTGGGTGCACCGTGAATAAAGTCACCTTGGAGGTAGAGTGGTTAAGAGTGAACCGGTAAACTCCCTTCAAGTATCCTAACGAGATGGTTAAGGTCATAATGGAGGTTGAATGCCCATTCGAGGACCTTGGTTAAGCAAAGGTTATATGGTGGTTAAAAGTCCATATATGGGAACCTTGTGCTTGTTAAGATCACAATGGTGGTGTAAAGTCCATGTGTGGATCTTGTGTAGGGTGTCCCGGATCTCGTTAGTGATGTTATACAACTACCAATTGGTGAATGCAAAGGTTGTATGGTGGTTAAAAGTCCATACATGGGAACCTTGTGCATGTCAAGGTTGTATGGTGTTTGAAAGTCCATACATGGGAACCTTGGGAAAAGTCAAGGTTGTATGGTGTTTAAAAGTCCATACATGGGAACCTTGGGAAAAGTGGAGGTTGTATGGTGTTTGAAAGTCCATACATGGGAACATCGGGAAAGCTAAGGTTGTATGGTGTTTAAAAGTCCATACATGGGAACCTTAGGATGGTGAGGTCAAATGGTGTTTAAAAGTCCATTGGAGACCTTGGATTGGTAGTGTGTATGAAGCGTGGGGGACAACGCTTGTGATCCGCGTATCCGATTGGATGTTGAGTTGAAAAGTGGATGTGGTTGATCACTTGAAAGCCAATATGATGTTCTTGATTAAAAAGAAGCATGTAATGCTTGAATTGATGCATAATTGCATGAGAAGCATGAGATGCTTGAAAGGATGCATGGTGGAATGGAATGTGTATAATGCTTGTGAATGCATGTTACTTGTTAAGTTGAACAAGTGTTGATTATCATTTGGTAAATGATGCATGTGTGCATGAAATCTCTTAAATGCATTGGAGTCTTGTAAGACTTGTTTTAAAAGGCATGTGATGATGATGTTGTGGTTCATATTTTGCCTTGGTATAATGCATGTGTTGGGTTACTTGAGTAAATGGTTTTAAAGGGTTTCTTGCTTGGAATGTTTTCAAGTATAAGAAAGGTATGTTGTGAAATGGAAGTGTTTTCCAAGGTTTTGAATTTTAACTTTGCATATGGTGTTTATGCATGGAATGGTTAAATGGTTGAAATTGCAATTTGTGCTTTGAAAAGGTTTTCTTAGCTTGCTAAGCTAAGGGTTGGTTTTCATGTATGTGCAATGAATGGTTTAAGCATGATGTTAAAAAGGGGTTTTCAAACTTTGTTTGGTAAACAAATCGAGTTGCTTTTCAAAGAGGTTTTATGACTCGCTGCATTGATGGTGTTTTGGTTTTGAGCATTCCTCACTAAGCATTATGTGCTTACGCTCCTTTTTGTCCATCAATGCAGATACTTGAAGTTTGGACAGCGAGAAGCAAGGGATTCAAGGGGGACTCCACTTGAGATGTATGTCTCGGTTAATAGCTATAGTTAATAAAGGCAATGGGGTAGAATCTCTCGGATTGATGTTTATGAGCTCGTATATGTTCGGACAAGTATGGTTTTATGTTGTTGATATTGTTGGAACATGTTTGGCTTTTATGGGATTGAATTGAAAGTATGGTGTTTAATTGGTTTCTTGTGTAGGAAGCATATCCTTTGAATTGGGGCTTTTCATGAATGTTGGTATTTTGTTGAATTGTTGATGCAAGTATGTCTCTTATATGTTGATTAGTATGTTGGTAAAGTTTGGTGGCTTTTGGAGCATGTTTGGATGGTCAATTGCATGTTTATGTATGCATTTGGAGGTTTTCTGTGCAGGGTGTTTCGGAACAGTTCATACCGTTTCGGAACGGGTGCCTCAAACAAACCCAGGCGTCCGAAACGGGTGAGACCGTTCCGAAACGGTTTGGCTACTGCCAGTCCCCCGTTGCGGTACGTGTTGCAGAACGGCCCCGCGTTTCGAAACGGGCTCTGCCTGTTTCGGAACGGGTGACCGTTGGGGGCTAACATTGGCAGTTAAATGTTTTGAAAAGTTTGCATTTTGGTCCTGAAACTTGTTTGTGCAATTGTTTGAGTTTGGGATGTCCGTTTGAGCTGAAATTTGGCAGAGAAGCATAGAACTTGATTAATTTTAAGTTTGTAACTTAAAATCTGGTCAAGTCCTTAAAGTTTTCAGAATTTACGTTTTGGTCTCTAAGGTTGTAATTTGTTCAATTGGGTCCCTGTTTGATCTCTGATGTTTATGATCCTTGAGTATGCTGTTTGCATGAACACATCTAAGGTTAACGTGCATCTAGACAAGAGTAAAAAGAAAAAAAAAAGGGTCGTTAATCAAGGTTGACTTTCGGGTTGACTTTGGTTTTCCCCGTGTGACTTCCTTAATTCGGGTCAACCGTCTGGGCCGGGTTAAGGGGGTTACAGATAATAAGAAAGAGAGTTGTGGATTCAAGAATAGAATAACAAGGAGATGAAAGTTAAGTAAAAGAATGGGAGAAGTGGGTTTAAATAGATGATGTCGAGAGATGTTGTGGCAGCATTAAATGTCCAACGAGCAGATTGCTTCGTGCACGTTACGGGATTTCTGCCCGTTACTTTTGTAGCCGTTGGCAGCTAGCATTTACCGATCAACTAGCCGTTACGCGATATTTGCGCTGGGCCACCCTCAACTGTCTTGGCGGGATATTGGGCGGGCTCCTTGTTGGGTCTTCTTCTTGATCCAGCTCTTTTATTCCTAAAACCTGAAATAAAAATAAAAATAATTAAATACTAAAAATTAATTCTGAAAAATAAAGATGTGGATAATAAATTTAACTTATTTAAAATATAATCCTAAAAGAAAGAAAATAAATTGCAATAAATCAAATTCTATTCCTAAAACAAGAAAATAGTAAATAAACAAATTAAAATTAACTAAGTTATGTGTTATTCTCCCTCTTGGGGGGTCCTCTTGTTCTGTAAGGTGGTGTGCTGATGGGTCCTTCAGTCTGCCGTGACAGCTGTTTTCTTGCCTTGTCTTAGTGCTGATTTTAGATGCCTGAGCGTCCGGGCATCCATCCTTTTCCTTTACTGAGGGTTGTAACACATTTAGCTTGATGCTTTGATTGTCTACCCTCATGATCAGCTCCCCATGTTCCACATCAATTAGTGTTCTGCTCGTGGCCAGGAATGGTCGCCCAAGGATGATATGTGCATTTTCATCAGCCTCACAATCTTAGATGAGGAAGTCTACTGGAAAAATAAGGATGCCCACTCGAACTAAGATGTCTTCAATCTTACCCTCCGATTGTACGAATGAGTGATCAACAAGTTTCAGCATAATGGAGGTAGGTTTGGCTTGCCCAATACCTAGCTTGTCGAAAATTGCTTTGGGCTTCAGGTTGATGTTGGCTCCTAAGTCACCCAGGGCTCTCATGGCATGGTTGCTGCCGATTCTACATGGAATTAAAAAGCTGCCCAGATCTGTCTTTTTGGCCGGTAGCTTGTTGTCCAACATAGTCATGCACTCTTTTGTCACAGCTGCTGTTTCAAACTCTCCAATTCTCTTCCTCTTAGAAACTATGTCCCTTGGGTATTTTTCATAATTGGCCATGTTCTGGATGGCTTCGATGAGAGGGATATTTATGTGCACCTGTTTCAGAATATCCAAGAATTTCTAGAACTGATGCTCCTGCTTTTGTTGCTTAAGCCTCTGGGGGAAAGGTGGCGGCAGGCGACAGACGGATGTCCTCTATATGCTCCTTGCATGGGAACTTGATCTGTGGAGGGTCATCTGCCTCAGGGCTGTTGTCAGTCTCATCTGTCGGGGTAGTTGGTATTGATGTTGTCGCGGTAGGCAGTTCTTGTGCTGGCTGTTCATCTGCTGGCTTTTCCATTCTAGGTTCATCCAACTGTTTTCCACTTCTAGTTGATATGACTTTGCATTGTTCATAAGTGGGTTTGGCCGCTACCTTTGTGCTGCTAGATGTTGCACCGATTGTCATGTTGCTTATTATTTCCGTGAATTGCCCAAACTGGGTTTCCAGGTTCTTTATCGCAGCTTCCTAGTTGTTCATCCTCATCTCAATCTTGTCCATTAACGACTCAGTTTTATCAATAAATTTGTTAATACGAACAATAAAATCACTGGTTCTAGATATAAAATTATGTAAAGTATTTTCAAGTGAGTTATTGCTCGTATTATGTTGCAACTGAGGCGGCTGTCTTGACAAGTTCTGTTGGTATCCTCCTGGTTGCTGAGTTGGGTTGGCAACTGTGTTTCGATTACTCGAAGAGAAGTTTGAAAGTTTCTTCTAGCCATGGTTGTAAGTGTTGGTGTTGGGCCTGCTATTCCTCTCATAGGTTCCCATGAAATTGGCAGATTCATTGCATTTAGAGGAATCGTGACTCATCGCAAAAAGGCTCCACAACCTTATGCCACCGCGGTGGGCTGTAGGGAACTTGTAGTCGTTTTTAGCAATCTTTTTCAGGATCTGTAATGCCTCCTTAGGTGGTCTATCGAGGATCATCCTATTGGCGGACGCGTCGAGCATCATTCTAGTTGGGTAGTGCACCCCATTGTAAAACATTGACACCTACGTCCAAGCTGGAAAACCATGAAGCGGGCAGTTATTGAGCATCTGTTGGTACCGCTCCCATGCTTCATACATTGGCTCGTCATCCCCTTATCAGAAGGCCGTGATCTCGTTTCTCAATCTGTCCGTGAATTTAGATGGGCTAAAACGGTCCAATAAGTCCTTACACAACTTCGTCCATTTATTGAATGACCCTGCCAGCTGGTTGTTCAACCACTTCTTCGCCCTATCCCTTAGTGAATAGGGGAATAACCTCAAGTTTAGCACGTCTTGGTGGAATCCGTGTATCTTGAAAGCTCTGCATATATCTAGGAATCCTCTCAAGTGCTGCCGAGCATCTTCTGTGGCAGTTACTCCAAATTGCTCCAATGTGTTGATCATGTTGAACATCACGAGCTTTAATTCAAAGTGGTCCGCTTCAATTTCAGGTTCTGCAACAGTTAGATCAAATCCCCTAAAGTCATGCTCCAAGTAGTCCCTAGTGGTTCGTACATATTGTTGCTGTCTGGGAAGAATTGGGGGTTGTTGTCTAGGTGGGACTCGCTGCTGCTGTCTAGGCGGCGGATCTTGCTGCACATCCCTACCGATACGGTCATTGTTGGTAGGATTATCGTCTTGGCCGTTAACCATTATTTCTTTTACTTTTTCCCTCTTCCTTGGCTTTTCCTAAGGCCTCTCTGACTTCTTTCTTAAGTTCTCTTGCTCTTCGTTCGATGTCGTCAAAGAAAACAATTTCGCCTTTTGGATTTGTTCTGGTCATGCACTAGCAAAAGAAACTGTAAAATTCTTTTTTTTTTCGAATAAAAATTGAATGCAAATTAAAATAAAAGTGCAGAAATATAAAAATGAATTTATTGTTGCCAATCCCCGGCAACAGCGCCAAAAACTTATAGAGCGTTTTGGTGTTCTCTAAATATGAGCGCAAGTGCACACTCCTGTCAAGTAATAGTATAAAAGATATCGTCTCCCATAGGGATTGGACAGCTTATTCGAGTTGTAATTCCTACACAAAGAAAATTAAATGCACAAATGAGTTTTAGTTTATAAAAGTAAATAAAACACAAGTAATTGAGAAAAGATTAGAGTGATAGGATGGGTCAGATTATACTGCTCCCTAGTGTGAAACTGTGTTGAATAGGTTAAGTTGCTTTGCGCTGCCAGACTTTGCTGCCTCGGTGGAGGATGGTAGATTGGCTGCTTCGACGCTTTCGCTGCCTCGACAGTGGAATGGAAGATTGGCTCAGCGGTAAACTCGGCAGACCTTCAAGGCTCGGCAGAATTCTTCGATATTGATCATGCTTATGTCTAAGTCAGAATATTGTTGTTGCCCACTGCACATGATACATGTCATGGCGTGAATCTTGCAAAGACAACAACCTTGGTTTGTCCTCTTTTAGCCTCCTTAAACTCGCACCTATGTCTAAGCCGAATTGATCAACACCTAATTAGGATGAGGATCATACTTATCCCTTTCGTGAGTTCGACTCTCTCGACACCGAACAAATAGATAGTTAACAACTAATCTTTCGAACTTAATTGAAAACTATGAAGAGCATGGAATACGAAAACCTTGAAGTTTTATTGCAAAAACAAACTTAATACCTAAACAACTGTTCTCAAACTAGTTTACAACATAACCCAAACCCAAAAGAGAATTTAGAACATAATGGCGGCAAGAAAACTTAACCTATGCCTAAGGGAAAATCTAAGTTGTCTACAATACAAAATATGGTGGGGTATATATAGGGTATGACCTAGGTTAAGTACTCCTTGGAGTAGAAGTCTTCCTCATGATAAAGTAGCTTTTGCATTAAATACATCCTTTAATTCTGACTTCTTTGACTTGATTTTGGACTCCTATTGTCGTTGCTTTGTGCCGCAAGCAAGCCTCAATCTTCTCCTTTGGTGGTTGTGCCTGCTGCTCCAAGCGGTTGAAAATTGCTTGGATGGCATCGTTGGAATCAAGATTTTCTGCTCTAAAGATCACACTACAATTCTCCAATTCCTTAGCTAGCTGCCCTGGGTGGCAGGTACGGCGGCGGCAGGTCCTCAGCAGCGGCTTTCTCTGCTTGGAACTGCCTCAGTACAGCTCCTCGGTCTGGTGCCTCAGCATCCCCTCCTCTGATCTGTCCTCCTCTTGACAACACCTAGCCCTGAAATGCAAACTAAACTAAAACAATATCTTTTCCTTACCAAATAAAAGATAATCAATAAAATCATGACACAACAAAGAATACTATAAATATACAATGCATGAACCTAAATATGCCTAAAATGTACTTAAGAATAGCAATAATATGAGATGGAATGCATATAAAATATAGGACTAATGAGCACTTTACTACTAGGTTTTTAAATCTTACCTAGACAAATTTATGGTGGTCTTCATAGATGATATACTCATCTATTCGAAGGATAGGGATGAACATGCCAAATATCTTCGGTTGGTGCTACAAACTTTAAAGACAAATCAATTGTATGCTAAACTAAATAAGTGTGAATTCTGGCTCTCGAAAGTATCGTTTTTGGGTCATGTGATATCTGAAGATGGAATTAAGGTAGATCCTAAGAAGATTCAATCAATTATTGATTGGAGACCCCTCGAGGAATATAAGTGAAGTAAGGAGTTTTCTGGTGTTAGTAGGGTATTATTAGAGATTCATTAAGGGTTTTTCTCTCTTAGCCGCTCCCCTAACAAAGCTTTTACGTAAAGAAGAAGCTTTTGTTTGGTCGGAAGATCAACAACATAGTTTCGATCAATTGAAACAAGTGCTTACTCATGCCCCGGTTTTCACTCAACCATAATTAGGAAAGGAATTCACTATCTTCAGCGATGCTTCACATTTGGGATTAGGATGTGTCTTGGTGCATGAAGGAAGAGTTTTTGCCTATGCTTCTTGATAATTAAAACTGTATGAGTTAAATTACCCGACCCATGATTTAGAACTTGCTGCCATAGTCTTTGCTCTTAAGATTTGGAGACACTATCTTTTTGGGGAAAGGTGCAATTTGTTTACAGACCACAAGATTCTCAAATATCTTATGACTCAAAAAGATCTAAACCTTAGATAAAGGAGGTGGTTAGAGTTGTTGAAAGATTATGACCTAATGATTGATTACCACCCGGGGAAAGCAAATGTGTTGGTTGATGCACTCAGTCGCAAACAATCCTTGGGTAAGCTAAATTATTTCGAATTCTATTAAATAATAATATCCATAAATTTTTTGGTTTTAGAGTCTAAAATAATTGTTTCATTGCAGCCTCTTTTGCAATCAATGCTCACTTTCGATTGTTGAAGAATCAAAAAATTCTAGCTGAACTTCATATGCATTTAGAATTGATTTCTAGAATTAAATCCTTACAACAAGAGGATTCAGAGTTACAAGACATTCTAATGAAGTTAAAGTCTGGAACCGAGACTGATTTTTCGTTGAAATCATATGGGTTACTATATTTTTGAGGCAGGGTTTGTATACTCAATGACATGGACCTTAAGAAGGAATTGTTTCAAGAAGCTCATATTAGTCCTTTTTCATTTCATCATGGGTCAGTTAAAATGTATAAGGATTTAAAAGATTTGTACTGGTGGCCTGGTATGAAATATGCTATCACGGATTTTGTATCGAAGTGTCTAACTTGTCAAAGGGTGAAAGTCGAGCATCAAGTTCCCTCTAGATTGCTTCAACCAATCAAAATTCCCTTATGGAAATGGGAGCCAATTTTGATGGATTTTGTAAGTGGGCTACCTTTATCACCTAGGAAAAAGGATGCGATTTGGGTGATCATTGATATATTTTCTAAGTCATCCCATTTCCTACCAATGCGAATGAACATGAGCCTCGATCAATTAGCCGAACTATACATTAGATAAGTAATTCGTATTCATGGCCTTTTTATCTTCATAATTTCTAATAGGGATTCCCAATTTACTTCCAAATTCTAGAGATCCTTATAGAAGGTTTTAGGGTCTAAAGTGAATCTTAGCACAACTTTCCACCTATAGTCTGATGACCAAACTGAAAGAACCACTCAAACTCTTGAAGATATGCTTTGGGCCTGCATAATTGATTTTGGAAGGAATTGGGAAAAAGATCTACCCTTAGTTGAATTTGCTTACAACAATAGTTATCATTCCTCGATTCAAATGGCTCCTTTTGAGGCCATTTATGGAAGAAAATTTTGAACTCCCTTGTGTTGGTCAGAATTAGCAGAAAACAAAATCCTTGGACCTTATCTACTTCGAAAAACAGAAGAACATGTGGAAACAATTCACTGAATATTGAGAGAAACCTTTGACAGACAAAAGGCTTATACGGATGTTAAAAGAAAAGACATACGATATGAACCAGGAGACAAGGTGTTTTTGAAAGTATCACCATGGAAAAAGATCTTTCGGTTCAGAAAGAAATGAAAACTCAGTCCTCGTTTTATTGGCCCGTTTGAAATCATTGAGAAAATTGGTCTCGTAGCCTATCGATTGGCACTTCCTAAAGAATTTGATAAGATACATAATGTATTTCACGTATCTATTCTTCATAGATATCAGTCTGATCCCTCTCACATTCTTGAACTTGAGGAAGTCGAACTCAACCCAGACTTATCATATGAAGAAGAATCAGTACAAATTCTGGATTACGAAGTTAGAAGCCTACTAAACAAAAATGTTCCTTTAGTAAAAGTCCTATGGAGAAATCACAAAACCGAGGAGGCACCTTGGGAACCTGAAGCTTTAATGAAAGATCAATATCCAAACCTTTTCGAATCAGGTAAAAATTCGAGGACGATTTTTTCTTTTAGGGGGAGGATTTGTAGCACCTCGTATAGTGGCCTAGTAGTCGAGTTGTGTGCCATAAAATAATTATGAGGATCGAATTCTTAGTGTAATTATGCTTCTTTGGTATGTTAGGCCTTAATTGAGAAATAAACAAAATTTGTAACCCAATTTTTAAGCACCAAATTGTAAATTCGGTAATTTGTGAAGGTTGCATGGCGATTAAGAAATTAAAAGTGATCCTTACGCATGTTGCTTGAATAGGATCTCCATGTGGATTCTCGGCTAAACACACTTAGGGGAGAGAAGAGGGAAATTCATATCCTTCAATTTTTATGTTTTAATCGTTTAAGAGAAAGAAAGAAATTAGAGTGAGAGAGCGAGCTTGGAAATTGAATTCATGGTAGCTTGTGAACTTTGTTCAAGGATAGTATCAATTAGGGTAAGATTTTGTTGTCCATTGATAGCTTAGAATACTCGAATTTTTGTTGTCAAGGGTTTGCATGTTAGATTAAGGTGATTATAGTAGAACTAATGGTTTTAATTAGGTGAATTTTCTTGTGATACTTGTTGGTTTATTCGAGTAGCTAAAAGAATGTGATTGAAAATGTATATGTTAAGAATTTGGTTAGATTCGGTCAGGGTTACGAATGTAATATTGATATTCTAATGTTTGAATTGAACTTTTGACATGTTAATGATAAATTTTCCTAGGGACAAGATAGGTTGGAGAAATAGAAAATTGGATTTCAAGTATAGAACATTGGTTAGATCATAAAAATCTTGTATATTGAGCCGTTCAATACTGCTTGAAATTGTTGTGATATTGGTTAGATTGGAAAATCAGAATTTTTGAAGCAAGGTTATTGAATGAATTGTAACAGATTTGAATAGGTTTAAAACAGAGTTGATAAATTCTTGATATTGGGATATTAGGAGTTTAAAATGGATTAATTCAATGTCTACTAGAAATTGTTTTAAAAGTCTGCTTATACCCTGATTGTGAGACTGAAATTGGTGTTGTAATTATCCAATTTTAGGAGGATAAATTTTGACAGTTTGGAACTCAATTGAATGTGATCTTTGGTATTATTGTTTTGAAACTATGAAAGTGACTACTTTTAAGTAGTTAGGATTGTTAGAATTATATTGAATTAAAGATGAAGTGATTTAACTATAGTGTTTTGATTTGTGTGAATTGTTTATATGAAAAGACCAAGAATTCATTGAGGAAACAAAGTCTAAAGTCGGAAAAGCTGTAGAGGGACAAACGGGAATTGTAATTAGGGACCAAAACTAGCTGGATAAAAACTGTGAGTGTAACTATAACACCAGAATAGTTTAAGGCTATTTTGAATACCTTTAATTTAATTGAATAGTTGTTTATATTGTGGGTATTGCTTGGTGAATTAGCTTGGAAGCTAAGGTAAGTGTTCTTCCAATTTAAATGAATGTTGAGTGAAGATTTCTGTTAAGCCTTATGATATTTGGTAATGTGAAATTGTATGCTAAAAATGATGTGTGTGTGTGGATGAAACATGTCTTAATATAACATGTGATTCTACTCTTTAATTTAGCATATGATATGTATGAGTCTGATATGATAATTTGATTAAGATATGAGTTAAGCTAATCTGAATTATGACATGAGAGGGCATATGAATTATGATATTCTGAATATGGGTAAAACCAAATCTGATCTCATATAATAAGACTTAATATGTAAGCCTTGGTCTCAAGCCGGTCTTAGGTATAGTTGGCATGTCATAGAGACGATCTCTTTTCTTTTCGAGGGACTACGATCTCTTTTCTTGCCCTTATTATTGTTGTTCTTAAGCTCATTTAGGCGTATTTAGGTGCATTGCATGCACAATAATAGTATTTGCTCTTTTACCATGCTTTTGTTGAATAGTCTATATTTGGTTAAGAAAATATATTGTTTTAGTTTAGTTTTCATTTTCAGGTGTTGTAGCTATGTAGAGGAGAGGACATGAAAGTAGGGAGCAAAAGGAGCTCTACTGAAGTAGTTCCAGTTGCCACCAAGGACGCTGCCGTAGTAGCATTGCCCTAAATCCAATGAGCCCAGTCTTGCAGTTTTCTGAAGCTTGTAGCGGCCTAAAGAGTTGATTGAAGAGGGATAAGTAAAGTGACTTATCTTTACTTGCTGGAGAAGGCAACGTCCAAAGAGTCCACATTTAAGTAAAAAAGGAGTCAACATTTATTGTAAAGTTACTTTAAGAACTTCTACTCCAAGGAGGACTCAGACTTAGGCCAAGCCCTATATATACCCATGCTTGAGAGGGTATAGGGGCATAGATTGCATAGATTGCATAGCGTAAATTGGAGATTGCGTCCTAATTCTCTCTTAGAGTTTAGGTTTTTGTATGTAAAGTAGTTGTGAGAAACGATTGTAATAGTTTGAGTTGTTTTGCAATAAAATATTTCAAGTTTGCTTAATTCATGTTCTTCACTTCTTCAATTAGTTCCAAAAGTCCAGTTGAAGAAATCCATTTGTCGGGCACTTGAGTGTCAAACTCACGAAAGAATTAAGCACGATCTCATCATGTCGAGGTGTTGACTAATTCAGCTTAGACATAAGTTAGAATTTCAGCGGCTAAAAGGAGCAACCAAATGTCGACTGCCTGTGTTAGGTTTACGTTGAGATTGCTAGGTATTGCCTACATCACGTGGTGACAGAATCCTTGCCTAGACATAGGAAGGATGACTTCAGAATTGCTTCGCCGAACTTGGAGTATCTGCTAGACTTGCCGTCGGGACTTCTCTCCATCACACCTGTCGAGTTAGAGAAAGTTTCAAGTGCAGAATTCTGTTGTGGCGTCGAAAGTTGTCGTCGCCTCAATCCGCCATTACACGCCGAGGCAGCAGATCGTGGCAGCGCAAAACACACTTAAGCTTTACAATGCAGTTTACACACTACTGAGCTACAACTACCTGGCCCAATCTATCGACTCTATCTTTCTCTCTATCTGAAATTACTTGTGTTTTTAATTTTATGCTTTTCTTATTTAGGAATTTAATTGTGCAATTTACTTTCTCTTTGTGCAGGAAAACACTCATAGTAATTATTCCAATCCTTGTGGGAGACAATATCTTTTATACTATAACTTGACAGGAGTGTGCGCTTGCGCTCATAAATAGAGAACGCCTAAAATGCTCTACAAGTTTTTGGCGACGTTGTTGGGGATTGGCAACAACAATTGTGTTTGAATTCCTGCACGTCTACCTTTACTTTTTGCTTTTAAATTTATGTTTATTCTATTTTCAAAAAAAAGGAAAAACAAAGAAAAACAAATAAAAAAGACAAAAATTGCCTCTTGTTTGTCTTTGGTGTATATCCTGTCAGGGCAACAAAGATGACAGCGAGCACCCACCTGAGGAGAGGAAGGACATACCTGTACGAAAAGCCAAACGCAAAACCCTCGGGAAGTGGTTATGTTAGGGAGATGTGCAACCCAACATAACCTATTTTTTATTATTTTTAATTTATTTTTATGCATTAGGATCAGATTTAATTTTTAGTTATTTTTATTTAAATTTTGCATTTAATTTATTTCAGGTTAGGAATGAAGGCAAGACCAAGAAGGGTAAAGAATAGAGGAGAAGCCCATCCCAGCGGCCAAGGCGGCCCAAGGCAGATGCGCATAACGGCTAGCAGCTTCATAACGGTTAGCTGTAACGGCTACATTTGCAACAGCTGATAGAATGATTATCTGCGTAACGGCTAGAATCTCGTTAGATGCGTCACAATCATTGTCTCCCGTTGACAGCATGCCCGCGAAAGCAGCAGAGAGAAGCGACTATATAAGGCTAACTATTCTCTCCTCATTCTTCACTTTGCTTTCTCTTTTGCTCTCAATTCTTCTAGTCACCTTTGCTTTCAAGATCTCATCTATTTTATTTTCTTGCAATTTCTTCTTTTCTTAGGAAACACAGCCGCTCTCACAACTATGACAACATCAAAACCCACCACCTCATCCTCAAAGCCAACCTTCCAAAGGTTCTTGAATGGTGACGTAGCGGCAACCTACCGACAATACTGCGTTGAGCGGCATATATGGGAAGAGATATGCTTCCAATACACCAGGCAAGATGGGGATCTTGGCCTGGAGCCCAACATATTCAAAAGGGTTCATACATTGGGATGGGATATTTTCGCACGGCAGTCAAAGGAGATAAACACCAACTTGGTGCGAGAATTCTATGCCCACAAACCTACCCTGGGAAACCCCTTCGTCTATGTTCGCAGTGAGGGAGTCAAGCTCACAGCAGCAACAATCAACAATTTATATGGGATAGAAAACAGAGGGAATCCGCACAAAGAATGGAGGTCGTATTTAACGGTAACAGACTACGAAAAGATCAAAAGAGAAATCTGCCTGCCAAATGCCAAATGGCTGACCGACAAAAATAACGGTTCAGTCAATTGTCGTGACCTGCAGCCAGAGGCAAATCTTTGGAGTAACTTCGTCCAGCGTCGCCTAATGCCCACTTCGCATGCCTCCACAGTTAACAGGTCGCGGTTGGCCCTAATCCATAACATAATGAAGGGGTGGCCGATCAACGTTGGGGAAGTTATTCTAGAAGAAATCTACACCCACGCAGCCAAACCTAACTCCAAGGGACCCCTCGTCTTCCCCGTGCTCATCACAAGCCTCTGTGCCAATTTCTGTGTGCCATCGAACCCCAAAGATACCATCATTGCCGCCAAGAAAGGGTGGACAGGGAAGGCGCGCCTCCAGATGATGTAGGAGCTAGAGCCAGAAACGCTGACAACAGCCCAATCGCCATCCCAACCTGCCGCCACACCAGCCGCAACGAGCAGTACTGATGTTGCCCTTTCTTCCGCCGTGGTACCATTGTTGTGAAGCCTCGTAGAAAGCTGCCAGAGAATTGAGCACAAGCAGGTAATCTTCACGAGATACATTGCAGAGGTGCAAGAGGCCTTCGTGGCCTACTTGCTAGACAAATACCACAACGCCGGCCCACAGTTGTCAGCCTTCCCGTTGGAGTTAGCAGCCTCTAAACCAACCCATATCACACCAAGACCAGCTACCACTCCAGCCGCCGCCGCTAGTGAAGGGCCGTACATCTGCCTCAAGAGAAGGACCTCGCCTACTCCCATCCAGCCATACAACCTCACCTTCTCATCTGACTCTGAAATGGAGGAGAATACTACCGTCGCCTCCATAGCAGCAAAGAAGGCAGCTGCCAAAGAAGCCGAGGACTCAGACATGGAGATATCTTATTCCTTCGATGACGAACTGGCCAAGGCAGCAAGGAAAAGAAAGCGGCAACCCGGTGCGATTGAGCCCCAAGGTGAAGAGTCTGATACTGAACCAAAAGCACAACCCAAAAGACCCACTCCCAGTCGCATCCAGCCACCACGCGGCCAGAAGAAGAGCCCAGCCGCTAAGTCTCCCACCACACACCGCCTCGTCCTCCTCGCCTCCTTAGAGTCCTCATCCGATGCAGCAGCAGAAAAAGAGGGGAACTCCTCTAGTCTATAACACCCTTTTCTTTGTGTTTTCTTTTAATTTTCTGTTTTTCTTTTTCTTTTTATGTTTTCTTTTAATTTTCTGTTTTTCTTTTTCTTTTTCTGTTTTATTTTATATTTTGTATAAGGCATTGAGGACAATGTCAACCTTCAGTTTGAGGGGGTTAGTCCTCTTTGTTTTCTTTGTTTTCTTTAGTTGCATGTAGCCGCATTTAGTAGCATATGTAAATCCTGCTCTAGCACTTAATGAAATAGAAATTCTTAGTTTAAAACAACTTGTGCCTATGATAGTTAGTCGGTTACTTATATTCGCACCATACTTAAAAATTTAACCTAACCATGGGAAGAAGCATGAAAAATACTTTAAAAAAATTAGTTGCCAATAATTCTTACACTATCTGTTAAGTGTTGAGTTTTCATTGAGTTCTAGGTTAACACCGTCATCTTTATTTAATGAAAATTTCTTAATTGGATACAGGTTTGCCGCCACGGGAGCACATGGCAGTAGCACAAAGATGTTTAATACACTAGAGGTGCCCGATACAGGCTCTAGAAAAGATGCTTAATACCCTATAGGTGCCCGAAATAGGCTCTAGGAAGGATCATATGCAAGGACACTCCGCTACTATCAAAGTCCATGTATCTAAAATTAATTGAAGTGACAGACAAATTAGCAAGAGTGAATGAAAGCCTTCACGAGATGACTCTATTCAAAGGGTTCGAAGTTTCGTAGTGTGCACCTATCTTAGCTTCAGACCCGGAGAATAGTTGTGATGAGCTGAAGCCCTTAAGGCCATGATCAGAGAAAAGAGAAAAGAAGTGCTTAACTTTGCTGCCAAGTCAACAACTCATATCCTTTTCCGGAATTTAGTTATTTTTAGCTTTCTTTGTTTACTTAGTATACTCAGCATGTTTATCATGAACGCAAACCTTCACACACTGCACTGTCACTAAGAAAATTAAATTCTAAGTTATTTCATGTCATTCCCTATCACTAACATAAAATAGGTGACACGGCCTTGAGGCAAGAAATCGAGTTAAAAAACTAAGATTGTGTTAAATTTTGTGCAAGAGGAAGGTTTACTAGTTAAGTTGCATTGCTTGAGGACAAGCAATAGTTTGAGTTCGGGGGTGTGCAGAGTGTCCACAAGTTCTATACTTTTTACACATTCATGCCCTTATTATTGTTGTTCTTAAGCTCATTTAGGTATATTTAGGTGCATTACATGCACAATAATAGTATTTGCTCTTTTACCATGCTTTTGTTGAATATTCTATGTTTGGTTAAGAAATAGATTGTTTTAGTTTAGTTTTCATTTTCAGGTGATGTAGCTATATAGAGGAGGGGAGGACATGAAAGCAGGGAGCAAAAGAAGTTGTACTGAAGCAGTTCTAGTTGCCGCCAAGGACGCCGCCACAGCAGCATTGCCGCCGATTGCCGCCCAAGCATGAGTTAAACCGACTTAGTCAAGATGGGCTGCGATTGAAAGAGGACAATTTCCTGAATTCAATGAGCCCGGTCTTGCAGTTTTCTAAAGCTTGTAACGGCCTGAAGAGTTGATTGAAGAGGGATAAGTAAAGTGACTTTTATTTACTTGTTGGAGAAGGCAACGTCCAAAGAGTCCACATTCAAGTCAAAAAGGAGTTAGCATTTAATGTTAAGTTACTTTAAGAACTTCTACTGCAAGGAGGACTCCGACTTAGGCCAAGCCCTAGATATACTCATGCTTGTGAGGGTATAGGGGCATAGATTGCATAGCGTGAATTGGAGATCACGTCCCAATTCTCTTTTAGAGTTTAGGTTTTTGTATGTAAAGTAGTTGTGAGAAACGATTGTCATAGTTTGAGTTGTTTTGCAATAAAATATTCCAAGTTTGCTTAATTCATGTTCTTCATTTCTTCAGTTAGTTCCAAAAGTCCAGTTGAAGAAATTCATTTGTCGGGCACGAGAGTGTCAAACTCACGAAAATATTAAGCACGGTCTCATCATGTCGAGGTGTTGACTAATTCGGCTTAAACATAAGTTAGAATTTCAGCGGCTAAAAGGAGCAAACAAACGTCAACTGCCTGTTTTAGGTTTACGCTGAGATTGCTAGGTACTGCCTACATCAAGTGGTGACAGAATCCTTGCCTAGACATAGGAAGGATCACTTTAGAATTGCTTCGCCAAACTTGGAGTATCTTCCAGACTTGTCGTCGGGGCTTCTCTCCATCACACCTGCTGAGGCAGCGAAAGTTGCAAGTGCAGAATTCTATTGTGGCATCGAAAGTTGCCGCCACCTCAATCCGCCATTACCCGTCGAGGAAGCAGATCGTGGCAGCGCAAAACACACTTAAGCTTTACAATGCAGTCTACACACTACTGAGCTACATCTACCTGGCCCAATCTATCGACTCTATCTTCTATATTAAATTACTTGTGTTTTTATTTTTATGTTTTTCTTATTCAGAAATTTAATTGTGCAATTTACTTTCTCTTTGTGCAGGAAAACGCTCATAGTAGTTGTTCCAATCCATATGGGAGACGATATCTTTTATACTATAACTTGACAGGAGTGTGCACTTGCGCTCATAAATAGAGAACACCTAAAACGCTCTACAGGAAGTTTGTGGTCACTTGGCGACATTAGGAATGCTTGACCGGTACCATGGGTACCTTTCTGTTTCTATTGGGACAATTGGCTGGGGATTCGAGTACCTAAGCTATTCTTGATTTCAAGGCTATCAATAACTTAATAATGGTATAGTAAATATAAAGAGGACTAGATTAACATATGAAGCACACTTGTTAATTAGTAATTAGGCAATTCTTTAAATAAGTTAAAAAGTAGACTTGTATGAGATTAAAATATACTTCGTATTTAACAATATGAAATTTTCTAGTGATTTATGACTTAATTAATGATTTTATGATCATGTTGTGATTTGCCTATGATGTTCGAATGTTAGACTTGTGTATGGTTGAGATTTACATGTTTAGAGAATGTCTAAACGTAAATAAATTCCATGTGAGTTAAGTTTACTATATGATAATTGGATAGAAACTCTTGTTGTTGTGATTGAAATCTATATATATAAGTTGTTATATTGTTACCTCGCCAAGCCTTAATGCTTACCTAAGTTCTTTCCATCCTTCGGGTTGAACTACTTTTTGGATATCTACTTTTGAGCTCGGCAAGATCATAGAGCAGCCAAAGAAGTACGTTGAGTTATTTTGTTTGATTGGGAAGTGGCATATAAATAGTTGAACACTTTCAAATTGAGGTTCAATGCTTGAACCTATTTTGTTGTATGTATATAAGTTGGCTTAGTATTTTGTTGAGTGGTATGTAAGCTCCTATAAATCTTTCTATTTTGGTTTGCTTGTGTGGCTGCCATTGATGATATGATATGCTTGAGTTGGGTTGACTGAAATCTAGATGGTTGTGAGTTAGTGTTTAGGCTTGGTTGCTCAAGGATGATTTGATTAAAATGGATTGTGCATCTATTGATATGATAGTAGAAGTATGTTAATGGATAATTAGCTTAATAAATTTTTTTGATGAGAATTGGTGACCTCGTTAAAAACCCCCTCTTAACGGAACGCTCCGAAAAGCATACCGACAGCGGAAGGGGGAAAAGAGTGTCACAAGTATATTATTAATAACCAGATAGTTTACAAACAATTCAAACGACCCTTACAATTTCAAAATACAAATGAACCAAAAGCATATAAAGTGACCCAAATACTTTGTACTACTGCCCTTAACTAATAACCAGACCCGCCTTTGCCAATGAATCTGCCTCCAGATTTATGGCACGGGAAATTTTCCAAAAAATACAGTTTTTAGCAGTGCTCAAGTTAATGATTTCACTAACCAATTGTTTAAACATTACCGGGCAGGCTTCAGGAAGAGAAATCCAATCGAGAGCCACGCTACTATCACTTTCAATTATAAAACGATGGCCATCAAACTCTCGCTTATCATGAATGATTAATAGACCATGCTTGATGGCAAGTAACTTAGCCACTATTGCAGGGCCAGGACCCGTTTGTTCCGAAAAGGAAAGGTGACACTTACCCCCAGTGTCGCGGATAAGACCACCGATACCACCAGTCCTACCATCGCTAGACATAGCTCCATTGGCTGTAAGTTTGAGAAACCTACAGGAGGAGGGTTCTAGCGTTCCTGCATGCCTTTCTTAATCTTCTTTTTAATCCTCCAATCCGCTACAGCTGGATTAGCCACAATCTCTTCCACCGAGCAAGGAGACTCCGAAAAGCTTGCTTTAAACCATAGTGCCAAGCGGTGCTTGATTAAGAAGATCAATTGAGAAAAATCAAAAGTTTTACCTTTGAAGATAACATCGTTCCTCATTAACCATATAGACCACAAAGCACAGTGCGGTATGATGAACCAAATAGCACACTGCAGTCCCCTCTCCCACCATATCTGCATCAAAGAGGAAACTTCATCTGGAATAATAATTTTGATTTCCCATATGGCAGCAAGATGCATCCAAATTTTCCACACTTCCTTGCAATGGAGAAAGAGGTGTGAAACCGTTTCGATCTCCCCCTCGTAGAATGGGCAAAGATTTGACGCTTGCAATGGCAATCCCCTACGCTGCAGCACATCCCTGACTGCTACTCTGTTATTTGAAACTAACCACACAAAGAAGTCCACCCTAGGTGGTGCCACGCCGGACCATATCCAATCTTTCCATTTAAAAGAATTGGTGAAATCTGGGAACATACTGCCATAACCCGCTTTTGCCGTATATGAACCATCGCCTTTTCCTTGCCAAAGAATACAATCATGAGCATAACCTTCTGAATTTATTGAAGCCAAAGAGTCCAAGAAAGCTTGCTATTGTTCTTTTTCCCAATCAAAAACTTGTCTCCTCAGCAAAACATTCCATGACCATTTACCATCAATCACATTCCCATATTCACATACAAATCCAGTCTTGTTGCAAGCCAAAGCGAAAATCCTGGGAAAAATTGATTGAAGAGGAGAGTCGCATAACCACCTATCCGACCAAAATCTCACCGATTTTCCATCCCCTATTTGTATTCTGAAAAGGTTCTTAATTGAAATACTGAAATTGTCCGAACCATAAAATACGCTGGAGATGCCCTTCCACAACCACGAACTCAATCTTTGGTGAGACGGATCCGGGAGCAAAGAGTCTAATTCCCAATCCATTTTGCAGCATAAAAACTTCCTCCACACACATTCTTTATCATTAGCAAATTTGACAAACCACTTACATAGTAGAGCTTTATTTTGGATCGATAGGTCTTTGATTCCAAGTCCCCCAAGTTCAATAGGGCGACACACTGAATTCCATCTTAACCAGTGTATTTTCTTCCCCTTATTCGTCTCTCCCCATAGGAAATTTGCGAGGATGCCATTTAGCTTTTTGATAACAGAACAAGGAAGCTTGAATATTGACATAAAGTAAGAGGGAAGAGCAGAAAGGACAGATTTAACCAGCACTAACCTTCCACTTGGGGATAAGTTCTTGCCTTTCCAACTTGTAAGGTGGGAGTAAAATTTCTGAATCACCGGCTCCCAAATTGCAGCCGAATTTCTCTTGAATCCGAGAGGTAATCCCAGATATGCTGGGGGAAAATAATCTACTGTGCATCCTGCTTGACCAGCCTACTCACGGAGAATGGAATCCTCAATGTTGATGCCATAAAGTTTACTCTTAACCAAATTTAGCTGAAGACCAGACGCTATCTCAAAGACCCTCAATACCCTCTTTACATTCTTAATTTCCCTCAACGAAGCACCGCAAAAAATCATGAGATCATCTGCAAATTGCAGATGTGAAAGATTATATGAATTTCGGTCCTTGCCAACGGAAAAGCCTCGAAAGAGACCAACTTCTGTAGCTTTGTCCATCATCAAATGAAGAGCTTCGCCTACCAAATTGAATAGAAGAGGAGATAGAGAACATCCTTGCCGTAAGCCTCTCGCCAAATCAAATTGAGGTGTTGGGACGCCATTGACTAAAACTGAAATAGTTGCGGAAGAGATACACATGAAAATCCATCTGCACCATAAGTCTCCGAAACCCATTTCCTTCATTACCCGGATGAGAAATTGCCAGCCAACGGTGTCGTAAGCTCTTCTAAAGTCAATTTTAAATACGACCCCCTTTCTCCCAACCTTCTGAAGGTAGTCAATGCCCTCATTAGCACTAAGAGAGCAATCAAGGATTTGGCGACCTTGAATAAAGGCAAACTGGGTATTGCTTACAACTGTGTCCATACACCCTTTCAGTTTACGAGCCAAGACCTTTGAAAGGATTTTATAAACGCCCCCCACAAGGCTTATCGGTCTATAGTCGTCAAGAGATTCAACACCAATTTTTTTGGGTATCAAAGTGATAAAAAAATGATTTACGTCATTTTCCCATTCTCGCTCTTTGAAGAAACCAGCGAAAATTTTTACCACATCTTCTTTCAGCACATGCCAAAATTTCTTAAAGAACCCCATATTATAGCCGTCCGGACCCGGTGCCTTTGAACTATCCATCGACAAAATCGCCTCCCATATCTCCTTTTCATCAAACTCCTTTTCCAATAGAGATTTTTGCACAGAAGTGATTTTCTTAAAACACAAGGGGATTTCCTCTACAGCTAAGGTATTTTTATTGTTATAAGCTTTAGAAAAATGATCAAATACCCCTCGTCTAATAGCCTCAGGATCCGAGACTGGTTCGCCCTCCACAGTGATGGATGAAATGAAATTACCTCTCCTTCGGTTCGATGCTGAGATGTGAAAAAACCGTGTGTTGCGGTCCCCTTCCTTGAACCATCTAACTCTTGATTTTTGTAGCCAAATTGATTCTTCGCGTCTTAGTGCAGACCATAATTTTTTCCTGTCTGTAGCCAGTATACCTAGCAGATCCGAATTAAGAGGATCCTGCAAGAGTTTCGCTTCCGTGTCCACAATTGCAGCTTCAATCAACAAAATATCGTCTTTATGCGTTAGCTTCAACTTCCCAGACCATCTCTTTATTTTGAATTTAGTCTTCTGAAGTAGACTGAGTATACCAACTCGCTTATTTTCTGTTTTCTGCGACTTGAAAGAATCTTTAATCACTTCTTCAAAACCTTCAAGTTCCATAAGATAGTTAAAGAGCTTGAAGGGTTTAGGGTTGTCTTTTCTACCCTTGCATTCTAGGGATATCGCGTTATGATCTGAAATACTCTTAGAGAGCAGCCGTTGAAGAGTATCCGGGAAAAATTCAATAAACTTAGCATCAATTAAAAACCTGTCAAGCCGAACAAGGGTTGGAACCTCTCTGTTGCTGGACCATGTAAAGATGCCGCCCAGTAGAGGGAGATCTACAAGTTCTGCTCCCTGAATAAAGGAACAAAATAGCTCCATGGTAACGAAATTATGGCCAGATCCCTCCTTTTCCTCACAACAAGTGTAGGCGTTAAAATCGCCCCCGAGACACCAAATTACCTGATGTTGTTTCATGAAGTTCAATAATTCTTCAAAGAACGCTGACTTCACCGACTCCAGTGACGGTCCATAGACATTAATCAGACCGAAATAATCCGATTTCCCTCGCCACTGCCCAAAGAGCACAATGAATCTACTGCATATCACTGTTTCCGACAAAATGAAAAATTCCAGATTCCATGCACTTAATAATCCTCCAGATGCCCCAACTGACGGAGAGATAACATAAGCGAAATCTTTCCCACAACCTATTCTTCTAACTAATGATGCCGAAATGTCTCCTAATTTTGTTTCTTGTAGAAAAATTACCATAGGTTTTTCCTTCCGAATTTGCCTCCTAACCGCACAGAGTTTCTCTGACTTACCTAATCCCCTTATGTTCCAAGAAAAAATAGCAAGCTCCATAAAAACAAGAATAATGACCAGATGTACCTTACTGTAAAAAAACTCAGCAACACGCTTCTTTCTCCAATTCCACTGCCTTCCCGATCAATGCCTCTTTGCCGCCTTGAAAAGTAATACCTAGAAGATTACTAACTCCCCAAATAGACATTGCTTCCTCAATATAGTTGAGATGGATTGATTCCGCCGAAGACCCCTGAAGCTCTATCGAAATTCTTCTGTTATCGGTGTCTAAGGACTCTCGAATTTGACTTCTGATGGCCCTCCTGTGTTCCAAATTATAGAAGTTTCCAGCCAGATCCGACGTAATACTGCCATTCCCCTTATTTGGATATACAAAAGAACCCAACCTAACTGATAACGAGGCAGCCACTTCCTTATTCGAAGAGAAAGCATTTTCTGGGCAAGATTCGTCCCTTATGCTGTCGGGCACAATGTCTGATGCTTTGCTATGAATAATGGGCCTGCTATAACTAACAAAAGAATCCTCAATTATAGCATTTTCCAAGCCATCCCTATTACATGAAGGGATTTGGGCTACAGGCTCCGACAAAATCCCTTGCTGAAGCCCAGGAAAGTTCTTATCATAATTATTTTGAGTATTTAAGCCCAATTCCACATCCTGAGGCTTTTTAGATATTAATAAACCATCAGCATCCCTGTTTGTATCTCTAGAATTCTCGGGATTCACGCCATCATCATTGATCAATGAATGTCCTGCAGCGGGAATGTCAACCCCTGTGTCTATCGAGGCATCTCCAAAATGGTTGTTGTTTTTGGGAAGATCAACCGGTATGCCAGGCGAGTTTCCCGAAGATTCTTCCCGACGGTTGGCGCTCACCGCCCCCCCCCCCGAATCCTCCGGCGGCCATTGATTAGGCAAGTCCTCCGCAAGTGGGATCTCCAAGTTTGAATCCTCCGATGGGTTGTCTTTTCCAAATTATTCTCCAAGTTTCAATTTTACAATCAACGATATGTCCAATATGTTCATCCGAAACTGTGTTGGACGAACGAATTGGCTCGGGACTCTTACGATCATTTTGGCTGCATTAAGGTCCGACATATTCTTTGTATCATCGTGAATATTGATCAAGATGCCCCATTTTTTCGCAAGTGAGGCGAAAAACTCCTCCGACCAGCAGATAATAGGAACGCCATATAGTGAGATTGAACAATAGAAATATGGAAAACCATCTATCAGTACATGTTCCTCCAAGAAGTCGAACCAGAAGGCCAATTCACCTTTTTTGCTCCTCCAAACAGACTCCTTATCCTCCTACGTAGAAAAAGTGATGATACATGAGTTGTACGCTAAACCCCACGAAGCCACTTTAGCCGGTATACCATCACTAGCAAGGGCCTTCTAGACGAATTCTCTATCGAAATCTTTCCTAAGAATACCGGTACTGGATCGTTTTACCCATCCAATATCCTGAGTTTGGAAGTCAAAGGTCATCTTGTCAGTAGTAGCATTGGTATTATCTTCTTTTGCACCGTTTTGCTGTGTAGATTTTTCAGGTTGTCTAGGTAAGTTCTGAGCTTCTCGTTCCCTCCTTGCATTTAAAAGAGCTTCCTTATAAGATCTTTCGTCCCTTTCCCTACCCTTGACCTGATCCTCCGTAAAAGTGCCTTTCTCCTTAAAGGTTTCCTTCTGTTTCTGTGTACCTCCTACATTTGGTTTGTTGTAAGAAGCTCTGCCATTTCTCTGGAACTTTGCCTTGGAAACCTTAATCCTCCTACCATCCACCAGAGCATCATCAAGCATTTCAATCACCCTCTTCAAATCCTTATATCTTTCCAGATGAACAAAAGCGAACGTACAAAGCTTGTATTTCGGTTTCAAGTTTACATATGGGATAAACACTTTCTTCACTTTGGCGTGGTGGCTGCAGAGTTCCCACAAAGCTCCTCTCGAAACTCTTTTACTAAGATTATCCACGAAAGCGACATACTCTTCGCTGTAGCCAGTACCAAGCTGATTCCTTCTCTCGCCGGCCGCCGCACCTCCCCGTTCTGAATCTAACCTCGCTCCGACTCCCTTACCTTTGTTCTCCATAACCCCGTTTCTTGATTAAGAAAATCCCAATTAGCTTAATAAATTATTTTGTGCTAAACTAGCTGCTCAGGGAAATATTGTAATTGACCTAAACTACTTGACAGATGAATGTATTCAATCTGAGGGTATATGCATTATCTTTGGTGATATGTTTCAGTTGTTTAATAGGTTAGTTATGGTATTCAAGTATGCTCTTTATGTTTATAGTCCGCGTGTACTAGAGTTGAAACAAACAATGTTGTAAATTAAAGATATTCTTTAAAACCTTGGGTGTGAAATCTATTGTTGGTATTTGTATGTCATGATTGAAGTGCTTTAGTTTTCAATGTAGATAAGTTTTTAACCACCAAAGTAAGCCAAAACAAGACTGCTGATAAGAGAAAATTTGTCTGGTAATTCGATTTCACCCATAACTTGACTTAGATTAACCGTAACTCTAGTTGTTAAATAGGGTAAACCGAGTAGTGTAAGTTGTCAAAGAATCATGATATTTTGTCATTAGTAAAGTCTAATTTTTGTTAATGTGTGAAATTAATTGTTGTTTTTTTTTTTCTTTCAAAAAGTCAAATTGCTCTTGGCTATTATTTGATTTACTTTGTAGTAACTTACAATCAAATAAGTTAGTCTATTCATGTGAGTAATACTCATGAACTCGGTTTACTACTAAATCGGTAGTGGGTGTTATAATTTCCAGACCGCCTAAAGTATGCTTATTTGTTAAAAACTCAACTTTGCCAGTAATCATTGTTGTTGATCTCACTAATGATCAGGAGGGAAGATTACTGGAAATATTAAGCAAATATAAGCAAGCTTTGGGTTGGACCTTGACCGATATCCGAGGTATAAGCCTAACCATTTACATGAACAAGATCATTTTGGAGGAATACCATGGAAAGACCGTTGAAAGTCAGAGAAAGTTGAATATGAGTATGAAAGAAGTGGTGAAGAAGAAGATTATCAAAAGGCTTGATGTCAGGATAATTTACCCCATTTTTGATAGCTCGTGGTTTAGCCTAGTACAATACGTGTCGAAGAAGGGTGGCATGATACAAAACAACAAGGATGAATTAATACCCTCCAGGACTGTCACATGATGGAGAGTGTGCATGGACTACAAAAACTTGAATAATGCCACGCGAAAGGATCACTTCACATTGACTTTCATTGATCAAATGTTAGATAGGCTAGCAGGTAAAGCTTTCTATTATATTTTGGATGGCTATTCAGGTTATATCAAAATTGCCATCGCCCTTGATGATCAAGAGAAGACCACCTTCACGTGTCCATATGGGACGTATGTATTCAAAAGAATGCCATTCGAGTTGTGTAATGTCCCAGCAACGTTTCAACGTTGCATGATGGTCAATTTTTGACATGATTGAGCATAACTTGGAAGTATTCATGGATGATTTCTCGGTGTTTGGAAACAAATTGATTGAATATCTTCGTTATATCGAGGAAACATTCTTACTGCACATAATGGATAAAGGAGCTTCTTGCTACTGCTCAGTAGCAACCTGAGGATTTTGTCTTTCCAAATTCATCTCTACACTGCCTCCTCATTGGAGGAGCACGACAGGTTTTATTTGACCCGACCCTAACTTGTTTCAGGCATCTCCTTAGTTCAATAACACGTAAAGGAGCTCTTATCAATCACAGATTACAAATACTTCTCAAACTTTACTATCAATATGCAAAAGAACTTGTATCAACTACAAATCACAAGTACTTTGTCAAATGTAACTCCTAAGTGGCACATATATCAAATGATTATACAATGAGACTCGGTTTAGTTCTAGAATTGACTAAACTCTAGCTATGATACCAATAAATGTAACACCCCTTAATTGGTTTGGAAGAAAACTGAATTAAGGAGTATTACAAACACACAAATCATAGAAAATTCAAACATAAGTAAACAATCGAGGTCTACAAGAGAGGATGAGAAACGTAACTTGTCATTTTAGGGACTAAATTGTTTTTATTTTTATAGAAGATTTAAAACTCAATCCTAGGCATCATAAAACTTATAGCAAATTAGACCAATTTGACTAAAACTCATGACATTAGAAAGTAAGGTACCTGAGTATCCTTAGCTTAAACATTTACACACTTTTGCTACTCCAAAATTAAATCTTGCTATAAGAAACACATAAGAATGAAGGAATGCCTATAGATCAATTTTTTAGACTAACTCGAATAAAAGAAGGTGCCAAAAATATTATCTAAATTCGTGGAATTACTACTAGTAACTTAAAAATAGGTTCATCCATTTAGCACACAATATCCATTTGAGACTTTTAAACCTTAACGTTCTAACCCTTGACTTCTAACACGATAAACTCACTAGATACTATACAAATATCCGCTGTTGAAAACAATCAATCAATCATGACATGAAGAGGTATTAGCTATACAAATAATCAAACAACCAAATTACATATTAACCTTTCAAAGATTTTTCGAATAGGCATGATCAAATTTCCTATAGACATTGACTAGTTTAATAATCATCTTATAGCATGAAAAGTATTTTAAACACATCTTCCCATATTGTACGAATCATATAGATGTCCCGTTCACTTATTCATTACTTTGACACATTCATAATCAAACATTCAAATATAAACTTTAGTTAATTACCAACCACCAAGCATTATAGGCCATATATATATAATTACAAACTTAAATTTGAATGCGTGCAAGCATCATCTCAAAATTTAGCAAACATCTATATGCATATTACAACAATGTTGCCACCCTAGTAGGAGTTTTCACAAAAAGCTTACAAAGTGTACAATTATGTACTTGTGATCTTGACCAAGCTCCAATGTAAAAAGGATTATAAATCCTAACCTGAAATGTTGCCAAGAATAATTAGGTAAGTATTCACTTAGTGAGGTAGAAACGACACAAGCAAAATATTGCGAACGAGACAATAATTGGATATTACAACCATAGTCTTTTAGGTTCAAGTTAGGTACTCTTAGGTATCCAAATTCTCCTAATTATGAAGGTAAATCATGTGTTTAAATTTATAAGGTACTCAATCAAGTATTTATAACACCTTATAATATCAAAATTGTGACTAATTCAAATTACTAGGTATATAGTAGGGATGTTCATTTCGGATATCGAATCGGATTCGATCCGAAAATTCAGATATCTGAAAAATTTGGATCACCTAAATAGTGATCCGTATCCGATCCGAAAAAACTGGATATCCAAAAATCCGGATCGGATACTCGGATATCCGAATTTATGAATTTATTTGATAATTTTTTAATTTAATGGTTCTATCCATGAAAATTTTAGATTTTCGAATATAAAAATCAATAAATTATTGAATATAACAATATTTGTATCCATGAAAATTTCAATTTTTCATATATAACAAGTAAAAATATCGAATATAATAAGATTTATACCTATAAAAAATTTTGAATTTTCAGATATCGGATAATCAGATATCCAATCCGAATGTAAAACCATTATCCGTATTTGATCCAAAATTTTCAGATATCCGATCCAAATTATCCAAAAAATAAAAAATGGACCGGATATCTGAAATTTCGGATCAGATGAACGAATAATCGAATCGGATCAATCAGATCTGATTTTTTTGAACACCCCTAGTGATAGAGTAGCGCAATTGTGGATTTGGAAGCCTTCAATCAAGTTGTTGCAAGAACTAAGAGCTCTAGACTCAATCAAGAAAGCTATGGGCAAATATGAAAATTCAATAGAAAAGAGAAGGGCTTTTCTTGACAATTTCATATTCAATGCTGGAAATTTAAAGAAAAGAAGACAATAAAGAAGATTAGAAAATGAATAATAAAATATAACGAAAAAGATTAAAAAGATGAAGAGAAGAGTAGGTAAAACAAATCTGAAATTTTCAGCTTTGTTTGTGGAATTATGGGAGATGGCGTGAAGATTGAAGATGAAGATGGCTTGATGGATTTGTGATGGTTTTGTCCTCGGCACCCTCTTAGACGCAATTACCTAAGCAAGCAACCTCAAGCGGCTCTAACCCACCCTCCTAGACGTGATTACCTAGGCAAGCATGAGTGTGAAGATGATCTCCCTCAGAAGAACTCGTCGAACTTATGTTGAAGAAGACTTCTAAGGCACAAGTAATCAGCACTTGCAAAAACAAACTCACTAAATATTTCATTAATCAAAGAAAATCTGAATAATCTGAATTACAATGGTGGAGGCTTCATCCCTTTATAGGTGAAGGATATCCAAAGTAATCTAACTTCTACTAAAACAAGGAAACCCTAATTTAATTAAAACAATAAAAGAAAAACAGCCTTTAAACTCCTTGTGCTTGGGCTGCAAGTGATAAGCTGATAAGTGCAGGTGATAAGTTGATAAGAGTTGCTTGGGAGAAGGGTGGCTGGTTCCTAAAGTATATAAAACCCTAAAAACATAATTTAAATGTTAATAATTAAGTTGGGCTAAGTCTAATTCGTCCAAAAGCCTTATATAATAGCTTTTGGGCTGAATTTTACAAATTCCCGTAATAATCCCGTATCCAGTTTTCTGCATGCGCAGTCTTCGGTAAAATGAACATATCTTGAGTTCCCGATGTCCAATTGATGCGTTTCAAGATGCGTTGGAAAGGTAACTGAATTCCGGTCAAACTGTTAGAAGACAACTCTGCCCAGAAATGCCAGGATCCCATCCGAAATGTCGTCTCAAGTTGGCTGACTTTCCAGACTTCACAAACAGATTCAACTTCTTGTCCAATATGCATTGCTTTAGCCCTCCCATGCATGTATCACCTAGTATATAGAATGGGTTATAACGCATCCATTCTTACTTGACACGAAAGTAAACAAATTCTTGCAACTTATTTAATGTTTAACACAAGCAACCAATCTATTATCTTTGGTAGTCAGCTAAACCTGATTCTTTTAGATTTTATTTAGTTAAGGTATGTGATAAGTGCCCAAAAGTCCTATATTTTTACCCTTTTTACATGACAATTATCACTCAACCTACACCCATTTGAGCTGCATTATGGCCCTTCATGCATTAATTTCATCATTTATGTCTTTGATCCTTATATTCTATTTGTTCTATGAAAAAGGTATTGTTTGATGCATGTTTGGTGCTTTTGCATATTTGCAAGCCGTCAGGGCAGGCCTGTGAGGGCACTGAAGAACAAGGAAGGATAAGGTAGAACCAGCTAGTGACAGACCCTGATTGAGTCAAGCCACAACTAACAGCTTCTATTGAGGGAAGATGATGAAGCCTTGCGGAGTAGAACTAGTCGCAGACCCATGTCGAGGCAGCAGAATCCTATGTTGCGGCAGTGTACTACTCTACCGGCCGAAAGGCAAAATAGGCAAAGTGGTAGTCGATTTGTAGAGCTTTAAATGCCAGATTTTTCTACACACTTTGCGTGGCAGTTGGAGCTCAAGAAGAAGACGAAAACATGAAAGGAGGGATAAAGTTGGACTTTTGGCCAAAAATGAATAACGCGTTAAATTAAAGAGATTCACCTCTTTAATAAAGTTAAGTCCAAGTCCAACTTAACTTCCTCTCCAAGAAACATTTGTTCCTACATCTTTCCCTATATAAAGAAGGCTTGCCACCATCATCAAGGGACGTTGTGAAGAGAGACGAAAGAGCTTAGGATTTAGATTGTGTTTCTTTCCACTCATTATGTTCTAATTTTCCTTAGGGTTAGGATTAGTTTGTTTAGTAGTCCTGTGAAGACTATTGTACTTTGTTTAAGCTCTTAATGCAAATAAGTTAAGGTTTGCTTATTCTTGGCTTTAATCATTCTTGCATACTTCTCGAGGGAGAGTTTGTGAGATTATCTATTTGTTCAATATCGAGAGAGTTGAACTCAGGAAACGATTAGGCATGGTTTTCATCCCACAAGGTGTTAACTAACTTGGCCTGGAGATAGGTTAAGATTTGCAGCGGCTAAGAGGAGCGTGTGATTGGTTGGTGTTTGTCTTTGGTTTACGCCGTGAGGTATGGTCAAAGTTCAGCCATCAACAGTATTTCGAGCTTAGAGATAAGGAGGAATCATTCAAGGACGCTTTGTCGAACCTTAACAGCATCTGCCCAAGAGCAAGAGATTATCGCGGCAAAGACTTAACCTTTGCGGCCGCGGCAAGGACTTAGGTTACTACCATGGCAGTTTTGCGTTTCTACATTCAAGAACGAAGACAAGTCAATAGGATTCCACGCTACGACACATTCTAATCCGGCCCATTCTCTCAACTTGATTTTCTCTTTACTTTATTTTCTGGCTTATTTTAGTTTTAGTATTTTAGTTTATTAAAACAACCCAACTCATTTTTGTTTTTACTTTAATTGTTTTGCAGTGCGAGGAAGTAAGACCAAAAAGGCTAGCTCAATCCATGTGGAGATGATACTCGATATACTTATCATTATATTACTTGAGACGTGTACACTTGCACTATTGCGGGGCACTTTTATGCGAGCATCGGTATACATAATACAACTACTTCATGGTAATTAACAAAACTAAGACATAACATATACTTCGATTTTAAGAACAGAAGTGTATAGATTAAATTAATTATACTTATCATGTAAGAAACCCTTTTATACTAAGTCAATCAAGGTTAACATTAGATTTTAATACTCGGTTTTGTATCAAGTGTTAATTTCATATTATTCAAGCATATCATTTTATCCTTATAGAGGATAATTCAGGCTTCGAGTAGGTAAGTGTGGCTTATTATTCAAGTAAAGTACAGTTTGTTAATTAAACCTATTATTCTCATTATTTTAAGTTATCATAAGTATATATTTAGTATAGTAACTTAAAGTACTTAAAAGTATGAAGGTAACAATCAGTAATTCATATCTATTACTTCCACCAAACTCAACAAAATCGAGCAAGATCCCAAATTGATTAAGAGACTAGTTATCTTATAAATATCATTTGAATAGCATCATTTCTAATTTACTCAAGACATTAGCTAATTAAACTATAAACCATTTGAACAAGGCATGTGTATACATGCATTTATGGTATTCGAACAAGCAAATGAATTAAAGAATCCAACTAGACACATATACACATAACATACTTCCAAAACATATATCTTTATTCACAAGAATGTTCAAGAATCAATAGGCAAATTTTACTTATGAAGAAAGTTACTATAAGTATTCATTAATTTAACTTAAATTCTTTTTACGGTTTCTTTTAACATAGCCTTGAGAATCAAGTAGCCCAGGTACACGAATCTCCAACCAACTTATGATTGAATATGTTTGAGGTACCTAAGACTGACTCGAAACCAAGGCTCAAATTTTAATCTTTCATATCAGAAGTGAGCTTAGCTCCTTGATTACCATGCCACTTTGATCCTTCCTAGCTCTATTGTCCTCCACCTGGTCTCGCTCTAGAGGAGACAATATATTCATATTATTTCTCAGTGAGTATTGAACTTAATGACTTAACTCATTTAATCATTCACACAATTCACATGCATATAATTGATCCATTAAGATACTACTTTTATCATCACATACTATATCAACCAATACAACTTTAATCTCATCTTTATGAGTTGTTTTGACCCAAGAAAACAGTCCACTCTTGCCTATTATACTCCCCTTATTTAAACTTATAAAACAGCCTCCAATTATTGCAAAACAGTCCCAATGTACTTTGCAAAACAATCCTTTAATTTTGTTTACAAAAAAGTCCAGCATAGTCACAAAACAGTCCTTAAAATCTGAGTTTTGCAAAACAGCCCCTGCACAAATTATTTCAAAGAAAATCCCATGTTTTAAAACACCAATTCAGCCCTTGATTTACTTCAAAACAGTCCTGATTCCAATTTCACAAAACAGCAAAAATAGTCCTCTTATTACTACAGAATAGTCCATTAGTTTCGTATTAGAACAGTCCCGAATTTCAGTACAAAACAGCCCCCCTTGATTCCAGAATTTTTAGAACAGTTTACCTAATTACAATTCAGTCCATTTTAATTCAAAATCGGCCCCTAAATGTTACAATACAATCCCTAAAATTCCGATATTTAACAAAATAATCCATAAGCATGATTTATACTCTTTGTTCGATCCCATGTTCTTAAATTCGATTACTTATCAAGCAGCATGACCCTAACTAGATTTATTACTATCATTGGCACATATTCAAGAAGTATTGGCATGCTTCAATTCGAACATTGATACATTTTATGAAACTAATTCAAGTTCAAATGTGATCACACAATAAATAATGGTGACGTTCGAACAATCAAAGAAAATTTTCATAACATGGATTTGATTCTACAAAATACTCAACATGCATAGGACATCTATGCAAAATTCTTAAATCAATTTCTAGTTCAAGAGGAAGATGGAAAGAATTTACCCTCTTCCTAAGGCTATTTCGAACAAGGGCTCAAGAAATTGAGTTAACCAAACTTAATCCCTCCAATTCTCCATGTATCAACTTATTTCTCTCTCTAAACCATGGTGAAGGTGATTCGGTCACAATAGGGAAGAAGATAAGCTTGCTTCATCTTTCTTTCCATTGCCGTGGACCCTTGCTCATAACACATGCCCTTATTATTATTATTTTTTGACATGTGTAAGTCCTCCGCCAAACATTCATTTGCATGCAACCCTTAATTTTCTCCAAGCATTCGGTTTAGTCCTTTCATATGTAGTCATCAAATTTTCTTTTTACTTCAATTTGATCCTAAGCTCAAATAATAATAATAATAATAATAATAATAATAATAATAATAATAATTCTAGCTTTATTCTAAAACGAATCGAGCAATTAAGCTAGCATTCAAAATCTTAACATACTTCTAGACTAAAATTTGGGCATCGCAACTAATTTCTATCGCACAAATGAGGATGGACGGAGCAAAGGAGTCTGGCCGCCGGAAGTCTTGGACCGTGTATGTGGGAAGGATTTCGGAATCGCTACATTGGAAGGGACTGTAGTAGGTGTTCGATAGGCATGGTGTGGTGCTCGACGCATTCATCCCTCGGAAAAGGGAAAAGGATGGAGGGAGGTTTGGTTTTGTCAGGATGGCTAGCCGAGTTGACGCCGATCGGGCAATCAAACGACTACACAATAAGTGGATTTACGGGTCTCGCCTGATGGTGACTATGGCAAGGTTTGTAGACCGCGGATTGTCCTGGAATCAAAGAAGTAGGGGGTCGGCGACCCTAAGCGAAAGATTGACAGTAGTGAAAAGGGGCAATCAGAAATCCATAGTGTGAACTCTAAGAGGAAGCATGTAACGGTAAAGGTGATTCAGGGGCATGTCGATGAGGAGAAATTGGCAGTATTACAACACTGTATGGTGGGATGGTGCAATCGACAATGGAGCCTTAAGGAACTAGCAACACGAATGAATCTCCCTAACTATCAAGGTTTGTCTATTTTGCGAATCGCTGGACCGGCAATTTTATTGATGTTTAAGGATGCGAAAATCCGGGAGGAGGTTATGGGAAAGACGACGTTCAGTGATTGTTTTTCCAAAATAGAGTGTTGGGATCCGGGGATGACATTACCTACACGACGGGCATGGATCTCTGTCAGAGGAATCCCAATCCATGCTTGGTCGCATGAGTCTTTCGATAATATTGCGAAGAATTGGGGATCACTTGTTCGGGTGGCAGAGAACACGACATCGCTGACATCATTTGAGTGTGGATGGTTATTGATTGAAACAGAGATGCTGGATTTTATTGATACAAGAGTGATGCTGGAGGTCGAGGGGAAGTTTCACCATGTGTATGTAAAAGAGGTGACCATTTTCGGGCCACTTATTGATTGTGAATGCACAACGGCTAATGATGCTGACAGTGGTGAGTCACCGGAGTGTAGTTCGTCTGAGTGTGTATCGGAATCGAGTATGGGCGATGAGCGACAGTGTGAGGATTTTGTGGAAATGGGAACAGTGTTGAAGGATTGACACTGTAACCATCTTTGCAAAGATGCTTACCAAGAGGACCATGACACGGTAAGTGGCACGCCTGATGTCGCGCCTGAGTGCATAAAGTCGACACCGGCTCAATTTGGGGAGACGATGGGCGACGAAGTAGTGGTGTCGGCTGGTGTTTCACCGCCACAAGGAGCTGCTGCCGGGGTGAAGAGTCCTAGTGGGATGGAGTACCAAAGATTTGAAATTTTAGATAATAAGTTGTTACAACAACTTCAAGTGGATGAAGACAATATCCACGATCAAATCCACGAGGATAGTGAGGGTGATCTGATCGGTTCTCAAAGTCAGCAGGGTGTGGTGGAGACCAGAAAAAATGATTCGGACGGGTTGGTAAATGTTCCTGTTGCGACAAACGTAGAAGAGCAGACAGGCTTGATTCACGTCCCCGTTGAGGAGCTTGACGGTGACCAGGTTGTGCGAAATAGTTCTGAGGGTGATACAGTTATCCCGGTTTGGATAAACGGGGTTCTTAGAAAGACGAAGTCGGTGAATGCGCTGTCAGGGGTTGCAAAATATCCAAAGCAGGGGAGAGGAAGACTGAAAAAGAGTGTGGGACGTGAAACTCATACTATAGTAGCCGACGCTTCGTTAACAGACTCGAACCTAAACCACATGCAGCAAATTATTTACCGCGAGGCTGCAGCTACGGCGGCTTTGGGGAATCTGGTGGGGGTGACATCGCTAGGTCGTGAGGAGGAGATTTTGCAAGACTTGTCTCGGGTGCTGCAGGACGGCATCCGCACTTTGTAGCGATGCGTATCATGAGCTGGAACGTTAGGGGGTTGGGTTCTATGTTGAAGAGGAGACGGGTGGGTGATGTAATACGGAGGCAGCGGGTTGATATGGTATTGTTGCAGGAATCAAAGTTGGAGGAGTTGGTGTCGTCGGTTGTTGCTAACTTGTGGTCAAGTGATGATTTTGAATTTTCTGTTTCGCCATCCGTGGGAACATCTGGTGGGTTGCTAGTGATTTGGGAAGGAACTCGCTTTGTGTTGGAGTCAGTGGAGGTGGATCGACATTATGTTGTGCTGCAAGGGCGATGGAAACCTGAGGATATTATTTGTTGTATCATGGCCGTGTATGCTCCTTGCGATGTGTCGGAGCAAGAATGTTTATGGCATAGAATGTTGACGTTGATCAGGGGATTTTCGGGTCCATGGTGCGTCGCGGGCGATTTTAACTCGGTGCTACGTCCGTCGGAAAGAGCAGGATGTAATTCGGCATCTAGAGGTATGAGTTCATTTGTTTCTTTTATGAATTCAGTGAGCTTAATTGATCTACCGTTACGGGGAAAATAGTTTAAATGGTTTGGTAGGGACAGTCGAAAGAGTCGTATCAATAGGTTTCTTGTATCGTCGCTTTGGTTGGATTGCTTTACTAGGATTGAGCAGTTATCGCTTCCGAGAGGAATTTCAGACCATGCCCCAATTTATTTGTTGTGATAAAGATTGGGGTCCAAGGCCTTTCCCTTTTATTAATGTTTGGTTGGAAGAGAGGCGTAATGTCAGTCGTATGGCAGAGGAGTGGTGCTGTTTGACGGGTCTGGGTATTGGAAACTCTAATATCTCGGTTAAGCGTAGGCATTGGAAGCTCTTTCTTCAACAATAGAATAAAACGGAGTTTAGGGACATAAAGAATGAGATTTCTCAACTTCAAAGCCGTATTGATTGTTTGGATAGTGGTGAAAAGGAGGTGGCCGAAGGGGAAAGTATTGAGTTGTGCGATCGGAAGAGGGTATGGATGCAAGCTTTGTGGCGAGCTATTCGCCGGAAGGAATCGTTGTGGCGCCAAAAGTCGAGAGCGACTTGGCTTAAATTGGGGGACAGGAATACTGCTTTCTTTCATAGAGCAGCAAAGCTGCGTGCGATGCGGAATGCTATTGCTGGGTTGACTATCGACGGCTCTTGGGTAACCGATCCGATCAGGTTGCGTAAACACATTGTGAGTTTTTTCTCTCAACACTTCGCTGCGGATGAGAGGTCTTGTATTTGGCGTTTCGAGGGATCTTTTAATAGGGTGAATGAAGATGAAAATTTGGCTTTGGTTGTGCCTTTTTCTGTTGACGAGGCATGGGTAATTGTGCGAGGTAGTGAGGGATCGAAGTCTCCGGGTCCAGATGGATACAGTATGTAATTTTTCAAGAGGTGCTGGGAGGTTGTGAGTGCTGATGTGGGGCGTTTTTTGGCTGATTTTTTCACCTCAGGACGATTGCCTATAGGAGTAAATAATACATTTCTTGTACTGCTACCTAAGGTGGACTCACCGGTTATATTGCATGAGTATCGCCCGATTAGCTTGCTTAATTCCATCTATAAGATTTTAGCTAAAATTATGGCTAGGAGATTACAAGTGGTGTTGGGCGGTTTGATCAGTGATCATCAGTCAGCATTTGTCCGCGGTCGTCAGATTGTAGATGGGATTTTATTGGCTAATGAAACTATTCACTCTATGCAGCAGAGTCGGTTGGGCGGTTGTGTCTTGAAGCTAGATTTTGCGAAGGCCTATGATTGCGTTCGATGGGAATTTTTGGATCACATTATGTGCTCGATGGGGTTTAGCGAGACTTGGCGAGGATGGGTTATGGAGTGTATTAGTACAGTTCGATTCTCTGTTCTTCTGAATGGTAGTGCTACAAAAGAATTTGGCATGGGGCGTGGGTTGCATCAGGGTTGCCCGTTGTCGCCTTTATTATTTGTTATTGTGGCAGAAGCATTGCATCAGTTGTTCGTACAAGCAGAGGGTTTGGGGCTGATCCGTGGGGTAGTAGTGGCTCCGGGGGTGTCTATATCACATCTTCAGTTTGCCGACGACAGCATTCTTTTCTTTGAAGCTTCAGTAGAAACTGCTTTGAATATCTGCAGGCTTTTGTGCTGCTTCCAAGTGTGCTCCGGATTGAAAATTAATTTTGCTAAGTCCTCTCTTTATTCAATTGGTGTGGATGGGGACTTGCTCGCATCAATGGCGAATGTTTTATGTTGCCGACAGGGAGAATTGCCGTTTGTCTACCTGGGGTTACCGTTGGGGGTAAATCCGCGAAATATTACAGTGTGGGAGCCTGTTATTGCTTCGGTTTGTCGGAAGCTCGCTGGTTGGAAGAGGACATCGCTCTCTTTTGCGGCTCGCGTCACTCTGTTTTGTCTTCCCTCCCAGTGTATTATATGGGTTTGTTTCGTGTGCCGAAAGGTGTAGTAGCTGTTATTGATAAATTGAGGCGAGCGTTCCTTTGGGGTGGGGTTAGTTTACAGCGAAAGATGTGTAGAGTGAGTTGGAGTTTGGTGTGTAGACCTCGCCATCTTGGCGGTTTGGGGGTGGCTGATTTGGAGGTTCGAAACAAGGCTTTATTGGTGAAATGGTCGTGGAGGTATGCTAGGGATGAATCCTCTTTATGGCGAGCTATTATTGTGTCAAAGTATGGTGAGGCAGCTCAGTGGTAGCGATTTAATTCTACTTTCAGGGGGTCGATGTCAGTAATTTGGAAGCAGATAGTTCAGACGGTTAGTTCGGCGAGCGTCCAAAAGTATATGGGCGAGTCTCAGTTTGTTTGGAAGGTCGGATCGGGTACGCGGGTGCTGTTTTGGTTTGATGCATGGTGTGTTGAGCAGCCGCTGAAGGATATTTATCCTCGATTATTCTCAATTGCGGTCAATCGCCTAGCCTTGGTTGTTGACCATGTCGTTGAGGGGAGTTTCCAGCATGATCGATGGGAGGATTTTTTCCGTCGTAGCTTGCGATCTTTTGAGGTTCGGCAACTGCAGGAACTTTGTTCGTTGGTGTGTCAGGTGAGTTTGCGGCAAGGGGTATTGGATATGCTTGTTTGGACACCGGATAGGCATGGGATCTTTTCAGTCAAAGCATTGTCTCGTTTGCTTATGATTGATAAGGTGTGTGAGAGTGAGTTCGGGGATTGTTTTGCGTGGAAAGTCCTGGTTCCTCCTAAGGTCCAGGCGTTTTGTGGTTTACTTGGCTACGCCGCTTGCCTACTTTTGAGTTTTTGCGGATGCGTGGAATTGTCTTGGGTGAGCAACAAGGTTTATGTAGGTGGTGTCGAGAGAGGGAGGAGGACATTGATCACTTATTTTATATCTGCCCATTTGCCCAAGGTTTGTGGGATTGGTTCCGAGGATGGTGGGCGATATCGCTACCATTGCGAAAGGCTTTTTCGAACTTACTCATTCCGGATATGCGCTGTTCTTTTAAGGGAACGTTGAAGAAGCTGTGGGTGTCGAGCATTGCTGCAGTATTATGGTCATTGTGGCTTGCACGCAACGAGTTTGTTTTTAATGGCAAGTATATACCGGCTTCTGAGATTGGTTTCTTGGTGAAATTGCGGTCTTTTTATTGGGTGAAGACTCTTAAAGAGGGGCTGTCCGTGAGCGAGTCTCTGTGGTGGGACTATCCGAGCTTGTTTAGAGAAGTGGTCGGAATACAGGTTAGCCGGTTGGGAGTTTGTTGGGAGCCCCCTCTCGGGGTAACATTGAAGTTCTCGGTAGATGGTTCTGCTCGAGGGAAGCCGGGGCCTGCGGGCTTCGGAGGGGTGTTGCGAGATGCCCAGAGTCGTATCCTTGCGCTTTTCTCGGGCCCGCTTGGTTCTCTTGACTCTAATGTTGCAGAGATAGGGGCGATAGCCTTTGCATTGGAATTTTATGTTGCGTCTAAATGGGCTGATCGTCCACTTATTATTAAGTCGGATTCCAAAGTGGCCATTGGGTGGGTGATGCAGGTGGAACGTCGACCTTGGCGTTTGTGGGAATTTTTTAGTGTGATCGACCGTGCTTGCTTTACGCTGGGATCTGTTTGCTTTTCTCACATTTTCCGGGAGGCGAATGGGCTAGCTGATGCGCTAGCGAAGGAAGGGGTTTCTCGAGTCTCTTTGTTTCAAGCCTCGGTTTGATGGTCATGTAAGGGGTGGTGTTTTTGGTCCGTTTCTTTTTAGTCGACATGTCGTACTCTTTTCCTCCGTTAGGCTTATGGAGGTTTTTCATGAGGCGCATGTTTTGACTCGCGTTGTATATTTTTCATATAATAATATACTTCGCTTTGTTGATCAAAAAAAATTGGGCATCACATATTGAATTAAAGGAAGCTTCAATGCAAGTCCTCAGTTTGCTGAGTTTTGGTTCAAATATCTTAAGATTGGCCAAGTATTTCTTTCTTTACCTCAAAATGATCCAAATTCACTTAATTGGTTAATTAAGTGACATCTTAAAATGATTAACTTAGTATTCTATAGATATCATACTTCTAGGCCAATTTTTGGGATATTACACTAGTGATATTTGGATTAACGTGTGGGTTTGTGGTATGCTCCCTCTTATTTCTCGCGCCAAATAATGTCACGAAGCAATTAATGTCAACAGAAACCCTTGGCAGGAATAAAAGAAAAAATAAAAATTTTGAGTTTAGGTAGTAAAATTGACTAAGGGAGTTAAATGACACTTGATGCATATTGCCCACACATCATGCACTCTTCATGCCCTTAGACTAGAGTTATATTGTTGCACTTGAATTTACTACCTGCTTGGCATTACTGCACTAAGATGGCTGAGGATAGAGCTAGATTTAATTTTTCTTTCCAACACTTGTTGGCATTCCAACCAAAACTTTGTCGAGGTAATATTTTCACCTTTTTGTTTTTATTTAGCTTTCTTGCATTACTTGAGGACAAGCAATGAGCTAGGTTTAGGGAGTGTTAACTTTTAAAAAGTATTTATTTTGATGCCTATTTTACAATTCCTTTATTTGCTTTTGAGTATATTTAGTTGCATTTTGTTGTTAATTTCATGTATTTCCATAAGGAGTTAGGAATTTTACCTATGCCAGTGTCAAGGGTTGTTTTGTTGGCATTTTTGCAAGCTTGGCATAGCAATTGGCAGAACACAGCAGCGCAGGAAGGAATGCCAGAGAGAATTCTGAGATGTTGTTGGAACAGATAGACCAAACATTGCTAAAGCACCGGTTGGCAGAGAAGAGGAATTTGATGCCCTCCAAGTAGCTGTTGAACCTGAGAAAATAGGACCAGATCAGACTGCGAGAAAATAGCGATTGGATCAAACTCCAAAAAATACTAGAAAAATAGTGTCAAGCTTGGTTGGCAAAATGATGCCAAGCTTGGTTGGCAAAGCAGTGACGGCATACGACACCAACCCTAACCTAATCAGCTCACATTCAAACTTTGGATAAGATGATCACATCCCTTACCCTTGAGCATTCAAAATTCAAACTCAAGAAGCTTATCCTAGGTCTTCCTTGCATGCCTATTTAAAGAACGATTAAGCACGCAACTTGAAAGACGATTGGGAGATCGAGAGATCCATCGATGATCGTCCACATGAAGGAAACGTGGTTCGACTAGCATGATCGAGATCCGAAACCTTGAAGGGCTGCATCGAGAGACCCCCTTCTCACACATTCTCTTTGTTTAGTTGTTTTTTTATTTTCTTTTAAACGACGATGTGTTTGCAAAACATTGAAGTTTTTTGGTTGATACCCTCACCATGAACAAATTTAATAGTTGGTGGGGGACGTTTGCATTGAACGTTGTTTTTATGTTTAGTTTTTAATAATCGAAATGCTTCGGCATCATTTTCCCTATATGGCATGTTCTTCAATTTTTATCAAAATTGTACCAAGTGAGAGCTAACATTGTTGGATTATTGAACCCTAATATCTTAACAGACTTAGGGGGCAACGATCTGTTGCCAGATACTAGGGTGAGATTCTTCGAAAAAAGATGTTCAAGTAGATGAGCTTACTTTTGAAGTGATTCTACCCCTTAGGAGTATATATTGGGACTTAATCAAATTGATTATTGAAAAAACATCACCATGGAAATATAGGGGTTTGTACATGGTTAATTTCAGCCATTGACCATTGAAAGAGGCGTTGACAACAATGAATCTGTGTAATACCCCTAAATTAGGCCTAGAAGAATGTTACCACTTTTGAATTCAAAGAAAGTATTCCATAATGAAATCGGGTAATTAAATTGTAATTATAGGATCAAAATGAATAAAATATAAGATTAGATGCTCATGTTTCAAGTGACCAAATTGAGTGATGCATTAAATGTAGTGATTGCATGATAAATTGAGATTAATTAAGGGGTTTAAACACTTAATGGCTCAAGGCATGTGAAAAGGGGTAGTGTAGAACCAGCACTTGTAAAAACAAGGGGAATGTTACAATAAAGAATTATCGGAAAGCTTCATGAATCCATGACGGTCTAAAAAACATTTTGGTGCAATCCTTGAGTCTAGTCGAATAGCCTTAAAAGGAAGGTAAAATTCTCTTCTTTTTTTGTCTTTCAAGTTGAGTTGTTGTTCTGCTTGATGAAATTTCTGGTTTTATAGAATGATACATACATGAATCCTCATGCATAGGAATGTAAGATATAGTTAGATTGGTTGGGTTGTTTGAAAATGAACAAGCATAAAAATTGGGAATTATAAAGTATTCAAATGGGTGCATGTAGGTTACTTTGCTTGAATTGTTAAATAATTTAAAATCCATGCCATGAAATTCTAAGTTAAAATTGAACGCTAAGAAAAATGACTTCATTGTGGTTCCATGGAATTTGCAAAATGGTGAAATGCTAGAAATCATGCTGGAAGTAAATTAAGTGTTCAAAGATAGCCAATTATTGGCATATTGATGCTTGAGTTAAATTAGTGTGCTTATAAGAAAACTGGTAATTCGAGCTATTATGTGTGCTTATAAATTTTTTTGAGGGATTCTTTATTAAATAAGGGATTGTTTATACAAATTGGATTATCTTGAGGGTTATAATTGAATGTATATATATATATATATATAAGCTGGGATTTTTTGAAAAAATATAGAGTATGTTGGACTGTCTTGTAACGCCCTAGTTTTGGGCCTGGATGTTTTAGACGTTGGATCGGACCGGTCGAGAACAGTTCGAATCGCGTAAGGTGGATTTTGGAAATCAAGGATCGGGATAGGATAAAATTGTGATAAAATTTTCTAAAATCCTCTAAAAATATAATTAAGAGGTTAGTTAAGTCAATTTTACAAAAAGAGTTTTAGAAGTGAGACATTTTGGCTAGTGACCAAATTGTAAAGTTTCAAAATTGGGAAATGTGATTTTTAAAGTGGAAGCCGAAGTCTTAGAATCTTTAGGGGGCTTAGAGTCAATTTGACATTTCTTCAATATGACATATGATTTAAAAGGGTTTTTAACTAAATGAATTTTAATTGGATTTTTATAATTAATTGATTAAAAGGTGGTTAATGAGATTTCACTTACGTAACTACTTTTCCCTCTCTCATTTTCAGCCAAACATCATTTTCTCTCATCATTTTCAGAATTCTTTATCCTAAAAATCCTCTCAACATTTTCTAAATCTTTTTCAAGGGATCTTCTTTAATTCTTCAAGATTTTTGCAAGGAAAACTTATCATCTATTGAAGGAAGCAAGGATTGGAGGTAAATATCATTCTTAACCTCTAATCTAAGTTCTTTATTGAGATTCCCAAGATATTTGGCTTCTAATAACTATTTTTGATTGGGTTTTTAATATAGTTTTGGTTTGAGATCAAAATCTTGTGAAAATGTAAATGAAATCTTGATTTTCGGACATAATGAGTTGGGCACTATTTTGTGTTGATTTTAATTGATTTCTAAGTTGGTTTATATGTTAAGATGATGTGTTATTAACATGGATCCCAAAATCCTTGAGGTCCTTGAGTTTCTTGGTAGTTTTAAGTGTGATTTTGAGGTGAAATGGTGGAATCTTGCTTGCTGGAGGTATAAGGATGAGTTAGGTTGTTTAATTGATGTGTTTTAATGTTGATAGTGCTTTGGAAGTGATGTATGTTTGCTGGGCTTGGTTTAGGAAGCAACCGATTGAGTTTTTGGTTGTTTTGGAAGGGTATTTTGGTGTAGTTTGAGCGGGCAATGAGTTTATGATTTGTTGCTGGTGTTAGAATGCATTTTAATGCATTTAGATCTCTGTTTTGGTGATGTGAAAACTGGGGATCTTGATCCGGAAGCTAGCAAGGTGATTTTGGAAGCTCCGGAGGTGTAATTTTCGTGTCGGCGAACGAGGCTTCGCGTATCGGTGAGTGGAAAAGAGTTTTCCAGCTTTGAAACGATTTGAATGTGGTTTTGGGGGCTTAGTGTAAGTTTGAAACACTTAGCTAAGGTCAAGAGTAAGTAAATTGAAAGTCTCTCTCTCGGATTGTGCTATGTTTTGGCTTAAAAAGGCACTTGGTTTAAATGTGTTTGCCTATTGTCTTAAGGCATGTTTTAAGCATGAATGTTGCTGGATTTTAATGCCATTATGTTAAGGATGCACTAGGTAAGTGATCCTTGGTTTTTATGTGTTGAATGCATATGATGTAAGCATGTTATGCTTGTGGAAATGGCATTGTGTTTATACTTGTAAAACAGTGAGTTATTGTGGTTAAATGGTTATATTGGCAAGTGATGTAAATGGATTTTGGTTACTTTAATCAGATATAGTTAGTCGGCTATAGCATTGGGTGCACCGTGAATAAGTCGCCTTGGATGTCTAGGGGTTGTGATTGTGCCATAATCTCCATCTGAGTACCCTAACGATTGAGGAATTAGAGTCACCACGATGGAGGTAGGCTCTCATGGGTAGACTTAGTTAAGCGTCACTACAGTGGAGGGATGCTCCCGTGTGTGAGCTTGGTTAAGGTGATTACAATGGTTGAGGTAACTTCCATGTGTAAGCCTTGTTTGTGTCCCGACTCTCGCTAGTGGGTTGTACAACTACCGATGAGTGATGTTGAGGGGTTGATATTATGCCATTAACTCCACCATGGGTGTTGAGGGGTTGAGATTTTGCCATTAACTCCACCATGGGTGTTGAGGGGTTGTGATTGTGTCATTTATCTCCATCACGGGTGTTGAGGGGTTGTGATTGTGCCGTTTATCTCCACCTTATATAGTTCGGTAGTGTGTATGAAGCGTGTGGGACAATGCTTGTGATCCGCATATCCGATTGTGTCGAGTGTGATGTGTCTTATTATGATATATGTTTGAATCACTTATGAGCCAATATGATGATGGTGACTCGATGTTTTAATGAAGAACACTTGTTTTGTGAAAGCATGTGATGCTTGAGAATTATGCTAGAATGCATATGATGCTTGGTTTAAGCATGAGTAAAGGTTCTTGTTATTGTAATTAATGATGTTATGGACATGTGGATTTGAAAGTGATTTTGCTGCTCTAAAGTGCATGTTTTAAAGGAAGGCATATGTTTACAAAGGATGATGTTTTGGTTTTAAAATGCATTGATGAATGTTTGGTTTTATAGCGGACCTCACTAGGCTTATTGCTTACGCTGATTTGTTTCATCAATGCAGGGAATTGAACAATCAAGGCAGCTCGAGAGCAAGTGAATTCCAGGTGTTTTGGTTAAACAATGTATGTGGTTTTTCTCAAGTGTAATAAGAGGCAATGGGTGGGATTTGTGCTTACGAATGTTTGAGAATGTTTCCTTTTACCTTGAGCATGTTGGTTTGCCTATACATAAGTTGTAAATGGCATTTGGTGATTGGATTTTGGTTTATTTGGAGTTTTGGCTTGTTTTGGTTTTGGCAAACTAGGGAGCATGTCTTTAGTGCCTTTGCTTCTGTGTTGGTTGCTATGTTTAGGCTATAGATTCGATATGATGATTGTTGATATGTATCCTCGATGTATGCATGTTGTGGTATGTCCCGGGGTTGATTCGTGAATGAAAAAGTTTGAAAAACCAGCAATTTCTGCTGTCATAGTGCAAGGTGTATCGAAACACCCTTAACCGTTTTGAAAAGGAGGCATGTAATGGCCATAGCGTTTCAGAACAGCTGAAGGTGTTTCGGAACAGTTTGGCCACTGGAGAGGCATGTGTCGATACTGGTCTCAGAACACACTCGAGTATCGAAACGGTCAACACCGTTTCGCTACGAACGTTTCGAAATGGATGACCGTTGGATGTTGATTTTGAATTGTTTTAAGTTTCCATGATTTACATTTTAGTCCTGAATGTTGTGGATGCAATTGCTTGAGCTTGGAATGTCTTTTTAAGTTGAAATTTGACAGAGAGGTATAAAATATGACTATTTACGTATTTCTAATCTTAAATTCAGCCAAGTCTTCATATTTTCTGAAAATTACATGTTGGTCCCTAAAATATGTAAATCATGCAATTGAGTCCCTAAATGTTTTCTGATCGATGTGTCCTTCTCTTCTATGATTCTTGAGTAATCACATAGGATTAACGTACATCTAGAGAAGATAAAAAGGAAAAAAAAGGGTCGTGAATCAAGGTTGACTTTCGTGTTGACTTTGGTTTTCCCCGTGTAATCTTCGTAGTTCGGGTCAAACATCTAGGTCGGGTTAAGGGGGTTACATTTGTTGGTATCAGAGCATGGTTATGAAAGAATTGGGAATGTTGGCATGTTAAATTTTTATGTGTTGAAGTATGATGTTTGAAAAGCATGCGATTGGTTGAATTTTGAAGTTTATGCTATGCTTTATTTATGTGAATCGCATGTGAAATGAATGTGAGTGTGTGCCGATGATGCAATGATGTTATGTGCTGATTTTGGAAGATGAAAAGCATGTTGAGCATCATGTGTCACTGTATGCTATGCCATGTTGAGGGAAATTGGGGTACCCATTGCCTTATTACATTGATTAATTGTTTTGTAAACTTGGAATCTTGCTTGAGGCTGGCCAAAATCATGGTTTGATTTTTTGTTTTTGTGTTATTATGCCTTGTTAAAATAGCATGATGAGTTCGAGGAGAGAGTTGGGATTGGATACGATTGTACCTGCGGGTGAGCAGGGTAGTCAATGGAATGATGTTCCGTCTTTTGAGAATGTGTTTGTTCGGTCGTTCTCATCTGGATTTGAGGCGATAGGGCAGCGTGAAGCGACTGGCCTGGTGGTGAAAGTTTTATCGCCTGTGGTTCAGGATATGTCCGGAGCATCTCAGGTCGTGGGAAATGAAAAGCATGCGCACATACAGTCTGTCAGACAGGTTGGTTTGTCAAAACAGCATCTGCATGATTTGGGAGCTATTGAGTATCATGGGTCGATGTTGGAGGCGTTAGGGGGTTGGTTAGCTAGTACAATCACAATCTTGGATTAGGAAGGGTGTGACCACGCTTGTAAGCTGGGAAGCGTTGTCACATTAATGTTGGATGATGCTAGTATGTGGTGGACATCTGTGTCGATGGCATCGAAGATTCAGGATGTGGATTGGGAATTCTTTTCAGCTGCCTTTATGAGGAGGTATATTGGAGATAAGCTTTCGAGTAGCCAAGAGCGCGAGGGTATGGTTTCAGTTCATATTGATGAGCAGAGTTTGGGTTTGGCATCTCGTAGTGGTGGTTTTAGCTCTGGTAAGAGAGCTGCTAAATTCGATTTTGGAAGTAAACAGACCAAAAAAGGTCGAGATAGGAGGTATCAATCTGTTGTTAGGCGAGGTAACCTTGGACATGGTGCATTGGTTCAAGGGAACAGAGTGAGGGTGAAGTAGCACACGTGCTGGACGTGTGGTTCTCGGGAGCACTTGAGAAGGGATTGTCCTCATGCGGCTGGAGAGGTACAGGCTCCTGTTAAAGTGACAGGGAATTCTTGCTGGAACTTTGGTTCAGCAGAGCATTTAAGGCGTGAGTGTCCTCTGTTAGCAAGTAGAGGCCAAGAACGTGCACCTGCTGTGGCTACACCTCATAAAGGTCGTGAGCGTGGCCGAGACAGGGTTCGAAGGTGGCAAGAAAGGCAGAGAGGTGCAGGGTGTTTGATGGTTGAATCTTGTTGGAGTTGTGGGTCTATTGGACATTTAAGGCGAGATTGTCTAGTGTTAGCTCGGGTGATCTAGGTGGGGTGTCCTTTGAAGCTCCCTGTGGTCGCGGGTGCAGTTATGGTTCTTTCCAACAAGGATACCATGGTGGCTTTGAGAAAAAGGGTGTGGGTATTCATTGTTTGGAACACAAAGATGTGATTGCAGGTATCTTTACTGTGCAATCCGTGTTATTGTTATCTTTGTTTGGTTTTGCTTTGCATTCTCTTGGGTAGTGTTAGTTCGATAGTTAGTGATTTGTGAGTGGCGTAGTTGTTGTTTTAGAACAATATTGGTGAATAGGAATAGTAGTTCAAATAGTGCGGTAATCAGTTATGAGGATGGTGGAGTAGGAAAAGTTTGGAAATAGGACGTGGAGTTGTTCCAGGTATGGTTCGGAGACGTTATTGGTAGGTGTGAACCGACATGCATACACAGTTTAAATCATTTGTATACATATATATTACATATGTTGGTACATGCATACATTGGTCTTGACATTAAAAGTATGCATACATGTGCATAGGCATTCGTAAGGGCATGTAAGCAATCATGTACATGAATGTTCACACTTACTAATAGCTTATTTGGATCTGGTAGTGGAGTGTTATGATTAGAGTAGTTTGTGGGTTTAAGGTTTGTTTTGGCGAGAGGTGAGGAAGTGAATAAGTTCGCCATTAGGAGTGAGTATGGTCTAGTTTGGGCTAGCCGGAAGAAAAGTTTACTAGGTGTTTTAAGGCCTTGGCGGAATGATGGTAGAGAGGGGACCGTTTTGGTTAGAATGCGGTCGAGGATGTATAGTGTGAAGTTAAAAGCATTTTGTATGTAGCCGTGAGGTATTGTCGTTGCTATGGGTCGAACGGTTGTTGCAGGTTTCGGTTGTGGTTTTTAAAGTGCGATGCGTTCTTGCTTGAATAGTTATAGTAGGATGATTGTTTTAGATGGTTAAGGTTTTGACGGAGACCCTAAAGGAGTTGGAAGGAAGTTCTGACAATAGATTTAATTGAGGTTTAGTTGGGTTGTGTGGAGAGTTATTAACTCTTGTAGAAGTTGTAGGATGTATCTTCAGTCGAGTGCAAGTGTTTAGGGAATGAGCTTTATGCATGGTTATGTAAGCTTAAGACCCATGATGTTTTGGATGGTTTCTCGTGTGAGGGTGGTTTGTTGGTTGTGTGTAAGTAAACCTTTTTTTGTGATGATTTTTGTGAGTGATGTGATGGTTGGAGATTGTGTTAGAATCTCGTGGTGAGGTATCAGGTTGGAAAGGCCAACGTTGGGGCCAATGCTTGGGTAGCAAGGTGGTTGTGGAGTAGGGGGCGGTGCTTACTCGCTTGAGTATATCGCAAGATGGTGATCTTGTGGTAGATTTGTGAATGAGAAGCCTTGTGGTTTGGTGTCTATGATGTTGGTGTTTTGAGCTTTGGGAGAATTAAATAGTGGTGTCAAGTGATATTGAGTTGAGGTGCTCTCATCTGGATGAACTCTTAGAGGTTCTTCCGTAGTGTGTCTGGTTGAGCGAAGGTGTATTGTAATTTGAGGATCGGCGGATAAGATGGGAAAGGATGTTAGTGAATTTGTAGGCAAATGTTTGGATTGTTAGTAGGTGGAAGCTGAGTTTGTTTATCGTTTAGGTGTGGTAACTGTTGGGGTTATCATGAAGGGTGTTGAGGGGGATGGATTGTCGTTGATTTGTGGTTGGATTATGGTGGATTTTATCCAGAGAAATATTGTTGAGTGGTGGTTGATCGTTTTGCAAAGAGTGTGCATTCCTTGGCAGCACATACTGTGTATGAGTTGGGTAGGTTGGTTGAGTTGTTTGACGCTAAGATTGTGCGTTTGCACGAAGTGTTGAAGTCTGTTGTTGTGGATAGAGATTCAAGGTTCGCATCGAAGTTTTGGGAATGGTTGAATTGAGCTTGGGGTACGCGGTTGAGTTTTGGTTCTTCTCATCATCCTTTGGTGGATGGGTAATCGGAGCATGTTTTTCAGGTGCTTGAGGTTATTTTGAGATATTGTGTTTGAATTTCCAAGGTTCATAGGAGAGGCTTTTGCCTTGGTTGAGATTGCTTGTAACATTGGTTGTTAGGCAAGTATCAGGTGGCTCCTTACGAAGCTTTGTATGAGAGGAGATGTAGAACCCCTCTTTGTTGGGCAGAAGCTGGGGAAAAGTCTTGCGCAGACTTGCGGCATAAGGAAATTGAGTTCACGGTTGGCGAACGTGTGTTCTTGGAAGTATCGCCTTGGAAGAAGGTGATGAGATTTGGGCGTAAGGGTAAGCTTAGCCAAAGGATCTTTGGACCTTACGAGATTGTGGAGCGTATTGGTCATGTGGCATAACGGTTAAGATTGCCTGCAGAGTTGGAGAAGATACATGATGTGTTTCATGTCTCCATGTTACGGAAATACAGGCTGGTTCTTTCGCATGTGATGCCTGTTGAGGAGATAGAGTTGAATCTGAATCTGTCGTGTGGTGAGGAACCAGTAAAGGTTCTGAACTTGAGTAGCAAAGTTCTTCGTGGCAAGACGATAGAACTTGTGAGGGTGTTGTGGCGACACTGAGGGGTTAAGGAAGTCACGTGGGAAAATAAGGCGGACATGCTGAGGCAGTTTCCACATCTTAGGTGAGAATTTCGAGGACGAAATTTCCTAAGTGGGGGATAGTTGTAACTCCATGGTTTTGAGCCTGGATGTTTTAGACGTTGGATCGGACCGGTCGAGAACGGTTCGAATCGCGTAAGGTGGTTTTTGGAAATCAAGGATCGGGATAGGATAAAATTGTGATAAAAATTGCTAAAATCCTCTGAAAATATAATTAAGAGGTTAGTCAAGTCAATTTTACAAAAAAGAGTTTTGGAAGTGAGACATTTTGAGTAGTGACCACATTGTAAAGTTTCAAAACTGGGAAAATGTGATTTTTAAAGTGGAAGCCAAAGTCTTAGAATCTTTAGGGGGCTTCAAGTCAATTTGACATTTCTTCAATATGACATGGGATTTAAAAGGGTTTTAAACTAAATGAATTTTAATTGGATTTTTATAATTAATTGATTAAAAGATGATTAATGAGATTTCACTTACGTAACTACTTTCCCTCTCTCATTTTTCAGCCAAACACCATTTTCTCTCATCTTTTTTAGAATTCTTTCTCCTAAATCCTCTCAACATTTTCTAAATCTTTTTCAAGGGATCTTCTTTAATTCTTCAAGATTTTTGCAAGGAAAACTTGTCATCTATGAAAGGAAGCAAGGATTGGAGGTAAATCTCGTTCTTAACCTCTAATCTAAGTTCTTTATTGAAATTCCCAAGATATTGGGCTTCTAATAACTATTTTTGATTGAGTTCTTAATATAGTTTTGGTTTGAGATCAAAATCTTGTGAAAATGTGAATGAAATCTTGATTTTTAGACTTGATGAGTTGGGCATTGTTTTGTGTTGATTTTAATTGATTTCTAAGTTGGTTTATATGCTAAGATGATGTGTTATTAACATAGATCCCGAAATCCTTGAGGTCCTTGAGTTTCTTGGTAGTTTTAAGTGTGATTTTGAGGTGAAATGGTGGAATCTTGCTTGTTGGAGGTATAAGGATGAGTTAGGTTGTTTAATTGATGTGTTTTAATGTTGATAGTGCTTTGGAAGTGATGTATGTTGGCTGGGCTTGGTTTAGGAAACAACCGATTGAGTTTTCGGTTGTTTTGGAAAAGTATTTTGGTGTAGTTTGAGCGGGCAACGAGTTTATGATTTGTTGCCGGTGTTAGAATGCATTTTAATGCATTTAGATCTCTGTTTTGGTGATGTGAAAAATGGGGATCTTGATCCGGAAGCTAGCAAGGTGATTTTGGAGGCTCCGGAGGTGTAATTTCCGTGTCGATGAACGAGGCTTCGCGTATCGGTGAGTGGAAAAGAGTTTTCCAGCTTTGAAACGATTCGAATGTGGTTTTGGGGGCTTAGTGTAAGTTTGAAACAATTAGCTAAGGTCAAGAGTAAGTAAATCGAAAGTCTCTCTCTCGGATTGTGCTATGTTTTGGCTTAAAAATGCACTTGGTTTAAATGTGTTTGCTTATTGTCTTAAGGCATGTTTTAAGCATGAATGTTGCTGGATTTTAATGCCATTATGTTAAGGATGCACTAGGTAAGTGATCCTTGGTTTTTATGTGTTGAATGCATATGATGTAAGCATGTTATGCTTGTGGAAATGACATTGTGTTTATGCTTGTAAAACAGTGGGTTAATGTGGTTAAATGATTATATTGGATGTCTAGGGGTTGTGATTGTGCCATAATCTCCATCTGAGTACCCTAGCGATTGAGGAATTAGAGTCACCACGATGGAATTAGGCTCTCGTGCGTAGACTTAGTTAAGCGTCACTACAGTGGAGGGATGCTCCCGTGTGTGAGCTTGGTTAAGGTGATTACAATTGTTGAGGTAACTTCCATGTGTAAGCCTTGTTTGCGTCCCGACTCTCGCTAGTGGGTTGTACAACTACCGATGAGTGATGTTGAGGGGTTAAGATTATGCCATTAACTCCACCATGGGTGTTGAGGGGTTGAGATTGTGCCATTAACTCCACCACAGGTATTTAGGGGTTGTGATTGTGTCATTTATCTCTATCACGGGTGTTGAGGGGTTGTGATTGTGCCGTTTATCTCCACCTTATATAGTTCGGTAGTGTGTATGAAGCGTGTGAGACAATGCTTGTGATCCGCGTATCCGATTGTGTCAAGTGTGATGTGTCTTATTATGATATACGTTTGAATCACTTATGAGCCAATATGATGATGGTGACTCAATGTTTTAATGAAGAACACTTGTTTTGTGAAAGCATGTGATGCTTGAGAATTATGCTAGAATGCATATGATGCTTGGTTTAAGCATGAGTAAAGGTTCTTGTTATTGTAATTAATGATGTTATGGACATGTGGATTTGAAAGTGATTTTTGCTGCTCTAAAGTGCATGTTTTAAAGGAAGGCATATGTTTACAAAGGATGATGTTTTGGTTTTAAAATGCGTTGATGAATGTTTGGTTTTATAGCGGACCTCACTAAGCTTATTGCTTACGCTCATTTGTTTCAACAATGCAGGGAATTGAACAATCAAGGCAGCTCGAGAGCAAGTGAATTCCAGGTGTTTTGGTTAAACAATGTATGTGGTTTTTCTCAAGTGTAATAAGTTGTAAATGGCATTTGGTTAAACAATGTATGTGCTTACGAATGTTTGAGAATGTTTCATTTTACCTTGAGCATGTTGGTTTGCCTATACATAAGTTGTAAATGGCATTTGGTGATTGGATTTTGGTTTATTTGGAGTTTTGGCTTGTTTTGGTTTTGGAAAACTAGGGAGCATGTCTTTAGTGGCTTTGCTTATGTGTTGGTTGCTATGTTTAGGCTATAGCTTCGATATGATGATTGATGATATGTATCCTCGATGTATGCATGTTGTGGCATTTCCCGGGGTTGATTCGTGAGCAAAAAAGTATGAAAAGCCAGCATTTGTTGCTGTCACAGTGCAGGGTGTATCGAAACACCCTTAACCGTTTCGAAACGGAGGCCTGTAATGGCCATAGCGTTTCAGAACAGCTGAAGGTGTTTCGGAACAGTTTGGCCACTGGAGAGGCCTATTTTGATACTGGTGTCGAAACACACTCGAGTACCGAAACGGTCAACACCATTTTGATACGGGCGTTTCTGTACGAAGGTTGGCGTTTCGAAACGGATGACCGTTGGATGTTGATTTTGAATTGTTTTAAGTTTCCATGATTTACATTTTAGTCCTAAATGTTGTGGATGCAATTGCTTTAGCTTGGAATGTCTTTTTAAGCTGAAATTTGATAGAGAGGCGTGAAATATGACTAATTACATATTGGTAATCTTAAGTAATCACATAGGCTTAACGTTCATCTAGAGAAGATAAAAAGGAAAAAAAGGTCGTGAATCAAGGTTGACTTTCGGGTTGACTTTGGTTTCCCCCATGTAATCTTCGTAGTTCGGGTCAAACGTCTAGGTCGGGCTAAGGGGTTACATGTCTCAAGTCATTTGTGTATATAAATAGATGATTTGGTACTCTTTTGAGTATGAACAAGTGTAAATATGAAAGCATATTAGAAAATGCATTTACAAGAACTATAGGGACTGTTTTGAATGAGTATTACAATGTTAAAGGTTGTTATACAAAAAATTAGGACTGTATTGAAATTATAAAGACTAAATTTGAGATCTAAAATCATGGGGAATTGTTTTGTTACTAGGTAAACTGTTTATGCTAGTATGAGTATAAAAATGGGTTGATTGGTGTATACGTATAAGTATGAATGAATAGTTGGACGGTTTCATGATTTGAATGAAAAGAATGGATTGTTTTGATTAATTTAGGAAATTGTTTTGAACAAAATAGAATAAGGGAATTGATGTTTGAAGCATTATAAAGGTTCTTTTGTTGTAGATAAATACATTAAGGGTTGTTTTGACATGTTAAAGCTTGTATGTCAATGTATGGACTGATTTATATTAATACAAGAAGCTAATAGATTGATATGTGGATGTTTATATAGAAATATAACCCTTAAGACAGTTTTTAATCAATATAAAGGTATGAGTGGACTATTCTTTTTTTAGTTTAAAAATGTACACATAGATAATATTGTCTATTTATATATACATACATATATATTGGATTGTTTTGATGTATACAAAGGTGTATACATGTGCTATGAATTGTGTTGCTTGGTTAAGGATATAGATGGACTGAATTGTATGTACATATGTATATGTGTGTAATAAGGTTGTTGATAAATGAATTCAAATAATATTAATTGATTCGTTATTTGATTTGAGGTACGTATCATGGTTAAGGAAGAGGGTAATGTCGTAAAGGCTAGAAAGGGAAACCTATTAGGAGTACAAAGAAATGTGGATTCAAGTATCCCGTAACTTCGAGATAAGAGGTGAGCGTAGTTGTATTGTTACGGGTGACACGGTGTCACGCCGGGTCCTTTTTTTATGATGTGAATCATGTCAAAGTTCATAAACATGTATATGGCTCACATAGAGCACAATGAATGTTTTGCATACATGTCATGGCATTTATGATAAGTTTATGATTATGTTTGTATTTTAAATGCACCTTGTGCCTTGCTATGTGATGTTGTATTGAATGACTAAGTATCCTCTTGTTATAAAGTTAGAAGCTAACTACTGACTAATGAAACCATAAGACTTTAATAGAGACATGAATATCAATGTTAAAGCTTATAAAATCTAAGGCCTTTGGAAGCTAAAGGCTTTTCATAAGTCATAAGATATTAAGGATTGAGACAAGAAATGATTACTTGAGCACAAGATACTCCAAAAATCGTAAATATAAGATAAGATATGTAAGTTGCCTTCAATGGAAGTCCTTGATCACTATGACATAGTACATATATATATATATATTGGGACTACAGTCCATGAGCTACGGCTCTGGGGATGCCCCATTGATATGTGATATGTATATTGGCGACAGTAGGAGGTAACGGGGGAGATGTACGGAGAATGGCGGCAGTTTAGTTGGATAGTGTGAAGATACGATTGATATATTTCCGATACTAGCCATTGCTATGTGCTTTGGGCTATGTATTGCTTGGACCATTACGTTCGATTACGAACCATTGTTATTTATGACCATAAGTGATCCAAGGTAAACATTTAAAAGACTTGAATAAGTTGAAAGATGTGATAAGTTATGATTATAAAGATTTGGTGGCATTGTAATAAGATGAGCAAAATGCTCCTCAATGATATGATTCTCATAAGATATGAAAATGTGTCCTTCTTATGCAAGGCAGCAAGTCATTGAATCGAATCTTTGATAATAGTTTCATGAATTAAAAAGAAACTCCAAAACTATTTTGAGTATTGATCAAGTCTCGTGAAGACTTCAATGTGAACATGTGATCTTTGTTAAGATCGATATACTGCAATGAAGCTTGTTAAGCTATTGAAAACCATAAAACATACAAAAGTTAAATCAAGATAGAATTATTAAGGCTAACATATGATAGATTATTTGGATGTGTGTTTCATTGAAATTAATGTATTAAATGATTTGTCAATATCTTATGTCACTACCTCACTTAGGCTCTATAAGCCTAATGCATTCGTTTTCATGCATTTTTAGGACTAAATTGGTTTGTTTGACTCATTCGTGGTTGGAGGTTGCAAGTGGCATATTAAAGTCTTAGTGTAAAGATTATTTCTTTATTTGAAACTCCTACAATGGTGGCATTATGCTTAAGAATGCATTTAGATGATTATTAAGTCTTGTGACATAATGCTTGACTAGTTCATCTTTGATTTGTAAATAGAGTTTATAAATTTGTAAATAATTTGTAAACTCGCTCTAATAATTTGGGATATGATTTATTTGATTAAATACTACGTTGGTATTTCTAGTATATAATTACCATGTTTATAAGACGATTGATTTCATGTATATGGCTGGATGACCTTGCTGGTAATACTTGATATGCTCGGTGTTCTAATGATTGGTTTGGTAGGCTGATAATCTATGGTTAAGAGTATACATATGCATGAATATGATATGCTAGTATGCCTAGTGATATGGTTATGGTTTTGGGAATGGTTGCTTGAATTAGAATGGTCCTTGCATGATTGGTTTGAGCATATACGAAATTGGTTTGAGCATATACGAAATTGTGGAATGTTGTTGTTTAAAGCAAATTGGTTGTTTGATTGGGTCCTTGCATGATTTGGATATGTAGTTTACCCTTGAAACTTGAAAGTGGTCATTTTGCTTGATAATTTCAAGTTAAGGGTTGTTGTGAATTAAAGTATTTTGTTAAAGGGCGTCTTAGACATTAAATAAAGGACTAATTGTTAATTAGAATATAGTTGGGGATTGGTAAATTGTTAAAGGAGCTGTATGTGAGTAATAAGAAATTTATTAGACAATTTTAACTATAAAACATGAAACTGTTTTTGTGATAATTAAGGGGCTGATTTGCTAATCTAAAACAAGGGATTTTATTTAAAATAAAATTTATAAGAACTGTTTCTACCATTTTGGGACAGTTATGAATCTATGTGAACAAATTAAGGATTGTTTTTGAGTGCTTGTGAATATTGTGGATTGTTCTAAGCATGAATAATTGTATGCTTATTAAATAAGGATTGTTCCGGACTTTGGTGAGAGTAATTGGACTGTTTTTCATGCATATAAACAAATTAGGGATTGTTTTAAGTATATAGAAGAGCATGGACTGTTTTGAATATGAATATCTGAACACATAAAGATTTGAGACTGTTTTGATAAATAAAAATATGTATACAATTTAATAGATTGATTTGGCATGAAAACAAACACTAGAAGATTGTTTTGACGTATATATGTTTATATACGAATATATTAGACTGTTTTGTGTAATTTATAAGCATGTTGGACTGGTTGACATATATATAGAGAGAGAGACACAATTGTATGGGATTCTTATGGATATATACATAAATATCTAGTGAACTGTTTTTAGTGTAAATGTATGTGTATACATGCATAAATTGGATTGTTCCAACATCTTCATATATCTATATATATATATGCTTAACTCGAACCAATTGATGTCTTATGGAACAAGTAACTCGTGCTATGCTATGCTAGGTTGAAGCTTAAATTGACAAGTAACTCAAGTCATGATAGGTTAAGTTACTTGACTTGTGAGCCAAGTATTCGATGTATTGACAATTTTTGTTAAAAAGAATCTAAGAAATGTTTATAAAAAAATTTACGAGTATGTTCTGAAACTTGACCAAATCTTATAATTTGGTCACACAATTTCTGAAATGTGTTTTTGGTAATACCTTCAATTTTGGTTTTCTCCTAAATCGGGTTGAGAGTGTTACATTTTGGTATCAGAGCATGGTTTAGTCGATTCTCAGACTAAGCATGGATTCACTGTGTCTCCATAAGTCTATTGTTCCACCTAGGAATTTAAATTTTTGTTTTGTATTGGCGATTGGTAATCAATACAAAAAGTTTGCTCTGTTTGATTCTCAGAATATATGGAAATGTTCTGAGATTGTTATCTCTAAGTTGTTGTCATCGAAGAAATTCGAGGATGAATTTCTTTTAAGGGGAGGATAATTGTAATACCCCTAAATTAGCCTAGAAGAATGTCACCACTTTTGAATTCAAAGAAATTATTCCATAATGAAATCGGGTAATTAAATTGTAATCGTAGGATCAAGATGAATAAAATAAAAGATTAGATGCTCATGTTTCAAGTGACCAAATTGAGTGATGCATTAAATGTAATGATTTCATGATAAATTGAGATTAATTAAGGGGTTTAAACACTTTTCACAAATGGCTCAAGGCATATGGAAAGGGAGAGTGTAGAACCAGCACTTGTTAAAAAAAAAGGGAATGTTACCATAAAGAATTATCATCTTCTTGTTGGACAATACCCGAACCAAAAATGAGAAAGGGAGAGTGTAACACCCCAATTTTGGGCTTAGAAGTTTTGGGTTTAAACCGGATCGGTCGGATTTTCGGTTCGAATACAAAAGGTGGTTTTAAGGAAAGCCTAGTTCGGGATGCATTAAAAATATGGAAAAATATCTAAAAATCTTCTTTTAATATATATAAGAGAGTGGTGAAATCAATTTTACAAAATGAGGTTTGGAAATATGACATTTTGAGTTAGTGACTAAAATGTAATTTTTGAAAAGTTCGTGACTGTTTTAAAAAGATTGAAACTTTGAATCTTTAAGGAGCTAATTTACCCAAGGGAGGATTTCTCCAGATTTTTCTTGATTTTTAAAGACTCATTTAATGTTTATTTAATAAAAAGGAAAGAGGGGAAAAGATATTTTTAGTTTCATAACTAACATTTACCAAATTTTTCTCATTTCATTTTCTCACAAAATTCCCTCAGCCAAACACATTTTCACAGAAACTTTTCCTTTGATTTTCATACCTAAAGTTGAGATTTCAATTCTTAAATGATTCCTAATCATTTCTACATCAAATCCTCACCATTTGCTTAATGAATTTTCAAGGATTTTGGCTCTAAACAAGGAGAAATCCACATTTAGAGGTATGAACCTCCTTCTCCTCTAAATACTCAGTTCTTTACTGAAATTCCCAAGTTCTCAATCCTTAAATTAAGTTTTATTAAAGGTTTTAATGTTGTGATCTTGATTTTGGCTTAAAATGCAAGATTTCGATTTAATTTTGAAGAAATTCGTATTGGATGATTGGGCTCTGTTTTGAGATGTCTTTTTGATGTATTTTGGATGTCTAAATGATGGGTGATTGAGGTTTAATCAATGCAATCCCGAATAGGTTGATTTTCCTAAGTTTTTACTTGTGAAAATGGTGGTTTTTGGGGTGATCTTGGTGTTTTGTTAATGATGGAGGTATAAGGACGAGTTTGAGTTTATTTTGGATGTTAATTGATGTTTAAAAATGGTTAGAAGTGATGGATCTTGGCTGGGTTAAGTTCTGGAAGAGTTTGGAGGTGATTTCGGTTGTGTTTGGTAGCCGAAATGTTGGATTTGTGTAGAGCAGCGAGTTGAGTTGTGTTGCTGGTGTTTTTAATGCATAATGATGCATTAATCCTCTGTTGTTATGTGCTTGAAACAGGGGAGAATGATCCGTGAGCAATAGAGGTGGCGTTGATGGTTTCGGATGCTTGGAAGGCTTGTTGGCTAGCCTAGTTTTGTGTACCGGTGAGTGAAGTTGGGGTTTTCAGCTTTTAAACCAATGTTTGAAGGTTTTGGGAGCTTAGTTTAAGTCTAAGCAACTTAGCTAAGCTCAAGAGTAAGTAAATGGAATTTCTCTCTTGGTTTGTGTTATGAATTGGTTTTTAAAGTACTTGTGATTGTTGGATGCAATGCATGTGATTTGCAGGTTTAAATTCTGTTTTGAAAGCATGTTTTAGCATGGTTTAATGTTGGTTTTGAAGTCATGTGTTGAAGGATGCTCAAGGTAAGAGATCCTTGGTTTTGTACATTGGAATTGTGGAATTGATGCATAGTGTTGCATGTTGTTTAATGGCTTTGTTTAATGCTTCAAAACAGTGAAGTGATGATGGTAATTGGTGGTTTTGGCATTTTGGTTATGCTTGTAAAAACAATGGATTAATGTGGTAAAATGGTTATATTGGCAAGTGATGTAAGTGGTTCTTGGTTACTTTAATCGGATATAGTTAGCCGGCTATAGGATTGGGTGCACCGTGAATTGAGTCGCCTTGGAAATCGAGGGGGTTGTAATTGTACCGTAAACTCCATCCAAGAATCCTAGCGATTGAGGAAATTGGTCTCACCACGATGGAGGATGGCTCTCGCGGTTGGGCTTTGTTTAGTGCCACCACGATGGAGGATGGCTCTCGTGGGTGGGCTTGGTTACATGCCACCACGATGGAGGATGGCTCTCGTGGGTGAACCTTGTTAAAAGTCACCGTGATGGAGGGTGGCTCTCGTGGGTGGACTTTGTTAAGCGTCACAACGGTGGAGGGTTGCTCCCGTGTGTGAGCTTGGTTAAGGTGATTACAATGGTTGTCGTAGCTTCCATGTGTAAGACTTGTGATGTGTCCCAGCTCTCGCTAGTGTGTTATACAACTTCCGATGAGTGATGTTGAGGGGTTGTGATTGTACCGTTAAACTCCATCACGGGTGTTGAGGGGGTTGTGATTGTACCGGTAAACTCCACCTTGTGTTGTTTGGTTGTGTGTATGGAGCGTGTGGGACAACGCTTGTAATCCGCGTATCCGATTGTGTCTTGTGTTATGATGGTTTGTGAATTATCACTTGGAAGCCAATATAATGTTCTTGAATGTAATGAAGCATGAGATGCTTGAAATGATGCATGGTTGCATGGGAAGTGTGTGATGTTCTATGAATGCATGTATTACTTGTTAAGCTTGTACAAGTGTTTATCTTATATTAAGAATGGTGCATATGTGCATGGGAATATCTTTAATGCATTGAAGTCTTGTGAAGGCTTGTTTTAAAAGGCATGTAATGCAAATGTTGTTTTGTGGTACATATGTTGCATTTGTTTAATGCATGATATAGATTGAAGGAGTAAGTGGTTTTCAAAGGTTTCTTGCATTGAGATGATTTCAAATATGAGAAAAGTATAATGTGAAGTGGAAGTGTTTTCCAAGGAATTTGTATTTAACTTTGCATATGATGTTCATGAATGGAAAGGTTAAATTGATGGTTTTGCAAGGATGTGCTTTGAAGTGAGTTACTTAGCTTTTCTAAGCTAAGGGTTGGTTTTCATGTTTGAGCAATGCATGATTTAAAGCATGTTGTTTAAAAAGGGGTTTTCAAACACTGCTTTGGTTTATCGAAATGTGTTTACCTTTTTAAAGAGGTTTTATGACTCGCTGCATTGATGGGGTTTTGGTTTTGAGCATTCCTCACTAAGCATTATGTGCTTACGGTCCTTTTTGTCCATCAATGCAGATATTTGAAGTTGGGACAGCAAGAAGCAAGGGATTCAAGGAGAGCTTGAGATGTATGTCTCGGTTAATAGCTATAGATAATAAAGGCAATGGGGGGAGAGTCTTTTATGTTGATGTTTAATGAGATTGTGTATGTTGAACAAGTTCGGTTTATGATTTGAACTATGTGGTTTAACGCTTGCAACATTTGAATCTTCTTATTCACAAGTCGTTATGCTATGTTTCTTGTTTTTAAAGCATGATTAAGTGTTGGATGTGTGAAAGGAGTTGGTGCACCTAAGAGTTGTTTTGTATCTAGATTTTAATGCAACTTGGTAGTTATGATGCTTGGTGTGTTGATGCTTTGTTGAGGAATGATTTGGAGCATGTTCGATGGGGTTTAGATGTGTTAAAACAGGCCTATCTGCTGTTTCTAGGCAGGGTGTTTCGAAACACCCTTGCCTGTTTCGAAACAGGTGCTTGATTTGGCCTGGGTGTTTCGAAACGGGTAGAGGTGTTTCGAAACACTTTGGCTACTGCCAAGCCCCGTTTCAAAACACTTGACCGTTGGGCACTGATTTGAATGGTTTTGAGGTTTGCAAGCTTTACGTTTTAGTCCTGATTTTTGTATGTGCAATTGCTTGAGTTTGAGATGTCCGTTTGAGATGAAATTTGACAGAGAAGCATGAAACGTGACTAATTTCATTAGGGTAACTTAAAAATTGGTAAAGTTCTCTTAATTTCCAGAATTTACAAATTGGTCCCTAAATTCGTATTTTGTGCAATTGGGTCCCTTATTGTTTTCCAATTGCTGTGATTTTTGAGTATGCTTATCTCAAGAGTACACCTAGGGTTAATGTGTATCTAGACAAGTTTAAAAAGAAAAAAAGGGTCGTTAATCAAGGTTGACTTTCGGGTTGACTTTGGTTTTCCCCGTGTAATCTTCGTAGTCCGGGTCAACCGTCTAGGCCGGGCTAAGGGGGTTACATTTGGTGGTATCAGAGCTGAGTTTCGAATGCTTAGGGAAATGGTAAATTGTTGTAATAAGTGTTTAATTTTTATTCTGATGTGTGGTTGAAAGTCGGTTGAAATATGTGTCTGTGAGCGAATTGTTGATGTTTTGAGCATGCTTTTTGATTGTGAATCTTCATTGAGCTAATGTGGATTTGTATTGATGATATGCTGGTGAGGTGAGCTGATTTTATGAATGATGAAAGTGTAATGGGTATGATATGTTGATGTTATGTTGTTGCGAGTGAATGTTGTTTGATGAGAGCATGATCAAAGTATGTTGATTGATATGCTCGATGTTGTGATATCCATGTTTTTATTGAATGTTATGTCATGTAAAAAGGGGAGAATTTGGGATACCCATTGCCTTATTATTATAGCTATTGTGTTATGTTAGAGTTGGAGTCTTGAATCCTTTCTTGAAGCTGGCCTGATGGTTTTGTTTGTTTTGTCATGATTGCTTGTTTTTTTTTAGCATGATGGAATCGATGAGAGAATGGTAGTTGGGTGAGATGGTTGCTGCTTTAGAGCAGGTTGTTAAGTCTTGGAATTCACCTTTTGGTGGAGGTGTTTTGTTTCAGTCTTCAGTGCTTGGAGTTGAGGTAGTGAGGCAGGAGGAAGAAGTTGGTTCTGTGATGAAGGGTTCATCACCTATAGTTCAAGAGGTGTCGGGAACATCTCAGGTTGTGGTGAAAGTGAGGCCTGTAGACGTGTCGGTTGTGGGACACGCGGGTTTGTCGAAGCAGCGTTTATGTGCTTTGGGAGTTGTGGAGTATCATGGTTCGACACCTGAGACGTTCGAGGCTTGGTTGGCTAGTGTAATTCTGATTTTGAATCAGGAAGGTTGTGACTATGCCTGTAAGCTAGGAAGTGTTGTCGCATTGATGTTGGAGGACGCCTGTGCCTGGTGGACATCTGTGGCGGTGGCATCACATATCCTCGATATAGGTTGGGACTTCTTTGTGTCTGCCCTTTTTGAAAGGTACCTTGGAGAGAGATTTCCCTGGGTTAAGCAGCGTGGGGGTGTGGCTTCAGATTATGAAAGTGAGAAAAGTTTAAGCAAGAGAGTTGTGGGTACTGACCTCGGGAGCGGTCAGTGTAAGAGGCTACGTGATAGAAGGTTTTGCTTGAATCGAAGTCTTGGTGGTGGTGCAGACGTAGGTCAAGTGCGGTATGATCATGGAGTGCTAGCTCGGTTGGTGAAGTGTGACCATTGTGGAAGGTGTCATGTTGGAGGTTGTTGGGGCGTGAGAGTTTGTTGGAACTGTGGTTCTAAGGAGCATGTGAAGCGAAATTGTCTTCAAGCGGTGAGATCAGCTTTAGTGGTAGCAAAAGGGTCTCTGAAGGGTCGTGGGCGCGGCCGAGACAAAGTTCGAAGGTGGCAGGAAGGGCGGAAAGGTGTGAGGAGCTTGGGGAAGGAATCTTGTTGGAATTGTGGGTCTGTTGGACATTTGAGACGAAATTGTTTGAAGTTGGCTCGGGGTAGCCAGGGTTCTTTACCGCAGGGAGATGGTGATGACCTTAAGGTGTTGGCTGATGCTACGGTGGTGTAGCAAAAGAATGGTCATTCTACAAGGAAAAATGGTTTGTTTGTCGGAGCTTCGAGGCAGTGAGGTGTTTACAGGTAACCTAGTTAAGTAATCTTTGCCCTAGTTATCTTAGTTTTGTTTCGGTTTGGTTTTCCCTTGCGTGGTGGGTATGGTCTCGTTGCTAGCATGTTTGGGGTAGTAGTTGGTGTTGTTTTGAAAACAACTTTAGTGTGAAGAGGGTATTAGTGGGTATTTTGTGGTTAATGGGTTATTAGAATGGTAGGGTTAGACAAGTTGGAAGTGAGATAGAAGGTTGTTCTTAGACGGATCCTGAGGATGTTATTGGTGGGTGTGAACCGACATACATGCACAGTTAAAATCATTTGTTATATGCTATATTATATATGTTGGTACATGCATACATGCGACGTGACATTAGAGGTTTTGCATACATGTACACAGGCATTGATAGGGCATATTGGTGACCATGCATACGTACGTTCACACCTGCTAATAGCTAGTTGGGTCCGTGAGTGTTGTGATAGGGTTAGGTTGGATGATGGGTTTTAAAAAGTTGTTTTGGTGCTAGGAGAGTGTTAGAAGTAATGGAGGGTATTAAGCGAGCTTTCAGTAATAGTGAGTGCGATATAGCATGTTGGCAGAAGGAAAGTGTTTGGCGTTTAAAGAGTTTAGTGGTGTGGTGGTGAGGAGATTACCGGTTGAAATTAGAATCGGTCAGAGTGGTTGTGAATAGCTAGTAGAAGTGGTAGTTTATTGGTGTTAAGTGATGTTGTAGGTTAGTGGATGTGTTTCCAGAGTGCTGAGGTAACTTGGCATTGATGTGGTAATAGGAGGGTGATTATGTAGGTGATGGTTCGTAGCAACCTTCGAAGAGTTGAGAAGAGGTTGTGTTGAGGGTTGTAGAAAAGGTTTGGCCTGGGGTGTTTAGAAGTTTTGTAATCTTGATATGTATGTATAGAATGGGCGGTGTCCTGGCAAGGCTAGTGTTCTAGTCAAAGCTTGAAGTGGAAAGGCAATGTAAGTTCAAGGGCCATTGTTGGTTGGACGGGTTTTTGTGAGGAGTGGTAGGCTAGTCGTGCATAAGTAAATTCCTTCTGAAGTCAGCTGGTGGTGTGTGGAACGGCTGGCGGAGTCAAGGTTGGGGTTTTGTGACGTGATTTTTCGGATGTTAGGTGGGTAGTCCTGATGAGTCGTTAAGGTGATGATTGCGGCGGATGTGAAGGAATGTCAGCAATACGTTGAGAAGTTTGAGTAAGCAGTTGATGCTTAAGAATTTTTGCTTGATGTGGTAACCTTTGGAAGAGGTTGAGCAGTTGTGCAAGGGGTTTTAGAAGCAGTGAAGGTTGTGGGTCACATGGTGGCTGAACTGGATGGGTTGGTGTCACTGTGTGTACGAGTTTTGGGAGTTATGAGTTAAGGTGTGTATGCTGTAAAAGTTTGGAGGTTCTTCAGGTTGTTGTTGGGGCTATGTGCAGTCCGGAAGTGTGAAAGGTTAAGATGTGGTTAACATCTGAGTGTTCTGGAATTCGTGAACAGTATGTGGTGGTGTTGGGTTTGGTGGAGTTTTGTGTGGAGAGTGTTCAGTGGTGGTTAAGTCTCATGTGTTGCCTTGTGGGTTGATTTGAGAAGTTTGGTTGTGCTCTTTTCGTCGGTTGAAATTTCGAGGACGAAATTTCCTAAGAGGGAGAGAGTTGTAACACCCTAATTTTGGGCTTAGAAGTTTTGGGTTTGAACCGGACCGGTCGGGTTTTCGGTTCGAATATAAAAGGTGGTTTTAAGGAAAGCCTAGTTCGGGATGCATTAAAAATATGCAAAAATATCTAAAAAATCCTCTTTTAATATATATAAAAAAGAGTGGTGAAATCAATTTTACAAAATGAGGTTTGGAAATATGACATTTTGAGTTAGTGACTAAAATGTAATTTTTGAAAAGTTCGTGACTATTTTAAAAGGGTTGAAACTTTGAATCTTTAAGGAGCTAATTTACCCAATGGAGGATTTCTCCAGATTTTTCTTGATTTTTAAAGACTCATTTAATGTTTATTTAATAAAAATGAAAGAGGGGAAAAGATATTTTTAGTTTCATAACTAACTTTTACCAAATTTTTCTCATTTCATTTTCTCTCAAAATTCCCTCAGCCAAATACATTTCCACAGCAACTTTTCCTTTGATTTTCACACCTAAAGTTGAGATTTCAATTCCTAAATGATTCCTAATCATTTCTACATCAAATCCTCACCATTTGCTTAATGAATTTTCAAGGATTTTGGCTCTAAACAAGGAGAAATCCACATTTAGAGGTATGAACGTCCTTCTCCTCTAAATACTCAGTTCTTTACTGAAATTCCCAAGTTCTCAATCCTTAAATTAAGTTTTATTAAAGGTTTTAATGTTGTGATCTTGATTTTGGCTTAAAATGCAAGATTTGGATTTAATTTTGAAGAAATTCGTATTGGATGATTGGGCTCTGTTTTGAGATGTCTTTTTGATGTATTTTGGATGTCTAAATGATGTGTGATTGAGGTTTAATCAATTCAATCCCGAATAGGTTGATTTTCCTAAGTTTTTACTTGTGAAAATGGTGGTTTTTGGGGTGATCTTGGTTTTTTGTTAATGCTGGAGGTATAAGGACGAGTTTGAGTTTATTTTGGATGTTAATTGATGTTTAAAAATGGTAAGAAGTGATGGATCTTGGCTGGGTTAAGTTTTGGAAGAGTTTGGAGGTGATTTCGGTTGTGTTTGGTAGCCGAAATGTTAGATTTGTGTAGAGCAGCGAGTTGAGTTGTGTTGCTGGTGTTTTTAATGATAATTATGCATTAATCCTCTGTTGTTATGTGCTTGAAACAGAGGAGAATGATCCGTGAGCAATAGAGGTGGCGTTGATGGTTTCGGATGCTTGGAAGGTTTGTTGACTAGCCTAGTTTTGTGTACCGATGAGTGGAGTTGGGGTTTTCAGCTTTTAAACCAATGTTTGAAGGTTTTGGGAGCTTAATTTAAGTCTAAGAAACTTAGCTAAGCTCAAGAGTAAGTAAATGGAATTTCTCTCTTGGTTTGTGTTATGAATTGGTTTTTAAAGTACTTGTGATTGTTGGATGCAATGCATGTGATTTGCATGTTTAAATTCTGTTTTGAAAGCATGTTTTAGCATGGTTTAATGCTGGTTTTGAAAGCATTTTGGTTATGCTTGTAAAAACAATGGATTAATGTGGTAAAATGGTTATATTGGCAAGTGATGTAAGTGGTTCTTGGTTACTTTAATCGGATATAGTTAGCCGGCTATAGGATTGGGTGCACCATGAATTGAGTCGCCTTGGATGTCGAGGGGGTTGTAATTGTACCGTAAACTCCATCTAAGAATCCTAGCGATTGAGGAAATTGGTGTCACCGCGATGGAGGATGGCTCTCGTGGGTGGGCTTTGTTTAGTGCCACCACGATGGAGGATGGCTCTCGTGAGTGGGCTTGGTTAAGTGCCACCACGATGGAGGATGGCTCTCGTGGGTGAACCTTGTTAAAAGTCACCACGATGGAGGGTGGCTCTCGTGGGTGGACTTTGTTAAGCGTCACAACGGTGGAGGGTTGCTCCCGTGTGTGATCTTGGTTAAGGTGATTACAATGGTTGTGGTAGCTTCCATGTGTAAGACTCGTGATGTGTCCCAGCTCTCGCTAGTGTGTTATACAACTTCCGATGAGTGATATTGAGGGGTTGTGATTGTACCGTTAAACTACATCACGGGTGTTGAGGGGGTTGTGATTGTACCGGTAAACTCCACCTTGTGTTGTTCGGTTGTGTGTATGGAGCGTGTGGGACAACGCTTGTAATCCGCGTATCCGATTGTGTCTTGTGTTATGATGGTTTGTGAATTATCACTTGGAAGCCAATATAATGTTCTTGAATGTAATGAAGCATGAGATGCTTGAAATGATGCATGGTTGCATGGGAAGTGTGTGATGTTCTAAGAATGCATGTATTACTTGTTAAGCTTGTACAAGTGTTTATCGTATATTAAGAATGGTGCATATGTGCATGGGAATCTCTTTAATGCATTGAAGTCTTGTGAAGGCTTGTTTTAAAAGGCATGTAATGCAAATGTTGTTTTGTGGTACATATATTGCATTTGTTTAATGCATGAGATAGATTGAAGGAGTAAGTGGTTTTCAAAGGTTTCTTGCATTGAGATGATTTCAAATATGAGAAAAGTATAATGTGAAGTGGAAGTGTTTTCCAAGGAATTTGTATTTAACTTTGCATATGATGTTCATGCATGGAAAGGTTAAATTGATGGTTTTGCAAGGATGTGATTTGAAGTGAGTTAATTAGCTTTTCTAAGCTAAGGGTTGGTTTTCATGTTTGAGCAATGCATGATTTAAAGCATGTTGTTTAAAAAGGGGTTTTCAAACACTGTTTTGGTTTATCGAAATGTGCTTACCTTTTTAAAGAGGTTTTATGACTCGCTGCATTGATGGTGTTTTGGTTTTGAGCATTCCTCACTAAGCATTATGTGCTTACGCTCCTTTTTGTCCATCAATGCAGATATTTGAAGTTGGGACAGCAAGAAGCAAGGGATTCAAGGAGAGCTCCACTTGAGATGTATGTCTCGGTTAATAGTTATAGATAATAAAGGCAATGGGGGGAGAGTCTTTTATGTTGATGTTTAATGAGATTGTGTATGTTGAACAAGTTCTGTTTATGATTTGAACTATGTGGTTTAACGCTTGCAACGTTTGAATCTTCTTATTCACAAGTCGTTATGCTATGCTTCTTGTTTTTAAAGCATGATTAAGTGTTGGATGTGTGGAAGGAGTTGATGCACCTAGGAGTTGTTTTGTATATAGATTTTAATGCAACTTTGTAGTTATGATGCTTGGTGTGTTGATGCTTTGTTGAGGATTGATTTGGAGCATGTTCGATGGGGTTTAGATGTGTTAAAACAGGCCTATCTGCTGTTTCTAGGCAGGGTGTTTCGAAACACCCTTGCCTGTTTCGAAACAGGTGCTTGATTTGGCCTGGGTGTTTCGAAACGGGTAGAGGTGTTTCGAAACACTTTGGCTACTGCCAAGCCCCGTTTCGAAACACTTGACCGTTGGGCACTAATTTGAATGGTTTTGAGGTTTGCAAGCTTTACGTTTTAGTCCTAATTTTTGTATGTGCAATTGCTTGAGTTCGAGATGTCCGTTTGAGATGAAATTTGACAGAGAAGCATGAAACATGACTAATTTCATACTGGTAACTTAAAAATTGGTAAAGTCTTCTTAATTTCCAGAATTTACAAATTGGTCCCTAAATTCGTATTTTGTGCAATTAGGTCCCTTATTGTTTTCCAATTTCTGTGATTTTTGAGTATGCTTATCTCAAGAGTACACCTAGGGTTAATGTGCATCTAGACAAGTTTAAAAAGAAAAAAAGGGTCGTTAATCAAGGTTGACTTTCGGGTTGACTTTGGTTTTCCTCGTGTAATCTTCGTAGTCCGGGTCAACCGTCTAGGTCGGGCTAAGGGGGTTACAGAGAGCTTCATAAACTCATGAGGGTCTAAACAAATTTTTGGTACAATCCTTGAGTCTAGTCGAAAAGCCTTAAGAGGAAGGTAAAATTCTCTTCCTTTTTGTCTTTCAAGTTGAGTTGTTGTTCTGCTTGATGAAATTTCTGGTTTTATAGGATGATACATACATGAATCCTCATGCTTTGGAATGTAAGATATAGTTAGATTGGTTGGGTTGTTCGGAAATGAACAAGTATAAAGATTGGAAATTATAGAGTATTCAAATAGGTACATGTAGGTTACTTTGCTTGAATTGTTAAAGAATTTAAAATCCATGCCATGAATTCTAAGTTATAATTGAACGGTGTGAATAATGACGTCATTGTAATTCCACGGAATTTTCAAAATGGTGAAAAGCTAAAATCATGCTGGAAGTAAATTAAGTGTTCAAAGGAAGCCAATTTATTGGTATATTGATGCTTGAGTTAAATTAGTGTGCTTATAAGAAAACTGGTAATTCGGGCTATTATGTGTGCTTATAAATTTCTTTGAGGGGTTCTTTATTAAATAAGGGATTGTTTATTGTTGAGTGTGTAAAAGTTCTATTATTTACACCCTTTTTAACCCATATTTCTGCTGCATTCAAGCATCATTGCATTGCATTTAGGTCAGTTTACAATAAAACATCACAAATACACTAAAGGCACGGATTCTACTAAAAGATGGCTTATTTTGCAGGTAGCTGCCATAGTTGACAAAGAAGGCAGGCGCTGGACAGAGAAGCAGAAGAGCTGAACTGGACAAGCAGACGAGGAGGACGAAGCTGCCATGGACCTGTCGTGACAGCAAGGTGACAGCAGCTTTATGAAGAGGAAAAGTAAAATGGACCTCGATAGATAGAGAAAAATCTGCTCGTCTGTCGTGTGAAAGCCAAATATTTTTCCAAGCCCCGGATCAAAGGATATGTCAAGCCAAAGCTCAAGGAGAGGAATTCCCATGAAACAAGGAGGCGGCTGAAAAGTAGGAATCCTTAGAGATTAAGCATTTATTAGAATCTTACTTTTCATTAAAATTGTAATCCTTGTTAACTTAGAATACTTGAGCCCAAAGCTTATATAAGGGCATAGATTTAACCTAGGAGGTATCCAATACCCTATAACCGATAACCTAAACCCATCTGCCGTTTACCCGTCACCGACATGTTCTAAAAACCCCCTAGGGCCACGGGTTGTTTTGTAAAGTAGTTGCAAGGGTTGTTTTGTTTTAGGATTTTCCAAGTTCAATAAAATAAACTTCAAGTTCTCTTATTTTGGTTTTAATATCTTGCAAGAGCATCGGGAGAGCATTGTGAGGTTATCTATTTACTTAGCATCGGGAGAGTTAAGTATACGAAAGAAATAAGAGCAAGTTCTCTAGTTTATAGTTGAACTATCTTGTGCCTAGGAATAGGGCAAGGTTAAGTGGCTAAGGAAGAATTCATACACATCGGTGTTCATCCTTCGATTCACGCCGGGAGGTATCATCAAAGACGTGTTCATCGACAGACTTGGACCTAGGGATAGGCCAAGGCAGATCTGGAATTCTTGCCAAACTTGAAGTACGGAGTTGGTGTGTTCGCTGCCGTGACAGCCAACGGACAGCCGCCGCGACAGGTGCTGTCGCGACGGGCACGACGACAGAACTGGAGTTCCTAAGCAATCCAATACCTGCACTACTGAGCAATTCAATACCAGCCCATTCTCTTTATCTTGATAATTCTACTCTTTTATTTAAGTTTACTCTATTATTCTCGTGACAACTCTTAATTATTTCTTTAATTTCGTGCAGTGAAATAAGGTGAAGTCATTAGCCCAATCCCTGTGGAGACGATATCCGATACTTCGTATCACTTTACTACTTGCGTCGTGTATACTTGCACTACAATTGCGATAGACTCTTTTACACGCAATAAGTTTTTGGCGCCGTTGCCGGGGATTGGCAACATAACTACATCTTTCTTTTATTGCACTTTTTGTTTTTTGTTTTTGTTTTCGTTTTAATTTTTATTTTTCTTTAATTTTTCTTATGTGCTTTCAACTCTCGCTTTTCACGAGGTCTTCTTGTTTATGCGCAGATCTAAAAGAGGTGAAGATCATGAATATCCATTAGATCCGGAAATCGAACGTTCCTTCAATCTCAAGAAACAACTTCGCCGACTTTTAGACAGAAACGAATACCTCGAGGAACAGTTAGAGAAGATGGGCCATAATCAACCTGTCGGCGGTCGCATACCACCCCTTGGCGATAACCACCCGCCTGTCGGTGACCCGCCCACAGCAGATGGACGACGGTCATGTCGTGACTACATGCTTAACGATCATGTAGAGCTGGAGACCACGCTGCCTGATATTGATGTTGACAACTTCGAACTTAAACCTGTCATGTTTAGTATGATCAACAATGTCGGGCAGTTTAGTGGTGCTGTGACAGAAGATGCTAGGGAGCATCTCAAGACGTTCCAGGAGATCTGTGGTTCGTTTAGACTACCAGGAGTTAGTCCGGAGATACTAAGGCTTCGGTTATTCCCTCATTCATTGAGGGACAGAGCTAAAACTTGGTGGAATAAACTTACACCGGGTTCAATCGTAACTTGGGCAGATTTATCTCGTGAATTCTTATCTCGTTTTAATCCTTCGCATTTATCTGAGCGATTACGTAATGAAATCGCTACTTTTCAACAGGAAGACGACCAGCCGATGCACGAGGCCTGGGACAGATTTACTACTCTTCTACGGAACTGCCCAATGCATGGATTCCCCGTCTGGAATCAGGTAACTAAGTTCTATAATGCTACTAACTTACAAACTCGCATTCGAATTGATTCTGCAGCAAATGGATTATTATTGGATAAAGATCCAGACGAGGCATTACAAGTTTTGAAAAATCTGGCCAAGAATGAGGAGCAGTTTCCGACGACAAGAAGAGGGGGTAAACGGGTACTTGCTGTCAAGGACTATGAGGCCGACAGCACTATGAAATCACAGGTAGCATTCCTTACTAAAGCAATGAAACGGTTATTGAATGAAGATGAATTACAAGGATTTGCTGTTGAGGAAGTCTGTACCATCTGTGAGGGAAATCATAGTCGGGATGAGTGCCCAATACAAATAGAAGAGGGAAAATATGTTGGAAATTACAAGCCAAACTATAATTCCAACAATTACAATCCTAATTGGAGGAAGGATCCCAAATTTTCCTGGAGTAATCCTAACAATGCCCTGAATCCGCAAGCACATAATCAGAATCAGGGAGGACCTAGATTGCTGACGCGACAGCAACTGCCGCAACACCTGCCGCCGCAGCAGCAACAGCAGCCACCACCTGCTACGAGCAGTATATTGGAACAAACTCTGGCCACATTTATGTCTCAGACCGGTACGTATATGGAGAATATGAATCAGTTTGTCAAGAAAACGGAAACCTTTATGGATAAAACCGAGATGAGGATGACAAATCATGAAGCTACCTTGAAATCTCTAGAGACACAAATGGGTCAGGTTTCTCAACATATTAAGCCGAGGCAGAATGGAGGATTCCCTAGCAATACTGAAAATGCTAGACCACCCCCACATGAGCAATGTAAGGCGATTACTACTAGGAGTGGGAAGAAATTACCAGGGCTGAAAAAAGAAGCTGAAATAGAAAAGGAACCTGCCTTGGATAAACCTGCCGAGGAAGCTGCCCCGACAGGTGACAAACAGACTGCTACCGAGGAGCCTGTAACGACAGCAGAAGCGACAGAGGAGAAAAACGATGATTACCGTCCTCAGATTCGCATGCAGTGGGAAGGGCGTATTGCTGATTATCATCCTCCACCACCTTTTCCCCAACGGATACAACAAGCTAAGCATGAATCTCAACTTAAAAAAATTTATGATATTTTTAAGCAGGTTCATATTAATATTCCGTTGTTAGATGTTGTTAGGGAGATGCCCGGTTATGCTAAATTTCTCAAGAATGTTATGTCGAAAAAATCTAAACTTGGGGAATTTGAAACGGTAAAGATGACAGAAGGTTGCATGAGCATTCTTCATCGGAAACCACCCCAGAAAAAGAAGGATCCGGGGAGTTTCATCATACCTTGCGTGATCGGAAATAAATTTGTGGGTAAGGCACTTTGTGATCTTGGTGCTAGTGTTAATTTAATGCCCAAGTCTGTTTTTCAGAAATTAGGCATTGGAAAGGCGCGGCCCACGACAGTGACCCTGCAGCTGGCCGACCGCTCTTACGTTCATCCCGAAGGAAAAATTGAAGATATTCTAGTAAGAGTGGATAAGCTTATTTTTCCTGCTGACTTTCTTATCTTAGACTGTGAGGCAGACGAAAACGCACCAGTCATCCTTGGGCGACCCTTCTTAGCCACGGGAAGATCATTGATTGATGTGGAGAAAGGAGAACTCACCATGCGCGTGAACGATCAAGAGATTAAGTTGAATGTTCTCCAAGCAATGAAACATGCTGATGTAGACGAGGAATGCAAGGCTATCAGTGAAGTTACCCTTGATCAACCCTGCATCAGGTCGGGCTGTCACGATATTAAATTTGGACACTGCTGCGGCAGCCGCCTGGAGGACTGTCACGACACCAACGACGACAGCACCGACGACAGCAACTCCTCTGAATCCGATACATCTAATACTGAAGATCAGGAGGAGGTAAACTGGTTAGGCAATCGTCCAGGTAAGTTATTCGAACCCTTGAATTATACTTCGGATAACCATGTAATCCAAAAGCCATCTATTGTTGAACCACCTGCTTTAGAACTAAAGCCCCTGCCAGGGTAGCTTAAATATGCTTATCTTGGTTCCAATGACACACTGCCCGTAATCATCTCTGCTAAGCTGCCGCAGGAACGACAGCTAATCGACATGCTAAGGCAGCACAAAAAGGCGATTGGATGGACGATAGCAGACATTCAAGGCATTAGTCCGGCGTTATGCATGCACAAAATCCTCCTCGAGGAAGATCATAAGCCGACTATAGATGCCCAAAGGCGGTTAAACCATGCGATGAAGGAGGTAGTGCGTAAAGAGATAATTAAATGGTTAGATGCTGGTATTATTTACGCCATCTCCGACAGCAAATGGGTGAGCCCGGTGCAATGTGTTCCCAAGAAAGGAGGAATGACCGTGATAACCAACGAGAACAATGAGTTAATCCCAACTAGGACTGTGACTGGTTGGAGGGTTTGTATGGACTATCGGAAGCTTAACAAAGCTACCCGAAAGGACCACTTTCCTTTACCCTTTATTGATCAAATGCTTGATAGATTAGCGGGTAAACCTTACTATTGTTTTCTTGATGGTTATTCAGGTTATAACCAAATTTCCATCACACCGGAGGATCAAGAAAAATGACTTTTACATGCCCCTACGGAACATACGCGTTTAGGAGGATGCCGTTTGGACTCTGTAATGCACCTGCCACCTTTCAAAGGTGCATGATGGCCATATTCTCTGACATGGTAGAGGACTTCCTTGAGATTTTCATGGATGATTTTTCCGTCTTTGGAGACAATTTTGAGAGCTGCCTCGGCAATCTTCAAAAGGTACTTGAAAGATGTGAAAAAGCTAATCTTGTTCTAAATTGGGAAAAATGCCACTTTATGGTGGACGAAGGGATAGTCCTTGGCCATAAGATCAGCTGTCGTGGGATAGAAGTCGACAGGGCTAAGATTGAAGTAATTGAGAAGCTGCCGCCGCCAACCACAGTCAAGGGCATTAGAAGTTTTTTAGGGCATGCTGGTTTTTATCGGAGATTTATCACGAATTTCTCGAAAATCACGAAGCCCCTATGTCATCTATTAGAGGAGAACCGACCCTTTGACTTTAATGAAGAATGTACTGAAGCATTCAAGATTTTGAAGGAAAAACTAGTGACAGCCCCCATAGTACAGCCACCAGACTGGACACAGCCATTTGAGATTATGTGTGATGCTAGTGACTATGCTGTCGGGGCAGCACTTGGGCAGCGCAGAGATAAGCTGTTTCATGTTATATACTATGCCAGCAAAACATTAAATGACGCCCAAGTGAACTACACCACCACAGAAAAGGAGCTGTTAGCTGTGGTGTTCTTCATCGACAAGTTTCGTTCTTACATACTTGGGACGAAAGTAATAATACACACCGACCATTCTGCCCTAAAGTATTTGTTCGCAAAAAAGGATGCAAAACCAAGATTGATACGGTGGATCTTGCTATTACAAGAATTCGACCTTGAGATCAAGGACAAAAAGGGGACAGAAAATCAGGTGGCAGACCACTTGTCAAGGTTGGAGAACGGACAGAGTCTACCAATCGACGAGACAAACATACTAGAGACCTTCCCAGATGAGCAGCTCTTTGCTGCCGCAATCGCTGTCGCGATAGCCATGGCGGCAGGTAAGTCTTCTGAACTCCCCTAGTATGCTGATTTCGTTAATTTTATAGTTAGCGGAATACTTCCTTCTGATTTTAATTATCAAGCCAGGAAGAGGTTTCAAAATGATGTTAAACATTATTATTGGGACGAACCTCTTCTTTTCAAAATGTGCGCAGATCAGGTTATAAGGAGGTGTGTACCACAAGAAGAACAAGAAGACATTCTCCATCACTGTCATGCTTCACAATATGGAGGTCACTTAGGAGGCAATAAAACTGCTGCCAAGGTGCTGCAGTCAGGGTTCTACTGGCCGACACTATATAAGGATGCATAGGACTTTTACAAGCACTGTGACAGATGCCAGCGGACAGGTAACATCTCGAGGAGAAACGAGATGCCACTGCAGAACATTCTAGAAGTCGAGATCTTCGACGTTTGGGGGATTGATTTTATGGGACCTTGTCCAACGTCATGTGGAAATTTTTACATCCTCCTAGCAATAGATTACGTCTCCAAGTGGGTTGAAGCCATTGCCACTCAAAAGAATGATGCCAAGACGGTCCAAAAGTTTTTGCACAAAAACATTTTTTCTAGATTCGGCATCCCTAAGGCGATCATCAGTGATGAGGGGAGACATTTTGATAATAGGGTAATTGCTGCCGCCTTGAAGAAATATGGTGTCAAGCACAGGATCGCGACAGCATACCACCCACAGACCAATGGACAGGCTGAGATATCCAATAGGGAAGTGAAGAACATTCTTGAAAAGATGATTAAGCCAACTAGGAAAGATTGGTCTTTACTTCTGAATGATGCATTATGGGCATATAGGACAGCTTTTAAAACTCCATTAGGCATGTCTCCATACCGTTTGATTTATGGAAAAACCTGTCACTTGCCTATCGAGATCGAGCACAAAGCATATTGGGCAATCAAGGCAGTGAATATGGACTTGGACAAGGCAGGCCAGAAAAGGCTATTAGATCTGAACGAGATTGAGGAATTACGGACAATGGCCTACGACAATACAAGGATTTACAAGGAAAATACTAAAAAGTGGCATGACAAAAAGTTGCTGCCACGACAGTTCTGCCCAGGGCAGCTTGTATTGTTATTTAATTCTAGGTTGAAACTCTTTCCAGGGAAGTTAAAGTCTAGATCGTCTGGCCCGTTTCAAGTGGTACAAGTTTTTCCCCATGGTGCCATCACTATCCGATCATTAAAAGACGGGCACCAATTCAAAGTCAATGGACAGCGCCTCAAGCATTATCAGGGGACTGAAGCCCCAGGAATACAGGAAGTGGTTACTTTAGGAGATGCCCTACAAGGCATCCCTAATTTAACCTAAATTTTATTTTTATTTTTATTATTTATTAGTTATTATTTATTAGGAAATTAGGTTATTTTATTCGAATAATGTTTTTATATTTTCTATTTTTAGGAAATAAAGGAGTCAAGAAGAAAAGGAGAAGTGACCCAAGCCCGCCATCCATCCATCAGCCCAACAGAGCCCATTTATTGAAGCATGTCGTTTCGGCTGCCGCCGTAGACGGATAAGACAGGTTGTCAACAGACTGACACGGCAGACGCAGAAGCGTGTGACAGACGCGTAACAAACGCATAAATGCGTGTCAGACGCGTCAGACACGCTAAATCCCATCTGTCGCCCCGTTATTCCCGCCTGCCGTTACAGCATTAAACGGGCAGACCCTCGACCGCTATAAAACCCCGTTTTCATTTTCATTTTTTCTCACTTCTGCTTATTCTCCCTTACTTTCTCCTCTAGTTTTTATTTGCTTTCTCTATTTCACAACCCTTGCAACTAACATGTCGTCTAGACAGACCCGCCGTAGTGCTGCCTCAGCCTTTTCTTCAGCAGCAGCGACGCCCTTCGCCACAAAGGAGTTATGGGAGGAAAGGGGTTTCGTTTACATCAGAAAAGCAGCCAACATGGGACTCCGACCTTTCATCACAAAGGCAATCACGGCTCAACTATGGGAGCAATTCGCCGAACAACCGGCAGAACTAAACGACACATTAGTCCGGGAGTTCTATGCTGCTATCGACAGCAGATCAGCAACATCTGTCACTGTTCGAGGAGTAAAGGTGCCCTTCACAGCTGACAGCATCAACCACATGTTTGGCCTCTACTTTGGCCCCGATGATGATGCCCACCAGAAATTCCTAGACACCCTCGATGCTGCCGCCTATGGTGTTGTCATGGCGGAGGTGACAGAGGAAGGAACAACATGGACCACAAGCAAAAAGAACCCCCATTCTGTCAAAAGGGGGCAGCTACTCCCGGAAGCCAAACTCTGGAACGCTTTCATCAAAAAGTGTATCATGCCGTCCTCCCACCACACGACGGTGAACCAGCAGTGGCTTGCCTTCATTCACTCAATCATGCACGACAGGCCTATCAATGTGGGCCGCTATATGAGGGACAGCATCCTAGACTGCACATTCCGCTCCGACTCCCGCCTCTGCCTGCCGTTCACAATAACTTCCCTATGCCGTTGTGCTGTTGTCCCCGAGGAGCCCTCCGACAAACTAATCAAGGGTAGAGGCTGGACAGACAACAACATCAACAGCCTCATGGAGCTGGTAGTGGCTACACCTATCTCTTCCTTCAACCCCGCCGGCTCCCCAGCAGAATCATCAGAGGAGCCTGCCCCTGAACCTGCTGCCGCCACCGCTCCGACAGACCAGTCTGCCCACATCCTTGCTGCGATACAACGGGTGGAAGAGAGACAAATGGGATTGATGACCTTCATCCGGGATTTCACCAACTCAACGGTAAACTTTATTACCAACACTTTAAATTTTCCCGATGTTAATTTCCCTACTTTTCCTGCCCATTATTTCCACATCCCCTCCCCTGTCCACACACCCACACCACCTGCCTCCCCAAATTCCCACTCTACTGCTTCCACCCCATCACCTGCCCCGACGGCAGCAGGCAGTCCAACGGCCGAAACCTCTGCCAGAGGAACAAAGAGACCTGCCTCCGATGACAGCCCTCTGATCAGGAGGAATTTGGAGAGAGAGTTTACGCCTGTCAAGAGGCAGAAGCACGTGGCAGACAGGAGGCTGATGCCCAAGGCTAGCACCACCAGCAGCAGCACCTGGGACACTGGCAGCAGTTCCGACGTCCATCTCGTGGAGCAACCTGCCCCTGAACCTGCCCAGCCTCCTCCACAGCCCAGACGCCGCCGTCAGATCCGTGTCAGCAGCAGCAGCGAGGACAGCGATTGAAAAATTTAAGTCTTTTATTTCCTTTTATTGCTGTCTGCTTATATCTTTTGTGATGTACTTCATGTTTTTGTTTTTCTTCTGTCATTTTGCATTGAGGGCAATGCAACCCTCGAGTTTGGGGGTGGCAACCCTCCATCATTAATGGAGTCTTAAGTACATCTTTTTATTAATTGTTGTGTCTTTTTTTTAAATAAGTTCTCTTAAAAAAATCAGAAAATACAAAACTGTTGGCTTAAAACTGTGAAGTTAACTTACCTGTCATGACAGCTCTGTCGTGGCAGCATCTTTAGGACAGTTTAAGGAGAAGTTTAGAGCCTTTCTATAGTTCTGAAAAATTTAAACACCTTTGTGACTGTTATATTGCTTAGATTTCTTTTAGCCAAACTAGAATAGGATGCTTAGTACTTGAATAGCCCCTAGAGGTGCCTAACACTGGCTCTAGGAAAGAAGTTTAGCAAAAGAAAATTCAAAAACCTAGAGGTGCCCGAAACTGGCTCTAGGAAGCTAACTAGAGGTGCCCGAAACTGGCTCTAGGAAGCTAACTAGAGGTGCCCGAAACTAGCTCTAGAAAAATTTAGCTTGAAAAGAGAAGAAAAAGAAGCATGAAAATGTGTCTTCAAGAAAATAAACTTTGGCATAAAAAGTCGAGTTAAAGAGTTGAATATTCTAGTGAAACTAAGAGAGTCTTAGCATATAACTGTTCACAAGCATGCACACACTGCACGAGAGCTATAGGGAGATTCCGGACAGATCCTAACCTTTCCGACAGGTTGCTGCCGCCATAGAGATTGAGCGACGGGTAAGGGACAGTTCACCGTTTAAAGGCCAACACAAAAATTTTCATTTTTCTTTTAGGTTTAATTGCTTGAGGGCAAGCAAAAACTTGAGTTTGGGGGTGTGTTGAGTGTGCAAAAGTTCTATTATTTACACCCTTTTTAACCCATATTTCTGCTGCATTCAAGCATCATTGCATTGCATTTAGGTCAGTTTACAGTAAAACATCACAAATACACTAAAGGCACGGATTCTACTAAAAGATGGCTTATTTTGCAGGTAGCTGCCATAGTTGACAAAGAAGGCAGGCGCTGGACAGAGAAGCAGAAAAGCTGAACTGGACAAGCAGACGAGGAGGACGAAGCTACTATGGACCTGTCGTGACAGCAAGGTGACAGCAGCTTTATGAAGAGGAAAAGTAAAATGGACCTCGATAGATAGAGAAAAATCTGCTCGTCTGTCGTGTGAAAGCCAAATATTTTTCCAAGCCCCGGATCAAAGGATATGTCAAGCCAAAGCTCAAGGAGAGGAATTCCCATGAAACAAGGAGGCGGCTGAAAAGTAGGAATCCTTAGAGATTAAGCATTTATTAGAATCTTACTTTTCATTAAAGTTGTAATCATTGTTAACTTAGAATACTTGAGCCCAAAGCTTATATAAGGGCATAGATTTAACCTAGGAGGTATCCAATACCCTATAACCGATAACCTAAACCCCTCTGTCGTTTACCCGTCACCGACATGTTCTAAAAACCCCCTAGGGCCACGGGTTGTTTTGTAAAGTAGTTGCAAGGGTTGTTTTGTTTTAGGATTTTCCAAGTTCAATAAAATAAACTTCAAGTTCTCTTATTTTGGTTTTAATATCTTGCAAGAGCATCGGGAGAGCATTGTGAGGTTATATATTTACTTAGCATCGGGAGAGTTAAGTATACGAAAGAAATAAGAGCAAGTTCTCTAGTTTATAGTTGAACTATCTTGTGCCTAGGGATAGGGCAAGGTTAAGTGGCTAAGGAAGAATTCATACACATCGGTGTTCATCCTTCGATTCACGCCGGGAGGTATCATCAAAGACGTGTTCATCGACAGACTTGGACCTAGGGATAGGCCAAGGCAGATCTGGATTCTTGCCAAACTTGAAGTACGGAGTTGGTGTGTTCACTGCCGTGACAGCCAACGGACAGCCGCCGCGACAGGTGCTGCCGCGACGGGCACGACGACAGAACTGGAGTTCCTAAGCAATCCAATACCTGCACTACTAAGCAATTCAATACTAGCCCATTCTCTTTATCTTGATAATTCTACTCTTTTATTTAAGTTTACTCTATTATTCTCGTGACAACTCTTAATTATTTCTTTACTTTCGTGCAGTGAAATAAGGTGAAGTCATTAGCCCAATCCCTGTGGAGACGATATCCGATACTTCGTATCACTTTACTACTTGCGTCGTGTATACTTGCACTACAATTGCGATAGACTCTTTTACACGCAACATTTATACAAACTGGATTATCTTGAGGATTATATTTGAATATATATAAGTTGGGTTGTTTCGAACAAATATAGAGTATGTTGGACTATCTCGAGTCATTTGTGTATATAAATAGGTGATTTGGTACTGTTTTGAGTATGAACAAGTGTAAATATGAAAGCAGATTAGAAAAGGTATTTACATGAACTATAAGAACTGTTTTGAATGAGTATTACAATGTTAAGGGTTGTTATACAACAAATTAGAACTGTATTGAAATTATAAAGACTGAATTTGAGATCAAAAATAATGGGAAAATGGTTTGTTACTAGGTAAATTGTTTATGCTAGTATGAGTATGAAAATGGGTTGATTGGTGTATATGTATAAGTATGAATGAATAATTGGGATGTTTCATGATTTGAATGTAAAGAAGTGAATGTTTTGATTAATTTAGGAAACTATTTTGAACATAATAAAATAGGGGAATTGATGTTTGAAGCATTATGAAGGCTGTTTTGTTGTAGATAAATACATTAAAGGTTGTTTTAACATGTTAAAGCTTGTATGTCAATGTAGGGACTGGTTTATATTAATGCAAGAAGCTAATAGATTGATATGAGGATGTTTGTATAGAAATATAACCATTAATGACAGTTTTTAATCAATATAAATGTAAGAGTGGACTGTTTTTTTAGTTTAAAAATGTACGCATAGATAATATAGTCTGTTTATATATACATACATGTATATTTGACTGTTTTGATGTATACAAATGTGTATACATGTGTTATGGACTGTGTTGCTTGGTTAAGGACATAGATGGACTGAATTATATTTACATATGTATATGTGTGTAATAAGGTTGTTGATAATTGAATTCAAATAATATTAATTGATTCGATATTTGATTTGAGGTACGTATCATGGTTAAGGAAGAAGATAATGGCATGAAGGCTAGAAAGGGAATCCTATTAGAAGTATAAAGAAAATGGATTCAGGTATCCAGTAACTTCTGGATAAGAGGTGAGCATAATTGTATTATCACGGGTGACACGGTGTCACGCTGGGTCCTTTTTTTATGATGTGAATCATGTCAAAGTTCATAAACATGTATATGGCTCACATAGAGCAAAATGAAAGTTTTTCATACATGGCATGGCGTTTGGGATAAGTTTATGGTTATGTTTGTATTTTAAATGACCTTGTGCCTTGCTATATGATGTTGTATTGAATGACTAAGTATCCTCTTTTTATAAAGTTAGAAGCTAACTACTGACTAATGAAACCATAAGACTTAATAAAGACATGAATATCAATGTTAAAACTTATAAAATCTAAGGCCTTTAGAAGCTAAAGGCTTTTCGTAAGTCATAAGATATTAAGGATTGAGACAAGAAATGATTACTTGAGCCACAAGATACTTCAATAATCGCAAATATAAGATAAGACATGTAAGTTACCTTCAATGAAAGTCCTTGATCACTATGGCATAATACACGGTGTGTGTGTGTGTGTGTGTGTGTGTGTGTGTGTATATATTGGGACTGCGGTCCATGAATTACGGCTCTGGGGACGCCCCATTGATATGTGATATGTATATTGGCGATAGTAAGAGGTAACGGGGGAGATGTACGGAGAATGGTGACATTTTAGTTGGATAGTGTGAAGATAGGATTGATATGTTTTCGATACTAGCCATTGCTATGTGCCTTTGGCTATGTATTGCTTGGACCATTACGGTCGATTACAAATCGTTATAATTTATGACCATAAGTGATCCAAGGCAAACAATTAAAAGACTTGAATAAGTTGGAAAATGTGATAAGTTATGATTATAAAGCTTTTGTTGCATTGTAATAAGATGAGAAAAATGCTCCTCAATGATATGATTCTCATAAGATATGAACATGTGCCCATCTTATGCAAGGCAACAAGTCATTGAATCGAATCTTTTATAATACTTTCATGAATTAAAAAGAAACTGCAAAGTTATATTGAGTATTAATCAAGTCTCGTAAAGACTTCAATATGAACATGCGATCTTTGTTAAGATCGATATAGTGCAATGAAGCTTGTTAAGCAATTGGAAACCATAAAGCTTACAAAAGTTAAATCAAGATACAATTACTAAGGCTGGCATATGATTGGTTATTTGGATGTGTGTTTCATCGAAATTTATGTATTAAATGCTTTGTCAATATCTTATGTCACTACTTCACTTAGGCTATATAAGCCTAATGCATTCTTTTTCATGCATTTTTAGGACTAAATTGGTTTGTTTGACTCGTTCGTGGTTGGAGGTTGCATGTCGCGTGTTAAAGTCTTGGTGTAAAGATTATTTCTTTATTTGAAACTCCTAGAATGGTGGCATTATGTTTAAGAATGCATTTAGATGATTATTAAGTCTTGTGGCATAATGCTTGAGTAGTTCATCTTTGATTTGTAAATAGAGTTTATAAATTTGTAAATAATTTGTAAACTCGCTCTAATAATTTGGGATATGATTTATTTGGTTAAATACTACGTTGGTATGTCTCGTATATAATTACCATGTCTATAAGACAATTGATTTCATGTAGATGGCTGGATGACCTTGCTGGTAATACTTGATATGCTCGGTGTTCTAATGCTTGCTTTGGTATGCTGATAATCTATTGTTAGGAGTATATATATGCATGAATATGATATTCTAGTATGCCTAGTGATATGGTTATGGTTTTTGGAATGCTTGCTTGAATTAGAATGGTCAATGCATGCTTGTGAATGATAAACCACGTTAGATTTGTTTGAGCGTATACGAAATTGTGGAATGTTGTTGTTTAAAGCAAATTGGTTGTTTGATTGGGTCCTTGCATGATTTGGATATGTAGTTTACCCTTGAGACTTGAAAGTGATCATTTTGCTTGATAATTTCAAATTGAGGGTTGTTGTGAATTAAAGTATTTTGTTAAAGGACGTCTTAGATATTAAATAAAGGATTAATTGGTAATTAGAATACAGTTGGGGCTTGGTAAACTGTTAAAGGGTTTGTGTGTGAGTAATAAGGAATTTGTTGGACAGTTTTATCTATAAAACATGGAACTATTTTTGTGATAATTAAGGGGCTAATTTGGTAATCTAAAACAATGGATTTTATTTAAAATAAAATTGTATAACTGTTTTACCATTTTGGGATAGTTATGAATCTATGTGAACAAATTAAGGACTGTTTTTGAGTGCTTGTGAATATTATGGATTGTTCTAAGCATGAATAATTGTGTGCTTATTAAATAAGGATTGTTCCAGACTTTGGTGAGAGTAATTGGACTATTTTGCATGCATATAAACAAATTAGGGACTTTTTTAAGTATATAGAAGAGCATGGACTGTTTTGAATATGAATATGTGAACACATAAAGATTTGAGACTGTTTTGATAAATAAAAATATGTATACAATTTAATGGATTAATTTGGCATGAAAACAAACACTAGAAGATTGTTTTGACGTATATATGTTTATATTTGAATATATTGGACTGTTTTGTGTAATTTAAAAGCATGTTGGACTGTTTGATATATAGATAGAGAGAGAGAGGGAGAGAGAGAGAGAACTGTATGGAATTGTTATGGATATATACATAAATATCTAGTGGACTGTTTTTAGTGTAAATATATATGTATACATGCATAAATTGGATTGTTTGTGTGTGTGTGTATATATATATATATTCTTGACTCGAACCAATTGATTTCTTATGAAACAAGTTACCCATGCTATGATATGTTAGGTTGAAGCTTAAATTGACAAGTAATTCAAGTCATGATATGTTAAGTTTCTTGACTTGTGAGCCAAGTATTTCATGTATTGATAATTTTTGTTAAAAAGAATCTAAGAAATATTTATAAAAAAAATATTTACGAGTCTGTTCTTAAACTTGACCAAATCTTATAATTTGGTCACACAATTTCTGAAATGTGTTTTTGGTAATATCTTCAATTTTGATTTTCTCCTAAATTGGGTTGAGCGTGTTACAATCTGCACGTTAAATGATGCCAATGTATTACATTATTAATGGCTGACATGGCATGAATAGTGTGAAAACCAGGCATCTCTTGCCAACGCTCATCACTCATTTGACACTCTCTTTGCCAACGTTGTTTTATTTTATTTTCCTTTTCTTTGAAAACATTTTCAAACAACTCCCAAATCAAATAACAATTTTCCCTTGACAATTAAACATTCAAAGCATTCAAACTCTTGGCTAATCTTTATGGAGACAATACTCAACTCACTACTGTATTACTTGCAGACCGTGTATACTTGCACGCAAAAGACTCAATCTTGGCATTGTTTTTATACATTTCCAATACGTTTTCTACCCCTTTTGCCAAGTACTTACACAAGTCTACACTCTCCAACCTCTTTAATTACAATCAAATGTTGTAAAACGAGTTATAACACTGTCAAAAGAAAATAAGGATGACTAAGGAAGATTCTAACAACAAAAACATGATTAAATCTTCCATTCACGTTCATCTTCTCCAACCCCACCAAAACCCACATTTTTCCTTCCTCCACTAAAACTAACCATCTTTACCTCGATGGATAGATCCCTTGACGCTGGTTACTACTCCCTTAAGCAAAAATCCGAGAATCCAAATCAAAAGCACAAAGTTTCAAACTTTAGCTTTGGGTTCTTGGGATTGAGAGATGAGCAATGAGGGATATGAGAAAAGAAGACAAGATGAGCTCATCATCCTTGCTTTTTGCAGGAAAATTAAAACATGTCTTCATCCTTCAAAGAAAATGGGTAACTTTACCATTTTACCCTTCGACCAAACTTCTAAACACTCACATGTCCAAAACCTAAAGCCCATCAACAATAAGAAAGCTTATAAAGGCTCTCGAAAGCCCAACTCTTGGCCCAAACTCATGAAGCCCATGGCCTGAGTTAAATTTACCCTCGAATTCTGAAATTTATGTAGTTACAATTTTAATTACCTTTAAATTGTTGTTTTAAATGAGAATGTTATTTTACCTTTTTAGCCTTGTTTTCTATCCTATAAATATCAATAGTTTTGAGCTTTTTCACTCACTCTCATCATAAAAACAAGGCTAAAGGGGTACTTTTGCCCCTGAGTTCGACCCAAAAATGCAATTTCGCCCCTCGCCGAAAAGTGCACTCAATGTGGCCCTCCAGTTCATGAAATCGATCAAATTGACCCTTTGACCGACGTTGACCGTTATGGTGCTGACGTGGTAGTTAACGGTGATGACGTGGCAATTCATGATGCTGACGTGGCGGTCAACGATGCTGACGTGGCAGTACACGTGGGATGATGACGTGGCAGGAGGGGCTGAATTGATTATTTTAAATTCGAGGACATAATTGATTTTTTTCCTGAGTTTAGGGGCATAATTGATTTTAATTAAAAGTTCGATAACTTATTTAATATTTAAGTTGAAAAATAAGAATTTATGAAATTATTAAAATTTTAAAATATTAAAACTAGATATATAAATTTATTAAGTGAGAATAATTTAAAAAAACAAAGTGAAGACTCTTACAGAAGATCAAAATATTCTTCAATTTATTTTATAAAAATTCATAAAGTTAATAAAAATAAATAAAATATTCTAAAAGTTACTGAAAATAAAAATTATATAAAAAATTAAAATATATTATGAATTAAAAAAGATAAAATTTAATCTAAAAACTTAATAATTTTTTTATAAATTATTAAAAAACTAAACACTTTTATCGAAAAAAATCGACTTCGTCATTTTGAGTATTACTATTCGTTAGATTTTTTTTAGTGGAATCAACATTGTACTAGAGTAACAATAGAATTCAATTTTTTTCCCGCTTTTTTACATCAAAGTGATGCTCATTAATATTTGATGTACAGAAATGAAAGAGAATTTTGGCTTTATTAATACTTTAATACAAGGATGTCTCAATTGAAAATATGTTCAAGAAACATTAGTACGCGTAGCATAACGAGAAACAATCGAAAGATTCTCTAATGGTTTATAAATATTTTTTATTTTTTTATATTTATAACTTTAATGTTTTTACTTATATTTAATTCATTATGGTGTTTTTATTTTTTTTAATATTTTATGAATATTTAAATATTAATAGTTTTTTATTTTTTTAGCTTAAAGATTAAATAAGTTATCAAACTTTTAATTTTGCCCCTAAACTAAGGAAAAAAATCAATTATGCCCTTGAATTCGGTTAAAATAATCAATCCAGCCCCTCCTGCCACATCATCATCCCACGTGTACTACCACATCAGCATCGTTGACCACCACGTCAGAATCATGGACTGCCACGTCATCACCGTTAACTGCCACGTCAGCACCGTAACGATCAACGTCGGTCAAAGGGCCAATTTGATCGATTTCTGGACTGGAGGGCCATATTGAGTGCACTTTTCGACGAGGGGCGAAATTACATTTTTGGGTCGAACTCAGGGGCAAAAGTACCCTTTAGCCTAAAAACAACTTTTCTTACAACACTCTCTCATTTATGAAAAGTTCTTATATATGTTTTTTCAAGTTCCGAGTTCTATTTTAGAGAAGAATAGTACCACCTTTGTCCGCTCCGATTTTCAGGTGTACGAATTTTCGGTGAGATCGTGCTAACCTCAGGGGGCATTCAACCAATTGCAGCGATTACACACATCGGGTCGAATTTTCTTCTAAGGTAGTGGTTCACCACGACATGGTTGCCGCTTTTATTTTAAATATTTTTATTTAGCATGTCAATGCTAACGATTCATTTTCAGTTCATATTACCAACAGTGCCCACCCTCAAAAATATTTTATCTTGTGCATGTAGGGAAACGTTGGTACAACTCATGGCACAGCAGAAAAATTATTCGGCAATTACCTCCAGAGATCCGTGTACAAGGAGCGAATTCGAGGTGAAAAGGATGAAACGTTACCTTAATAAATCTGGAAATCCGCAAGGAGTATAGGAGAATCCAAATCGAATTTGAGTCGTCACAATCGCGTTCCGACCTCTACGCATTTCACCTGAACAAAATGAACAATATTTTCTCTTCTCTACTGTTAGAGAGGTTTTTCGAAAGACATATCTTGGCTGCTAGACCTTGTGCCTTTATATAGCATTCAAAAACCTAATTTTAATTAAATACGGATTCATTAAATATATAATATATTTAACCGAATATAATTAAATGTGTAGAATATGATTCTACTTTAATTATGTTTCTATATATATGTATATATATATATATATTAATAGTATATGATAATTACAATAATTATCTAGTATTAATATATATATATATACGAGATTATCTATAATTACTATAATTATAATAATTTTTTTAATAATTATTACGTGTACGACAAGTTTTTACATATGCTATTTAATCGATATTTGTTCGTTTCAATCATAGGGTCAGTCCATCTAATATTTTTTGGTGATTGTTTAACCAAAGTTACATGAAGTCGTGGTTCGTTTTAAAACGAATATCTCGGGCAGTGGATTACCAACTTGCAGTTTTTACATATGTATATATATATATATATATAGTATATGATAATTACAATAATTATCTAGTATTAATATATATATATACGAGATCATCGTCTTTTAAAACGAATATAATTAAATGGACTATACAAGTGTTTTTACATATGCTATTTAATATGTAGTCTGAGGATCATATATGTAGTTATCACCATGAGCAATGTCGTGATTGTCACATAATAATCCAAGAAACATGCTCATAGCGGGTCAGTCCAGTATGTCGTTCTCTAACATATACATATGTATTGATTTTCACATCTCTATGTCAATGACAACGTTTTGTCATCAATCAACTACATATTAGTCTTAATATATTATTTTTGTCCATGCCCACAATAATATTTGACTAAGGACATTCATGAATAATTATATTATTCTAAAGACTTTATTAAAATTCAGTCTATTTATAAATGCACAGAATAAGACTAAAATAATAATAATGGCTTTATATTAATAAACAAGATAAAATAAGTATATCTTTTACAATTATCTCATGATTGGTCTTTGGGTATACTCCAACAATGCCCACCCTAAAAATATTTTTGGATCCGTCACTATGCTTACCTAGACTTTTTGGTATTTGAGTGAAGGGAGCATCGTCCTCTCTCTTTTCTATCTATGGAGCTCCTACATTTTTCTTCTCTATTTTAGTTCATTGTAGTGTATAGGTTTAACTTGTTTGATTCTTGTTTTGTTTCAAATCCAAATTAATTAGACTAACATCCTATAGATTGAGTCATATTCTTTTTTTTAACCACTTTAAACATCATCGTTTCATTTTAGGACAAAAAGGCCTTTAAGTTGATAAAAATTGTTTGTCAACTAACGATAAGAATCTTTAAATGACTTGACAGAATGATACGTTAGTAGAAAAAAAATATTTTATATTTTATATAATTTTATAAAATTAATTTTTGATTGATATGTCATTCTGTCAAGCCAATACATTGTTATGCCAGCATGCACTGTCAAGTAAGTTTGTCACGTCATTTACAGTTAGTTGACTAATAGTTTTCATCCACAAAGGGATCATACTAGCCTAAAATAAAGCTTTGAGGTTAACTACACTGGTTGGCAACATTAGGTAATTTTTTTGGTATTATGCCTCAAAAATAATACAAAGGTTGACAACGTTACTTATGGTTAACTTCGTAATTTACAAATTTCTAATGCGCCTATTTATACTATTTGGCTTAACTGCAAAATAAGTGTCCAAACTATGTCTCTTTCTGTAATAGGTGCTTAAAGTATTTTTGGTTGAAATAGGTGCTTAAAGTTTTATTTTGGAATAAAATAGGTACCTAAAGTATTTTTTTGGCTAAAATAGGTGCCTAAAGTTTCATTTTTGGTTGAAATAGGTGCCAAAGTAGGTGCCTGATTTGACTTTAAAACAAGCCAAAAATGAAACTTTAAGTACCTATTGCAAAAAAAAAGATAGTTTGGGCACTTATTTTATAGTTAAGCCATATTATTTTGATTATACATTTTATATTACATCGTATTCTAATCATTTCTTTGCGTGAACTAACCAGTGGTCAATAAATTTTTATGATGCTCTCAATATGGTTATTGAAATTGAAAAACTTTCATTAAAGTTATTATCGTTAAGAAAAACTTTTATTTCGGTCTCTAAACTCTAAAAGGCTAACGAAAGTTGACGTGGCACGCCCTTAAAATTGGGTAAATCGCATATTGAACCACTTAACTTTCTAGGGTTTTCAAAAGTGATATCGAATTTTTTATGCAATGCACTTTTATCTCAAATTATCAAAACTTTGCAATTTGGTCCTAAATTTTGAAGTTCAGGGGTACTTTTTTGAAAAATATAGAAGTGTAATGTTTAAATGGTGAATTCTAGCGAAATCAGGATCAAATTGTAAAAATTTGATAATTTAAGGTCAAAAGTGCAAAATAAAGAAAGTTTGTGCCACTTTTGAAAACCCTAAAAAGTTAAGTGGATCGCTTTGTAATTTGTTCAATTTGAAAGGTACGACACATCAGCTGCCGTTAGCCAGTTAACGGTCACTGGACCAAAATGAAAATTTTTCTTAATAGTGGTGACTTTAATAAAAAAAATGATTTCGGTGACCATATTAAAAGCATCCTAAAAATTCAATAACTACCAATGTAGTTTACCTTTATTCTTTATCACGTGGCAAACGAACGGTCCATTGTCAAAAGTTTTTGGCTTAAATGACAAATTAGGCCCTAAACTATGTCATATTTTTGCTTTTTGGTCCTTAAACTATTTTTGTCAAACGAGTATTTAAATTATTATTTATGACCATTAAGTCTGGCTGTTATCTAAGTTTATAAAATCATTTCAAGTAATGAAATATTGACATGTCACAAAGATTTAGGTATTTGTTTTGACAAAAAAAAAACAATTTAGATACTTAAACTGGTAAAAAATAATTTAGGTATTTATTTTAAATTAAAAATAGTTTAAAAATAATAAAAGGACATAATTTATAGGTCGGTTTTTTATTTAGGACCATGGAAAGTTTAATTATTGTATGTCATTTCAAATTCAAATAATTGAGTTTTTCTTATTTTAAATTTATGTCATTTTGCGGTTCATTAACTGATGGCTAAGAAATTTCATATTATCTCATTTTGTATGAGTTCGAATTCCGATATAAAAATATAATGTACTTTTATTTAATTAAATTTAGGTCATTTTAAATTCAAGTCATTCTAAATTTAGATTGTATTAGAGTCCAGATCAATTCGAGTTCGGATTAAATTAGTTGATAGCGTTAGCATTTCGTGATTGAAATAGGTTAGGTAGAATTTGGATTTGGATGGATCAAGTATTCTAGTAGGCTTACGTGTTCAAGTCAAAATTGATAGATCTAATCTTTACTTATCTTTCTAACTTAAAATTATTTATTGTTAATTCACGATTTAACATGAGATCAATTTTATAAAAAAACAAATACATAATCATAGAAAAATTATATATTTTATTAATTTATATTAATAATTAAATTGAAAATATTATATATTTCATATCATGGGCACAAGGTATAAGGGACTAAAGGGTGATGTCCCAAATATTGAGAAATTAAAATTTGGCCTTCAAATTTTTTAAAATTTGATTCCTTTAAAAAATTTAAAATTCATATTAAAATTTAAAATATATTTTTAATTAAATTACATCTCGTAATTTTTAAAAATTCTTACTAAATTTCTCAATTTTATTAAAATTTTAATTAAATTCTCAAAAAATTTAAAAAAAAAATTTTAAACCTCTAAATTTTTAAAAAATTTAAGTTACCCACAAACTGTTACGTCTTGCCCCAAGTTCGGCATTGTTTCTTACTCGTGTTTCTAATTACCAGAATACTAATAATTCCTTATTTTCTATATTAATTTTAAAAACCTTTTAATAGTAACATTCACCCGTTCTAATTCTACTACAATTATACTACTACTTTTAACTTCTTTATTTTTTTTAACAGAGATGTCGACTCGACTTCATAGATCAAATTTTAGCTTATTTACTTAATGCAAAAGAAACTATAACCCAATGATATTAGTAGTTGGAATTAACTTGCTCGGCAAGCAACTTATTGATATAATATTTTTTTAATAATTAAAAAATAGTTTGCTTGGCAAATTACGCGAGTGACTCCTCCATTATAAATATAAACAAAGCCGGGCATTCTAAATTACGTTTATAGAAAAACGAGAGCAATCTTCAAATTAGAATTAAAAAAAAGCGAGTTAGGGTTTACTTTTTATCACAAGAGGAGCGACCTTCAATCGTTGCAGGAACCAAAGATGCCGAAGAACAAGGGAAAGGGAGGAAAGAACCGAAAGAGGGGAAAGAACGAGGCCGATGACGAGAAACGCGAGCTTATTTTCAAAGAAGATGGACAGGAATACGCCCAAGTCACCCGCATGTTGGGCAACGGCCGATGCGAAGCCATGTGCATCGACGGCACCAAGCGTCTCTGCCACATCCGCGGTAAAATGCACAAGAAGGTCTGGATCGCCGCCGGCGACATCATCCTCGTCGGTCTTAGGGATTATCAAGACGACAAGGCTGACGTCATCTTGAAATACATGCCCGACGAGGCTAGGCTCCTGAAGGCTTATGGAGAGCTACCGGAGAATACAAGGTTGAATGAAGGGATTGCCGGCGGCATTGATGAGGAAGATGATGGTGCCGGTGATGATTACATCGAGTTCGAGGACGAGGACATTGATAAGATCTAAAGTCCTTTTTTATTGTCATTTTTGAATTTATATTTAGTTTGGCTGCTGGATTTATGTTATAAAACATGAGTTTACCTTTTTATTATCGTAAATGATATTGTTTTCTCCTTAAATTTGTGTTGAATTCATGTTATCATCTGCATCTGTTAAGATTTTGATTATGTTTATTTGATTGGGGATTTCAATTTGATTTAGTGTAGTTTCTTGAAATCAGTCTGTTCTTCTGGTTGGAAATAGTTGCAGTTGAGAAGCTTTTCCCGGCTTAAGGAATATGTTGGTATATCAGTTTCTTCGCTTTCTCTGCATTATACATGAAATTACACATAGAATTGACAAGCTTTATTCCAGGAACAGGGTAAATATAAAGGTGACAAGTGACAAGGAAATCCTACAATTACAGGATTGTGAATCTATTCGGTTCCAGCAATCTTCTTTTTCAGTTCCTCAATATCGGTAGCTAGCTCTTTCCTGCTTGACTGGATAAATAAGCAAATGGTTTTCACTTTCCACATGTATCATGATTCTTATTCGAAACTCAAAACACAAAACACACCATACATAATCTTACCTTGAAGAGAAGGTATCTATACACAAACCATCCTGTATATCCAAGTCCAACCAACTCCATTATCTTTGGGAGCTGATAACCACAGAAATACATTGGATTAGCAATTCAAGTGAAGGGTATGAAACAAGTTAGAAATTAAGAGCCAACTTACCAAAGGGACTGAGTTGATGGCACCAACAAGAATAGATGATAGCCAAACAGCAACGATTGCCCCGCCACCATAAACAACAACCGTCGACTTGTTCTCAACTTTATCCCACTAGTAAACCACCAAAGCAGGTTAAAACAGCAAGAAATCGATGACTGGAATTGCTTAATGTTTTCTCACCTTTTCTTTCAAGTCGGCGAAAAGCTCCTCGGTATCAACAGAGCTCTCCTCTGTGGCTTTTGTTTGGAGCAATGGAAACCTCCGGGATTCTGTTTTTTGGAAACAAAACTATTCCTTACATTCTATCCCAATCTTTGGTCTAGTTCACAAATCAAAAACTTCAACTCTAGTTTCCAGAATAACAGATGCAAGGGAAACAGTACTTGAATTGGCCTCAGTTCACCACTCCAGACTCATCCACATTTCCAAATTCCAATTCCCATATTAATGTGTGTTTAAAAGAAACAACAATAACCATCCAAGAATTTACTCTTTTATACTAATAAATAAATAAATCTCAGTTAAGGACGGTGCTAAGTAAGGATAACGGAATCTAAAAGTCAACTCTTAATTTACTTGACATTTAAGCTTTCGTTTTCTTTCAATAAAATCAAACAAAAAGGAAGCAGGCGTTCACATGTTAACAGCCGTACCTGGAATCAGCTTAACGGACGAGGAAAAGGGAGCGGCGGAAACGCGAGGAGGGAGGGGCAGCAAGGCAGAACAGCGGGCGGTTCTAACGGCAGTGGGTACATGTGGAATCAAAACGGCGGTGGCCGCCGTGAAAGATGCTGCCGCCATTTCTCTAAAGTTTGTCAGGTAAAGCACAGCCGGGTGAAGGCTACAGATCCTATCCTTTGATGCCTTCTTTTTGACAGTATTCTTCCGATTTATTTTTGTATGAATCTGGAGTTTACTGAAAGAAAGAAAATGCGTTGGTGTTGCTGTGATGGCTAGCGAATCGAGTGATGGACACGTAGATAAGATTTTGTATAGAAGGAATATGATTGGTTGGCTCCCTATCTATCCGTTTTGAGGACTAGGCCTTTGTATGTGGGCCTAACTTATCCAAAAAGAGGCTACGCTTGTGCTGAGTGGGCTCACTAACAGCCTGCTCCCTCCTTTGTTGAACTTCAAGTATAAGCTTTGTTTATGTATGTTACATTTCTAACATCACAATCCATTAGGGGTGTGCATATTAAACAGTAATCTTTAATCATTATATTTTACAGGTTAATTAATCAAACCATTGAACATAAACGGTTTTAGTTAATTGAACTACTAAAATTGATGTTTAATGGTTGACCGTTATTAAATTATTTATACATATATTTTGTTCACAAGATTGACTACGTCAATCTCGATGCTCTCTTATAATATAATATTTATCACAGAGATAATGAAGTGAACATGCGGAAAAATTTATAAAAGTTACAAGTTAATCTGTAACCAAACTGTTAATAACGATTAACTGTTAGCTGTTAAAATAGTTAACCGTTTCTTAACAAATAGGTTATGATTAGTAAAATTTAATAATCGCTATAACAATTAATCGTACCATTTGACGGTTAACCGATTGTTTAGGCTAAACGCTGCGACTAACCTACCATGAGCACCCCTAATTAAGATATTATGTGATTAGTTGTTTTTATTACTAAGAGACCCATGTTTGAATAATTTATTTGAACAATATAAATATTTTTAAAGGATTAAGAGTAAATTACAAAAGCTACCATGTAATTCCACCATAACATTAAATAATTTGTTCAGGTAAGGATTAAATCTTTTGTAATTGTTAAGTAAGGGTTTGTTGTGTTTTAAATAGGCTCGAATAAGAATTTAACCTTTTAATCTAGTCAAGTAAAGGTATACTTTTTTAAAACATTTTCAACAATAACTTTTTATCTTTTAAAACTACCTTTCTTTTCATCAACTAATTTTACTAACATGTTAGGGTTTGTCGCTTTCATCATTATTTTTGGGTCATTTTGGTTGTCGATATTTATATTTTTGATAGAATATTATTTGTTAGAGGAAACAAGGTTAATTTGAAATAACTAATAAATTAATAAATTAAATAATAAAATAAACAAAACAGTTTAATTCAAAATACATAATTGAAATAACTAGAATCAGATGACTGAGGCTTGCGGAAACGCAGTTTCCTTAAGACAAAGTCGACCACTCCTCGGTGCTAGAGATCTTTAGTCGCCAGCCTCCCAAGATACAACAGCAGATGATCTTCAACAGCAGCACTATCGGAGAGATCACTAGCAGAAACTTGTCTTTAACTATCACCGGAAACACAATGCAGTTTTGAAAGAGAAAAGATTTCTGAGTTGTGTGTAAAGCAAAAGAATGACATTCTATTTATAGGGGAGAATTAGGTTAAAACCATAGGAAAAAAATATTCCGAAAATAATGGCCATTGTTTTTATATCCGATTTAATTCGGAAATCTCGGTTAATGCCATATTAAAACGAAATATTCCCATGAATTGTACTCAATACCTATTTAACATTCGAATTTAAATGGAAAGTCAAAATTTATCTTATTTAATTTAGAATATTTTAAAAGATATATCAACTATAAGGAAAGAAAATTTATTTGAAGTGGGTAAAATATTCGCAGGCCCACGAAGGGCCCGACCGGTCTGGACATTCGTGTCGCCCACATCGTGCAGGTGCGCCCCAACCAGCATAGGATTGATTCACACCCCCGCCCCTGCGCGCGAGGCACAGTTTCCATCCAAGTCATTTAATGACCACAAAGTGAGTAAGTGTATATAAACACTTCCCATTTCATTTATCCCATCAATGTGGGATTGGGGATTTCCATTTCCTTATTCAATTCACAACTACCTTACTTTGAGCATCAATTTCTCATTCAATACTCAACCATTTTGAGCACATGAGATACCGTTGTAAATGTCTCATGGAGTAAAATAAGACCCAAAAGAATCCTTATTCGAATCTCTACCTTTACCGATTGGAAATATGGCTCAAAGTTACCATTTTTCTCACATTTTTCCAACAATCCCCCACATGAATGAAGCTGATGATTTTTATCAAAACATTTTGGCTCGATGTGGTGATAGCTTCTAAGATTGATAGTTGCATAGGATATGTAGGTGTCCACCCTTGAACCTTCCCTTGTGAAAGTATATTTACTTTATTAGTTATCTAGTAGACGTGATGTCTTTGAACTATCCAGTCGTTTGTATAAACGATGATATACTTGTTGAGTGTGTAAAAGTTCTATTATTTACACCCTTTTTAACCCATATTTCTGCTCCATTCAAGCATCATTTCATTGCATTTAGGTTAGTTTTCAGCAAAACATCACAAATATATAAAAGGCACAGATTCTACTAAAAATGGTTGTTTTTGGCAGGTTGCCGCCGTCGTAGACGGTGAAGGCAGGCGCAGGGCAGAAAAGCAGAAGAGCTGAACTGGACAAGCAGACGAAGAGGACAATGCTGTCATGGAGCTGCCGTGACAACAGAGGACGACAGCAAGTTGCTGCCATAGTAGACAAAGAAGGCAGGCGCAGGGCAGAAAAGCAAAAGAGTTGAACTGGACAAGCAGACGATGAGGACGAAGCTGCCATGGACCTGTCGTGACAGCAAGGTGACAGCAACCTTATGAAGAGGAAAAGTAAAGTGGACCTCGATAGATAGAGAAAAATCTGCTCGTCTGTCGTGTGAAAGCCAAATATTTTTCCAAGCCCCGGATCAAAAGATATGTCAAGCCAAAGTTCAAGGAGAGAAAATCCCAAGAAACAAGGAGGACGGCTGAAAAGTAGGATCCTTGAAGATTAAGTCTTTATTAGAATCATACTTTTAATTAAAGTTGTAATCCTTGTTACCTTAGTTAACTTGAGCCCAAAGCTTATATAAGGGCATGTATTTTAACCTAGGAGAGAATCCACACCCCTCATCTTACCCCAAAACCGATAACCTAAACCCCCTGTCGTTTACTCGTCACCGACATGTTCTAAATTCCCCCTAGGGCCACGGGTTGTTTTGTAAAGTAGTTGCAAGGGTTGTTTTGTTTTAGGATTTTCCAAGTTCAATAAAATAAACTTCAAGTTCTCTTATTTTGGTTTTAATATCTTGCAAGAGCATCGGGAGAGCATTGTGAGGTTATCTATTTACTTAGCATCGGGAGAGTTAAATATACGAAAGAAATAAGAGTAAGTTCTCTAGTTTATAGTTGAACTATCTTGTGCCTAGGGATAGGGCAAGGTTAAGTGGCTAAAGAAGAATTCATACACATCGGTGTTCATCCTTCGATTCACGCCGGGAGGTATCATCAAAGACGTGATCATCGACAGACTTGGACCTAGGGATAGGCCAAGGCAGATCTGGGATTCTTGCCAAACTTGAAGTACGGAGTTGGTGTGTCTGCTGCCGCGACAGCCAACGGACAGCCGCCGCGACAGGTGCTGCCGCGATGGGCACGACGACAGAACTGGAGTTCCTAAGCAATCCAATACCTACACTACTGAGCAATTCAATACCAGCTCGTTTTCTCTATCTTGATAACTCAATTCTTTTATTTGCGTTTTTATTTTATTATTCTCATGACAACTCTCAAATATTTCTTTTACTTTCGTGCAGTAAACTAAGGTGAAGCTATTAGCCCAATCCATGTGGAGACGATATCCGATACTTCGTATCACTTACTACTTGTGTCGTGTACACTTGCACTATAATTGCGATAGACTATTTTACACGCAACAATACTCCACACAACTACCTCTCTAATAAGAGTATTTGTTCTCATGGTTATGTCCATATGGTTGTGGACATCGCCTGGTTCTGCAAGAGTTTGAGAACACTATGCCCAATAGTCTCCTTGAAGCGACCCCACTTCACTCTCACATAGGTGACTTATGTTGTTTGGCTCACCAAAGCACACAATGGTCATTAAAAGCTTTTGCTTAGCCTATTCCATTTTAGTCACTATTTACATCATAAGAACAGAATTGGGAGAGGAACCCCCACAGTGATCGCACAAGTCTATGCAATTAGGTTGTCCCTTTGAACCTAGATCCTGGGATCTCCAGTCAACTAGGTAGGGTTTCCCTTCACATAGCGCCTTTATTTTCCATGGGCTTCAGTCCCATTCCTTTTGATGTTTTCTCAACTTGATCTCGATTTAACCCTTTGGTTAGCGGATCCAAAATGTTATCCTTTGATTTTACATAATCAACAGAGATAACTCCATTTGAGAACATTTGTCTAACAGTATTATGTCGGGGACGCATATGTCTCGACTTACCATTGTACATAAAATTTTGCACCCTAGAAATCGTTGCTTGGTTATCACAGTATATAAATATTGTGGGCATAGGTTTCGGTCATTCAGGAATATCTTCAAGAAATTGCTTTAGCCATTCTACTTCTTCTCCATATTTATTCAGAGCAACAAACTTAGATTCCATTGTGGATCTGGTTATGATCGTTTGTCTTGAGGATTTCCACGACACGGATCCTTCCAAAGTGAAGACATATCCACTTGTGTCCTTAGTATCTTGAATATCAGATATCCAACAGACATCGATGTATCCTTCTAAAACAACATGATCTATGGAAAAATGCAATCTATAATCTCGATTATATCTTAGATACCTCAATATCCTCACAATTGCTTTCCAGTGGTTTTCACCTGGATTTCTTGTGAATCTGCTTAGATTGCTCACAATAAAAGCAATATCTAGTCTAGTACAGCTCATGAGGTACATTAGATTGCCTATGACCCTTGCATATTCCACTTGGTCAACACTTTAGCCTTTGTTTTTTTGACAAATGCTGGCATGTGTCTATTGGAATTTTGGCTATACCAAAATCATTCTTGCCAAATTTCTCAAAAATCTTGTCCACATAGTTTGACTGAGTCAATATGAGACCTTTAGATGGCCGTTTGATTTGGATCCCCAAAATTGTATCGGCCAGTCTCATATCATTCATGTCGAATCTCGAATTTAACACGTTTTTGGTACGTTTTACCATCTCATTGTTGCTTCCAGCAATGAGTATGTCATCAACATATAAACATAGGATGTCATATCTAGTGACTATAGTTTTGACATTTACACATTTGTCACACTCGTTTATTTTGAAGTTGTTTGTCATCATGACACTATCGAACTTCTCATGCCATTGTTTTGGTGCTTGTTTAACTTATCATGACTTACCATGTATATTTCTTCATCAAGGTCTCCATTAAGAAAGTTTGTTTTAACATCCATTTGGTGTACTTCTAGATTCTGCAAAGCGACAATTGCAAGTATCATCCTTGTGGAGGTTATCTTTGATACATGAGAGTATGTATCAAAATAGTCAAGGTCCTTTTTTTGTTGGTAACCTTTTATTACCAATATGGCCTTGTACTTATCAGTTGATCCATCTACTTTCATTTTCTGTTTGAAAATCCATTTAGAACTTAGTGTTTTAATTCTCGGAGGAAGATCCACTAATTCCCACGTATGGTTTTGCATGATGGAATCAATTTCACTCTTAATGGCATCTTTCCATAAGGTGCCTCCAGATGAACGTATAGCATCATTATGTGTTTAAGGTTCAGCCTCTAGCATAAAGGTTAGGAAATCTAATCCAAATGATTTTTCTACCATTGCTCGTTTACTTCTACGTGGCTCTATTTCAAGCTCAATCCCTTGTCGATCTTCTGTGCTATCTTACACGATAGTTTCTAAAGTTTATTTCGTTGAACTTCGATCAACTTCTCTCCCTTTACAAGGGAATATATTTTCAAAGAATGATGCATTCTTTGATTCCATTATTATGTTCTTGTGAATCTCAGGATTTTTTGATCCATACACAATAAACCGATAGTCATTGCTATGTTTCGCATAGCCAATGAAAATACAATCCACAGTTTTTGGACCTATTTTCATTTGTTTTGGTAATTGGGTTATTACCTTGGCAAGACACCCCCACATTTTCAAGTGTTGGTAGGAAGGTTTTCGACCTTTCCATTGCTCATATGGTGTCTTATCCTTTTCTTTTCAGGGAACCTTATTTAAAAGGTAATTAACTAATTGGACAGCTTCCCCTCACATGTTTGCATTCGCTTCAGGGAATGCCCCATCATTGATAATCGCATGGAATAAACATCATGCTTTGCATTCACTTTAGGGAATGCCTCCCATAAAACTTTTGGATCAAGACGAATCTTCGTAACTTGAAATTGGGAGAAGTCTATGGTCGAGTTTTTCGACGAAGAAGAAATATTGCTTTCGAGCAAATATAGACTTTATAACAATCTTTTTATAGATTGAAATTCACCATGATTTATCGCACATTAAAATCATAATTTAAAGAGAGAGAGAAAAAATAAAGTTTACCGATAATAATTTTTCTCTTGAGGACGGTGGAGACATAGCAAATGACCGAGACATCTTCTCATAATCTCTTTATATCACGTCTCTTTCCAAGCCATTTAAACACATGTAAAATAGACTTTCCAAGCTAAATTGAATATATGGTACATGTGATCGCCAATATCAAATTGAAATCTTTTCGAGATTCACCAACAAGAACCAGGGTAATTGGGCGAGATTCCATGGTTCGCTCAAGCCTTCAAAACATGTTATCATACTTTTTCAAAAAATAAATATCAAGTTAAACTATCAAGATAAAAGTAATCAATAATAAAAATGTGGGAAATAAAAAACTTATCTTCGGTTCAACGTAGAATCAAATTTGTTTCGGTAACTACTTTGGGATTCAAACAAAGAGCACCAAAACCTTTCGAGCAAACTCGTGCTGATAACGTGTTGTGAATAAAATAACAAAGAACAATAATAAGAACAAAGAACAAGAATGGAAGAACAAAGAGATGAGAGAAAGAGAGAGATTTGTATTATTCTCAAATATAGACTTGTGTATACAATGCCTTCAATGAATCATCTCTTTATAGGAATAAGAAGTACATAATACATTAAACTCTAATTAATAGAGATAATATTCCTAATAAAAAATAAATCAAACTCCTTAGATAAAGTTCTAATCATGATAGACATCCACATAGATAAATATTCATAACAACATCATCAAATTTAATCAAAACAACAATTATTTCAGTAGATTAATAAATAAATCAAACTCCTTAGATAAAGTTCGATTTTGTTACACTCGAAAAACAAAATTTAGAAAAAATATATTGTTAGTGCATTTTTACTATGATCAAATCATTAAAACATACAACACATTATATATATATATATATATATATATTAATTTATTTTTCGAGTGTAGTAATAACTAAGAGCAAAGGTCCGCTTGGTCAATTCAAGTCTTTATTTAGAAAGCATATTGGTCAATAAAAGTGTCAACGTGAATAAAGAGGAGGGGATATGAACAACAAGAATTGGGTTGGTACAAGTGTAAGCAGTTTGGTATTGTTTAAATATGTTTTGAGTTCGAGACATTGTGTATATAAAAAATCTCCGGTGGTAGACTCACCCACCAAAGTCAGGTGTGTGACGCGGGTCGGTCCGGATTAGTCAGGGCGAAGCCTTGGAAACCGGAAGGACAACCAAAAAAAGATATATTCACGGCGCTAATATGTCGCTTTGGCATGATTTCAGCATACCTTAGTGGTCGTTTGGTGATCATACATATATCTTCACGGCATTAGTTTCTGATTATGATTATATCGATGGTCATAGAAAGATAGATCCCCACTCGGTTGATGGTTGTTTGCCGATGTAATCAGTCCTGGATAGCGGTACAATCTGGCTGATAGCTTGGCTCGGTCACCACTCCTTTTTCACCCTAGAATGTGTCTCGTTTGGATAAAAACAAAGAGATTCGGGAAGGCTTTTGGATTTTGACGGTATGCTAATCTCTATGGAACTATTTACTTTTCTTTGCACTTGTGGGTATTTGTTTGAGAACTTGGTGGACTAATCTAGGGATGGGCACGGGTCGAGTTTTTGGCCCATGCAAACCCGACCAGAAAATAAGTTCCCTAAAATCGAACCAGACCCCACCCGACCTTATTCTTTAAAAAACCTGATTCGAAAATAAATACTCTAAACCCAACCTCGACCTAACCTATAGAAAAAAATAATTTTAGGGACCTAATTTTAAAAAATAATTTTAGGGGACTTAATTGTAAGAAATAATAATTTTAAGGACTAAATTTTAAATAAAAATTCAATTTTAAGAACCTAATTATAAAAAATATAAAGAGGGGATATTATTACAAATATTCCTAAAAAATTAGGGGGAATTACATTATTAGTCTCGGGTCCGATATTTTTCACCTTATACCCGAATCTGACCTGACTTCACTCTTAATAAAAATCTGACCCAATTAGACTCGAACCTAGTTTTTTATTTAAAAATCTGACTCGATCGGGTCGGGTCAGGTCGGGTAAAATCTCCATCCCTAGACTAGTCCACATTATCCTTCCTTTTGGATGCATTGTATTTGTGATATCTTCCATAGTTTTTTTATTAAATTTCAAGGATATGGGGGAAATCGAATTAAAAATCGAATTTATTTTTTATAATAAGCCATATTTAATTTATTGATTAATTAATTTAAATAAAATAATATATAAATATATTATAATATAATGAGCCTAATATAATTTGTTCTATTCATAGTGTCAAATTTAAAATTTTAACTATTTATGGGTAAAAATAGGTTTGTCTTAAAACATGGGTTAGGTGTGAATAAGGATGGGCACAAGTCGGGTCGGGTTGGGTTTTTTGTCGATCCAGACCTGACCAAGAAATAATTACCTTAAACTCAAACTCGACCCTACACGTTAAAAAACCCAAGCCAAAATCTATATATCCCAACCTAAACCTGACATGATCTATAAAAAATTCAATTTTATGGACCTAATTGTAAAAAAATTAATTTAATTCATTTTAGAGATCTGATTGTAAAAAAAATTAATTTTAGGGGCTAAATTATGAATAAAAAAATTAATTTTAAAGACCTAATTGTAAAAATATATAAAAAGATGGGATATTATTGCAAATATCCCTAAAAGTTATAGGGAAAATTACGCTATTAATCTTAAGTTGAATAAAATCAAATATTTTTCACCATAAATTAAACCCGACCTGACTTAAACATAATTAAAAATATTACACTCGATCTGGTTGAGTTAGAACCCGACTGGCTAAAACGCGATTGGCATTCACGCCGTTGCTTTCAATGAAAAAGCGGCGGCCTGGGGTATTTTCGACAATGCATGTATGTATTTCAAAGCCAATTCATTTTTTTATTAAAAAAACAATCTTTTAAAATTCCACATAACATTGTTGACCGATCTCGTTTTTGCTTTAAGGTTTTTTCTAATTAAAAATTATATCTCAAAGTATAAGCTTCCGGTACACGTCACCTGGGTCCCACCAACTTTGATGAGTAAAACCATGTGAATGGGCGACACGTCACCTTGTCGGCAACGATGATGGCCCATTATCCTTTTGGTTGTTAAGACGTGTCGATAGTCCACAACGGTGGAAGGTTCGAAATTTTTGAAATATTTTGTTAAGTAATTTTTAAGAACACTCAGAAAAATGTTTAAGTTATATTTTTTTCGGTTAGGTGTCTAAATTAATTATTGGATCAAAATAATGCTTCACGTTTCATACCGTTGTTGAATAAAATTTCTTCATCTCGATTGTTGAAATATTCAATTATCCAATCAAAACATGATGTGCGGCTTATTTCTATTATTTTTTTAATTTTTAATTTTAAAAAATAAAAAAATCTTTAATTTTATAAAAAAAACTTAAAATCTTTAACTTTTCTAAAAAACTCAAACCCTAAATCTATCCCTTCCAATCACTGATGCAACCAACACCAGCCATCCTTGCTTTCATTGGACCACCACAATTGAAAATCTCATCATTCTTCGTTGAAAATTGACGAATGAAACGTCGACGAACAATTAACAATGAAGAAAAAAATATTGATTGGGTTCTAACTGACGACTATAGGGTGGGAGATGTCGGACGAGGAGGTACACGATGCTTAGGCGGTAGACAGTGAATCACCAACGTATGGGGTATCGGACGATGAGGGAGATGTGATTTGAGGGTTTGATTGAAAGAAATTAAAACTTTGAGATTTTTAAAGAAATTAAAAAAAATAAAAAATAAATAAATAAGGCCATGTGTCATGTTCTGATTATATTACAAAATTCTTATAACGACCATTGATAGAAAAACTTTATTTGAGTAACTGAATGAAACATTAGACACATAATTGACCTAAAAAATAGTTTAAGCACCTAACTGGGAAAAAAGGTATAGTTTTGGGATAAAAATTCTCTACCCGTTTTCGGTGCTCTACTTATGCCTCAACACTAAAAAAACACTACAAAATTACATTCTAAGCTCTAACCCTAAATTCCATAAACTCTGATCATAAACCGTAACCTAAAACTCTAAACCTAATTTTAAACGTGGAGCATAAGTAGGGACACCGAATAGAGGCAAAAATTTGCATCTATAGTTTTGGCACTTGTTTTGGGTTAAGCCTAATTTTTATTATTTAAATCTCAAGTCAACTAAATTAATTGAATTAAAAAACTTTAGGTCTAAATATGCTTTCAGTCCCTTTATTCTTTGCACGTTTAAAATTGACTCTTCTTACGTTTTTATTAGTAATTTAGTCCCTTTGGTCTATTATTGTTTTCATAATTAAAGTTTAACCGATAATATTGTGACAGTAATTTTATTAAATTGGATTACGCGGTATTTAAAGAAATTATCTTTTCGACACATATATTGTATCTGTGTATACATATTTATTTTTTTATTTAATAGTTTTTTATTTTTATAAAGAATCTGTCTTCATAAACAAAATAATATTTTTAAAATATATTTATTTTTATTGTAAAATAACTAATTTTCCTTCGCTATGTTGATTATAGTTAAGACGTTAAAAATAATTTTGATATCAATTGGATAATATATATATATATATATATTAATAATTTAAAAAAACCACTTAACACGTCAATACTTAATATAAAAACCCTTACCGAATTGGTTTCATGACATGATATTAATCAAGTTCAATTTAATTCATAAATGAGTAAAATGCCTAGTTAATAATTAATATTATGAGAATATTGTATATTTCATATTTTATATAACATTCAAATAAAATAATAAAAACATTGCTTAAAATTTATTCACAAAACTAATAAATATTTATACAGATTATCTGTCACTTCATTGACAATAAAATTTTTAAAATATATTATTATATAAAATGTTTTTATTCATTAAAAATGTAATATTATTAACTGGGTTTTCAAATTTAACCCCACACACCAGTGTTAAATATCAAATTTCCATTAAAGAAAAAAAAAAGAGAGATCTCGATCGATTCACACGTCTCTTTCTGAGCTCAACCGCAAAAAACGCATCATCGTTGATATCGCCAACTAATCAACGGCCCATGTTTCTCTCTTACGTGGATTCTCTAACGCTTGCATCACATCCCACAAGGCCACAAATTCCTAGTCACATGCGCCTTTCTTATAATATAAATATAAAATAATTTTATGAGCTAAAATTATAAGTTTGACCTGTTAAATTTAGATTTAATAAATTTCATCCGAGACCCAAACAAATTTATCTGACTTGATATAAACTCGTACATGATAGTTTACACATGACTTGAATTCGAACCAAAATTGACCCGAACTAAAATCAACTCGAATTTAGTTAAACAGAAATTCAACCCGAATCAAAATTAACCGAAACCGAAAACAACCCGAACCGAAAGCAATCGGAACCAAAAATCAACTCGAACCGAATAAAAACTCGAAACGGAAATCAACCGAACCGAAAGCAACCCGAACCGAAAAACAAACCGAACCGAAATCAACCTGAATTTAATTTCTCAAATATGTATGCTTTATTCTCATTTTTTGTTATATTACTAATTAATAACTATTTTTAGTTATTCTTTAATATCATTTTTCTTATTTAAAAGATCATATTCATATATTGACTCAATTTGAAAGTTGGTCGATCCGACATTGACCTGACTTGAAAAGTAATCGACCCGACTCGAAAAGTCAACCACCCAAATTTAATTTCTTCAAATATGTATGTTTTATTCATATTTTCTCATTTTTCATTCCCAGATTTCACCAGCTACTTCGTCTCAGCCCTTTGAGTCTGAATTTGACCTCCATTTTGTTGTAAAATACTTGGAAGTCCACAGAAATAGATCGAAAGTGGAGAAACTGAAAATTTTCAAACGAGATTTGCGGGTTTTGGGACATTTTCCGGTGAAACAAACACTATATTCAGACTCAGAGTGTCAAAACGTGGCCACCGGTGCAATTTAGGATCAAATGGGTGTCGATTTTGAGACCAAAGGTGGTTGATGCTGGTGATGATTATATATATATATATATAAAAAATATGAATTTATTTTTTATTTTAAAATTTTTATATTTAATAATATAAAAAAATAAAAAATAATAATAAAATATTTCAAATTGACCAAAACATGAGCAATCTGAAAGTTCAGTTAATAAATTAAAAATTTTAAAAATTAAGTGATCAAAATAAAAATGAGAAGATAATTAAATGATGAACGGTGTATTTTACCTAAAGGATACAATTTGTAATAAAAGATGCATGATGCAAAGATTGCCGACTTAACAGAAGAAAACCAGATAGATAAGACCTCATTCAACCAGCTTTCATTTAATTTCATCTCATCTTATCTTAAACTTGAACCTGAATGCAACATAAGTTGTCACTTGTTTACAATTTGCATACTAGTAAAATGAATGCAAGTCTAATATCGTTTAAGAAGATTTTGAGTTTTAAAATTTTTATGTATGTAAAAAAATATTGAAAAATATTACCACTAAAATTATATATGCGATGCGACTCGGTACGAAATAACAAGAGCAAAACCCTATAAAATTGGAAGTACAACCAGAAAAAAAATGTCATACTTGGATTACAATTTTTGTACTAGCAAAATTACTGCAGTCCAGTCCAGTAACAAATTGCAATAAAAGAATTTGTCATATGTGGATTACTACTAATGTGGTACCAGGTAGAATTGGCAGAGGCCTTGCAAAGTTGCAATAAAAGAATTTACTATTATTTATAAATTTGAAAATGTGCCTCACAAAAGGACTTTGCTACTATCACGCTAATAATAATTACTTGGCGTCCCTTGTTTAAATTTAATTTATTTAATATTTTGTGATTTGATTTTAAAGAAAGTCGAAGAGGTTTAGATTAATTTTGTTGAGTTCAAGATATTTTTCAGTGATAAGAATATTGGATTTGTGTTTGAGAGGTAAAAATGAGTGAATCGAAAGTTTTAGAGTCCAACAGTCATCGATAACGGTAGCCGATGGCGACCGACGTTGGTGGTGAGTGGTTGTCGGCCACGAGATTCTTTGGTCAAATTGATATTTTTTTCTTAAAGTTTGAGACTCAAAATGATATTTCATCTAAAGTTAAGGGGTCAAATTAGTATTTTATCTAAAGATTATGGGTCAAATTAAAATTTAACTCTTTTTACTAATGTGTCACGTCACTAAACTAACATCCTTTAACGTCCCGTGACAAAAAAAAAATTATAAATCGAAAACATAAATGACCACAAACGTTACTTTTTTGAATTTGTGAGTAAAAATGGACATTTATAAAATATAGGGTAAACTACTTAAATGGTCACCTTACTTTGCAAAAAGTAGCGATACGACCATATTACTTTTTTTCGAAGCAATTAAACCACCAAACTATTTAAATGGTGTCAATTTGACCACTAGCCGTTAGAGACTAACAACAGGGTGACGTGGCCAGTTAAAAAAAGGGGTATAATTGTATATTTAATCCATGCTATTTACACATTCTTTCAATTTAGTCCTACTTTTAAATTAATAAAATAAATAAATTATTTAATTAAGTGGTGACACGTGTCAACACCTTATTGGATGACTTTAATTATTAAATAAATTAATAAAAATCAAATATAAATAATTAAAGTCATCCAATAAGATGTTGACACGTGTCACCACTTAATTAAATAATTTATTTATTTTATTAATTTAAAAGTATGACTAAATTGAAAGAATGTGTAAATAGCAAGGATTAAATATGCAATTATACCCCTTTTTTTAACTGGCCACGTCACCCTGCCGTTAGTCTCTAACGGCTAGTGGTCAAATTGATACCATTTAAATAGTTTGATAGTTTAATTGCTTCGAAAAAAAGTAATGTGGGCGTATCGCTACTTTTTACAAAGCAAGGTGGCCATTTAAGTAGTTTACCCTAAAATATAAATGACCAACTGTGAAACAAGTATTTTAATTTTGATATAACTAAAAACCTAAGGACTAAATTGAAAAAGTCAAAACGAATTTTAAGTCCTCAAAATATCCCCATATAATTTTAATATAATGCCCAAGTTAAAAACATGTTCTTTCAAATATTTTTCTAAGTGTTTCAAACCAGAAACAGTGATTTTCAAGCACCCGTTCCGAAACGGCCATCAGGCGTTTCGAAACGTTTTCATCACTGTCGACCATCGTTCCGAAACGTGTATCGAAACACTTTCCCTCGTTTCGAAACGGTATAACTCGTTTTGAAACTGTTCTTCATATTTGATTTAAAAAGGCTTCAACGGTTCAAATATAAGCTAAATTTTTAAATATAAAAGGGGTGTTTCGAAACGGATCAAGGTCGTTCCGAAACGACACTTGACAGTTGCATTTTCGTTTCGAAACGGATCCAAGACGTTTCGAAACAGGCTTAAGATAAATTCAAAAATATGACCGTTATGTGTTTTTAACTGATTTTCTGAAAGTCGTTAAGGCGTTTCGAAACGGGCTAAGACCGTTCCGAAACGACCCTTGACAGTGGAAAAATCGTTCCGAAACGGCCCTAAGGCGTTTCGAAACGGGCTCTTAAATGCACCCCAACGGCTCTTTCTATTTTAGTCTGTTCCGAAACAGGTACCCCGTGTTCTGAAACGGGTTGGTGCAGACTGCATTTATGGTGGCAAGAGAGGGTTCCAACGGCTCCATTTATGTTCCCAACCACTCAAACGGCTAGAAATCAATGAGAAGGTATAAAAGAGACATCCAAAAGCATCAGCAACAACTATTGATCCTAAAGCAAACATCCAAACATCAAATTCAAGCAATTGAGCAAAAATCCCACTTTGTGTAAAATCCCAATTTGTGTTCTTCATTCATACTTTGTAAAATTGGGTTGAGTGCTTGTATTGGGGCTATCATTTGTATTGAGAGATACCTAATTAGCCTAGAAATTTCTTTGTTCTCTTGTGTGAGGGTTGGGTTGATTTTTTGGTAGAAAAATCAACCGAAATTGTAAAGGGTTGCCTCCTTGTCCTAGAAAAGGGGAAGATCAATTTAGTGAAATTGTTGCAAATCCTTAGTGAGACTAAGGTAGTGGATGTAGAGTTCATTTGGAACTTAAACCACTCTAAATCCCTTGTTCATCAATTTTTAATTTTCCAATTTCCACCACAATCCTTTAAATTTCCAATTCACCCCCCATCTTGGTAAATATCGATCTTTTGATCCACTCAACAATTGGTATCAGAGCTTAACTCTTTGAGGATTAACAACCACAAGAGGAGATCCTTGGAAGAGTGTGATCATCAAAATATCAAAAGATGACTTCAACCTCCGGTTCCGGCATGTACGAGTCACAATCGACCACAAAGCCTCCTTTCTTCAATGGTGACAACTATTCTTTTTGGAAGAATTAAATGAGGCTATTCATCAAGTCTAGTGACTATCTTGTATGGGATGTCATTGAAGATGGGCCATACATTCCATGGAAGCAAGATGGTGTTGAAGAAGAAAGCCGAAATGAGTGAAGAGGAGAGGAAAAAGATTCAAGTCAATGATAAATCTCTCCACATGTTATTTTGTGCTTTCGGTCCGGACATCTACTCAAAGGTCTCATCCATTGAAAGTGCCAAAGAAGTGTGGGACACTCTTGAAACCACTTATGAAGGCACCAATGATGTCAAAGAAACTAAGATTGGACTTCTCAATCTTAGTTATGAAAACTTCAAGATGGAGCCCGATGAGACGGTGTCAAAGATGTTTGATCGATTCTCCACAATTGTCAACGGTCTAAAAGGCTATGGAGAGATCATACCGAAAGACAAGCTTGTCCGGAAGCTACTCTATTCACTTCCCGAATCTTGGGATGGGAAAAGAACTGCTATCATCGAAGCAAAGAACTTGAAGACATTAAAGCTTGATGAGCTTGTGGGTTCTCTCCTTACTCATGAGATCATGAAGCAAGGAAGGGAAGATGAGAAAAAGAAAGAAGAGAAAAGAGTAGAGAAGCTTGAGGTTGAGAAGAAGAAGAAGATGGGTATAGCTCTCAAGGCTAAAGCTTCACAACTTGATGAGAGCTCATCTAGTGATGAGGATGAACTTGAAGAATTGGCTATGATAGCCAAACGGTTCTCACGCTTCATGAGGTCCAACCGGGGTAGAAAAATCCAAAGAAAGATGGACTTCAAAGGGAAGAACAAAGAAGAAGGAAAGGATCCCATCATTTGCTATGAGTGCAAACAAGCCGGCCACATCCGTTCGGAGTGCCCTCAACTCAAGAAGAAGGGCTTTGAGAAGAAGAAAAGACTCAAAGCCAAGCTTGCTACTTGGAGTGATGAGGAGTCATCGGAAGATGACGAACAAGAAGTGGCTAATCTTTGTCTCATGGCACTTGAGGAAGATTCCTCCTTGGTAACCTTTAACTCATCTACTTTAGATTTTTCATATGAAGAGTTAAATGATGCATATGATGAGTTACAAGAGGTATATGATGAATTAGTTGAGAAGTTTAAAGAGTCGGTCATTAAAAACAAGAAAATCATTTTAGAACTAAATGAGAAAAATGACTCACTCACTCAAGCTAATTCTAAATTTGAGAAAAAGATTTTAGGATTAAAAGATGAGCTTAAATTCTTTCAAGATGAAAATGTTGATCTTAATAATCTTTTATCTCAATGTAATAGTGAACACCAAAAGGTGTTGGGTGAGCTAAATGAGCTCAAAAAGTCTTTAAAAAATGTTGGTAGTGTCAAGCATGAAGTAGGAGAATCCTCTAGAACACACCAACCTAAGAAAAAGACTAATTACTACAAACAAGGTAGTTACCCTAGACATAGTAGAGCTAAAAGAATTAGAAGTGTATGGGTTCCTAAGGAACTTGTAAAATCTAATAATGTTATTGCTATGTCATCTTGGATTCCTAAGGGAACCAAGGTTTTGGGAGCTAACACTCATGGACCCAAAATGATTTGGGTACCAAAAACCAAGGTTTAATATTTTTGTTTGTAGGGGGAGCATTGCTACAAGGCCAAGGCACAAAGTCAAAACTCATGGTACCTTGATAGTGGATGCTCGAGACACATGACCGGAGACAAGAGTCGATTCATGGATTTAAAGCCAAAAAGTGGAGGAGTAGTAACATTTGGTGACAACTCCAAAGGCCACATTAAAGGTATTGGCTCCATAGGTAATCACTCTACCATTCTTATTGAAAATGTCTTATATGTCGATGGTCTTAAACATAATTTATTGAGCATAAGTCAATTATGTGATAAAGGATTTAATGTTTTATTTGATAAAAATGGTTGCAAAATTGTAGACATTAAATCTAATAATATCATGCTCATAGGTCATCGCATAGGAAACATATACATGGTGCATTTAGATGACATACATACATCTCATGCATGCTTAGTTGCTCAAAATGAAAATAATGCATGGTTGTGGCATAGGAAGCTAGGACATGCTAGCATTAGTGTTTTGGAAAAACTGGTCTCTCTAAATCTAGTTAGAGGTTTGCCCAAAATAAAATTTTCGAATGATAAAATTTGTGATGCATGCTCAAAGGGTAAACACAATAGGTCTTCCTTTAAATCCATTAATGATGTTTCTACTAGTAGATGCTTACAATTAATTCATATGGATTTGTTTGGGCCAATTAGGACTATGAGCTTGGGTGGTAAATCTTATGCATTTGTGCTAGTTGATGATTTTTCTAGATTTACTTGGGTTCTCTTTTTAAGTACTAAAGATGAGGCTTTGGAAAAATTCATCACATTTTCAAAATTAACCCAAAATGATCTTGAACTTAGAATTTCACACATTAGAAGTGATCATGGAACCGAGTTTCAAAATGTAGGGTTTGAAGAATTTTTGAATGAAAATGGTATTAGCCATAATTTTTCGGCTCCTCGAACTCCTCAACAAAATGGGGTAGTTGAGAGGAAAAATAGAACTTTACAAGAAATGGCTAGAACTATGCTTTGTGAAAATAATTTACCTAAATATTTTTGGGCGGAAGCCACAAACACCGCTTGTTATATTGTAAATCGAGTAATGATTAGGCCAATTTTAAAGAAAACACCTTATGAGATTTTAAAATCTAAAAAGCCTAACATTAGCTATTTTCACCCTTTTGGGTGTAAGTGTTTTGTTTTAAATAATGGAAAAGATAACTTAGGTAAATTTGATGCAAAAAGTGATGAAGCCATTTTTATAGGTTACTCTTTAACCTCTAAAGCCTATCGAGTATTTAACAAAAGAACTTTAGTAGTAGAAGAATCTATTCATGTTGTATTCGATGATAACCTCTTTCCTAGGAAGGATTCTTGTGATGATGATGATGTAGGAATCATAAATGCCTTTAATGGAGGTAAAACTTCAAAGGAGGATGAGATTCCAACAAAAGAAGAAGACACACAAGAACCACCTCTTGAAGCCTTGAAGGACTTGGCCATTGAGGAAAAGGAAGTGAGCTACCCAAGGGAGTTGAACTATGTCAAAGATGGTGAAATCTTGGGTGATCCATCCAAGGGGGTAACCACTCGTTCTTCTCTTAAATTAATGAACCATGTTGCATTTATCTCATGCATAGAGCCTAAAAATATAAAAGAAGCATTGAAAGATGACTTTTGGATTATGGCTATGCAAGAAGACCTAAATCAATTTGAGAGAAGTAATGTATGGACATTAGTTGATAGGCCTAGTAATCAATCTACAATAGGAACTAAATGGGTCTTTAGGAATAAACTAGATGAGAGTGGTAACATTGTGAGAAATAAAGCTAGACTTGTAGCACAAGGTTACACTCAAGAAGAGGGAATAGATTTTGATGAAACCTATGCACCCGTAGCTAGAATGGAAGCCATTAGGATGTTGCTTGCATATGCATGTTATCATAATTTCAAGCTTTTTCAAATGGATGTTAAAAGCGCATTTTTAAATGGTTTTATAAATGAAGAAGTGTATGTGGAACAACCACCGGGTTTTGAAGATTCAAAATTTCCAAATCATGTTTTCAAACTTACCAAAGCTCTTTATGGTTTAAAACAAGCTCCTAGAGCTTGGTATGAAAGGCTTTCAAACTTTTTTATTGAAAAAGGATTTGAAAAAGGTAAGGTGGACACTACACTTTTCATAAAAATGTATAAAAATGACATCTTAGTAGTTCAAATTTATGTTGATGATATCATTTTTGGATCTACTAATGAATGTCATTGTCAAGAGTTTGCTAAGTTAATGCAAGGTGAATTTGAGATGAGCATGATGGGGGAGCTCTCATTCTTTTTGGGACTCCAAATCAAGCAAAAGAAGGATGGCACCTTCATCAACCAAGCAAAATACATAAAGGATATGCTCAAGAAGTTTGGCTTGGAGAATACAAAGCCTCAAGCCACTCCTATGAGCTCATCTACAAAGCTTGACAAAGATGAAGGAGGTAAGTGTGTTGACTCTAAGCTTTATCGTTCTATGATTGGATCTTTGCTTTACCTTACCGCAAGTAGACCGGATATCTTGTTTAGTGTTTGCTTGTGTGCTAGGTTTCAAGCTAGTCCTAGAGAGTCTCACCTTATAGCCGTTAAGAGAATCTTTAGATACCTTAGAGACACTCTTTGTTTAGGCCTTTGGTATCCTAGAGACTCTACCTTTAACCTTCATGCTTACTCGGATGCGGATTATGGGGGTTGTAAAATTGATAGGAAAAGTACTTCGGGAACTTGCCAATTCTTAGGTAGTATGCTCATATCTTGGTTCTCTAAGAAACAAAATAGTGTAGCCTTATCTACCACCGAAGCCGAGTACATATCCTTAGGGAGTTGTTGTGCTCAAGTCCTTTGGATGAAGCAACAACTCTTAGATTATGGAATTAAAGTTGGAACCATACCCCTAAAATGTGACAACACTAGTGCTATTTGTTTAACAAAAAATCCCATCCAACACTCTAGAACCAAACACATAGAAATAAGACATCATTTCATTAGATATCATGTCCTTAAGGAAGATGTGGTTATAGAGTATGTAGACACCTTGAATCAATTAGCGGACATTTTTACAAAACCCTTAGATAAAGAGCGTTTTTGGTCCCTTAGGAGAGAGTTAGGTCTAGCTAGCCTATCTTGACCTTTTAGGACCTCTTTTGTGTTTAAATATGCTTGATTTTGTGAAATACCATGTTGATGTGTTTAAACTCCTAATCTCATCCATGCTTATAGTTAGGGGGAGTATGTTTATGCCTAAATATGTTTTGCCTGCTCATTCATGACATTTATGCATGTTAGGCCTCTTAAAATTTCATTTTTCTGCATTTTTATAGCCTCATCTGCACTTCCAGGCCCAGGTGTATCGAAACGGGTGAACCAGTTTCGATACGGATACCTTAAATCCAGCTCTGAGAGAAGGGCATTTCGAAACGCCTCCAAGGCGTTCCGAAACGTTTTTAAGTCTGCCAGGGGGTGTATCGGAACGTGTTCCGATACGGGTCAAAGGGGTTTCGATACAGTCAACACCGTATCGAAACGGTCAGCTTATGGTCTTAAAACGGTCAAAACCCTAGCCGCCCCGTTCCGAAACGGTCTTGACCGTTCCGAAACGGCATCGCGGACTGCTTTAAATTGGGGCTTTTAATGATAAAGTTTACTTTCTATAAAACTCTAAAACCCTAAACCGCCTCCCTCTCTATAAATACCCTCTCAAACTCTTTGATTTTCACAAAATTGTGAGGGGTTTTACTCTACAACTCAAGTCTAAGCAAGTTTCATCAATCTTGTGCAAGGATTTTTCTCAAATCATCCAAAATCCCAAACTAAGGTAATTTTTCTAATTTTCTTTTTTCTTTCAATTTATGTTCGAATCTTAGGTTAGAAAATTTTATTTTTGTATAAATTATATGTTTTTGTTGTGGGTTTTCAAAATCTTGTAAATTTTTTTTTCAAATCTCAAAATTTTTGATTCGAATATAAAATTTTTCAATCGTATTTTTTTTAAACTGTTTATTTTTATTTTAATTTTAATTTTGTTTTCAAAAACCTAGTGGGATTTATTATTGGATTGATTTTAAATATCAATGCGTACACTTAATTTTAAACCACTTGCTTAATGTTTTTAGATGGCGGATCAATCTAACAAAAAGCGCAAGGCCGTTCAATCCGGTGATTCGAGCATTCGTCCAAATATTACGATGCTTTTTCAAAAATCTCTTAAAACTCCGGAGGCACGTGCTCGTTTCTCTTATGTCAAGGATTTCGCGGTTCGTAAAGAACGTGTCATTAATCTTGAGTTCCTCAATTTCGAGCGATTCCTTTTTCGTTATCTCCATCGTTTGGATGAGTGGAATCTCATGTATTTCTTGAGCATTCCGGATGTTTGCTACAAAAACATGGTACTCCTCTTTTACTCTAATGCTCGTTTTCTTTATGATGAGACCAAAACCGAGATCATAGGAATTGAGTCATCCTTATTAGGCAGAAAGTTTGTTGTCAATGTTGAACTTTTAGAGTCTGCTCTTAAACTTAAGGATGAGGGTCTTGAGGATGAACACCACTTTGGCTCTTTCACCGGTAAGACACTTTATTTGGATGTGCACGATCGAGTTCTTCACTTGATGGTTTCTTGGTTTATTCGTCCTTCCGGAGGCAAATACTCTCATATCCGTCACACTGATCATTTTTGGCTAGAGTGTTTCCGTAAGGGTGAGCGCCCAAATGTGCCTAAGATAATTTTTGCCGAGATTGTCAATAATATCAAGCTTATTGACACAAATGAGTTGAAATCTTTTACATATGGCATTGTCTTGAGCGCCCTATTTCATGATCTTGGCATTGATTGTACCTACGACTCTCCGATCCCTCGCAAGACCAAGATTGGTGAGTCATCCCTTTGAAAGTCCGGGTTTCAATATGTGAATGGTGTTTGGGAAAGAGTTGATAGAGAAGCGGATCCTGCTCCCGTTGCTCCTCCACCGCAAGTTCCAGTTGCAAACAATGAAGCCCTCACGGCTTTCCTTACCGAGCGGTTCAATGCCTTGGACACTCGGATGAATGCTTTGGACACTAGCATTGCTTTGGGCTTTGAAACAATGGGCAATCATTTGAAGAATGTCGAGGATCGCCTTCTTTCTCTTGAGACTTCTCATTCCAATTTGGACCTTTCCTTCTCCACTCTTTATGGGCAATGGACGAAGTTTCACCGTTCTCAAGCCAAGAGAGATGATGATACTTCGGATGATGATGACGAGGCTTAGGATATTTATATCATATCATATCATATTATCTATGCATTTTAGGATTAAGGTTGCATCTTTATGTTTTCTCATGTTTTAGGAACCTATGCTATTTGGCTTTTTTATTTTGGATTTTATGTTTGAACTTAATGTTTGAATTATGTTTTGGATATTTTGATTATGAATTTATAATATGGTTGCTTATTATTGCTTATTGGTACTAATCATTTATCTTCTCTATGAGCTTTTATTGTTCTTTTTGATCTAACAAAAAGGGGGAGAATAAATTTAAGAGCCACACTTTAAACTAAAATTCGTTTTAAAATCTTAAAAGGTTTTAAAGGTTTACAACTTGGATTTCAAATCAAAAATTTATTTTAACTTTAAAAACCTATCTTAAATTAAGGGGGAGTTAGAATATTTTCAAAACTTTCAAAATTCCCAAAAATTCTAACTTTGGTTTTGTTATATCAAAAAGGGGGAGATTGTGAAACAAGTATTTTAATTTTGATATAACTAAAAACCTAAGGACTAAATTGAAAAAGTCAAAACGAATTTTAAGTCCTCAAAATATCCCCATATAATTTTAATATAATGCCCAAGTTAAAAACATGTTCTTTCAAATATTTTTCTAAGTGTTTCAAACCAGAAACAATGATTTTCAAGCACCCGTTCCGAAACGGCCATCAGGCGTTTCGAAACGTTTTCATCACTGTCGACCATCGTTCCGAAACGTGTATCGAAACACTTTCCCTCGTTTCGAAACGGTATAACTCGTTTCGAAACTGTTCTTCATATTTGATTTAAAAAGGCTTCAACGGTTCAAATATAAGCTGAATTTTTAAATATAAAAGGGGTGTTTCGAAACGGATCAAGGCCGTTCCGAAACGACACTTGACAGTTGCATTTTTGTTTCGAAACGGATCCAAGACGTTTCGAAACATGCTTAAGATAAATTCAAATATATGACCGTTATGTGTTTTTAACTGATTTTCTGAAAGTCGTTAAGGTGTTTCGAAACGGGCTAAGACCGTTCCGAAACGACCCTTGACAGTGGCAAAATCGTTCCGAAACGGCCCTAAGGCGTTTCGAAACGGGCTCTTAAATGCACCTCAACGGGTCTTTCTATTTTAGTCCGTTCCGAAACAGGTACCCCGTGTTCCGAAACGGGTTGGTGCAGACTGCATTTATGGTGGCAAGAGAGGGTTCCAACGGCTCCATTTATGTTCCCAACCACTCAAACGGCTAGAAATCAATGAGAAGGTATAAAAGAGACATCCAAAAGCATCAGCAACAACTATTGATCCTAAAGCAAACATCCAAACATCAAATTCAAGCAATTGAGCAAAAATCCCACTTTGTGTAAAATCCCAATTTGTGTTCTTCATTCATACTTTGTAAAATTGGGTTGAGTGCTTGTATTGGGGCTATCATTTGTATTGAGAGATACCTAATTAGCCTACAAATTTCTTTGTTCTCTTGTGTGAGGGTTGGGTTGAGTTTTGGGTAGAAAAATCAACCGAAATTGTAAAGGGTTGCCTCCTTGTCCTAGAAAAGGGGAAGATCAATTTAGTGAAATTGTTACAAATCCTTAGTGAGACTAAGGTAGTGGATGTAGAGTTCATTTGGAACTTGAACCACTCTAAATCCCTTGTTCATCAATTTTTAATTTGCCAATTTCCACCACAATCCTTTAAATTTCCAATTCACCCCCCTCTTGATAAATATGGATCTTTCGATCCACTCAACACCAACGTTGTAGTTTACCCTATATATTTTTTATTTTTAGCTTGATAAACTCAGTGCCCCAATTCAATTGAAAATGTATAAAATAAAAAGAGAAATTAAAAGTGTTGCAATAGTAATTTAATTTATTTATGCAAATAAATAACTATAACTGAAAACAACTGGTTCTCTAGAAGAATTTTTAAAATTTAATATTTTTAGGGTAAACTACAACAGACGTCACTCAATTATGGGTAAGGTTATATTTGGGTCACTCAATTATTAAAAGTTATATTTGGGTCACTCAGTTATGGGTAAGGTTACATTTGGGTCACCCAATTATTAAAGGTTACATTTGAATCACTCAATTATATGTAAGGTTACATTTGAGTCACTTTTTATATTTTAAAAATGTATATCAATTTGTGTATTAGATTAATTAATGATTTCAAATGAAATAATCTAATGTTAACGATGGTATACAAGTGATTTGGAAGAAAAATAACTAAATTGATGTACCTTTTTAAATATGAAGGGTGACCCAAACATAACCTTACCCATAATTGGGTGACCTGGATGTAACCTTTAATAAATGAGTGACTCAAATGTAACATTACCCATAATTGAGTGACCAAAATATAACTTTTAATAATTGGATGAGCCAAATGTAACTTTACTCATAATTGAGTGACATCCGTTGTAGTTTACCCTAATTTTTATAATATAATTATCTTTAATAAATGTTATTATTAAAAAAATATTTTTCACTCACATAACGAGTGCAATAGAATTCTAGTATTTTAAAGTGTCAAATTGAATTTGGTGAATGTTAAAAAAAATGAATTTGGTGTCACAGTAAAAATATGCAAAGATCAATATATAAAAAAAGTATAAATTTAAAGTGACAGTATACTAATTTATCTTTATACTAATAAATATGTATTATTGAAGATAATTAATTCCTTAGTATACATATATTTATTTTTTAAAATTATTTTACAATATGAAAACTTTTTAAATAAATCATTTTATTTAAAAAAAAACATTTATCAGTCCATATGGCGAGTGTTGTAGAATTCTTGTATTTTTAAAGTTTATGAACTCAGTTGGAAAAAGTAGAACCAAACTAAAGTATAAAATTTATGAGATTGAAATAGTAATTTGTTTTAATAAATAAATAACCATAATTAAAAATAATAAATTTTGAAAATATGTATTTATTTGAATTCAATTATTTTTTAGTATAATCATTGATATTTCATCTGTTGACTAACTAGTTTGGATAATGTATTGAATAATTCTCCAAATCAATTTGTTATATTCACAATGTTAAGATTTAAACCTTTAATTTTATTTAAGAGATTTTTTTTGAAACATAAGGTAGAATATTATTATCAGCCGACACAGTCACGCGCCTCATAAAAAACCCCTATACCTATATTGGAGGAAAAAGAGTGCATCGTAACTATGCGAGAACACAATACATACATACCATATTAATCGAACAGTTCAACCAAGATTGACCTTGGTTATGAAAAAGCAACTCAAAACACACAGAAGACAAGCCAGTAACATAGAATGGCCAGAACTGATAAGGGGCTAGTGACACCTATGGACAACATTACAATTGAAAGTAAATGCAAGCACGCCACACATCCAATTCGAAAAACGAAATAACCAGACAACTTGACCAGCAAAGACAACAAAACTAAAGAAATTCTACATAATTTTGGTTTTAATCAATACCTTTCTTGGCTAACTTATCAGCCACCATGTTTGCCTCTCTGGAAATGTGGGAGATTTTTCAGCTAAAATTGCTATCATTCTCCAAGCAAATTGTAATTAAGAACCTGAAAATGGCAGGCGAGGCACCTGGATTAAGCAGCCACTCGACCGCCAATTTACAATCACATTCTAAAATTAGGAGGCTGCTCTGAATCCAGCGAGATTGCTTTATTTAAGAGATTTAATTTTTTATTCCTATTAGATTAATTAATTGTCGATAATCATTCTTAAAATTAGATATGTAAGGACCTATAGATCTAGATAGTCTTTTTTTTTTACCTCCACCAAATGAAAAGTACATTAAATTTTCTGGAGCGAGTAAATCGATTTTTACATATTTTAATTTTAGAGTAAACTACATAAATGATCATTGAATTTTTAGGACGCTTATATTTTTGCTATTGAACTTTTAAAACTTGAACTATAATTATCGAACTTTTAGTTCGTTTTCAGTATGATCTCTACCCTTACCTTCTATTAGAAGCCGTTGACGTGGTACGTTAGTTTTCATTTTTATGAATAAAATAATAGGTAAACTACAATATTCATCACTCAACTTTCTTCTCACTCTTATTTTGATCATTGAAGTGTAAAAATGTTCAATTCAATAATTCAACTTCCGCATAGTTCCTATTTTAGTCACTCTCGAATGACATGGTTATAGAAATCGAAAATTCAATTTCAGTACATATTTTTAAAAATAAAATTATTTCATTCGGTTACAGGCCATAGTTTTGAGTAAAATCGATTAACTAATCTGATTAGTTATATACAATATGTTATAAAGTTTTGCATTAAAATATGTTATAGTGCAGTGATTTTGATACTTTTTTTTTAATTTTTTTAACGTTTTGACTCTGAGTATTATTACTATGTGCGAACACTCAATTTTTGACTTTTTTATCACAATCGAACAATTATTAAATTTAGGCAGAAGGTCAAAAATAGCCCCCAACGTTTCACCTTTTAGTCACTTTAGCCCTATCCTTTTTTTGGTGCAAACAACCACCCAACGTTTCATTTTTCGTTCAAATTTCACCCTTCTTGGATGAAAACTGTTAGTCAACTAACAGTCAACGCTGAGGTTGACATGGCATGTCTGCAGGGCATGGGGAGATGACCTGGCACTGCCACATAGCACTTTGCTGATGTGGCAACCGGTTAAAAATATTTTCTTTAAAAATTAATTGATTAATTATTTAAAAATGCCATTGTTAGTAATGCAAAAGAGAGAATCCCACATTGAGTGGGAAACTAACATGTGAAGTTATAGTCTTCATATATCCATCCCTTGTTGAGTGATATAGAACAAGGGCTAGTCTCGCGCGCCGCCGCCTTCCGTCTGTCTCAGGCTCGGGCTCGGGCTCTGGAGCCAATTATTATCTTTTTGGAGAAAATTCGTAAAGAATTTTTCTCTGAGAATTTTTCTCTGAAAATGGATCTATTTATAGGAAAATGGTTGATGTTTTAATTCTGTATTAATCAGAATTAAAACAGTCCGATTTTAATCTGAATTCTGCCTAAACTAGACATAACAAACTTTAAAAAAAATGTGAAGTTTGTGGAAAACACTACTACATAACTTTTGTAGATGATTACTCTAGATATACAAAAGTTTATCTCCTAAGAACTAAAGATGAAGCTGAAAACTTCTTTCTTATTTATAAGGCAGAAGTAGAAAATCAGTTAGATAGGAGAATAAAACGTGTTAGGTCTGATAGAGGTGGTGAATATGGATCTAATTTTCTAAAAGAGGTTTGTGAGACGAATGGCATAATCTATGAAACTTCAGCCCCCTATTTTCCTCAATAGAACGGTATAGCCGAGAGGAAAAACAGAACTTTAAAAGAAATGATGAACTCATTGTTGATAAGTTCTGGGTTGTCTGACAACATGTGGGGGGAAGCCATTCTATCAGCTAATCACATATTAAACCGAGTACCTCATAAGAAAATTGATTCTACCCCATACTAATTATAGAAAGGATATGCCCCAAATCTACAATACCTGAAAGTGTGGGGGTGTCTGTTAAAGTGGGTTGCCAGACTTTAAGAAGTCCACCATTGGACCAAAGACCGTTGATGCAGTGTTTATAGGCTATGCTTCTAACAGTGTCGCGTATAGATTCATGTCTTTACAAGACTTTTCTATTTGTGATCTAGGGATGTTGTTTTCTTTGAATATATCTTTCCTCTCAAGAAACCTAGATTAAGTGTTGAAACACAAATAGAAAACTTGTCATCCACTTCTAGTGTGTCTGCTAGGTCTTCTAAAGAGATAGAATTTGAGCCTAGAAGAAGTAAGAGACAAAGAGTTGAAACCTCTTTTGGACCATATTTCATAACTTCTTTTATTTCTGAGATGAATGATTATGACACTCTTTATGATCTTATAGCTCAAGCCTTTTTGTTAGATGAGGATCCTAAAACATATGAAGAAGCTATACGATCTATTGATGCTAGTTTTTGGAAAAGCGTTATAAAATATGAACTAGAATCAATAATGTCTAATCATACTTGGGAATTAGTTGACTTGTCTAGAGGATTTAAGACCATCAACAATAAATGGGCCTTTTGAAAGAAACTCAGACCAGATGGTTCTATTCAGAGATATAAGACAATGTTAGTAGTCAAAGGGTTCACTCAAATATTTGGAATAGACTTCTTTGATACATATTCTCATATAACCAAAATTTCAATGATCCGTGCATTGTTTTCACTAGCCTCCATTCATAATTTGCAAGTACATCAAATGGATGTAAAGACTGCATTCTTAAATGGAGACCTAGATGAGGAGATCTATATGGAGCAACCCCTTGGTTTCGAGGTGCCTGGTATGGAAGGTAAAGTATTTAGACTAAAAAAGTCTCTTTACGGCCTGAAACAAGCTCTTAAACAATGATATGAGAAATTTCATAAAACTATTCTTAGTTTTGGTTTTGTTGTGAATGGTTCGGATGCATGCGTGTATTCAAAGATGTTTGGTGTTGATTGTGTCATCATAAGTTTGTATGTTGACGACATGTTGATTTTTAGCACCAACATTGAGTCCATTAACAAAACTAAACATTTCTTATCCACTAAATTTGAGATGACTGATTTGGGAGAAGTTGATGTAATCCTAGGAGTCAAAGTTACTAAAACAGAAAAGGAATTTTCTTTAGGTCAAACACACTACATTGAGAAAGTGTTAAAGAAGTTTGACAGTTTTGACGTTGTCCCTGTACGAACCCCATATGACTCTAACATTCATCTTTTTAAGAATAAAGGAAGTAGTGTTTCCCAAACTGAATATGCTAAAATAATTGGGAGTCTAATGTTCTTAATGAACTATACTCGACCAGACATTGCCTATGTTGTGAGCAGACTTAGTAGATATACTCACAACCCGAGTAGTGAACATTGGATTGCTCTTAGACGCTTACTTAAATACCTTAGGGAACTATGGATTGGAAACTTAATTTTGTTGGCTTTCCTTCTGTTTTAGAAGGATATTGTGACGCCAACTAGGTTTCTGATAGTGATGAAGTAAGCTCTACGAGTAGATATGTTTTTACCTTGAGTGGAGTAGCAATCTCCTGGAAGTCTTCTAAACAGACTCGTATTGCTCGTTCTACTATGGAGTCAGAGTTCATAGCTCTTGACTTAGCTGGGCAAGAAGCCGAGTGGCTCAGAAATCTTTTAGCTGAAATTCCGTTGTGGGGAAAATCGACTCCTCCAGTTTCCTTACTATGTGATTCACAAGCTGCAATATGTGTTGCCAAGAACCAAGCATACAATGGTAAGAAAAGACACATTCATATAAGACATGAATCAGTGAGACATTTGATAAGGAATGGAGTACTCTCTCTAGAGTATCTGAAGTCGGAAAGGAACCTAGCATGTCCGCTTACCAAAGGGTTAAGTCAGAAATTGGTCTTAGATTCGTCGAGGGGGATGGGTTTAAAGCCCATTAGTTGAGGAATTCATGGTGGATACCCAACTTAGTTATCTAAGTTCAATGTGGTCAAAGGAAACCATAGAAAGACTCATAGTATACATTTCTCATTACCTATCCCTATGACGAATAATGTACATGCCCAGGTTGAGTATTATTACTCTTAATAAATTCATAGCCCAGGTTTTGGGTGGTCTTAGTGAGAAAGACTTGATGAATTTATCGAATCATAGTTGAATACTTATTCTTAATAAGTTCATAACACAAGTCTGAATGTGTTGTCCTATTGAGAAGGATAAGATGAACTTACCGCCAGAAAAGGTTGAGTTTCAAGAAACTCTTAATGAATTCAAAGTTTGAATGATCCTATTGAGAAGGACATATTGAATTCACTGACAATGAGGTTGAATATATATTCTTAATGATTTCTTAGCCCAATTGTTGGGTAGTTCGTTTATAACGAACTTGAAGAAAATCACCATAAACCCTGAGAGGTTGAACTATTGTAATAGTTCTTAATTATTTCATAGTCTTTTTGGATGGTTTTATTGAGAAAAAATAGATGAAATAACCTATGTAAGTGAGAAGAGTTAGCCGCCTTCTATGAAAAAACCTTGGGCTATTTTTCTAAAACACTTACTACAAATCCTGAGGTAAGATGGCTAAATATACATTTGTATATATATCTTACGCATCGAGGACTTCGGTGGATGAAGGATAAAGAAATTAGGTGTGTGTTATAAGTTTACTCTTATCTTAGAAAGTTCAAGACTAGTTTCACTTATCTAAGAGAAGAATTGCTTATTATCACTATGTAGTAGTTCAAGATTCGTTCACTAGTGCTTAAGCATCTAATTTCATTGATGATCCTTTTGAAAGATTGTTGTTGAGTGTAAGAGAATTCTTTCGCATTAGTGGGGGAATGTTAGTAATGCAAAAGAGAGAATCTCACATTGAGTGGGAAACTAACATGTGAAGGGTATTTATAGTTTTCATATCTCCCTCCCTTGTTGAGTGATAGAGAACAAGGGTTAGTCTCGCGCGTCGCCGCCGCCGCCGTCCGTTCGTCTTGGGCTTGGGCTCGTGGCTCGTGTCAATTGGCAATACGTGTCTACGACACGTCCACGCGCGTTACTATCTTTTTGGAGAAAATTCGTAAAGAATTTTTCTCTGAGAATGAAACAGTGAAAGAATTGTTCTGAAAATGGATCTTTTTATAGGCAAATGGTTGATGTTTGAATTCTGTATTAATCAGAATTAAAACAGTCCAATTTTAATCTAAATTTTGAGATTGTATCTGGACACCAGTTACAGGGCATAATTGCAGCAATAAAACAGTGTTATAATTGAGTTATAACATGTGTTATAACAGCTGATTTATGGCAATAATTCGGATTAAATTTGTGGCTGTCTAAATAACTCAGTTCTAACACCCTGTTTTGCATATTATTTTACCAACAGCCATGTAACACCCGTGTTTAGGGGTCGGGTGGAAATAATAATAAAATAATATTTTTAGTCTCAGGTTTATAATTAAAATAATCTTTTGGGCCTCGGGTTTCAAAAACAAATATTTATGTTGGACATGTTTTGATATTAAAGCCCAACTCCATGGAATTTACAAATAGATGAGTTTGGCCATCTCATTAATGGTGTTTTGATAAATACATGGACTTGAAGAAATAAAACCCCTTTTCTCTTATTTCAAACACCCCAAAAATGCCATCATCTTCTACACCCATGTCTTCCAACGTGAGAAACTCCTCCCACCATTGAGTTACTATTCCATTTCCTTGTTTCTTCATTTTGGCTCGGTTTTGAAAGGTAACTACATTTCCAACTTGCCCTCGTCTTCCTCTCTTTAAAAGTACAACTAGTTTTCATTTTGGTCCAAGTTTTAGAATTTGAGTTTTTGGAGGATTTGAATAAAAATGGTATCTTTATTGTTTTTAACTTAAGGTTTTGATTTAATAACGTTAGATATATTGCTTATGAACCTTGGAGTCCAAGATATATGATTTTTAAAGGGTTTTGTTAAGTTTCCCGGATTTGGGTTTAATGGGGGGTTTTTGAAGGGGTTTGGAATGGTTTTGGGGGTTGTTTTAGGTGGGAATTTGAGGGCTGATGTTAGTATGGTGTATGAGGGTCACTTTGAGTGTGTTTGATGATCGTTTGGTTGATTGAAATGGGAGATTTCAGTGGGTCTTGAGGGCTGCTCGGGAATTCTGTTTTGGGCATGAATTTGGGTGTTATATTGCTTAGAAATGTTAATTCGGGTTGTTCCGACGACTAGTAATTGATTGTTGGTGTTTTGTTTGTGTTTGGATTTGATTAGAATCAAGGTTTGACATCGGTGAGACATCGGAAGTGAATCTGGAAGCTTGAAGGTGTTGGTTGCTTGATAGTTGAGCTTGGAAGTGAAGGTGAGTGGTTTAATGTTTTCAAAGTGATTTTAAGTGTCTGGTTCAAGCATGTGGACTAGGTTGGGCTTGGTAGACCCACCTAGAGTTGGGATTAGAGTGGTAGCCTAATCCTAAGCTTTAATTAGAGACTTTGGTTGCACTCTTTAATTTTTGATTATGCCTCATGATGATAGGTGATTATGATGGTTATGCATAAATGTGTTATACATGTATGTTGAGGCATGGTTGTGATGCATTGTTATATGCATGAGATATTGTTCATGATGGTGATCATGGTGAGTACGTGCTGCACGGAAGTGATATGAGATGTTGTGGATTTTGTTTAATGTTGGCACTAATATGCTTGGGTACAAATGATCGATCATTAGGATGTTAGTGTGCACACGAGAGTCAAATGCGCGCGTGGTCTTGATGATGGTAGTCATCAAGATGGAGTACGGGTTCGCCCGGAAATTCTTCTTATATAAATGTTAGTCGATGATGAGTGTAATCCCATCGACGGGGCGTGAGGATGAGTGGAATCCCCTCCGCGAGAATGATGATGAGTGTAATCCCACCGTGAGGTAAAGTTGTTGTTGGATGTGAGTTCCAACGTGTTTATCCGCGTATTCGAGTCATAGCTAGGTGCCAATGTGAGTTGATATGTGTATCAATGTGTTATGAAATGTGATTCCTATTTGGATTAATATATGCGTTTACATATGATGTGGAATGAGCTTGTTGAGCATGACCTATTGTGAATTTATGTTCATGCATCATTGACATTTCGGCTCTTGTGGATCGAAGGTAAGGACATGTATTTACCTTGTTGTGCTCGTGCTTGGACCCTGCATTATCGAGGTTTGTTTTTAAAGAGCTTACCCTCACTAAGCTTTATGCTTACGCTCTCTTTTGTTTGACAATGCAGATCCTTAGTTCGTGGGTTGCTAGTGCAAGAAGGGCCCTCCAAGCGTGTGTGCTTTGTGGTGCTAGCCTAGCTATCAAGTATGGTTATTTTTAGTTATGATGTAATGGTCAAGCATTGGGACATGTAATTGTGGTGTGATACTTTTGAAGTATGTTGATGTTGTTGTTTAGGAGCATGTTAGACTCCTTCTATATGTTTTGTTGGTTTGGCTTTGAATGTCACGTTGCTTGTAAACCATGCCTATCTTGCCTACCTTAAATTGGCTAAGTGTGTGTCCTTTGAAACATGAACCATGAGTGATATGTATGATCTTGTGTTTGGATGCCTATCTTATATCTTGTGTATTTTGAGTATGTTGCTATAGGGTGCATGCCTCTAGAATGTAATTGTATGATTCGTATGCTTCGTGTAGTCGTATCGGACGTTTGGGATCAATTGGAGTTGTCTAAAACTGATTTTTGGAAAATTACAGACAACAGGTGTTTCGAAACGGGTTACCCTGTTTCGAAACGGGTGTGGTTCTAGGGCCCCGTATCGAAACGGGTATCGATACGGTTTGGCTAATGTGAACCCCTATTTCGAAACCAGTTTCGAAACACTTTGGCTACTGGAATTGCTTGTTCTAAAACTGGTATCGAAACGACAAGGCAAAATGAGACCATGTTCCGAAACGGGGTGGATGCGTTTCGAAACGGGTGTCTGGCTTTTAAAATTGGGCTCGTGTTTCGAAACGGGCTCTAACTGTTTCGAAACACATGCCTGAATTTGGGCTTTTTAACATCTCCAAAGGGTTTCAAGGGTTGGGCTTAGGCCCTGTTTGTTGTTAGGATTCCGCTTAGGTTTAATTAATGCATTAAGATAAGATAAAATGAAAAAGTTTTTCCTAGGGTCGGTAACCGAAGTGGAGCCTTAACGGGTTTCATCTCGGTTATCCCCATGTATCCCACTCAGATCGGTCAAGCATCCGGACCGGGGCGAGGGGGTTACAAGCCACGTCAGCAAAAATGTCGCATGACAATTCAACATCATCTTCCCATGCCCTACAGACATGCCACACGAGCCTCTTGCGTTGACCGTTAGTTGACTAACGGTTTTCATCCACTAAGGGTGGAATTTGAACAAAAATAAAACGTTAGGTGATTGTTTGCACAAAAAAAAAGGATAGAGCTAAAATGACCAAAATGTGAAACGTTGGGGGCTATTTTTGACCTTTTGCCTTAAATTTATCATGTTGTCATATTTGATATTTTAATAAGCAAAGTAAAAAAATCACTACCCGAATCAAATGTTCCAGTTAAATGGCCAATCAATTATCTGATTTAATGATACAATATAAGATCAAAATTTGAATAATATGAATTTATCAATTTACCAAAATAATTTTTAGAGAATAATCGAACCCAATTTTACGCACCCGTAACAATAACAATAAAAAACACAACTCCAATATAAAATGAGGCAACAAAATCCAACAATCACACAAATTTTTTACATGTTTCACAAATTAATCCTCTACAATTTTATTTTGCGGTTGTATTATATTATATGACATCGTAAATTTTGAACAACAACAAAGGTCATTTATATTCTTCATTGTCCTTTTCATTTGTTTTTTCTCATAACACTCTCTCAACTAAGAAGAATAAATTAAAAAGAAGGTTGACATTTCTCCTCTCTCATGATAAAAGGCCATGTCATTCGAGAGTGGCCAAAATATGAACAATTTGAAAGTTGATCTATTAAATTGAAAATTTTTACACTTTAGTGACCAAAATAAAAGTGAGAAGAATATTGAGTGATGAATATTGTAGTTTACCTATTATTTTATTTAGGAAAAATGAAAATTAACATGTCACATCAACAACGACTAACGAAATGTAACGAGGAAACAATACTAAAAGCGAAGTAAAATTTTAATGACTGTAATAGAAATTTTAAAATTTTGGTGGCCTTAATGAAAGGGTCCTAAAAAACCGCTGTTCATTTATGTAGTTTATCTTTAATTTTAAGAAATAAAATCTTAACCAATGATAGTTAGATGTTTGTTTGCAAAATGTTAAACTATTCGTAATTTTTTTGAATAGTCAGAAGGTGATTATCATGTAGTATTTGTTCATATATATTCTTAACTCTTTAGCAATATGCATACACATTATAGACAAAACGATTTGAACACGTGTCTCCTAAGATTAACATCATTCACTTTTCTAGTGAAACACTTGTTGGGTCCAATACTTTTTAATTTTAGACGATGTTTGTGTGGTTAAACACATTTAAATTCAGTATCTCTTAGAATAACGAATCTTAGTATAAAGTTTGGGGAGCTAATTATTCTTTTTATAAAATTTAATGAAAAGTTTCATAAAAAATCGAGACTCTACATAAACATTTTGAGCTAAAATTATAGGTTTGAAACATTTTTAGAGATTTAACTAGTTAAATCTGCTAACTTTGATGTTTGGTAAATAAAGGGATATAGTAGCGGATTAAGGTGAAACTTCTCATTTTTTTCTTTAAAAAAAAATTCTTTTAGAAGCTTTTTGACTCAAAGGCTTGGATAAAAGACTATTTTGTCATTGATAATTATAAAAAAATTTCTCTGAATATCCTAAATTTGATTAACTAATAAAATTATAAAAATCATAAATAATAAATTAATATATAAATAATAAATACATATAAATTTAATAATTTATAAAATTATATTCAAAATATAATTTGATAGTTAAGAAATTAATATATACATCTAAATTTAATAATTATTAAAATTATATTAAAAAATAATTTTAAAAATAAAAAAATAATATGTAAATTCTCATATATGCTCAATAATGATATTAAAAAATTTAATTTTTATAATCTAATTAATATTAATAGATACAAAATGTCAATAGTTAATAAATTATTTAAACAAGTATGCTAATGTAATTCTCTATCAACTAATTTTTAAATAGGGCCTAAAAGTTTTTGAAGATTTAAAAAAATTACAAAAAAAATATCGATGGCCTATTTTTTCTTTAGTTTGAAAGTTTAATGAGAATTTCTTACTATTCTAAGAATCGAATTAAATCTTTTAAAACTTGTAAGAACTTAATATGCTTCAACATCAACGGTTTCAATAAAATCATTATCCAGACCACTAATATTGAATAATGTTGATTTTTTTTTATAAATAAAGTGGAATATAAATACAATAACAAGTAACAACACAACATTTTAAGAACATGACAGGAACTATACTACTCGTTTTTATGTTATTTCTTAATTGAGTGAACTCAATAGTAAAGAATATTGTTGTTTTTCTTAGATAATTTAGGTTCTAACAATATAATATGTGAGTGTGCGTAGATTTATTTAAATTTTAAACTGTACTAAAATATTACTCTTCTAATTGAATTAAAATTTCAAAAAAAATCATTTAATTAAAAATAATTATTCAATAAGTTGATGGTAAAAGTTTTTATAATTAACTTTAATAAAATACATATTTTACTTAATTTATTTAAATATTAATTAAACACATAATTAATCATATGTAATTTTTTGTATAACTACTAGTGTTCAATCTAATAGCTCACTAATCTAGATCTAATATTGCAGATATTTATTATGAAAATAAATTTTTCCAACTTAATTTACTTTATTCAAAATTATAAATTATAAATTTTGAACTTTATTTAAAAATTTTAGTAGCTTATCTCATCTTATTGGACCAACTATTTTATCGGTAATTAACCATTACACAGCTTAATAATGGTTAAGTAATAATTCATTACTAAATGGTTTGAGACTTTTAGTTGATGAAGGCAGGAAGTGCGGGATCCTCCCACGTGGAGATATGGCTGTGACACGTGGGCCACTGAAGATCTCTAGAAACTCCAAGCAACATAAACATGATCTGGCTACGCAACCTTTCTGCTGTGGGGGGTGGGGTCCACCCCGTTTCTGAGTCAACCTACGTGGGACACGTCACTTGCAGGACCACTTGCACACACCGACATATGGCAAAGCAGGTGGGGACCGCTCTGCATACGTATTTAGATGCTTTCTTTTTTTAAAATAAAAAAAAATTGCCATGGCAGGCTTCGTTGGCAGTGCGGTACCTTATCTTTTCCTGGCATCGTGGTTTACTTTTAACCCTCCGATTCACGAAATTTCGACCGTCCATTCCCTTTACGTCAGAGATGGGCCCGGTAGTTGAAAAAATAGAGTAGTAAAGTCTTTTGTTTTTTTGTTAATTTTTAAAATTGATGATCGGATAGGTGGAGCTCTGGGGAGTACACGTGGCTCCACTTTGGTTGAGACTTGAGATGACTTGGGAAAGTGTATTTTGATTCAGCATATAGATGGACGGTCGGGATTTTAAGATGAAAGTGATATTCGAGTCAAAACAAGGTGCGTCAGACAAGGAGTGCACTCCGCGTCGGAAAGTGAGAGGGGTCCCACTGCAACCACACCAATCGGATTTACCTATTTTACCCTTTTTTTTATGCCCACAGTATTTTTGGTACTGTTAGCAACTGCAACGCTTTGTATTAAATCTTTTTCTCACTAATATATTTCTTTTCGGGCCAACCATTTTTCCAGGATTGACTATCCCAGCTTCAAGAATTAAATGTTACATATTTTAGAAATAAATCTTAGGGGCACTAAAAAACTAAACGAATCAATTTATATTTAAAATGTTAAGATAAATTATAAACAAATATAAAAACTCAATTTTAAATATAAAATTGAATTTAATTAATACTTATTGGATTGCCATGTTTTTCGGACTCGGTAGTTATAAATATGGATAGATAATTAGATATGTTTGTCGTTTACATTTGCAAAAATATAAAAAAATTAAATCAATGATAGCCGGAAAGTCCACTATATAACTGTTTGCAATTCGTAAAAACAAATAGATTAAAAAAACTTTTAATATAGTTTGTTTGGTTTTATAGAACGGAGTCAATTTTTATTTTCTTAAAAAATAACAAACCGTACAGAAAATATATTTGGTTATAAAATTAAAAAATAATTTTTAGAAAGTGAAAATTTAAAAATATTTTCATTGTTTTCATTAAAAATATTTTGGGAAAGTGAGCATATGAAAATAAATGAATTTTAATTTTAACTTCATTTTAACAAGAGTTTGAATCCTTCTAATGTCATTTTTTAAAATTTTAGTTTAATTACTCATATTTTATTTATAATAATAATAATAATAATATTTTTATTCTAATTATTTAGTAATTATTTTTTCATTTCTATTTTGAAAAAGGCGGATACCAAATGCATTTGTATTATTTTCATTTTAAAAAATAAATTTTCATCCCTATCAACTAAATATATTTTTTAATTTTTAACAAACTGAAAATAAAAATTATTTTTAAAAAATGAAAATAAAAAAATAAAAAATATCTTTTAAAACCAAACAGTTAGAAATTATATTTGAACAAAATTTTAGTCGATTAAATAAAAAAAATGTGCGATTACATTTTTTATAATTTCGATGGAGAATGATTAACCCAAATCAAATCCATAAGAAAGAAACGAAGATTTTTCATTGGTTACTTTCACCAGTAAGCACTAACGTGCTACCTCGTTTAATTGGTTTAGGTTCTCCCCACAGTTAGTGCGGATTTGACATGACTTAAAAAATAACTTTTACTTAAAAAATAACTTTTACTCTAAAATTTAATTTTTATTCATAAGTAATGTCAAATATTTTTAAATTAATGTAAATAATCAATTTATTTTTAGCTACAATAAATTAAAGTTTGAGTAAATTTATCCGGTTGGATGATGACACGTATTATCATCTGATCGGTTGATTAATTAAAATTCGAACCAAATTAATATAATATGTAAATAATAGAGACCAAATGTGTAATTTTACAAATTTTCATAACAGCAACGTCACCCCTCTGTCTCCCATCCGTCAGTTTTTTAACGGTGGTGGTCAAAATATGACCAATTTAAAAAATTAATGGTCTAATCGACAAATTACCTAATTCGATGGTCAAAACAAATACACCTAAATAGTTCGGTCACCTGAATAGTTTACCCTTAAAAATATTTTACACGTGCCTTAATTTATTAAAAACAAACTTATTTTCGTGTCACAATTTAGGATGAGTCAACCACGTGCGACGAACACCGCTAAACATCACTAACGCTGAACAACGCTGAACACCATTAAATTAATTAATAAAAATTAAAAATTTCAAAGACTAAACATAGAATTAAACTCATTTAAAATAAAATTTAAATTAAATTATATATTCTATTTTAATCTTTATTTTTAAATAATTGAAACAAATATCAATCATAGTCAATCCCTAAATTAAAAACTCTAAATTTTTTTGTGAATCTAACCATGAACCAAAAGTATTTATGCTCGAGTAGATCAGAGTGGGAGTTCTGAGAAGGCGGTGTTTCGAGGCTTGTATCAGGTTTTCTCTTTTCGATTTTTTATTATCTTCATCAATCAAGAGATCAAAGCCGATGCAAGCTATTGGCCCTGTTTGGCAATTAGCGGATAGCTGATAGCTGATAGCGGATTACATTAGCTGATAGCTGATTGCATTAGCTGATTTGACTAGCGGATTGTATTAGCTGATTGTATAAAAGTGTTTGGTAAAATTAACTGATAGTTGATAGTTGTTTAATTATTTAAACAAGCAAAATGACATATAAAGACATGATTATATTTAATACTTGTTTAAATAATTTAATAGTTATTAATATTTTATATCTAATAAATATTAATTAGATTTGTAAACAAAATATTTTTAATATAAATTTCCTAAACATATTTGAAAGATTTATATATTAATTTATTATTTATATAATTATTAATTTTTTATATGTACATATAAATATGTGATAATAAAAAAAATAGAATTAACTTACAAATGTCACCATATAAATTAGTAGTAACAACAAATAAGTCCAATATTTAATATGTTATTATTTATATTAAAAATATTATTATTTAATTTAGGTTATTTGGAGATTTTTGGTAATTGTTAAGGGTAAAAGAGTCATTACAATTCTAATATCAAACCTCTATTCTCAAAAAGCTCATATTAGGAGCTTTTTCAAAATTAACTTTTTCACCCCAATTCGCTCTTTCAATACGCTATTTACCAAACATCAATATTAGCGGATTTGACTAGTCAAACCTCTAATTATACATCAAACCTCTAATTTTTGTCTAAACCACTATTTACCAAACATGAACATTATGTCATGTTCACTGTCTTGATGTTCTTGCATGTGCATAAACCACATGATTCGTTGTTTGTGTCAAATATATTTTCATAATTAATGCATAACAAATTAGTACCATATTGGTAAAAACTAATATTGTTATCAAAACTCAAATACTCATCGGCATGGCTGGAAAAACTATGAAGAAACTGAATCGGAAGTTGAATTTTTGGTTCATGATTTATTTCCCAAAAAAAGGATTTAGGGTTTTTCAATTTAGGGATTGGTTATGGTTGTTATTTGAGTCAATTATTTGAAAATAAAAATTAAAAATAGAATAAATATGAAAAATAATTTAATTGAAATTTTATTTTAAATAAGTATTAATTGTATGGTGAGTCTTTGAAATTTTTAATCTTTATTAATTAATTTAATGATGTTCAGCGGTGTTCAGCGCTAATGATGTTTAGCGGTGTTCGTCGCGCGTAATAGAATTTTCCCACAATTTATTAAGAATATTCAGGTAGTTTATGAATTTTATCCCAACAATTATCAAGCGAAGGATTTAGCCGCAAGAGAAAAAAAATGTCGTACAAAGACGAGTGAAAAAAAGTTTGTACAAACTTATTAGAAGTGGTGATGATAGCACCATTTCTAATAAATGTTTCTTGCATTGATTCTGATATTTCTTTTAAACATTTTTTTTCCAGAATTGCAACATGCTTGTTAATAGTGTTTCTTGTGAAATTTAGTATAAGAGAAGCGAAATTGACTGGATATTGTCGTGGAATTTTTTTGAATCTATTGTACATCTTAAAATATTTTTCAATCTATTGCACTTTGAACATTAAAATTTGAAGTCGGATTTCTTGTATTCCATCTTATACAATGTTTAGATTTAATATTAAAAATAATTATTAAAAACGGGTTGCAAGGGTTTCGCCTTCAAAAAAAAAAAGAAGAATATGAAGACAAGTTCTTTTATTTTCGTCTTCAACGTGCATGCAGGTCAATGATGGCAGGGATGGTAAAGATGGTTGGCAGGTTGAAAAAAAAAGCCTGTGTCATGGCAAGAATTCCCTTAATTACTGAGGGAATCCTGCTGCATCCAGGGTGATTTGCATGCCTTGGGTTCCAGAATGGGGTAATATTTTTATGAATTAAGCTTGAGAATAGAGTGGCTAGGGTATTAAAAAAGTATTAAAAAATATTTTAAATTCTGTAGGGGTATTGAATTTGAATTTTAAATGGTTATTAAGGAGATGGTAGGGGTAAATAACATGAGAATCTTTTATATTGTTTAGTGTGTTGGTTTTTTTGTGTTAAATAAGTGAGGTTAAAAGTAAAATGTGGAAGAAAATTTGAGAAAAAATTGAGTAAAGAAGGAGAAGAAGAAGAAAGAGGAGGAAATTTTGAAGAAATTTATAGTAAGTTAATTTTTTTAATTTTATTTTTAATATTTAGATTGTTTGTTTATTTTTATTTTAGAATGTTGTTGTTATGTGTAAATATCCATTTATAATTTTAATTTTATGTTATTGTTTATGAAAAATTCGTAGCAATATAATATAATAGTATGATAATTTTGATTTCTTTATTTTGATTCAAAAATATATATGGTTTTGAATATGCTTAGACAATGAGTAACATGTTTATGGCGGTTGTCCATTACGATGGACAAATTGTGAAAACTAATATCGGTGTCATATTTGAATCTGAAAACACTAAAAAAATGAGATTTTCAGAGAACATTTCTCTTTGAGAGCTGAAGCATGACATATAAGTGAAAATAAGAGCTGAGATTGTTTGTTTGCGGTACCGGTGAAAGACATGTCATGATCCAGTCAGATAATCTGCAATAGCTCTTAAAGATGATACTGATGTTGGAATTATGATTGCAAAGCATGATTCAACATGTATTCGAAGTGTTGAGTTACATGCTGAGGTGCGTGGAAGATATGACGTTTCGGGCCCATCCAAAAATATATTTGGAAGTCTTCTCGAATGGGTTTTGGCAGTGGGGTTGAGGACCAACTATATAGGTTTGGAGACAATTTTATTGTGATGTTGAAAAGTGGAACATCGAGTACATTTCATCCATATTTCGGGCCTTCGACATTCCAGACTATTGAGCCGACTGTTGGCATTGACATTGAAAATCTCCAAGGTCGATGGGGGAGAAATGCTTGTTGATTCTAGCAAAGATTAAGAAATCGTAGATCCTGATTTGACCGGTGATGACCTTTGTAATGAGCCTATTTTTGGTGGTGGTGAATTTGTTTTGGTCAGGAATGGCATTAGATGGTATGACCTCCTGCTCACAAGAACTTTATAGATTACGATACGATGAGGGCACTTGAATTTCCAGTCATGCCACAATTAAGTTCGGGTCCTTATGATAAATTATCGATTGAGATTTAATTTGAAGAAAATGAAGAAGCTACATTGACAATTAAAGAGTATTCCATTATAAAACATATGGACTTCATTATTAAAGAATCCAATCTGATAACTCTATTCGCAAAATGTGTTAAATATGGAGAACATTGTAATTGGAAGATCCGATTGTCTAAAATTCAGAGGAAAATACTTGAGTGATTACAAATTACAATAGCCACCACACTTGTTTACGAAATTCCATTAACCAAGACCACCACCAATTGAACTCGAATGTAATATGTCACCATGTGAAGATGTTGGTTGAAGAAAATTCAAGGGTTACCGTTTCAACGATTATGACAATTATTAAGTTTGAATATTAAATAGAATATGACAAGGGTTGACATGCAAGGGATAAGGCACTAAAATATGTGTACGGTAATTATGAGAAGTCGTACAATAAGCTATTGACTTTATTACATGCAATGGTATTATTCATTCCTGGATGCATGCAACTGAGAAGGTCAACTTCTTCAAGAGAAGCAAATATTCCACCAACTATTTTGGGAGTTCAAGCCATGCATAGAAGGCTTTCCATATTGAAAATGTATGGTCCAAGTCGATGGCACATGTTGTACGAAAGATACAAATATGTAATGTTGATTGTCGTTACACAAGATGGTGATTGAAATATCTTCCCGATTTCCTTCGCAATTGTTGATACAAAGTCGACAGACTCTTAGAAATTCTTTTTGAGTAATTTACATGAGCATGTCGTCCGAGAATATGTGTTCTGCTTGATTTCCGATAGAACAACATACATTTTAGCAGCAATTGAACGACCAACGATTTGATGGACACCTCCGCACGCATATCCCACGTACTATGTATGCCATATTAGCAAGAACTCTATTGAAAAGTGGGAAACCCCCCACATTTGCAACGTGACTTTAGGCATGGGTAAGTAATTTTCATTTTGTTAGACTTGATTATTTACGTGTTATGATTTTTTTATGCTGAGAACATATATTATGAAACAAGATATGAACTACTATAACCAAATTTTGAGAGGAAGTTAGCAAATTTGATGGAGTACGACGAAGATGTTTAGGTGTAGACAAAAAATATCGAGAGAGAAAGATGTGCCCAATCGTATGATGAAGGTCGTTGATATGGAAAAATGACAACCAACCTTATGGAGTGCATAAATGGTGTATTAAAAGAAACACACCATCTCCCAATAACAAGCTTGGTGAGAAAGACGTACTACATGTTGCTTAAGGTTTGGTCCGATAAATGGTCAAAAACCCAAGCTATGGTAAACATGAGACAAGTTTGGGTTCCCAATCTTGTGGAAAAAAATGGAAAGAAATGTGAAACCGACAAGATCAATGGCTGTTCACGGGTTCTACCTAAATCAACAGATTTTTGATGTTGTTGGTTTCGTACGCAACAACGAAAGAGGTCACCGCCAAAAATTTCGAGTCGATTTTAGGAAAAGATGGTGCGAATGTGGTGAGTTCCAGGCATGCAACTACAATATGTATGCCTATAGAGGTTGACTCGTACACCTTTATAGATGAATGCTTTAACTTGCACAGGATAATAAATATTTACAAATGTGAGTTCTCACTGATTGCAAATTCACAATATTGATCGCTAGTGGAGCATGACGAATGGTTACGAATCCAACACTTTCTAGAGAACCAAAGGGCCGACCTCCATCCACTCGTATCCATACCAGTATGGATCTTTATTACAGGGAGGCAGGAAAACCAAAGAGATGTACGGGATGTATGGGTACATGAAATTCCATAAACAAATGTCAAATTGACCGACTTAGATGGCCATGCCTCGGTGATTTCATTTCACTCTTCATGTTAAAACTAGTTTCTCTATATTTGTATTCGGATGAGCATTTAAATATTTTATATTTGAATTGTTCATATTTGTAGGATGTGTATTGAAAATAGTTTCTATTTTGAAATGTTATGCCATTCTTATTTTATTGAAATGCTTATTTTAAGTTTTGAAATGTTATGCCATTCTTATTCAAAGGCTTAAGCATCTGAACATGACAATTTCTAAACCAAAAATTTAAATAAATATTTTTATGTTATACGAAAATTTAGGGACTTATTTTTATATACGAATATGGGTTTAGTCCAAATCAATATTGTATGTATTAATAATAATATAATTTTTTACGTTAATCTTACAAATGGAATTAAAAGCCTATCACATGTCAAAAACAATAATATTCAAATTCAAATGTTTTTATTATATATAATCACATGAAATCATTTTCTATACAATTTTGTCTATGTCGGGGTGTGGTGGAATAATAATATCATAGTGTTCATTGATCCCGTTGTGGTCTTTGTAGTACAACATGTTCCTCTTCATCATTGTTCACATAATCTTCATCAATGCCCACCTCATCTTCGTCATTGTTCACCTCATCAATCATCGGAGGTATAGGAGGCAGCGTTGTAAACACACAGTCACCACTATGCCCACATATATGTGGTGAAAACGTGAGACTGTAAAATGACGTATTCGACATGAAATCTGTCATCCCCTGATAGTCTATGTTTCCGCCAAAGCTCGAGTAAATGAGTGACCGTGAATGATAAAATTTGGGTATGTATGCTTCAGAATCATCTGCTACCGAGCTCTCGCCCACTGGATTAGCTACTAAGCTCCCGCCCACTAGTATCCATGTACATATATGGTTTGAGAAGTATTTACATACATATATGGTGTATCAGATTCACTTTGATATTCATTCTCTAGACTCCGAGGTAAGCCCTATGCACTTTTAGATGATTCACTATGACCAACATATTTTTATATCTTCGGCATTCTTCACGTTCTTTTAGAGTAGTCAAGTACAATTTTCTATTATTGTGAAAGTAAATCATGTACTCTAAATTAGCCCAGTCCAAATCATCAGTTTGAATTGGAGTATGATATGACAACAATACATGTCTGTTGTTCCACATATCAACGTACAAGGCATGTATGATTTCCCAATGCTAAATACCCTTGCCGCGAAAGTCAAGACAATATAGCAAGTCATGATTCGGTGAATTTACTAGAATGGGCTAGTGGAAGCCAAACTACCTCAGCACCCTATCTCCGTATTGGAACTCCACAAAAGTGAAGTGGATCATCGGTGTAACCGTACACCAGAGATTAGAATCTTTCATCAATTCATTTGATACATTTATGCGTGCATCGGTGTATGACATCCAAATAAACTGGAAAAAATTATATATGATTATAATACATCAGAATAATTAATTACTTAAAAATAACATGTAAAACTAAATTAATTTTAATACCTCATTTTGGCAAGACAAATCAATCTGAAATCTAAACACTCTCAGATTGTTGTGTGGCAACCTCGTGTGAGCTTTTTTCGCATTTCATCTACATACACATCCAAATAACATTCCATTGATTATTTTTCAGAAAAAATAAAAAATATTTTTAAACTGAGTAAATTTAAACTTCTAAATCAAAGTCAAGATATTACATACTAACAAGAGGAAAATTCCTCAAAAGTCGAGTAACCGGTGTAAAAAATGAAAGTCGTTCCCATGCCCAAACTTGCAATGACAACAAACATCCATTAGCACCCTTTGACTTCCCACCATTTTCTAATTGAGCAGTCTTGCACAATTCACGGTACAAGTACACCAATATTGCTTATCCCCAACTATAACTAGTAACTTCTGAAGACGATGACAGAATCAGTAGATACTGTTGTGAACAAGATTACCAAATTTATCCGGCATCATTATTCACCCATTGGGCTTTAAAATATATGCTCGACTTGCACTACTAATCTCTACCGGTGTATTACCGCTAGTGAGCTTGAATTCATGCTGCAACCAACTCAATTTGATACGAGACACTTTCGCATCAGTTCCAAATGGAACCTTTTTGAGGTATTCATGGTAAAGACTTCCAGGTGTAGCCTCACTATGCTTAACCAATGCTCGCCGTTTACCAGGACCCCGATTAGCATGATCACATCTTTGAACGTAATGGTACATTCTCCACACGACATTTGAAATGTATGTGTTTTTGGTCTCCAACGCTCAATTAGTGCGGCAATCAAAATGGGAACCATCTTGTAGTCACGAATAAATGTGGCATGATAAAATCCCGCACGTTGTAACCATGGAATCATGTCATTGTGTGGTTGACTATTCCCCATGCTTCGATGATGTTTAAAGGTTTCCTTCGTTTTTTTGCTCAACAAGATGTCGTATATTAAGAAGAAATATACAACCATACGTTACAACGGTCGCCTCGTTAAAAACCTCCCTAATCCTAACGGAGGAAAAGAGTACGACCCGTATGTGACAACATAACAACATAAACAGTCAAACAACAAACGAAACAAAACCAACAATCACCCGGTAACGTTAACAAGCACAAAATAAAGAAACACGCGACACTCTTTCCTTAGCCAATGCATCAGCTAAGCCATTCGCCTCTCGGAAAATATGCAAAAAACACACCGAATGCAAACTATTACAATTGCTGTCAATCTCATGAAACACCTCCCAATAACGCCACGGCTGCTTATCCACATGTAGCACCCAACTAACGGCGACCATGGAATCCGACTCCACCACTAGAGGATACGATGACCAAACCGACTGCCGAGAGAAAGTTAATGCAAAAGCAATCGCCCACAATTCAGCCTCATTAGACTCAATACAACCAAGCGGGCCAGAGAACAAGGCCACTATCCTGCCTTGGTCATCGCGTAACACACCCCCGAAACCGGCAGGACCCGGCTTGCCTCGCGCGGACCCAATCACTGAAAACTTCAACGTCCCTACCATCGGGGGTTCCCAACTAATACCGCTACGTATCGGTCGCGAATCCGAGGATTCAGTATAGAAGCTTGGGAAATCCCACCACACCACCTCACCAATGTAAAGGTCAGTCCGTAATGTCCGCATCCAATAATACGAACGTAATTTAATTAAAAAACATACCTCCGCTATCGGTAATGACTTCTTATTAAACACTATCTCGTTTCGCGCAAGCCATACTGACCACAACAAAGCTGCCACACACGATACCCACAAGCAACGAAGAACGCCCGAAAACGAGCAATGGAAGTCTGATAAGAAAAATTCTAACAAGGTCTTCGGCAACGATAAACAAACTCTCCACCAACTTCGAACCAGTCCCAAATGCGTTAAACCAACGAACAAGAATACAATAAATGGTCAACATCCTCCTCTCGCTCCTTACACCAAACGCACAACGTGCTTTGTCCCTCAAACAAAATACCCCGATGTCACAAAAACTTAAACGTGGGCAAACGACACAACCAAACAAACCATAGGAAAGCTTGTACCTTAGGTGGAACCAGAATTTTCCACATGAAACACACCCCAAAATCACTTTCACCCGCTCGATCAAGCATCATTATCTATGAAATAGCTTTAACTGAAAACAAACCTTGCGCATCTGGGGTCCAAATCAGCTTGTCACGGAAACCAGCATGTAATCGAATATCACCCACTACAGACCACAATTCACGTAGTTATCTTACCTCAAAAGAACGAAGGGAACGACGAAAAAAATTAGCCCACCTTGAATGACGAAGTCCCCCCCTGCACCGAATAATCCACAACCAAAGCAAGACGATTACGAGCACAAGAAAATAACCACGGAAATATATCCTTCAACGGCTTTTCCGCACATCATGTATCAAACCAGAAAAGGACACGATTCCCATCCCCCACTTGCCACAACAATTTCTCATGCAAATGCCGCTGTGCACATCAGACGAACAAGTTGTTTGCAGTATTTGCTTCCACACAATCGACATCGCTTGTTGACGAGACGAATTAAAACGCCACCATTGGGCAGCCTCTCCATACTTAGCCACTATAATAGCCCTCCATAACGAAGATGCATCAGTGGCATATCACCACGACCATTTAGCTAACATAGCAGTATTACGCACTTGTAAATCCACCACCCCCTAACCGCCCAAGTGACGCGGTCTACACACCATCTTCCAGCTCACACGACTCATCTTTCGATGCAAATTTACACCGCCCCAAAGAAAAACACGTCTCAATTTATCAATTGCTGTAATGACACCTTTCGGAATACGAAACACACCCATGTAATATATTGGAAGGGAAGAAAGAATAGAATTCACAAAAGTAACCCGTGCCGCAAAAGACATCGAGCTACGCTTCCACCCAGTAAGTTTCTATCGAACATTAGCAAGAACAGGTTCCCATACCGCCATGCTGCGAGGATTAGATCCTAACAACATCCCTAGATAAATAAACGGAAAAGAACCACGTCGACAACCCAAGGCTTTGACACACGACTCAACAATAACCTCCTCAACACCAATAGCAAACAATGATGATTTACTAAAGTTCATTTGTAGACCTGAACAGACTTGGAAACAGCTGAGCAATCGTCGGATAGAATCAGCACATCCAGGCAAAGGTTCGAAAAACAAGATAGTGTCATCCGCAAACTGCAAATGTGTAATTGTCACCCCCAGCGCAACACTTACCCCCTGTATCAAACCTGCCACCTCAGCCTGAACCAACAAACTATGCAACGCCTCTACCACAATAGCAAATAACAAAGGCGAAAATGGACATCCCTGCCTTAACCCACGCCCCAACGGAAATTCTTTCGTAGTGCAGCCGTTTAACAACACTAACATACGGACAGTATATACACATTCCAATATCCAATGGCGACACACCTCACAAAAACCCATGCTAGTGAGCATATAATCCAAAAAATCCCACCTCACACAGTCGTAGGCTTTAGCAAAATCTAACTTGAGCACAAAACCGCCCGTCAAACTCTTGCACAAAGAATGTATTACCTCATTTGCCAGTAGAATGCCATCAACAATTTGTCTTCCACGAATAAATGCCGATTGATGCTCGCTTATCAGCGAACCCAACACCACCTGTAATATCTTAGCAAGCAACTTCGCAAGAATTTTATAAATAGAATTAACAAGGCTTATCGGTCGATAGTCACTAAGAGCCTTTGGTGAATCAATCTTCGGAATCAGTACTAAAAAAGTGCAGTTCACTCCCGGAGGCAGCTTACCCGCTGCATGAAACTCTCCTAGAAAACGTAACACATCTCCTTGGACTATACTCCAACATGTTTTGAAAAACGCCATGCTATAACCATCCGGTCCCGACGATTTCGAGCCATCGCACCCACGTATCACCTCCCAAACCTCCTCTTTACTAAACAACACCACCAAAGCTTTATTTGCCATTCTATCAAACTGGCAAAACTCTCCCACAATGATCCAAACACATAGCCGTTCAACGGCCTCAAAATGTGTAGAAAAAGCCGTCACAATATAATTACGTAACTGATATACATCCATTTCCCAGCGGCCATTGATCAACAACCCCGTAATTGAGTTCTGCACAACTCTAAGTTTTGCCGTACGACGAAAGAACGTTGTATTGCGACCCCCTAAACGCAACCAGTTCGCCCTTGATTTTTGTCTCCACAGGGATTCCTTACGCCTAATTGCCTGCTATAACCGTTGCATCCACTCTCTTTTCCACTCTATCAGTTCTACTTCGGACTCGCACTGATCCCCCTCCATTCCTGCAACATCCTTACCCTCCAGCTTTGCTTGAATCGACTAAATTTCCAGCTCAATATCACCAAAAACAGTACGGTTCCAGCTACGCAAAATTTCTCCATGAATCTAAGCTTAACCATTATGTTTTCAGATCCAACCCCCTGTTCCGACAACTGACACCACTCTTCAGCCATTTCATGGACATTTTTCTTATCCTCCAACTAGCAATTAATAAAGCGAAAAGGTCGAGGCCCCCAATCCTGATCATCACATAGCAACAATAACAGTGTATGATCCGATACCCCTCTAGGCAAAGAATGCTGAATAATGTTGGCAAAAACATCTACCCATGCAGACGATAGCAAAAATCTATTTATACGACTCCGCCTAAATCCCCTCCCAAACCAAGTATATTGCTTCCCTATCAACGACAAATCCACAAGCCCAACATTATCAATGAAATTAGAGAAATCTTCCATACTTGTCGCCACTGAGCTGCACCTCGCACGTTCCGATAACCAGCGTATCGAGTTAAAGTCACCTGCGATACACCACGGTCCTGGGATGTTCAGAATTAGCTTTCGTAATCGTTGTCACAACTGTTTCTGTGCCACCACATCGCATGGTGCATATACATTCAACATACAACACTGCAACTCCTCCGTGCACCACCTTCCCCTTATAAAGATAAAATTCTGATCCACCTCCATTGAAACAATGCTGAAACGTGAACCTTCCCATATTGTAATCAAACCCCCTGAAGTGCCTATCGAAGGTGAAAAAATATATTCATATCCATCCGAAACCCATAAGCTTGCAACCACTAGCGACGACACATCCTCTAGCTTTGATTCTTGCAACATCACCATATCCGCACATTGTTTTTTTACTACTTCGCCCACCGCCCAACGTTTCAAACACGAACCTAACCCCCTGACATTCCATGAAACCACACGCATCCTTATTGACTTCGCCCTTCCCCAGAAAAAACCCGTTTGAGATCCTTTATAATGTCTGCTTCACACTCCATTGTTCTTACTCCCACGATACTGCCCAATGCCACTGTCGCCTCTATTTCCTTAGATAATAATTGCTGGCGATTCTAAAAATCTGAATCTGAGAGTGAAGAATTCACAACCTGCGTCGAAACTTACTGGCGTAGCACCTGTTTTCGCGGTCTGCCCCTATCAGTTTTTTGCGTCGAAACCACTCATGAGAGAAGGTTTATTGACTTTGTTTTTCTGTCGTTAATCCAAATCAGAGAACTATGGTTTGCATTGTCTGAAACATAAAATTTCTCTCCTATCTTATCCGTTATCCTCTCAATATTTGAATCTGGATTATCCTTCAAAGCCACAAAAGTTGAGGTTGGTTCAACCATCTCCATGTTATTTGCATTCAAATCAACAGAATTCGAATGTGATTGAACTACCTTGAGTTGGTTAGCTACTGTAGGACTCTTCCCAGCCTCGCCCGACACCCTCCCAGAGATTTGCTCCTCCATCAGACCCGCCACACCACCACCTTCCTGCGTCTTAATCAAATCCGGCAGCCCCTTCGACCCAACCTCATAATGGGAGGCTTCAACGTGGTCCATCCTGTGTTCTCACAAATTATTGCATCGCCATAACCTCGTTTCCTCTATGTGAACTTGGTCCCCGATCAGTTCCACATGCCCCATTGCCTTCATTTGATGATCGTCGCCCTTGCATGGTGTCCCCCCCATCTGAACCCTGTGTCAAAGAATCAGTGTCCTCATCGTCAGACTGCATCATCGTACACTCACATTCCATCCAAGGACCAAAGGTGCACTCTCGGACTTGTATAGGAAAAAACGCACCGTCCACCTCCAAATTCACCTTTGCCTCTATGCTTGAAATAGATGACGTTTCGATTAGCATCCATCCATATTCAAACGATTGGGGAGAATCAATAGAGTCCGCTAAACGAACCAATATCCTTCAAATATTCGTGATACTTTCGAATGATTGTTGCGACCACGCATGGATTGGAAGGCCCTTGATCGATACCCAAACCCGTCTCGGTTCTAAAGCTATCGCCGGTGACCACCATTCGAGCCTTGTGAAACATCCTCATACCGATTTTAACAACATCACCTTATCACGTGTTGAAGGGTCCTTGAACATGAGCAATATCATTGAGCCGGCTATATGCAGAATCGACAAACCTTCCACCGCCGTTAGGTGCAATTTTCCTGCCAACTCCTTGATACTCCATGGTTTCTTGCACCACCCCACTGCACAATTTTGTAGGATTTCCAGCTTATCCACTGCCACAAACCCCTGCACTGAAAAATTGAACGTGTCGCCATGATTAACCTCCTCCTCCGACCGCTGCTTCAACGACACTTTTGGTCTCAAGTTCCCTGCCTGTACCGACTGTTCTGTGCTGGTTTTGGCCTGTTTCCATCTCCAAAACGAGTCGCGATCTCCATATTTCGCTTTACACACAGATATCCGTGAACCATAAATCCATTTACCATGCAATTGTTCTATTACCCGCTTAGCATCCTCTCGACTACTCATTCTCACAAACCCAAATATGGATCCGTTTCTAGCTAATTTCTGGGGAATGAACACATCCACCACTACCCCATGACGATCAAACACCTGTCATACCCCTTTCCAGTGAATTGATGTAGAGAGATTTCCTACAAATACTGTCCACACCTTCCGATTACCAAACTCCGACGGCATTCTGATCAAGACGTAAGGTTTCCTTCGTAGCCTGTATTAATTTAAAAAAATTGTTAATAAATATATTAAATATTTATATAATTGATTCATTTTCTATAATTAAATTCTTAAAAAAATTGTACCATATCATCAACCACAACACTAGTGATGTGTTGATTCTATAATCTCAATAGAGGATTTTGATCAATCATGCTTCTAAAAAAGCTATATACATGACAAGTAAGAAAATATTAGTAATAAAAAATACCACTAAATCTAATCTTAATATTACTACTTTACAATCAATATTAATATATAAAAATATTCATAATTACATAAAAGAGAAGGCAACTTACTAGTTTACAATTTGATGTTAAGAAAATTCTACCAACTTTGGTCGAAACCTTCCTTCTACTTTTTTTTGGCTCCAAATGTTTACAATTTACATGCATACCATTAAAATCATATCAATAATAAATACAAAATAAAATTTATTAATAAACCAACACCAACATACAAAATTCAAGTTCAATATTCGATTAATTTATTCTAAAAATAACTAAATTAAATTAATTGATTGTAAACAACAACATACTAAATTAAAATGTAAATAATTATATTTGAAAATTATATTACTAAATCAACCAACAAAGTAGTTTAAATTTTGATGCTACAAACAACAATTCTACCAAGTTTGCTCCAAAATCTTCCTTATTCTTTTTTTCTCTACAATTTATTAATCAATCCTCATTAATTTTTAAAATCATATGAACAACCATTTTAACATGCAATAAATTAAAAACACATACTATCAACAACAAATTACTAATAAATTTTAAAATAAAAAATAAATAAAATAATAGTACTAAATTTAGAAATAAAATACAATAATTTCTTCTATATTTTTTACATTCAACACAAATCTTCCTATTTAACATAAAAAATTAAAATTGTATTAATCATCAATACTAAGTTCAAAAATTAAAAATTAAATTATTTTCATACTATAATGTGACACCCCTCTCCCAAGTTAGGAGCGAGGAGCGTCCGAAAATGTATTAATTAAAACATAATAGAAAAGTGAGCCAATTTAAAAATTTTCTTCTAATAGGAGAAGGCTTAACCGATTAACAAACATGGTAAAACTCCAACATGCAATACCAATTCTGAATTATAATTTCGAACTCTAAGAAATCAATTTGACTCTATATCAATTTCATGCAACATCATTTAGCCGAATCATTATACTAACATTTCTATTTAAAGTCTTCTACCATATAACTTATTCTAATCAATTACTAATTATAATTTCTCTAGACTCAATTCGAATAGATCCATTTACTACACAAGTGGCTTAATTCCAAAAAAATACAATCGTTACTACAATTAACGTGTCAAGAGCATTCAGTTTACTAACTTGACAATAGATAGATCGAATAGCTACACAACCCAAAAGATCATACCATTTCATTCATAATCATATATATATGATCACATTTCAAGAGACTTTCATGTTCATAGTTCATATTTACATACATGACATATTTACAACAAAATAATTATCATACCTCTAACCAAAACACCATGAGATTAACATTTACAAACTTACGACATTAAAAAAAAAAATCATCCCAAACATCAATACACACACCTTAGATAAAGTCTAAAAATCATCATAATGCAAAGAACTAGGACCACAATGCAAGAACCTAAGCCACCAACAATTAGCAAGACATAACCAAAGCATGCCGTACTTTTAAGGTATTCTTCACTTGTATATATTAGCTCCAAGGGTTGAGTATCTCTAAGCAATAGATCCTGAGTTTTGGGAAGAATAATAAACAAGAGTGGTAAGTACATAGAAGTACTTAGTGAGGTAATACATAATTGTCAATTTTCAAATCTGGTTATTAGAAGTTGTTCATTCACCGAATCTAATATTTCGATTATTCAATTCATATCATGTAAGGGTCACTTATGCTCAATTTGACTTTAATACAAGTGTTAATTATACTCAAATCGATCAATACAAACAAATATCAATCATTCTCAATTCAATTCATAACAACAATTATCACAAAGTTCAATTCGATTTATAGCAACAATTATTCCAATGCTCAATTTGATTCATAGAAACAATTATTTTAATGCTCAATTCGATTCATAGCAAACAAATACCACAATGCTCAATTCAATTCATAGCAACAATTATCACAATGCTCAATTCAATTCATAACAACAATGATCACAATGCTCAATTCAATCCATAGCAACAATTATCACAATGCTCAATTCGATTCATAGCAACATTTATCACAATGCTCAAATAGGCCTTGGTACCTAGTTAATTCAAAGGTATTCTAGTCACATAATTCAAGTCGATACTTAAAGTATCTTAACAAGAAAGCGCCTTCTACACCCAAGCAAGTCGATACACAAAGTACCTATCAAGTCGATACACATGGTATCTAACAAGAGGTGAATACATCACCAACAAAACAATACACTTAGTACTTGACAAGTCGAGCTCTAGACTCTAGACACGCCGTGCTACCAAAGAACCACTAGAACCAAGGTCTTTATGATTCTTAATTTTGTAATTTGCTCACTTCAATTATTATCAATGATAATCAATACAAGCAAATGGCACAACCAATTAGATCTTAAGTACATAAACTTGTTTCAATCGAACAAGAGAATAATTCCAATTCTTTAGTTTCATTTAACAAACATGTTAATACATGATTATTCACAATCCAAGAGGCAATCATATCCTTTCGATATACCAAACAACAATCTAAACTCAATTGAACATATAACAACAATTCTAGCATCCAACCCATTGAATTACCTACTTTCATTAGTTTCTCAATTAGTAATTTTCTCAATTCTTTTATATACATGTATATGTATTCAAATTAAGTTCTAAATTCCATCAACCATATAAAAATTTCATAATTACTCATTACTAGATCAATAAACACCAGTTCATGCAAAGCAATATAGAGATTACAAAATACACTACTCAATTAATATCCACAAGTTTCAATCATAATGTCCAATTATTAACTTAAGTTATTCTTCCCTAGTTACCATCACATATGAATTAGTCCAATTTCATGGCAAAGACAAAATCAAATAATAGATTAGTCAGAACCTAAGTTCCAACCATAGGGAAGATTACACTAACTATTCTTGAATTTGGATGCCTTTGAATGTGTCCCTTTGGCCTAATGAAGTGCCTTCCTCGATTCCTTCTCTTCTTTGCTCTAATAAAAACATATCATACATAAAACACCGGTTAACATCCAATTAAATAGAATAATCTTGATTTATTTAAACACCAATTACTAAATTTCTAGATTATGTCTTGATTTGGACATACTGTATACTCTCTAATGTTCTGCTCATATCTTTCAATCTGTAAGTCGCAATCTCGATTATTATATACCATTAGAAAGCTTACATAACTGCCTCCACAATTAAAGCAGTTTATTCGATAAAGTTAGGCCAATAGAATGTTTCAAAACTGTCCCTAAAATTAAAGCATGCTTGAGTGGTTCGATTGATCTAAGTTCCATATCGATTCAACTAAATTCTTTTTATAATGCAACATTTCACTTACATTTCTACACTAAAATTAACCTTAATTAAATTCACTTAAGTCCTCAATTAAGCAAATTTTCCAGACTAGTCCCTATAGGCATGTTTTGCATCCGAATCAACCTAGTTGACTTATTTTATCTCTAATTCATTAATTTCGATTCCTATAATACTTATTTCAATATTCTTTCAATTATTCTCTAGAATTTTCAGGTTTCAATTTATTCAATTAGGCATTTGATTTTCAATTTGACTATGCTAGTCCCTAAACTTTCAATTTTTCCACTTATGTACTTAATTTCAATCCACGGTAAAAAAATTAGTATTTCATCATCTTTTTCAATGAATTTACACTTCCATCATGTAGAACACATAATCTCGAATAACTTCTTCCAAATGAAAATTTTCTAATTTCGAGTGTAAATTTTCCTAATTTTCGCAATTTCATGTAAACACAACACTAGAGAAACCCTATGTAACACCCGAGTTTAGGGGTAGGGTGAAAATAATATTTTAATATTATTTGGGCTCGGTTTTATAATTAAAATAATCTTTTAAGTTTCGAGTTTCAAAATTAAATATTTTACATTGGACCAAATTGAATGAATTGCAAATTGAAGAGTTTTTAAAGAATAAAGGGGATAACCATTCATTAATGGCAAACTTGTAAATAATACAAGTTCTAATTTTAAATCCCCCTTTATCCAACACTTTCACTATTCATCTTCTTCTTCTTCAACCAAAACCCACGTGGAATAGAGCTCTCCCTCCTCTTTCACTATTCCATCAAAAAGCTCCTCCATTTCAACTCATTTTTGAAAGGTAACACCGTTTTTGACTTCTCCTCAACTCCCTCTCTTCAAAAGTACCATTAGTTTCTATTTTCGTTAAAGTTTTGGAAAATGAAGTTTTGAAGATTTTGATTAAAAATGGAAACTTTATGTTGTTAAGCTTAATGTTTGAATTTAATATGGTTAGTTATGAAGTATAGGAGTTAAATGGTTCAACATATATGAATTTTTCGTGATTTTGAGCAATTCCCAAATTTGGGTATAAATGGAGTTTTTGGAGGGTTTTGGGTGAGTTTTGAGGGTTGTTTTAGGTTGGAATTGATAGGCTATTGGTAGTGCTATGGTTGGGGGTTGATTTGGTATCATTTGTGGGTGCAATAGGTGTTGGAAACATGGGTTTTGGAGGAGGTTTTGGGGCTGCCCGAGTTTGATTAAATGTGGGGTTGTTCATGGCTTGAAACATTGTAAATTGTATTTGAATTGTATTGAGGTTTTTTAGAAGCAAGACCTTGGGTCGGTGAAGCATCGAGAGGAAATCCGGAAACTTGAGGGTGGTTGCTTGCTTGGCTTGGAGCTTGGAAGCTTAGGTGAGTGGTTAAATGTTTAAAGTGGTTTTAAATGGTTGGTTCGAGCATGTGGACTAGGTCGGGCTTGGTAGACCCACCTAGAGTTAGGATTAGGGTGGTAGCCTAATCCTAAACTTAACTAGAGCCATTGGTTGAACTTGTATTTGATGAATGTGCCTCGTAATATTTGTGATATGTTTGTTTATGTATAATGTGTTATACATGTGAGATGAGGCATGATTTGTGATGCTTATGGCATGCATGGAAATGGTTCATGATTGTGATCATGGTGAGTACGTGCTAAGCACGAAATTGATTGAAATGAATAATGTGGAATGAGTTAAATGTTGGCACTAGTATGCTTGAGTACAAATGATCGATCATTAGGATGTTAGTGTGCACACATGAGTCTAAATTCACGCGTGGCCTTGGTGGCGTTGAGTCACCAAGGAGGAGTACAGGTACGCCCAGAAATTGTTATATATACTAGTCGATGATGAGTGGAATCCCATCGACGGGGCGTGAGGATGAGTGGAATCCTCTCCGTGAGACCGGTGATGAGTGTAATACCCCCGTGAGGTAAAGTGGTTGTTGGATGTGAGTTCCAACGTGTTTATCCGTGTATTCGGGTCATAGCTAGGTGCCAATATTGATTGATGTGTGTATCAATGTGTTGTAGAATGTGATTTCTACTTGGATGTTTATATGTGTTTGCATATATTGTGAAATGGAGCTTGTTGAGCATGGCATAATATTGAATGTTGTTCATGCATCTTTAACTCTTGGCTCTTGAAGATCCTTGGTAATTATGTATTTACCTTGGCTAAGATCGTGCTTGGACCCAACATTGTCGAGGTTTGTTTTTAAAGAGCTTACCCTCACTAAGCTTATTGCTTACGCTCTCTCTTTGTTCGACAATGCATATCCTTAGTTCGTGGGTTGCTAGGTGCAAGAAGGGGGCCTCCAAGTGTGCTTCGTGGTGCTTGTGTAGCTACCAAGTATGAACTTTTAAATTAATATGTAATGGTCAAGCAATGGGACATGTAATCGTGTTATGATGCTTTTGACGTATGTTGTTGTTGATGTTGTTTAGAAGCATGTTAGACTCCTCGTTCGTGCTTGTTAAATTGGCTTTTGGGATGTATGCTATGCTTGTGACCATGTTAGTATTTTGATACCTAGAATTGTCTAAGTGTTGGCTATGTTGAAGTCTAACACCTTTAATGATATGTATGGATGTATGGCTTTGTGATGTTGTGCCTTAGTGTTTAGCCTTGTTATAATGATGTTCAAGCATGCTCATATGTTGGTTTGCCTTAGGATTGTTGTTAGTGTTTTGTTGGAGGTTGTAGTGAGGTTTAGGGGCACCCTTGTGCCTTAAATCAGCTAAAACCAGTCTGCAGACAGAGGGCTTTTCGAAACGGGTTACCCTATTTCGATACGGTCCCCTTTGTTTTGGCCGAGCATTTCGAAACGTGTAGGGGCCGTTTCGGTACACTTTTGCTACTGGAATTTTGGGAAATTGGCGAGATGAAGGTGTTCCGAAACGAGTCTAGGGAGTTTCGAAACGGTCAAAATCTCGTTGACCACGAGAAGTTGACCTGGGAGGGTGTTTTTGAACGGTTGACCTCCGTTCTGATACGGCCTCCTCGTGAAGGCTTAGAATGGTTGACCAGGTCAAGGCGTTTCGATACACCTTGAGGGTGTTTCGAAACGGCCTGTTTAATCACATAAAAATGGACTGTTTTGTATAGGTTGTTTGAGTTATTGTTTTATGAATGCTTGTCTTCCGTTGCTCTGATCACATAGGAATTAAATGTGCATTTAGAGAAGATTAAATTAAAAAGAAATTTTCTGGGTCGTTAACCGAGGAGGAACCTTAACAGGTTTCACTTCAGTTTTCCCCGTGTGGCCCACTCGGACCGGTCAAGCGTCCGGACCGGGACGAGGGGGTTACACTTGTTGGTATCACAGCCTAAGGTTACCGAGACCTTGAGCAAGAAAGTGAGGTAAGTTTAGTTTTTGAATTGATATGCACAGTGTTTGCTTGCTTTGTAAGTATGATTGCTTGTATGACAAGTATGTTGATTGTTTAGTTTAAAAGCATGTTGTTTGGGAGTCCCATTGCTACTATTACATCGGAAAAGAATTTTCAAGTGAGGGAAACGCACTTGAGCACTTGGAAGCCTTACCTTGCTAACCCGATCTTGTATGTTTTGTTTGTTGTGGTTGTAGTTATCGTTTGTGAGCGATGTCTAGGCCGAGGGGTAGACCGAGGGTGGTTCGTCAAGAACCACGGGTTGCGGCTCCTGTTAATGAGCCGGAGGTTGGAGTTGGGGCTCAAGTGTTAGAGCCTGCTGCTGGAGTTGGAGCTCCTCCACCACCACCACCTCCTCCGCCTGGAGTTGGGGGGGCGATGATGGAGCTGAAGGAGAGGGACCTCAGGGTGGCCAAGGTGTTTAAGGTCCGGTCGGAATTGATATGACTCCGCTAGTGCAAGCTATAGCGGGAGCATTTCAGGCCGCAGTTGCGGGCTCAGGCCGTAGCTCAGCTTAGGTGTGACGATGCTAGTCTACCTTTGGAGAGGCTCCGTAGCTTGGGGGCCGAAGAGTTCAGAGGATCTACTCTGGAGAGGTCGGAGTTATGGTTGGAGAAGACAGTTCGCATCTTAGCTCAGATGGGTTGTGTGAGCGCACGTAGATTGGGATGTGTGATCTCCTTACTTCAGGGTGATGCCTACACCTGGTGGGTCACCATTACCACTGGGGTTCCAGAGGCAGAGATTGGTTGGGATTTCTTTGAGTCCGCTTTCAGAAAAAGGTACTTGGGACCGAGGTATTTAGATGAGAAGAAGCGAGAGTTTATGGCCCTTACTCAGGGAGATGCTTTTGTGACTGACTATGAGATCCGTTTTGTTCGCTTGAGTCAGTACGCTCCAGAGTTGGTTCCTAATGAAGTGGAACGCTGTAACCGTTTCCGCTATGGGTTGAGTGAAGAGGTCAAGAGATACACGTTAGCTTCTGACTACTCAGACTTTGATGTATTGGTCGCGAGGGCCAAGGACTTAGAGCACAGTTTGGGTTCGGCCAAACGATCTGGTGGTTCTAGTTCTGGTAAGAGGCATAACCACTTTGACAGTAGAGATGCCAAGAGGCATAGAAGTGGCGGAAATCAGTTTGACCATAGACGTGGCGGTGGCCATCATGGTAGGGGCCATTAGGGCCATAGAGGAGGAGGGCGTTTGCCAGAGTGCACCCGTTGTGGGAGACATCACACTGGTGAGTGTTGGGGTAACTTTCATGCTTGTTGGAACTATGGTTCAAGGGACCACTTTAGAAGGGATTGTTCGCATCAGGCGGCACAAGCACCGAACATTGCTCAGGTTCCTGCGAGAGCGAATGATTTTCAGAGAGGCCACGGGCGCGGTCGTGGCTACTTCCAGCCTACGGCTGATGCACCTAGGGTAGATGCTCAGAGGAACCTTGCTCATGTTGTGGCAGTGCAGCCAGAGGCAGGAGGACCAGCGAGAGTTTATGCTCAGAGAGAGGTCGGGAATGACACTGATGTGATAACAGGTAATTTTGAGTTACAATCTATGTCTTTGCTTTCCTTGGTTGATTCGGGTTCTACACATTCCTACATTTTGAGTGAGCATGCACAAAAATTAGATATATCTGTTGAGATATTAGATGTGGGTATGCATGTGACTAGTTCTTTTGGTGAGACCGTTGTGGTTAGACGTATGTATAGGAGATGTCCACTGAAGATTCAGGGTCATGTGTTCTCTGTTGATATGATGGAACTTCCTTTCTATGGCTTTGATATTATTTTGGGAATGGACTGGTTAGTTGATCACCGAGCTATTGTGGATTTTGAGACGAAGAGAATTTCTTTGAAACTTTCTGATGACTACGAGGTAGTAGTAGTAGGCGAGAAAATTAAGTTCTTGTCTAATGTGGTGTCAGCTTTAGAGGCTCATAGGTTGATGGACTCCGGATGTGGGGCTTACTTAGCTTATGTTATGAATCCGAATATGAGTGAAGCTAGACCGAAAGATACTAGGACAGTGTGTGACTTTCCGGATGTGTTTCCTGAAGAGTTGTCGGGTTTACCTCCTGACAGAGATGTTGAGTTTGTGATTGAGACTGTTTCAGGGTCTAATCCAGTTTCGATAGCTCCGTATCGTATGGCTCCTAAAGAGTTGAAAGAATTGAAGAGTCAGTTGCAAGAATTATTAGACCGTGGTTTCATTAGGCCTAGTAGTTCTCCTTGGGGTGTTCTTATGTTGTTTGTGAAAAAGAAAGATGGTAGTATGCGCATGTGTATTGACTATAGACAGTTAAATCAGTTGACCGTGAAGAACAAGTATCCGTTGCCTTGCATAGATGATTTGTTTGATCAGTTGAGAGGTGCTTCAGTGTTCTCGAAGATAGATTTGAGATCCGGGTACTACCAGTTGAAAGTGAAAGAGTGTGATGTTCCGAAGATAGCTTTTAGGACTAGATATGGTCACTATGAGTTTCTTGTGATACCGTTTGGGCTCACGAATGCACCTGCAGCATTCATGGACATGATGAACAGAATTTTTAGAGACTATCTAGACCGTTTTGTAGTTGTTTTCATTAATGACATACTTGTGTACTCGAAGACAGAAGATGAGCATGATGAACACTTGAGATTTGTTTTGCAGAGATTGTTGAGCAATCAGTTGTATGCGAAGCTTAGTAAATGTGAGTTCTGGATTCGAGAGGTTGTATTTCTTGGCCATGTTGTTTCGGCCGAAGGCATCTGTGTTGATCCGTCAAAGATTGAGGCTATTGTTGAGTGGAAACAACCTAAGTCTGTGACCGAGATTAGGAGTTTCCTAGGATTAGCCGGTTACTATAGGAGATTTGTTGATGGTTTCTCTAGAGTAGCTGCTCCTTTGACTAAATTTTTGCAAAAAGGAGTTAAGTTCGAGTGGTCAGATGCAAGACAGAAGGCCTTCGAGAAATTGAAAGAAGCTTTGACAAATGCTCCAGTGTTGGTGCAACCCGTTTCAGGTAAAGAGTTTGTGATTTATAGTGATGCTTCCTACATAGGTTTAGGATGTGTTTTGATAAAAGAAAGAAGAGTTGTTGCTTATGCTTCTAGACATTTGAAGATTCATGAGAAGAACTATCCTACTCATGATATAGAGTTAGCCGCGGTTGTTTTTGCATTGAAGATTTGGCATCATTACTTGTATGGTGAGAAGTGTATAGTTTACACCGACAACAAGAGCTTGAAGTACTTGATGACACAGAAAGAGTTGAACTTGAGACAGAGAATATGACTAGAGTTGCTAAAAGATTATGACTTGACCATTGAGTACCATTCGGGTAAGGCAAATGTAGTAGCCGATGCTTTGAGTAGAAAAGTGGCCGTTCAGTTGAGAGCTATGTTTGCTAGATTGAGTGTGTCCGATGATGGTGGATTGATCACCGAGTTGCAAGTGAAGCCTTCTTTGATTCAGTTGATTAGAGAGAAGCAATTGCAAGATGTGACTTTAGTTCCTCATGTTCAGGACATAGCCGAAGGAAGACCGACCGAGTATAGCTTTAGTGGTGAGAGCTTGTTGTGCTTTAGAGATAGAGTTGTTGTACTAGAAGATGTTGAGTTGAGACGTCAGATTCTGAGTGAAGCACATTTGAGTCCCTTTTCTATGCATCCGGGTAGTACCAAGATGTATCGTGATTTGAAAAATGACTACTTTTGGGTTGGTTTGAAGAAAGATGTAGCCGAGTATGTGAGCCGTTGTATGGTTTTTCAAAGAGTGAAGGCAAATCATAAGGTTCCTTCAGGTTTGTTACAGCCTTCGAAGATTCCGGAATGGAAATGGGAGAGGATCACCATGGATTTTGTGTCGGGGTTGCCTTTGTCTCCTTCGAAGAAGAATTCCGTGTGAGTGATTGTTGATAGGTTCACTAAGTGTGCTTATTTCTTAGCAGTGAACACTACAGATTCCCTAGACAAGTTGGAAAACTTGTACATCCGTGAGATTGTGAGACTTCATGGAGTTCCGAAGTCTATTGTTTCAGATAGGGATCCTAGGTTTACTTCGAGGTTCTGGGGTTGCTTGCATAGTGATCTAGGTAGCCGTTTGCATTTCAGTACGTCTTATCATCCGCAGTCCGATGGGCAGTCAGAGCGAGTGATGCAGATTCTAGAGGATATGCTTCGTTGTTGTGTGATTGACTTTCAGGGTTCTTGGGAGAAGCACTTACCGTTAGTTGAGTTTGCTTACAACAACAGTTATCAGTCTAGTATTCAGATGGCTCCTTATGAGGCTTTGTATGGTAGACGATGTAGGACTCCGATTTGTTGGGCTGAAACGGGTCAGAGGTTGTTACCTATGTTGGATTTGCTTAAGGGGACTACGACAAGGTGAAGTTGATTTGTGATCGTTTGAAAGCAGCTTCCGATCGTTAGAAGTCTTATGCGGATTTGAAGAGGAAAGAAATTGAGTTCTCCGTGGGTGAGAAAGTGTTTCTGAAAGTATCTCCGTGGAAGAAGGTAATGAGATTTGGCCGGAAGGGCAAGTTGAGTCCGAGGTTCATTGGTCCGTATGAGATAGTTGAGCAGATTGGGCCTGTAGCTTACTGTTTGAGGTTACCTTTTGAGTTAGAGAAGATCCATGATGTCTTTCATGTGTCGATGCTTAGGAGATATAGGTCAGATCCTTCTTATGTTATGCCCGTTGAGGAGATAGAATTGAATCCGGATTTGTCTTATAATGAAGAGCCTGTTGAGATACTTGCCTCTGATAGCAAGGTGTTGCGTGGTAAGACCATAGAGTTGGTCAAGGTGTTGTGGAGACATAGACGTGTGGAAGAGGCCACTTGGGAGAGGAAAGCGGATATGGTTGAGCAGTTTCCGTATTTGTTTCCATCAGGTAAATTTCGGGGACGAAATTTCTTAAGTGGGGGAGAGTTGTAACACCCGAGTTTAGGGGTCAGGTGAAAATAATATTTTAATATTATTTGGGCTCGGTTTTATAATTAAAATAATCTTTTAAGTTTCGGGTTTCAAAAATAAATATTTTACATTGGACCAAATTGAATGAATTGCAAATTGAAGAGTTTTTAAAGAATAAAGGGGATAGCCATTCATTAATGGCAAACTTGAAAATAATACAAGTTCTAATTTTAAATCCCCCTTTATCCAACACTTATTTCAATATTCTTTCAATTATTTTATCTCTAATTCATTAATTTCGATTCCTATAATACTTATTTCAATATTCTTTCAATTATTCTCTAGAATTTTCAGGTTTCAATTTATTCAATTAGGCATTTGATTTTCAATTTGACTATGCTAGTCCCTAAACTTTCAATTTTTCCACTTATGTACTTAATTTCAATCCACGGTAAAAAAATAGTATTTCATCATCTTTTTCAATGAATTTACACTTCCATCATTTAGAACACATAATCTCGAATAACTTCTTCCAAATGAAAATTTTCTAATTTCGAGTGTAAATTTTCCTAATTTTCGCAATTTCATGTAAACACAACACTAGAGAAACCCTATGTAACACCCGAGTTTAGGGGTAGGGTGAAAATAATATTTTAATATTATTTGGGCTCGGTTTTATAATTAAAATAATCTTTTAAGTTTCGAGTTTCAAAAATAAATATTTTACATTGGACCAAATTGAATGAATTGCAAATTGAAGAGTTTTTAAAGAATAAAGGGGATAGCCATTCATTAATGGCAAACTTGAAAATAATACAAGTTCTAATTTTAAATCCCCCTTTATCCAACACTTTCACTATTCATCTTCTTCTTCAACCAAAACCCATGTGGAATAGAGCTCTCCCTCCTCTTTCACTATTCCATCAAAAAGCTCCTCCATTTCAACTCATTTTTGAAAGGTAACACCATTTTTGACATCTCCTCAACTCCCTCTCTTCAAAAGTATCATTAGTTTTTATTTTCGTTAAAGTTTTGGAAAATGGAGTTTTGAAGATTTTGATTAAAAATGGAAACTTTATGTTGTTAAGCTTAATGTTTTGATTTAATATGGTTAGTTATGAAGTATAGGAGTTAAATGGTTCAACATATATGAATTTTTCTTGATTATGAGCAATTCCCGAATTTGGGTATAAATGGGGTTTTTAGAGGGTTTTGGGTGAGTTTTGGGGGTTGTTTTAGGTTGGAATTGATAGGCTATTGGTAGTGCTATGGTTAGGGGTTGATTTGGGATCATTTGTGGGTGCAATAGGTGTTGGAAACATGGGTTTTGGAGGAGGTTTTGAGGCTGCCCGAGTTTGATTAAATGTGGGGTTGTTCATGGCTTGAAACATTGTAAATTGTATTTGAATTGTATTGAGGTTGTTTAGAAGCAAGACCTTGGGTCGGTGAAGCATCGAGAGGAAATCCGGAAACTTGAGGGTGGTTGCTTGCTTGGCTTGGAGCTTGGAGCTTGGAGCTTGGAAGCTTAGGTGAGTGGTTAAATGTTTAAAGTGGTTTTAAATGGTTGGTTCGAGCATGTGGACTAGGTCGGGGTTGGTAGACCCACCTAGAGTTAGGATTAGGGTGGTAGCCTAATCCTAAACTTAACTAGAGCCATTGGTTGAACTTGTATTTGATGAATGTGCCTCATAATATTTGTGATATGATTGTTTATGTATAATGTGTTATACATGTGAGATGAGGCATGATTTGTGATGCTTATGGCATGTATGGAAATGGTTCATGATTGTGATCATGGTGAGTACGTGTTAAGCACGGAATTGATTGAAATGAATAATGTGGAATGAGTTAAATGTTGGCACTAGTATGCTTGAGTACAAATGATCGATCATTAGGATGTTTGTGTGCACACATGAGTCTAAATTCGCGCGTGGCCTTGGTGGCGTTGAGTCACCAAGGAGGAGTACGAGTACGCCCGGAAATTGTTATATATACTAGTCGATGATGAGTGGAATCCCATCGACGGGGCATGAGGATGAGTGGAATCCCCTCCGCGAGACCGGTGATGAGTGTAATCCCACCGTGAGGTAAAGTGGTTGTTGGATGTGAGTTCCAACGTGTTTATCCGCGTATTCGGGTCATATCTAGGTGCCAATATTGATTGATGTGTGTATCAATGTGTTGTAGAATGTGATTTCTACTTGGATGTTTATATGTGTTTACATATATTGTGAAATGGAGCTTGTTGAGCATGACATAATATTGAATGTTGTTCATGCATCTTTAACTCTTGGCTCTTGAAGATCCTTGGTAATTATGTATTTACCTTGGCTAAGATCGTGCTTGGACCCTGCATTGTCGAGGTTTGTTTTTAAAGAGCTTACCCTCACTAAGCTTATTGCTTACGCTCTCTCTTTGTTCGATAATGCAGATCCTTAGTTCGTGGGTTGCTAGGTGCAAGAAGGGGGCCTCCAAGTGTGCTTCGTGGTGCTTGTGTAGCTACCAAGTATGAACTTTTAAATTAAGATGTAATGGTCAAGCAATGAGACATGTAATCGTGTTATGATGCTTTTGATGTATGTTGTTGTTGATGTTGTTTAGGAGCATGTTAGACTCCTCATTCGTGCTTGTTAAATTGGCTTTTGGGATGCATGCTATGCTTGTGACCATGTTAGTATTTTGCTACCTAGAATTGTCTAAGTGTTGGCTATGTTGAAGTCTAACACCTTTAATGATATGTATGGATGTATGGCTTTGTGATGTTGTGCCTTAGTGTTTAACCTTGTTATAATGATGTTCAAGCATGTTCATATGTTGGTTTGCCTTAGGATTGTTGTTAGTGTTTTGTTGGAGGTTGTAGTAAGGTTTAGGGGCACCCTTGTGCCTTAAATCAGCTAAAACTAGTCTGCAGACAGAGGGCGTTTCGAAACGGGTTACCCTGTTTCGATACGGTCCCCTTTGTTTTGGCCGAGCGTTTCGAAACGTGTAGGGGCCGTTTCGGTACACTTTCGCTACTGGAATTTGAGAAATTGGCGAGATGAAGGTGTTCCGAAACGGGTCTAGGGAGTTTCGAAACAGTCAAAATCTCGTTGACAACGAGAAGTTGACCTGGGAGGGTGTTTTCGAACGTTTGACCTCCGTTTCGATACGGCCTCCTCGTGAAGGCTTAGAATGGTTGACCAGGTCAAGGCGTTTCGATACACTTTGAGGGTGTTTCAAAACGGCCTGTTTAATCACATAAAAATGGACTGTTTTGTATAGGTTGTTCGAGTTATTGTTTTATGAATGCTTGTCTTCTGTTGCTGTGATCACATAGGAATTAAATGTGCATTTAGAGAAGATTAAATTAAAAATAAATTTTCTAGGTCGTTAATCGATGAGGAACCTTAACGGGTTTCGCTTCGGTTTTCCCCGTGTGGCCCACTCGGACCGGTCAAGCGTCCGGACCGGGACGAGGGGGTTACATCCTAAGTATTTTCCTATGGTTCGGATAACTATTAACTACCAAATTCAGCATCAAATTTATATTTTAACATGATTACAATCTTTACATCACTCTAACCAAAATTTTCCAGCATTGTACTCAACTCAAAACATCATGAGAGAATCAACATTTCAAGATCTAAGGTTAGAATTGGATATAACTTAAAGTGAAGAGCTTACCAAGATTTCTCTTCTAAATTTTCAAGCTTAAATTCCACTTCATGCAAGAAGAAAATGGTTTCTTCATGGCTGATCTCTCTCAACTATTCTTCCTTTCTCTATATTACTTAGCTGGCTAGGTGAGGAAATGAAAGAGATGGTATTGTGTCATCCAACTAGGCTTTGGTTTTGTCTAGATTACCCTTCTTAATTAAGCTTTAAGCTTGGGATAGTGGAGGGATAGATTAGGGAGTCTCGGTTTTGGGACATGCAACTCCCATTACTTTCATTCCATTCGATTTAATCACTTGGATTGCCCTATTTGGTAATTTGTGATTTTATTCAATTAAATCCCTATTAGCCGAATTGAAAGTTGATTTGAATTAATTAAAATTGTTGATTAGCTAATGAATTTAATAATTATTAGGGTACTATTGAGGGTGTTACATATAATATATACAATTGTGAAAATAAAAATAAAACTATTAGAACTAAATTTAAAAACTTACTATATTTTCTTCAAATCTTCTTCTTGTTTCTTTTTTACTTAATCTTCACAAATTTTCTTCTACAATTCTTTACCTTCAACCTCTATATTACAACTAAAAATTTAAACATCAACTACTCAGCCCACCAACCAATAATTGTCGGTATAGTATATGTATACCGACAAACAATTTAAACCATTGGTATACTCTATGACCTATACCGACACACAACATAAATCGTCGTTATACGGTACACCTATACCGAAGGATGTTGTAGAGCGTCGGTATAAATTAAACCTATACCGATGATACATTCGTTTCCGTCGATATAAATGCTGCCTATACCGACGAATAATTGTTCCGTCGGTAAAAATCAAAACTTTTATCGACACTTCTTTTAGCCGTAGGTATATGTATTGTATACCAACAATTTTTTTCCGTCGGTATAGACAAGCGTCAGTATATGTCATTTTTTTGTAGTGCATGTTTGTATAATCAATTCGATCCCCCGATTGAATCGAGGGCAAATGCCTACGAAATGATCACTTGGATTTAATAAAGAGTCGTTTGGATTTATCCATGATTTCTTTATTCCTTATTTCTAAAAAGAATCCTATCTCCATTTATAAAAGGAACATTTTAGTTTATGTACACTTGAAAAGTTAATATTTTGGTCAATGTACGTTTTAAAACGTTAAAGTTTTTGTTTGTTGGCTTATATAGTTTGGTTTAAACACTTTTTATATCTCTCTCATCTCAAACAAATTAATCTCTCTAAAAATATTTTTGTGTGTGTGAATTTTTACATAGAAATTTGAAACATGTATGAAATATAAATGCAAAATTAATTCCTATTATAACTCTAAACCTTTGTGTCTTAACTTACAACAATATTACAATTACAACGCAAAACATAAATAAATATTTAAAATGATTTAAAAGTTGTACAATAGAACCTCTATAAATTAATAAATTCTCTAAAATAATAATTTTTTCAGTCCCGACTTGGGCCTAAGGTCTAAATAATAATTTCGATAAATTAATAAGATAATAATTTTCCAGAAGACCCTTATATAAATTTATGGTCACTTCAATATTATAAATTAATATTTCTATAAAATTACAAATATAACTAGGACAACTTAATAAAATATAATTCTATTGTTGTTAGCTTTTTTTAAATTGTGAATAGTTGTTGCCGCTATGAGTGCTTCCTTCCACGTAATTGGTTGCAAAGGCATTGTGGTTTATGTCCTTCCCATACATGAAATTGCATTAAGTTTTAACTAGTACTACGTACTACAATGAACTTTGTTTTTTAGGGGTATGTATTATATTTAATTAGTCACATTGTACATAAACATCATTCAATTAGTCAATACAATGTACATGTTTTATTCATGAAGAATAATGTAAGTTTTTTGAATTGGAAAAAATCTCTTTAAATTAATAAACTATTAATTTATCGATTAATTAATATCTCTTTAAATTAATAAAATTACGCGGTCCCGACATTATTAATTTATAGGGGTTTTACTGTACATTGAATTTTCTTAGAATTATGAAAAATATTATAAGATTATATAAAAGTTTTTTATTCATTTTGTTTAAAAAATTACGCAATCATAATCGACATGTGTTAGCTACGGACGAAAAAGGTCGACAACATCATATGTTGTTCTTATTTGTTTACTTTAAAAATGTACAATGAATAAATTAATCTCATTTTTCAAGAGGGGCCAATTTGTTCAATTTCAAAAATTAGATAGAGAATTAAAGGGTGTTTAAACCAAAATAGTTAAGCGAACTAACTATAAATTTAAAATTTTGGATCAAAATATTCACTTTTCAATCGTACAATGACTAAAATGTCCTCTTTATAATAGGTGAACTAAAATGCGCTTTTAGGTATATTATAAGAATTAAAATGTTCATTTTGTAGTAGAAATATTTAGGGTCTGTTTGTTTCAATGCAATTGGCTTTCCAGAAAATCAATTCGGGAAAGTAAACTACATTTTTTGGAAAACTAGTTATGAAAAGTATTATTTGTGTTTGGATGTTACTATGTAATTCAATTTCTGTTGTTTGGTAACCTTTCCTGAAAATATTTTAGGAAATTTGATTTTAGTAGAACAAACAGAGAAATTTGTTTCATTTTTTGAGTTAATTTTATCACTAATTTTGAACATATAGTGGCGTTTATAGAAGAAACGCCACAACCGATAAAATTCGCAGTGTTTTATTTGAAAAATGCCACAAATGCTTGTACTTTAGTGGAGTTTGTATAAAAGTGTTGCATTAGGTTTATGTATAGTGGCGTTTTTCGATAAATGGCGCTATATGTTTTAGTAAAATGTACGTTCCTCCTCACTATCAGTCACTCCCACTCACCCCGATCCCCAAATCAAACCTAATCCTTAATTTTCTCCAGCCTCCGATCGCCTCTCAGTCCCTCATCTTCGTCGGTCAGACGACATCGTCGGTGATATTTCGATGTCAAATTTGCTTCTATTAATAAAATGTGATTGAATGCGAGAAATAAGAAAAATTAGCATCATATCATATTTTTGAGATGATCAATCGATGAAAAATAGCTAGAAGGGGGTGAATTGGTAATTAAAAAATTGAAGAGAGCAAGTTAGAAAGATAAAAATAAAGAACAAGAGATTTAGAGTGGTTTGAGCTTCTAACAAGCTCTATGTCCACTACCTTAGCTCCCCGCTAAGGATTTAAAATAATTCACTACTGAATTCATCCCCTTTTCTAGGGTTAGGAGGAAACCATTACAAAACAATCAAACTTTCTATCAAAAGCTTGATCAAGGTCACTCTTTTACAAGAAATTGTTGGAAAACTTAAATTGGCTTCTCAAATAGGCTTATATGTTACCCAATTACAAGTGAACTCTCGTCAAACTTGAAATAACAAATTACAATGAAAAATCACAAGTTGGGTACAAGGGTTTGACTCTAAAAGGCTCAAGAGAATGGATTTTTGCTTGAATGCTTCTCACTTGATGAATAGTATTGTTGTAGCTTTTGAGGCTTGCTTTTATATTCCCTCATTGATTTCTAATCGCTTGGGTAGCCGAGATCATTAATAGAGTCGTTAGAGACCATTTTTCCCAAATTAAATGCACTTCTGATGCATGGCGTATCGGTACACGGGAGCCCCGTATCGGTACTTGTAAGACAGAAACTAGTCACTGGAAGAATAAATGCAGGGGCGTATCGATACGCGAGAAGACGTATCGAAACGGTTTTAGTGTAAAATGGGGGTCGTATCAAAATGGCTAGGCTGTATCGGTACAATTTTTGCTCACTGAAATCTGATGAAATAGTCTTAGGAAAAACTTATCGGTGCGCTTTAAGGGAGTATCGAAACGGAAAGCTTGTTTTTATAAAAACGTATTGAAATAGACGTAATCGTATCAGTACTGGTTAACTGAATTTTGAAGCAAAATTTTTAAAAATCTTAAGACGCCGTATCGGTATGCTGATGTGTCGTACCGAAGCTGAGGATCGGTACGCCTAAGCCATGTTTCGAAACTCATAAGTATAAATCTAGGTTGAAGGCCGTATCAAAACGGACAAGCCCATATCGCGACACCGTATCGAAACAAGGTGAACTGTATCAAAACATTATGTTCAATTAAAATTTCAGTAGCCAAATTCCATATTGAAATGCTATAGGGCGTATCGATACGTTTGGGCGATTTGGTAAAGTTTGGCTTAAAACACTTAGAAAATTTTGGAGTTTAATTTTGGACTTTGAGTAAGACTATTGAGTACTTAAAATTTATTTTCTTTTGCAAATTGGCCTTTAAGTACTTTGTTATATCAAAATCAAACATAGGTTTTACAATCTCCCACTTTTTGATATAACAAAACCAAAATAAGTTTTAAGTGATTTGAAAAGTACCCCCTTACTTTAAGCTAGGTTTTGAAAAACTTTAAAAATTGTGGCTCTTTAGGTATTCCCTACCTCTTTGTTAGATCAAAATCAATAGGATAAATACATGTTCATAAGTGAGATATAAACATTAAAACAATATAATGCAAAGACCATAATTATAATTAAGCATTTAAAGCATAAAGGTTCAAAGCAACATAAATCCAAACACAAATCCTAAAAACTTAAAATCAAAGCATATGTTAAAAATCAAATAACATAGGTGTATAGAATTAAAATCCTAATATGATATGATATGGCATGAGATGCATAAGCCTAAGACTCGTTCCCACCGTTGTCATCCTCTTGATCTTCATCTTCATTATTGGCTTGTTGAGATTGAAGCCATGCCCCATGAAAAGAAGTGAAGCGAGTGTCAATGGCGACAAAACCCAAACTCATACTGGTGCCCAAAGAAGTGAATTGCTCATTGAGATAGGCCATGAGAGCATCCATAAATGGTTGGGCCACCGGAGCTTAAGGAGCCTCTAGACCAGCTTCAACATTTTGAGGAAGGACCTCGATACGAACCCAATCTCCATTAATAAAATGTACTTTGGATCGACCTAAGGAACGCTCGTTGATCGAATCAGTGAGGGGCTCGACATAGTCATGCGATCAATCAATCTCTAACTTCAAGAACAAGTAGCTCAAGGCGGTGCCATATATGAAGGATGAGACAAGGGTTGTGTGGCGATGTTGCATGAGGTAGACAATCTTTGCAAACATGATTTGAGCTAGATTAGGGCACTTTTCCTTACGAAAGCATTTGATCCAAAATCATCAACTTGTCGGAACATGGAGAACTTGCCATCGGATGGAAGGAACCACCTAGTGATCATGAGGTGAAGGATGCGGTCATGAACATCAAGGACGGTTACAAAGCCTCTAAGGACTGTAGATAACATTCAATGTTATAACATCGGTTCTATTGGGATTGTAGATACATCGGGCATTGGCATAAAAGATAATGACAAGGTTTCGGTACAAAAGGTCGAGTATAGTAAAAAAAGGGCTTAAACTTCCATTGATGCAATAAACCAAGGTATATGAATTTAAAACGCTCAGAATTCAAAAAAGGGATACAAGTAATACGCTCACAACAGATCTTATAGTTTTGGTATTGTTTGTAATGAGCCATTTTGGTGGGTGTTTGAAAACACTTTTGGATGATAATGGTGAGGTTTGGTCTTGTACCATCGTTCTCGGAGGATTCTCCAACCTCACTAACTCTGTCTCTTTTTAGGAGCCATTAGAAATCCTGAAATCAAAATCAAACCAAAAGTACATGTATGCATAAATCATCACATTCGATCCAAATAATTAATCCAATGATCAAAGTATTTAAAGAAAACAAATACATTATAGTTTAAAAAACATATACCAGTATAAAAATATTTTTTGGTAAAAAGAATTTTGAAAAATAGTTTAGAAAAATAGACGATATAATTTTTTATTCTAATAAAAAAATTTCAGTTTTGAAAAAGTTTTTACAAAATTATTGAAACCCAAGTTATATACATACTAAAAACACAAATTTTAATTAAAAACAATATATAAATAATAACGAAATTAAAAAGAAAGAAAAAGAGTTTATACCTTGAATATGGATTATGGATGAATGAAGGGATGATGATGCATCAAACTTGATGATAAAGTTTAGACTTGGTTTGAAAAGCAAAAGCCCTCAAAGAATTGTGTGAAAAACTAAAGGATTTGAGGAGATTTTATAGGAAAAATTGGGGCTAGGGTTTGAAAGAAAAAGAAGGGTGTTTGATTTAAAGTGAAATTTGGTCTTTAATGCTCATTTAAACTCCAGTGGCCACTCGTACCTAAACGCCACATGGCGTATCGGAATCGCGTATCGATAAGCTTTTTAAGCCGTACAGAAACATGTATCGATACCCTTTTTGCTAGAATATGCATTGTAGGCAACAAAGAGCTCAAAAAATAAATTTTAATCGAATTTAAATAGATGTATATGACATATGAACTACATGTATGGACTAAAATAGATACATACCCCCTAGCAACAAACATAAATGCATATAGGGGCAAAAACACAAAAGCATAACAATTAATCATATTCAAGCAATTTTTGTACCAAAAAGGCTCTAAAGGGTCAAGAAAGGCTAGTTAAACCCAACTCTCTCCTAATAGTCCAAAAATTTTCTTTGTCTAATGGTTTGGTAAAGATATCCACTAATTGGTTCAAGTTGTCTACATATTCTAGAACAACATCAATTTTCAAAACATGGTCTCTAATGAAATGATGTCTAATTTCTATGTGCTTGGTTCTAGAATGTTGGATGAGATTCTTAGTGAGACAAATTGCACTAGTATTGTCACACCTAAGGGGTATGGTACTACACCAATTCCATAGTCTAAAAGTTGTTGCTTCATCCAAAGGACTTGAGCACAACAACTTTCGGTTGATATGTATTCCGCTTCGGTGGTAGATAAGGCTGCACTACTTTGTTTGTTAGAGAACCAAGATATGAGCATACTACTTAGAAATTGAAAAGTACCAGAGGTACTTTTTTATATATCTTATAACCTCCATAATCTGCATCCGAGAAAGCATGCAAATCAAAGGAGGAATCTCTAGGATACCAAAAACACAAAAAATGACATATACCGACGGACACAAATCCGTCAGTAAAACACCAAAAATCCGTCGGTATATGGTCTAAACCCTTTTACAGACGAACAAAAGGGAAATTCCGATAGACAAAGTGTCGTCGGTAATATGCTTGTCGGTATAACGTTATACCGACGAAAACCATTGGTATAGATATTCTGACCCTATACCGACGGACAAAATCGTAGGCATAGGTATGGACTACCCCGACAAAATTAGGGTATATATTGCGACGAATTTTGTCCATCGGTATATTTTATGTTTTTTACTGACGGTTTGTCCGTCGATATAGCTCTTATCTTTACTAACGGTTTGTCCGTCGGTATAGCTCTTATCTTTACTGACGGTTTGTACGTCGGTATAGCTCTTATCTTTACCGACGGTATGTCCGTCGGTATATCCCCTATCTGTACTGTCAGTTTGTCCGTCGGTATAATGTTTATCTGTACTGACGGTTTGTCCGTCGGTATAGCCATTATCTGTACTGACGGTTCGTTCATTGGTATAGATTTTATCTGTTATCTTTACCGACAGTTTTATGCGTACGTATCATGTTAGATATTGGTTATTATTAGTTTGATGTTTTTGTTTATCTTAGTCCTAAGAACGTCTAAACCATATTCAGATTCATCAATCTCTTCAAGGGAAAGAAAGCATGCTTTCATCATAATCAACAAAAGTTATGAAATAGGTCCATCAGAAAACCTTAGTACAATATAGCTTCAGGAAAACATTTTCGACAACAAAAACGTTTCAAAATACTTAGTTTAACCGTGTGAGACTCATACCATTGAAATAACAATATAGCTATATCATTATCTCTTTACTAACCTCATTTCATCATTGTTTCACATTGAAAACATACAAGCCACCAACATGGCCAACACTTTGCAATGAATTCTTTATATAACCGAAGAAAATCAAGAAAACAAGACCAATGCTCAATAATAGAAGCTTAAGAATGTCAAATTCATACCTATACACCCAAAACTCCGAAGCACCCGAAGACTCTACTAGGTAATTAGGCCATTACCATTTAAAATTAAGCCAAATTTCTACCTTGTTAAAACTAAGATAAACAGAAACATCAAACTAATAATAACCAAGCTCCAACATTAACCATATTCAAATATGAAATACATAATCCATAAAACATGTACCTACGAGTCTAGTACAAGCAGAAGAAATGTGCAAGCAAATATTTTCGTTTCTTAATAACTTACATAATAAAAGCTAGAAATAATTGAAGATCCTCCTCTATTGTGTGCTTCGATCATTTCCATTTGTATTTTGTTGATTTGTTGAAGGCAAGGATCGACTAGTACAATTGATTGCTGCTGAAGCACTACCAGCATCAGGAGTTGCCTATTAAAAGTAATTAAAACAATGAATTTAAATAAAAAATGAATGGAGTAATAAGAAAGAAAATATTTTGAATACCTCTGTATCAACCATACGAAGCAAATCATCCATATCAGGCGCATGTAGATCTGGACGTTGTTGTTGAAAGTGGGGTAGAAAGCAAGTTTCAAAAAGCTTTTCTAATTTCGCAACCTTAGATTTCAACCCTTCCACTTCTTCAGTATTTTGGACTGATTGTGAAGGTCCAGATTCCTGAGAAGAACGATTGTGAACCGCCCCTACACAACGAACACGTCCTCTTCTTTGTGGTCCCTTAACTTGAGCAAACACATCATTTGACCATGAAGTTTGTGATAAATTCTTAGAAGACGAGCTTTCATTTCTCTTCTCTTGAATACGTTCCTAAAAATATAAGCAAGTTAAACATATAATATAACAACTATATTATATTTATATCGAACACAGATACAAGACTTAATAATAATAAATTACCACAACAACTACGGCCCTGGAATTCACAATGCTTCCATCTTTGCGTGTACGAGATCGAACATAGACATCAGCTCGTGTTGGTGGGACTCCATTAGATTCTGCAGTCTGACATTAAGAAAACAACAAGAGATATTAGAAATAATTGTTATTTTTCAAAGCAATGGTAATAATAAAGAAAATTATACGCACCAAGTCTCCAACAATCCTAGGGAAAGATCTTGTTCCTGTGCAATGTGGTTCACTTAGCTTTGACCTATTTGATCTATTTGTGGCACTTTGTTCCTATTCGAATTTTAAGTTATAAAGTGTGTATAAAATTTTAAATATTAAAGTTATAGAAATTATAAAATTGTAGTATTTTACCTTCGCCTTTGAAGACAACCAAAATTCAACAAGTGTCTTCAATTGATCCAAATTCACTCGTGGATCCTTGCAATTTTCGATGATCTGTTCTACAGTTTGGTTCTCATCAAATATTTGAGATTCTAATTCATTTTTCCACTGTCTCCATTTGGTATTCATATCCGAGAGAACCCATTTCTTAACATGTTTTAATGTGGCTTCATCAACGCCTTCCTCCGAATCAAATAGTTGGAATTGAAATTTTAACTGCATTAATAAAATAAGAGGGTATCACAATCCAAGAACAAATATTATTCATCACCAAAAGAATATAAGCATACCCTTTCTATAAAAGTAGTGCTTGTTTTCTCAAAGTCAAAGGACAATCCAAAACAGATCATATAATTCTAAGAGAGAACTTAAAGAATAGAAGCATATTGTTTTTGTGTAAGTACAACCTTGTTTCTAAGAATTAACTTCATTTTAAAATAACTAGATTTGAAATGTTTCTATAAAACCAGTGCTTGTTTCGTAGGCATTTACTTTTGCCATAGTTGCATGTCAGGATGGTATTACAATTAGGTGATTAATTGAAGCATATGCAAATCATAAGATTAAATGAAGCTAACAAGTATTCAATTAGTGCACATACCTCGATCGTGGACCACATTTCTTCCTTCTTATTATTCGGCATCTCATGCCAGTTCAAATAACTAATTGGCGCAAACTCAGCCTTTCGCACCATCGTTTTAATGAAGCGACATAAACAAGTTGATTCTTCACCCACAAGTTGATATAAATTGTTAATTTTGACATTAACGTGTTGTCCCTCTGGCAGCTCACAAATGTCTGGCATAAGTGTTGCTCCTCGAACTTTCTTACAATTAATGTTCTCTACATGAATATGATTAAGTGCAAATGAAACTCAAACAAATAATTGTATTTGAACCATTGATTTGAGGTGAACATATCATACCTGATGAAGGTTGTGCTTGTTCTTCACGAGATTGTTCTCCACCTACTCCTTGAACTTCTTCAGATTGTTGTGATTGTTGTGCTTGAGATTGTTCATGATGTTGCTAGATGTTGCTCGTTGTTCTTCATTTTGAGCACGAGATTCAGGGTTTCTGATTGTTGAAACAATTCTAAAAAAATGCAAAATGTTGACATATAACTAAAACAATGCAAAATTTTGACATATAACTCTAAAAGAATTCAAAATTTTGACATTCAATTACTAAGAAGTTCTCATATTGTAATTGCAGAAAAAAATCAATAAAAGATAACATCCAATCCATTAGTCCATGATTACAATAAAACATGTACAAAAGATGACATATAACTCTAAAACATGTCTTCTTCATTTTCTTCATTTTCCATATCTAGAGTGACATCCAATCCATTAGCACCATCATCATTTCTGATCCAACTTGAGACACTAGTCTCGGTAGAATCATCTAAAATCAATTGTTCAAGTTCCTCATCTTTGTTAAAGGATGACACATCACCCATATCGAACACATCTCTAAGCTTATCATGTTTGACGATTTGCCAACCGGCCTGTCTTTCATCCTTAACAAAGTAAACTTTCTTAACTTGTGATGCTAACACAAATGGATCATCAATTAAATTGTTCCCTCTGTACGCCAAATGCGAGAAATTCACAAGCGTGAAACCAAATTTATATTTCTTGCAACCTCTATTGATATCAACCCAATCACATTTAAACAATACAACTTTAAATCGACCTGAATAATTCAATTCAACGATATCTTTCAAAGCCCCATAATAGTTAACTTCTCCTTCGACTGGTTGCTTGTCTCTTACAGTTGCATAACTCCACGTCTTACTTGTAAGAACAACTCCACTATTTTAAGTTTTCAAGTTTTTATCTCTTCTTGTTGTATGAAACCTAAAGCCATTTATCATGTAGCTAGTGTATCTCTTAACAACTTCAGTTGGAACTCGAGCAAGCCACTTAACTACATCGGCAACACTTGATTGTACTTGTTGATCCAAAAGTGCAACATATGTAATAGTTGAAGTGTCAATACTAATTGTTTAAATAATATCATATAAGTTTCACATCTTAATTTTTCTATACTTACATGATCACGAAACCATGTATGAAAAGTTTCACTTTGCAACTTCTGCATCTCAAATGGTGAAAATCGTTTCTTTCGGTTACGTCTCTTAATCTCTTGTTCATGTTTTCTAAATGAAAAAACAGAACGATTATAATCCGTATGGAGTTAAATCTATAAACAATTGAAGGAAAGTGTAACCCCCTCATCCCAGTCCGGACGCTTGACCGATCCGAGTGGGCTACACGGGGATAACTGAGGTGAAACCCGTTAAGGCTCCACTTCGGTTATCGACCCAAGGAAAACTTTTCAATTAAATTATCTTTTCTAGATGAGACATTAAACTCTATGTGAGGAAAGCAGCAGCGGAAGAAACGTTGAGGTAAACAGACAACAACCCACTTAAAACAACCCATTTTATTCTTATACAGTAGGCCGTATCGGAACGCCCATAGGGTGTTTCAACACTCCTTGACTAGGTCAACTGGCCAAAGTCAACCTAATGAGCCGTTTCGAAATAGGGGTAGCCTGTATCGAAATGACCTCAATGGTCAACTTCTCGTGGTCAACGATACGAAGGTCGTTCTGAAACACTAAAGCATGTTTCGATATGTCAATTTCTCATCAAATTCTCAGATTTCCAGTAGCAAAATCATATCGAAATGGCCCTCTAGCATACTGAAACGCCTGGACCGAAACAAAGGGACCGTATCGAAATGGGAGCAACCGTTTCGATACGCCCTCTGTCTGCAGATTGGTTTTAGCTGGTTTTTGGTACAAGGCTGTCCCAAAAACACCACTACAACCTCCCACATCACACAAGCAACAACCCTAAGGCAAAACCAAACTTCTACAAACATGCTTAGCACACTTCAATCATATAAGAACCATACATTCAAAGACCAACAAAAAGACATAAGAATCATACAATAAAGGAATCAACACATGCTTCATGCATAACACTTAAGCATTTAAGGTAGGCAAATTAAACATGGTTTACAAGCAATACAAGGCAACCAAAAGCCAAACCAACATAACATATCAAGGAGTCTAACATGCTCCTAAACAACCAACATCACCCACCTAAGTCCCCATTGCTTGACCATTACATCATTAACATAAAAACCATACTTGATAGATTCAAAAGCCCAACTAGCACACTTGGAGGCCCCTTCTTACACTAGCAACCCACGAACTACGAATCTGCATTGTCGAACAAAAGAGAGCGTAAGCATAAAGCTTAGTGAGGGTAAGCTTGTTAACACAAACCTCGACAATGCAGGGTCCAAGCACGAGCACAACCAAGGTAGAATGCATGATCTTACCTTCGATCCACGTGAGCCAAAATACACATGATGCATGAACATATATTCAATATTATGCCATGCTCAACAAATTCAAATCCACACCATATGTCATATAATAGACCATATTGGCAACACCATCTCAAATTATATTAGCACACATATAATCCCATATTGGCACCTAGCTATGACTCGAATACACGGATAACACATTGGAACTCACATCTAACAACAACCATTACCTTACGGAGGGATTACACTCATCACCGTTCACGCGGAGGGGATTCCACTCATCCTCACGCCCCGTCGATGGGATTACACTCATCATCGACCAACATATTTATAAGAAGGTTTTCCAGGCGAACCCGTACTCCATCTTGATCACTACCATCACCAAGACCACGCGCGCATTTGACTCACGCGTGCACACTAAACATCCTAATGATCGATCATTTGTACCCAAGCATACTAGTGCCAATATTAAACACAAACCACAACATCATTTAATATCAACTTCCGTGCTTAGCACGTACTCACCATGATCACCATCATGCACAATCCATAATCATGAGATGATTAGGAACAATAATTGTTCACCAAATATAAGAATTACATGAGATGTAATTATCAAGTGTTGCTTACCTAAATAATTGAATTCTAGTAGTAAAACCAAAGTTGAGCTAGCTAGAAATACTTTTAGTAAGTTTTTCAATTTTGAGGGTTTTTAATAGTTAGAATGTAATGCCCCGAGTTTAGGGTCGGGAGATATTGAGTTAGCTAAACTGGAATGGGTTAAATTAATTTGGAGATAAAGTATTTTTAATACACCAAAAAGGGTTTAAAAAGGTTGAGGGGTAAAAAGAGAATTTTCACTAAAATGAAAAAAAGGAAAAGAAGGATTTTTGAAAGTCATCTTATTCTCAAAGTAGTTTTCACGTTCTAAAACCTCCCAAAACCCCTTTCTACTATTCCATCATCTTCCTAAACGATTTCAAGAGATTTTATCAAGGTAATAACGTTTTTGACTTCTCCTTTTCATCCCCGACATTTTCATGGTCTTGGATTTCCATAAAACCCATTTTTGAGTTGTTTCAAGTGTTCAATTTTTAAAGTAAAGATGGAAACTTTGTTGGTTTTTCGTTGAGTTCTTAATTTTTAAAGTTCATATATGTTATAAACTTGCTTTTAAGCTTAACATATGTTAAAATGGTCAAGTTTTAATGAAATCCCGAAATGGGTATTAGTGGTGAGTTTAGAAGTGAAAATCTTGAGTTTTTAGGTAGTTATGTGAGGGAAAAGTTGGGTTGATGGTATGGTTACACTTGGGGGGCTGTTTTGGACATGTTTAATGATTATTTGGATGATGAAATTGATGAGTAACTGTTCGGTTGTGTCCAGGTCCGAAAAATGAAGAGTTTGGGTTAGCTCTTGGTTTGATCGACATTTTCAGCTTGTGTTGGGTTTCATCGGTGAGTGGATCGATTTTAAAAGCCTTAACATGGTTAAGGGAGTGCTTTGGGAGTTTGGATTGAGCTTGAAAGGCCAATCCAAGCTCGAGAGTAAGTTTTAAAAGTTTACGCAATTAAATTGTGTTTTAGGATTTCTTGAATGCGAGATGAACATGCTATGTTGATATGTGTTGAATTGCATTTGTTATGCATGTTGAGATGTGAGACACGTTTGACTGCATCAAAATATCAAGTTTGAGGATCATACACTTAGTTATCACCATGAGCAACATTGTGAATGTCACATAATAATCTAAGAAACATGCTCATAATGGGTCAGTCCAGTATGTCGTTCTCTAACACATACTTATCTATTGATTTTGATATATCTATGTCAATAACAACACTTTGTTATCAATCAACTACATATTAGTCTTAATATATTATTGTTGTCCACACCCACAATAATTCTTGACTAAGGACATTCAAGAATAACTATATTATTCTAAGGACCTTATTATAATTCAGTTATTTATAGATGCACAGAATAAGATTGAAATAATAATAATAATAATGACTTGATTAATAAACAAGATGAAATAAGTATGCCTTTTACAATCATCTCATGATTGGTCTTTGGGCATACTCCAACATCTTCTTCTCTACCTCTTTCTTCTCGACCTTATTTTCTTCTCTTCTCTTTTCTTCTTCTCTTCCTTGCTTCATAATCTCATGATTAAGAAGAGAAATCATGAAAGCATCAAGCTTCAAAGTCTTCAAATCCTTTGCCTCGATAATGACGGTTCTTTTCCCATCCCATGACTCAGGAAGAGAGTAGAAGAGTTTCCGAACAAGCTTATCTTTAGGAATGACTTCTCCGAAGCCTTAGAGTCCGTTGATGATGATGGAGAAATGATCGAACATCTTTGTGACATTCTCATTGGGCTCCATCTTGAAATTTTCGTAGCTCAAGTTGAGGAGTCCAATCTTGGTCTCCTTTACATTATTAGTTCCCTCATAGGTGGTCTCGAGTGTATCCTACACCTCTTTTGCACTTGTACACAAAGACATCTTCGAGTACATATCTTGTTCAAGTGCACAAAAGAGCATGTGCAAGGCCTTCTAATTAACTTGTAGCTTTCTTCTTTCTTCATCCGTCATTTCGTGCTTTGATTTTAGAACTTGCCTATCTTCTTCTTACTTCATCGGAATGGATGGTCCATCTTCGATTTCCCAAAGGACATAATCATTTAACTTGATGAATAACCTTATCTGATTCTTCCAATAGGGATAGTTGTCTTCATTGAAGAAAGGCAGTTTGGTAACTGATTGAGACTCGTACAATCTATTGCCGAAGGTAGATGCCATGGCTTGAAAGTTGGATTGATGTATCTCTCCTAGAATTGACTCAAGAGTGTGTTAATCTTTCCAATTAGTTTAGCTATGATACCAATTGTTGAGATGATCAATTGATGGAAAAAGGCCAAGAGGGGGTGAATTGGCAATTAAAAAATTATAAGGAGCAAATTGGAAAGATAAAAATAAAGAACAAGAGATTTAGAGTGGTTCAAGTTTCTAACAAGCTCTACATCCACTACCTTAGTTCCCCACTAAGGATTTCAAACAATTCACTACTAAATTCGACCCCTTTTCTAGGATTAGGAGGAAACCGTTACAAAACGATCAAGCTTTCTACCCAAAGCTTGATCAAGATCACTCTTTTACAATAAATTATTGGCAAACTTAAATTGACCTCTCAAATAGGCTTATATGTTACCCAATTACAAGTGAGCTCTCCCCAAACTTGAAATAACAAATTACAATGAAAAATCACAAGTTGGGTACAAGGGTTTAACTCTAAAAGGCTCAAGAGATTGGATTTTTTCTTGAATGCTTCTCAATTAATGAATAGTTATTGTTGTAGCTTTTGAGGCTTACTTTTTTATCCCCTTATTGATTTCTAACCATTTGAGTAGTTGAGATCATTAATAGAGCCGTTGGAGACAATTTTTCCCGCAATAAATGCACTTCTAATGCAAGGCCTATCGGTACAGGGAGCCCTGTATCGGTACCTGTAAGACAGAAACTAATCATTGCAAGAGTAAATGCATGGGTGTACGCGGGAAGGCGTATCGAAACCGTCTTAGTGTAAAATATGGGTCGTATCGAAACGGCTAGGCCGTATCGGTACAATTTTTTCTCACTGAAATCTTATGAAAAAGTCTTGGGAAAAAGGTATCGGTACGCTTCAAGGGCATATTGAAACGAAAAGCTTATTTTTATAAAAGCGTGTCGAAACGGAAGTAACCGTATTGGTACGGTTTAATTGAATTTTGAAGCTTTAACTAACATTCAACGGTCAAAAAATTTATTGCAAATATTTTAAAAATCTTAAGACCCCATATCGGTACGCTAACATGTCGTACCAAAACTGAGGATCGGTACGCCTAAGCCCTGTATCGAAACTCATAAGTATAAATCCAGGTTTAAGGTCGTATCAAAACGGGCAAACCCGTATCGCAACACCATATCGAAACATGGTGAACCATATCTAAACAATGTATTCAATTAAAATTCTAGTAGCCAAATTTCATATCGAAACGCTATAGGGAGTAGCGATACGCCTGGGAGATTTGGTAAAGTTTGACTTGAAACCCTTAGAAAAATTTAGGGTTTAAGATTTGACTTTGAGTACTTAAAAATTTATTTACTTTTTCAGAATTTGTCATTAAATACTTTATTATATCAAAATCAAACATATGTTTTACACATATTAAACAATGTCATTCTAAATGTATATTTAGTACTACGCTACATTAAAACAATAATATTGTCCAAGTGCATAATTAATATTACACTACCTTAAAACAATAATATTATCCATATACAGAATTAGTAGTATATAATAATTATAACACAATATTGTCTAACTACATAATTAGTACTACAACACATTAAACCAATCATATTGTCAGGGTGCATAATTAATACTACGACACATTAAAATAACAACATATTGTCGAAATACATAACTAATACTACAACACATTAAAACAACAACATTAATTACGTGTATAATTATAATTAAACACTACATTAAAACTACACATTTTTACCCTTGAGTAAACTTTTGAAGCCAAATTTTCTCATGCTTCAGTTTTTTAGCCAAGATAACTTTGGCCTCATGCTCATTCTTCCCAAGAAAATCAAACACATTGTAAAGAAACTCATCATCAACTCCCTGTGTTTCCATCGACATCACTTCTTCGTAAAGATGTGGTGTCTTATCCTCATTAAACCTTTTTAATGCTTTAGCAATCTCACCAAGTTTATCACCTACAAATTGAATGTGGTCATCCTCGCCACTTTCTTTGATATTTTTTCTTTTACGCTTTGATGTGTTGGATGAAGATGCATTTGTTCTTTCCTTATTAACATCTTTAATGTTGAAGTTTAACAAGATTGAACTTTCATCAGTATCATCCAAATCTATATCCGCAAATGTTTTGGAAAAATTTCTCGTTGTCATATTTTGACCGACAACCAAAGCCATCTCATCATCAAAACCAATTTTTTTAGTTCAAAAATGGCGTATATTTTGAGTGTGTCTGTTAAATATTATACACAATTAGAACAACTAGTAAAATATAAGTTTAATATATTAAAATAAGAATATGTAAAGATTATCGTTATTGTAGTATCACGCGTCACTCTATCGCATGTTATCATTTTCATGTTGTCATCCCATCGAATTCACTTTCTTCACGAATTTTGCATATAATTTTTCATGTGTTTTTTATAGTCCTCAAATGATTTTAAACATATTTAGTATCACACTGAATTTGAAATTTTTCAGAAATAGCTGCAACAACTCGTTTTTATAAAAATCGATATAAAAGTATTAGATGATTTATTTCTTTTTTAGCCTCCTCTCCAAGTATTTTTAAGAAAATATATTTTATTGGTTTTGTCCATCTAAAATATTTTGATTTGCCCTTTCTTTACTTGATTTAGGGTTACTCATTTTCATTTGTTACATTAACAAGACGTGTAAAAACATAGTAGTTATATAAGTAATAAAAATTCAAAACTAACTACAACAACAACTATATCTAAAGAAAGAACCAATTTCCTATAAACTTAAAAACACAAAATTTAAATTCTATAATAATTTGTGATATTCAAAAGAAAAAACTTAAATAACGTCATAATTTCCATAACCAACAAACTTAAAAAAAAGCCCTTGTAATACCAAACAAACTTAAAACATAGCAATTTCAATATCCAACAAACTTAAAACATAACAATTCAAATATCCAACAAACTTAAAACATAACAATTCCAATATCCAACAAACTTAAAATATTACAATTTCAATGTCTAACACACATAACATAGAAATACTCAACAAAAAATTCTAAAACAGATTGATGTTTTTAACCATATAGTCGGACTATATAACTTGTGCAATTCCATCTCTCTAAGAGTTGATATTATCAAATTAGACTCATGTTCCTCATATAATTCTTCATTAATTAAATAATTAGGATCCACTCTCATTATATGATTATGAATGATACAACAAGCTAACACTATATTGACTTGTGTTTGAAAATCCCAAAATGGTTCAATGTCTAAAACACAAATATATATCTTTAAAATCCTAAAGACTCGCTCAAAAGTGATTCGTAGTGATGAATGACGAAGATTAAAGAGTTCTTTTGCATTTTTGGGACAATGATCGTTAAACTCTTTTAAATGATATCGAAACCGCAATATGAAGAAAGTATTCTATTTCGGAATCCATATCTAGCATCAGCAAGATAATATTTACATACAAGTTGATGAATGTTACTATTACTTAATACATTATGACTTTAATTGAAATATTTTGAATCAATAATGTTGATTGTTACCTTCTAGAATTTTAATTCTTCTTGGACATGTAAGTGCATCGTTAAATTACAAGAATCATGTGCACTGCCTTCTTAACCGGATAGAACGTAAGCCAATTTCAAATCAAAGATAATGACAACCAATACTTTATGTGTCGTTCCCCTTTTACAACTACGAAATCTTTCTTGAATGCTAAGTGGGACATGTGCACAGACATGAGTGCCATATAATGCTCTCACACAATCTTTAAAATATGGGTAAAACATTAGGTTGTTTCTTATTTCAGGAGGAGTTGACTCATCGGGTAATCTGATGACTAGTTTATATAATTTCGAAATAGCTCTCGATACAATTTTAAAATAACGGTGAATTATCTCAATTGATCTATAATATCTTGATCCAATCACTTTATACCTTACATTATGACCAAATTATATGTAAAAATATGATAACTTGCTCCCTAACACTCACTGCTCTCGTTGATTATAACAAGTTGTTCCTATTAAAGATAACACACAAATTAAAAAAAAGTAATTGGCCGCATCCTTATTACATCAATATAATTTTGATCACCTTTATATAAAATACTATTGATATAATTTTATATTTCGTAATCTCGGTTCAGATGACATTCACGAGTTATTTGTTTTCTAGATCTTAATCGTTGAATCAAAAGAGCCCCAAAAGCTAAAGCTAAAGCAACAACTCTTGCTATTGTATTTTGATTAGAATTACGATCCATAAGAAATAATAATAATAATAATAATAATAATAATAATAATAATAATAATAATAATAATAATGTTATTAGCTTTATAAATATAGCCAACGATTCACATAAATAAAAAGCTTAAGCCTTGTGAGTGAATATTTTAACCTAATCAACAAGTGAGAACATAAAATTAAAACAAAAATAACGATAAACTAAGAAAAAACAACATAAACTGAAAAAATCAACAAGAAACCCAATATCTAAAAAAGAACAAAAAATCAATTTCTCAAAAGAAAAATAAATAAAAACAACACATCTTGGTGAAACTTACATGTGGTGAAGGTGACAGACTCGACGATGTCAGTGAGATGGAGAAAGACGGTGAGAACAGAAATGACCGGTGAGAGAAAAAAGACCGAAGACAGTGAAATGAAAGTAAAGTGATTTGGAAAAATCTTAATAGCTTTAGTAATATGACTTATAGAGAAATTCTCGGTAAATCATTTTATACGAGCCTTTTATTTTTTTAGTTGATCGTAGTTCAAACTTTTTTAACTATAATTGGTTTTACTTTGCCAAACACCAGACAAGAGAAGTTTTTTTTTCTTTTTTTTTTCTCTAAAAAACAAAGTACTTCAAACAAACGGACCTTTAGACTTTTAGATATAATACAAGAGCTTTTAATAAACTTTAACCTATGAAAATACTAAATCATGTAATTACTATATGGAAAATACTTTGATGCACAAGCTGTGTAAACTTTAGTTTACACAAGCCCTTTAATTTTAGGGTTTAGGGTTTAGAGTTTTATGTTAGGGTTTAGGGGTTTAGTATGTAGGGTATATAATTTAAGGTTTATGGTTAGAATTTAGAGTTTAGAGTTTAGGGCTTAGGGTTTAGGGTTTAGGTTGCTAGGGTTTGTGATTTAGATTTTAAATTTTATAAAAGGATTGTGTAAAAAAAATTTACACAGCTTGTGCATCAAAATAAAACCCTTACTATATATATATATATTTTTTATTTTTAAACAAAATAGTACCAAACACTCGCTATTAGAACTATTACAATTTGCAATTATAATTAAAAAGACTAGTACAATTGAAAAAATTTCAACAAAATAATCGATATGCAGAATTAATTAATAATTTTGAACTCTAACCAGTAATCTTCAATCAATCTTAGCCGTAGGATTGATAGCTTTTCATAGACAGAAATATCAGTTGTCCTCTTATTTTTTAGATCGAGTTTATGTTCTGTTATCCTTGTGTACAACTTTAACTTCTCCCTTATTGTAAATAAAATAAATAAGAATTTTAACTATAACCTTGTACGATGTATAGAGATGAAAACTCACTAAATTAACAGAGACATCTGATAAAATATAAACAAATTGACAGAAAAGATCATTTTGCGTGATGAGATCCTAACTGAAACATCAAACATAAATAATTTTTACGATTAATCGTATAGAAAATTGGCAAGAAAATTAAAAAATAAACAAAATTCTTTTCATGACCAGAAATTCGATATTCTAACGGTAACATCAAACATACACAACTCTTTTGGTTAATCACAATGAATGTACCTCAATGCTAATATTTTCTGAATCATGCGAAGATGTTGTTTACACTTTCATCGTTTTAATTTGTTTTGAAGAGGTTAAGTTAAATCCATTGATTATTCAAAAAATCACTAAATTCAAGCCTGCATTCTTTAAGGCTTAAGTGGCAAATAATTCTCTAAATTATATATTTTTTAATAGATGTCTAAATTATTTTTCGGGCCAAACAAATATCTAACGTTTTCAACGTTAATTAAATAAGTATCCTTCGTCAATGTTCGTTAATTTTCATCATTAACTGACACGTGTCAGCTTCTTAAATTTTTAAAATTATATTTAAAAATAAATAAAACAAAATATTTTCTTTATTTACAAAATAGGCCCAAAATTTGAAACCCCTGACACCTCAAAACTTAAATCCTGATTTGACATGATTTCGTCGTCGTTTGCCACGCCTCCACCCACCACATCCGTCGACGGACCATCACGACCATTTACCCCACCACATCGTCGCCAGAAATCGACCGATGCCGTGCAAAACGTCAAAAATCGTCAAATGATTCATTCGAATAATTCGCAATGACGACGACATAACGGATGATGAACAATGTGTGGGTCGCTCGGAGAGGGGAGGGCGCTTTAGTTCGTCGTCGGAAATGCGACCAACACTGGTAGTAGTGGCCGGATTCGGGTGGTTTACGAATTTGGGGACTATTTTGAGATTATTTGAAAATTCAGAATATTTTAAAATTTTTGATTTATTTTTTTAAAAAATAAAATTCAGAAAATGTTTAATATTGCCAAGTGCCATTTTTTATTGGCTAACAGATTTTTTTTAACGGACAATCACTACGGACACCTATTTATGTAACACTAGAAACGTTAGACACTTGTTTAGCCCGAAAAAATACTTTTAGGCTATATAAAAAAATGTATAGTTTGAACACTTATTTGTCACTTAAGCCTTCCTTTAAAAAGTATGAAAGAACCAATACAATTATCTTAGAGTTGTTCACGATACAGTTAAAATTGAGAGCAATTACGCTGTAATGATTTCTTCAAAAACACTCAATGCCGATGTAAGAGGAGAATAAGAAAACATCGTAATGAAAGTTTCAAAATAGTTAGAGATCTACTAATTGGTCGAGTGGTCAAGAATGCTCATGTTCTCTTATAGGGATGAAAGTTTTAAAATGATAAGAGATCTACTAATTGGTCGAATAGTAAAAAAATATTCATGTTTCTCAAATTTGTACGAGTTTGAATTCCGACATGGAAATGTAATTTCTCTATATTTTATCAATTTTTTTAAAAAAGGTTAATGTTCATAATTTCTTATCAATTATATATATATATATTTTGAATAGTTTAAAGGTGATTACAAGTTAGTGTTTATATATATTTTTAACCCTTTGACAATACACACACCTTACATATAAAGCGATTAAACCAGCCTCTCTTAAGATTAACATCAATTACTTCCCACTAGAACTACTTCTTGAGTTCATTTTATATAAATATATTTAATTATAAACTTTAATTGATGAAATGATGATAATAATAATATAGTCACTTAAAAACAATCAATGATTTATATGTCATATCATTAATACATATCAATGTAATACTTTTCAATGTGTAACGTTAAGTTTAAAATCATCCAATCAATTAATTTGTAAAATAATGCTTACGTGACAAAAGCGTGGGTTCATACGCCCCCAATTAGAATTAGGTCATCAACAAGTGGCAATTGGTGGATTCCAAAAGATTTATTCATTTTAGTTAAATCAAATGGCAATTAAATATCCAAAAATTCTATTAAAAAAAACAAAAATTACGAAACATGACCACGTAAGCCCACATGACGGGTGGAATAGGTTGGACCCCCTTTACCCGATATGCGTAGATTGACTAAACAGCCAACACGTGTACGGTTCATCTGACGTTTGAATGAATAAAAATGGCCAGCGCGAATATCGATGGGCCAACTCAACAACCCAACTCTGCCCCCTCCGTATGTATATACACTGTATTTATACGCTTGCTTTTCTACGACACGTTTTTGGTGACGTGGCTGTTGCCTTGGCGCTCCCTTTTCTCCCTCTCCTTCTCCTTCTTCCCACGCCCTCCCTTCTCAAATCTCTCTTTTTCTCTCTGCGGAATTTGAAAAAGAAGCAAAATATCCAAATCTTTTTCTCTTTAATTTTTCAGTGAAGATAATGCAGTCTTTTTAACTATTTTGTTTTCAATTTCATCTTTTCTCTTCCCAATTAAGGGTTCTCTGATTTCGCTGCTGACAGAAGGAAGGTTTGTAGATTCAGATTTTCAAGGTATATTGAAATTAATGTTCCGGTATTTTTTTTTTTATTTTCTTCGATTTTTCCAAAATATTTGGTTGTGGATTGTGCTTATGGGTTTTGTTTGGCTGTTTAGAAGGCAGATGAACGTGCGGGAAAGTATATGTTTTGGGAATTAAATCTAGTTTTGGAGTTTTATTTACAAAAATTGTGAGATAATGTTGGGCTGTGGATTCAATCCAAGTTCTTACTGAACTAAACTTTTCCAAAACATATAGCGGGAAATTGTAGGATTTATTAAAGTATTATATACGTCCTTCATCTCCTTGTCCTTTAAGTATCTTTTAGCGTTTACTTTTTTCATGGATCTATGTAAGTTCGTTGTAATTTGTGATAGGAAGCTTTGAATCTGCACGCCTGTTTTGGCTGAAAGATTTAGGATAAGTTTCAAGTATTCGTAGACGGAGCAAAGAAATTGAGACGTCCAAAATCGAAACAGAACCCTAAAAGCTGAATTCCTGTAGGCTTATCTACGAAAACTAATAGTTCAAAACTTCAAATCTTATTGCTTTGAGAAAAGCTTGTAGGAGAAAGTGCAGAGATCTTCGACCGCAGTTTCATGGGTATTTTTGGCCTTTAGTTGACAGATTAATCCGGTAGATTATTTTTTCAAAATTTCTTATTGCTCTTTACTTTTAGGTGTGGGTACTTGAAAGACGGTTATACCCTCTCCTTTCCATATTTTTTCCCGGGTTAAGCACCTTTCTCCTATCTCTTCATGTACAGGATTTTTTTTTTGGCGAACATAAACTTTAAAGATTTTCTCCTTCCCAGGGTTATTTTTTTGTTGAAAATTTATATTTATTGAATGGAAACCCTTTGTTGCGGATAATCCTTGTGTTTGGTTACAATAACTTTTCAAAGGCAACCTATTTTATACTTTTATGCCAAATTATCTTACCAAAGCCGCCACGTGTGCTAGCATACAGTTTAAGTCTTAAGACAAGTCAAGTTTCAATATTGGTTTATCTTCTAAAACTTTGTTGTTAGAAGACTAGATTTGATTTGTTGTATCTTGCACTTAAAATCCAATACTTAAAGAGTTATAGAGAAAATTTACTTTCTGAACCATTTAATCCCTTTTTGTTTGTTAATCCTTTTTCTGAACCCTTCCTATTGCTCTTGAGAAAATTTACTGTGATTGACAACTTCACGTTTCTGTCCTTGATTGCAGTTGAGAGAGAGCGGGGAATAAATATCTAGAAGATAGTGGTTTTCAACTTTGGTGTTTGACAATGGGAAACAATGATGAAGTAAAGTCTAAGTCTGAAAAATCATCTTCACCGGTGCCAACGGTAAGCGAAGAGATTATGCATGTTTAATTGTTGAAACTAGAAATAAAATGTAGCTTATTGTCCTAGAAAAAAAATTACTATACTATTTATGATTATCCAAATCAACTTAGGGAAGAGATCTCTAATGTAGTAGTTGCAGAATTTGCTTTGTATTTAATCTATTAAATTTAATGCTCATATCATAGTATTGATCGAAACATTTCTATTCACAGGATCAGGCCAGTATTCATGTCTATCCCGATTGGGCAGCTATGCAGGTTATCTTATTTTCATGCACTTACTCCCCTCTTTCTCACTGATGTTGTTAAGACATTTATTCAACTAAATTGCACAATCTCTTTTGATGATGAAAGTGCTAATGGGCAATTTATGGTTCTTTATTACATATAGGCATATTATGGTCCTCGAGTCGCAATGCCACCATATTACAACTCAGCTGTGGCCTCTGGCCATGCTCCTCCCCCTTATATGTGGGGTCCTCCACAGGTATTGCCCACAGCTCCAAGGCATTTATTTAACTTTATTTATGTTCATCGCTGAATAACTCATTATCATTAAAAATACTATTTTGTTTACTCTTTCAGCCTATGATGCCACCTTATGGGGCACCTTATGCAGCAATCTACCCGCATGGGGGAGTTTATGCCCATCCTGCAGTTCCTTTAGTAAGTTTACTGTCACTATCTTTTAATTACAGTATTAATTTTGTACCAAATTATCTAGGTTTTCAGAGGTTACTAATTATGTTTAGTTTATGATGTTCGAGTTTGTATAGTGCATGTACTTACTGTCACATAATTCTCCTTTCCTTGCTGCCATATTTATAGACAGTGGTCTATTTTATACACTACCAGCTTGGTAATAGTCAGCAGATTCCTTATGGTACAACTAGCAACACAATAAAGAAATTTTGCATTTTCTTCTCCTTTAGGATATGATCTGAATTCTAGTTAACATCCAGAACTCTGGTTTTATTGTACCATATTATACGTTAATGCATTTTTATCTGTTTGCTCTTGAAATCCAAGGATGACATGGTCATGATATTCCAGCATCACCTGCAGTAAGTGAGTTGTCTGTTGAATGATTCATTTCAAACTGTGTCTATTTTGTTTTTATTCATGTTTATTGTGGATGCATATGCACATACACTACTTTATGGGATGTTACTTTTTGCTTATTGTGTTTAGCAAGTTCTGAATATAACCGGAGCATTGTACTGCAGACTGCCACCCCTGTGGAAACTCCTACAAAATCATCAGGTAATACAGAACGGGGTTTAACGAAGAAGATGAAAGGATTCGATGGCCTTGCTATGTCAATAGGCAATGGTACTGCTGCAAACGATGAGGGCACAGCTGAACCTAGAATGTCCCAGAGGTTTGTTAATCTTTTCAGGGAAAACTAGTATTTTAAAAAGATCAAAGAGCTTTGCCATAGCAACTCATTTATTAGAGATTACACAACCAAGCGTTTTTTCCTCGTAGATTAACTAATTTTTTTGATAATGTGGACAGCGCGGAGACTGAAGGTTCTACTGATGGTAGTGACGGGAACACAACTGGGGTAAAATCTCCTTCCTATCTGGTTAACCTGTTTTTAGCATCTTTTTCGTTTCTTAGTTTTATTTGACTAGTATATTAGAAAATGATTTAAGGACAAAATGCTAAAGCTTATTTTTACCACTGTGCATCTTTGGTCAGACGGATCAAAGTAGACGGAAAAGAAGCAGGGAGGGAACACCAACTGTTGGTATGACTCCATTCTTCACCAAGTATATTCTTGATGAATGATAGAGTTGACCTGAAGTTTTAGTCAGATTTCTGTTCAGTAGTGTGGAAAGTGGTCAAATCTGCGTTTTGCAATTGCATGGTTCCTATAATATGCGGTACCTAGGCTAGGTTCATGTCCTTGATAAGCAAAAGTTTTGTTGTGATTTCTAAAAGTAACTTGTGTTTCAAAATGAAAAAGAATGAATAAAAGTATTCCATCTTGGGATACATTTAGTCCGTCTTCATGTATGGAGGTTTAGGTTTATTGATGTATTGTCTCTGTTTTAGTAGGTGGAGATGCGAAAAATGAGGCTAAGTCTACTAATGCAGTTGCTGCAGGGGAGGTAACTACAACTATCTCTCCCAAACCAATCGGAGCTGTACTTTCTCCTGGCATGAGCACAGCATTGGAGCTTAGGAACCCTCCCTCTGTTAATGCTAAATCCAGTCCTACGAACGTACCTTGTGGGGTAATGCCTCCTGAAGTCTGGATGCAGGTATTGGTTAGTGGAATTCTTGTATTTCTACTTCTGTCCTGCTTATCTGAACTATGCTTTTAGCTTGCTTATAATTTGAATCCATTTTGTTGCGTTCTGAAGTTGTTAATGCTCAGTGTTTTATACGTTTTCAGTTGGTTGGGTTGTGCTATCTTAATCTGTTACTAACATAAATGAAATTTAACCAGAACGAACGGGAGCTGAAACGGGAGAGGAGGAAACAATCTAATAGAGAATCTGCTAGAAGGTCAAGGTTGAGGAAGCAGGTACGAGAAATATGTATTACATCTTTGCTTATCATGTGCTTAAGAAATTCCTTCTTTGAACCTTTTTACCTGATTTGAAGTATAACAATGAATAATCTGAAGCTAATGCCATATTATTTTATAGGCCGAGACTGAAGAGCTTGCCCGTAAAGTTGAGTCCTTGACTGCAGAGAATGCAACACTCAGATCTGAAATAAATCAACTAACTGAAAAATCAGATAAACTAAGGGTAGAAAATGCTACACTAGTGGTACGCCCTTTAACCTTCTCAACCTTTTTTATTTTAATTTGCCACGTGCCTGTTTTATCCCCCTTGACTCCAAGTTCCCATACCTCTTGTAATGACTTGTTCAAAGTCTTTTGTGATACAGGAGGGACTGAAAGCTGCTCAACTGGGACAGGCACAGGAAATGACTAAGAACAAAAACGAAGACAAAGAGGGTGGAATGTACGAGAAAAAGTCCGGTGCCAAGCTGCATCAACTCTTGGACGCCAGTCCAAGAACTGACGCAGTGGCGGCCAGCTGAGTAAGTGGAAACTATATACACCTGAGTTATTTTTGACATTTTAAACCGGACAACAATCGTGTAGCTTTGGCATTACAAGCCCAAAACTACTGCTAACAGTTAGCAGAGGGATGGAATAGTAGTTGTTTGTTAGGGATTTAAACTATGTTTGGGACCCTTCCGTAAGATAGCTCTCTCATAGCAGAACTGATGTATTTTTTTTAAATTTGGAAATCAGAGTGCTGAGGAAGCCCTGAAAAAGAAGGTTAGTGTACATTAACGAGACATTAGATTGTGTTTTAGGAAAAGGGTCTTGAAAACCTTTAATAATAATAATATGTAATACTCTTAATGACTGCAAATTTTAAATGCCTAAGAGGTTTAGACTGCAGTATGTCATGTGTGAAATGACAAAAAGATGCCCCTCCTTACTGGCTTTGCTATGCTTTGTGCTGAGTTATGTTGGAAATGCTAGCACATTTTGAAAACAAAATGAAAGGCAAATATTGGGTTCGTGTCTAAAATGATAAATTCTGAATGCCCAAGGCAAGATTCCAAATGCTGAATTGGTAAATGGTCGGTGGAGATTATGTGATGTGCGTAATTCATTGATTTAATTTAAAGTGTTTTTTTTTTTTTAAATTTAAAGTGTTTTCTTATTTCTTCGATTTTTACTTCGTTTTAAGTTCATTTTTGATTAAATTTGATCATATGTTCTTAAACCACTATAGGTTACCTATTTACTTCAATTCATATTTTTGAAAATAAATTTTTATTTTTACAATTTAATCTTTTAATTTTGTATTTTATTTAATTTGATCTTTTAATTGCAATTTTTTGTAAATTCTTTTTCCTCATCATTTCCTTGATTTTTTATATTTCTGTCAATACTTTATCCTTAAAAGTCATTTCTTTAAAAATAGCACTATAGATATATTTTAAATAATATTTTTTTTATTAAATAACATTATAATTCTTACTCACACATGTAAAGAAGAATACAAATATATATATAGTTTTACACATTATAATTTTTTGTCAATACTTACTCACACATGAGATGAGATCAAGTTACATGGTGTAAAACTCATTTAGTTTTAGACTAATTTAGAATCATTGGATAAGGGAAATGGATGGATGGAATTAACAGTAAAAAATTATAAAAATGTGAAGATTATCACTTGAGAAAAAAGATAAGAAAATAATCTGAGCTATTAATTACCATCATCCAACGGTCCAAAAACTGTGTAAAAGTAATTAAGTTTTATACATAGTAAGTTGATCCTAACCCTATATATATATATATATCTTATATGATTACAAATATTTGTTTAAATTATAATCAATTAATATTATAGTACTATAAATAATTATAATTAAATATGTGGGTAAACCTTGACTACTCGAAACCGCGATTTCAGTTTGCTTAGAAATAGCCTTAAGCGAGAATTGTAAAGTAACACCGTTTGTCCTTCAACAAATTGTTGAGACGCTAGTTTAGGATCATGTCGTCTTTTTTGTCTTCTCTTTGTAGATCTTAACATTCTCATATGCATTTAGTCGATGTTCATCCGACTCATTTAATTCCAGGAGTCTTCGTTCCCCAGCTTACTGATAATCCAGGTTGATCTTCTTAATGGCCCAAAAGACTTTATGTTAAAGTTTAACTGGTAGGTGATAAGATTTTTCATATACCAGTTAATAATGTGACATTCCAGTGGTGTTTTAAAAACTATTTGATAGGCCCAAAATGCTTCGTCCAATTTCAAAGACCAGTAATTGCGGTTTAGTTTAACCACCTTTTCAAGGATCTGCTTTATCTCTCGATTTGATACTTCAGCCTGCCCATTGATCTATGGATGATATGTTATGGCGATTTTGTGGTGGACTCCGTAGCGACGCAATTCCTTGACGATCAGTTTGTTGTGAAAGTACTTACCTTCATTGCTTATAGTCGCCCGAGGAACACCAAAGCGTGTGAAAATATTTTTGTGCAAAAACCTCATGACATTATTGACATCGTTCTTGGTTGTCGCTATTGCTTCCACCAAGTTGGATACATAATCTACTACGAGCAGGATGTATAATTGGCCTTTAGAGGATAGAAAAAGTCCCATAAAATCTATACCCCAGACATCAAAAAGTTCAATCTCTAGGATGACCTGCATGGGAAGCTCGTTGCGTTGAGATATATTTCATGTCCTCTAACATCTATCACACTCCTTGTAGTAGTCACGAGCATCTCAAAATAGAGTTGGCCAGTAAAACCTAGACTGTAGGACCTTCGCAACTGTCCTTTGTCCTCCAAAATGTCCTCCATATGAAGTAGAGTGGCAATGATGTAGGATAGCTTCTTGTTCTTCTTTAAGGACACACCTTCAAAACATTTTGATCAGCACATTGTTTGAAGAGATAAGGTTCATCCCAATAGTAGTATCGTGTATCATGCCAGAATTTTTTTCGTCCTTGACTGTTAAGATCACATGAAAAAATAACACTAATAAGAAAGTTAACAATGTCAGTATACCTTGGTAAAGCTGTGGCTTTTAATAATTTTCATCAGCGAATTCTTCCTTAATGTCACATACAACATCAGTATCGTGTGCGTTAACTAGCCTATAAAGATAGTCAACAACCTGATTTTCAGTTCCTTTCCTATCGGCTACCTCGATATCAAATTCTTGAAGAAGTAATATCCATATAATAAGTCTAGGTTTATCGTCTTTCTTGGGTACCATTTATTTAATGTCAGAATGATCAGTATGCACAATAACCTTAGTACCTATTAAATATGACCTAAATTTATCAAATGCAAACACAACAACAAGTAATTATTTTTTCAGTAGTGGTGTAGTTTACTTGTGCCTCATTGAGTGTACGACTAGCATAGTATATAACATGAAAAACCTTGTTTCGGTGTAGACCCAAAATAGAACCCACAACATAGTCGCTTGCATCACACATTAATTCGAACGGTTGGGACCAATCAAGGGGTACTACCACCGGTGCTGAGATAAGTTCCTTATGTAGGGTTTCAAATGCAGTAAGGCAATGCTCATCAAATTCAAATGCCCTATTTTGCTCTAATAACAAACACAAAGGTTTTGAGATTTTGGAGCAGTCTTTAACAATCTTTTGTAGAACCTAGTATGGCCATGAAGCTTCTAATAGCCTTAGCATTGGTTGGAGGGGGTAGCTTTTTGATGAATTCAATTTTGGCTCTCTCTACTTCAAATCCCTTATTAGAAATACGATGCCCTAGGACAATGCCCTATGTTACAATGAAATGACACTTCTCCCAATTCAAGACCATTTCTATGTCCTCACACCGTTGCAACACTTTTTTGAGATTACCACGGAAATGGTCGAAGGAGTCTCCATAAACTGAGAAATCATCCATAAAAATCTCTAAGAAATCATCCACCATGTCTGAGAAAATATACATCATGCATCACTAGAAGGTTGCTGGTGCATCAGAGGCCAAAAGGCATAATGCGGAAAGCATAAATGCCATATGGACAAGTGAAAATTGTCTTCTCATGATCTTCTGGGGAGATAGCAATCTGATTATAACCAGAGTAACCATCTAGGAAGAAATAGTAGGGCTTCCCTGCAAATTTCTCAAGCATCTAGTCAATAAATGGTAGTGATCCTTCTTTGTGGCCTTGTTTAGCTTCCTACAATCAATACAGATTCACCATCTAGTGACCGTTTTGGTGGGGAGGAGTTCACCGGCATCATTTTTTTTATCACAATCATCCCTCATTTCTTGGGTACACACTGAACATGGCTTACCCACGAGCTGTCTGAGATAGGATAAATAATTTCAGCGTCAAGCCACTTGATGATTTCTTTCATAACCATAGTTTTCATGTAGGATCGAGTCTCCGTTGTGGTTCTATCGAACTTATCTGGTCGTCTACAAGCAAAATCTTATGCATGCACAAAGTAGGGCCGATTCCTTTTATGTCAGCAATAGTCCAACCAATAGCTTTTTTTTTTTTATGTTTGGACAAAACATTCAATAATTTAGCTTCTTGGTCAGAATGTAAACATGCAGATATGACAACAGGTAGTGTATCATTTTCCCCTAAGTATACATAATTTAATTGAGGGGGAAGAATTTTAATTTTAAGTATCGATGGATGTTCAAGGGATGGTTTAGGAGATTTGAACTCAGCGTGATCCAATGGCTCGAAAATTCTACCTGGCCTCATAAGCACAACATTAGTTTGTTTGATCTCCGAATGACCTTCTTTCTCAGCTTCATGCATGGCTGTATCAAAGTCAGCTCGTTCCTTAGTAGTAAGCAAGTTGCTACAACAAGCCTCATGCAAACTTTCTTCAATAAGGGCTTCTTCAGTACCTATAAAATAGTCATCCACATATTTGAGCGTGTTGAAGACATTGAATGTGATCTTCTGATCATTCACCTTTATGGTGAAATTGCTATTCTCACAGTCGATCACGATCCGTCCGGTGGCTAGGAATGGTCTACGTTCTCATCAGACTCGCAGTCTAAGATGATAAAGTATGTTGGGAAAACAAACTTATATACCCTAATTAGTACATCTTAAACTCTTCCCTCAAGCCGGATTTGTGAACGATCAACCAACTAAAGGATCACCAATGTGGGCTTTGCTTTTCCCATTCCTAATCTTTTAAACACAGATTTCGGCATCAAGTTCACACTTTCACCGAGGTCACACAAAGCATAGCCGATATAGTTATGACCTATAGATCATGGAATGGTGAAGCTGCTAGGGTCCTTCATCTTAGGTGGAAAATCACTCAGCACATCCACAAACTTGCCCATGTTGGTTACAATTTCAACATCGCTTACCTTCCTTTTCATTGTCACAATCTCCTTCAAAAACTTTGCATAGATAGGCATTTGATCAATGGCCTCTAGAAGTGGAACATTGATGTGCAACTGTTTGAGTATCTCTAGAAATTTCTGGTACTGGGCATCATGTTTCTGAGCTTTCAATCTCTGTGGGAAATAAGGCGGTGGTCTGGGCTCGTCTTGTGGCTTGTTGGGTGGAGGTGTATCCTCAGCTTTGTCTTCCTTGCCTTTAGTAGCAAGGTTATTCACTGTATCGGACGCAGAAGTGGGTTCTTTTGGTGCATGAGCATCAATGGATGGCTTGCTTGGAGTAGGATCTACTGAAGTGCTTCCCTTAAACTTGGCTTCTGTCCTCAATTGCGTGCCACTATGAAGATTGATGGCATTGCATTGCTCTACATTAAAGGCCTTAGTGACTTCAGTATCACTAGGTAAGTCTCTAGGTGGTCTAGCCTTCAACATCTGAGCAATCTACCCTACTTGAGTCTCCAAAGACCTAATTGAGGCGATGTTGTTATGCATGATTGATTGCTGGTTTTACAACATGGCATCATGCGGTGTAAGCATCTCACTATGGGTTTTAGGTGGGCTGCTTGATCTTGCATAATGACACGTGCATTTTCCATAAAATTTTGATAAGTATTATCAAAAGAATTAGAGTTGGAGTTAGAAGATCCATGGTTATGCCTTTGAGCCTTTTGGAATCCAAGAGGGCCAGTTGATGTAGCTGGCTGTGCTACTGAATTACTGTTGTTGCCTCCCCAACCAAAATTTGGATGTTGCTTCCATCCTGGGTTGTTGGTGTAATCCCCTCGGCCCGGTCTAAATGCCAGACTGAACCGAGTGAGCTACAATGTGTTTGCCGAAACAAACCTGAAATGATTTACTTAAAATTAGGTCTAATTTTTTCCTTTTATCTTGTCTAGATGCATATTTAATCCCTAAGGTGAGCATGCTAACAACAGATAAATTCCCATTAGAATCAGGCGTCGAATTGACATCCACTTAAGCGTAATTGCAATTTAGGGACCAAATTGCAAATCTGGAAAACTAAGAGGACTTACTTAAACCCTAAGTTACCAAACCTTAATTAGTCAGGTTACATGCATGCCGGTCAAATTTTAGCTCAAACTAATCATGTAATCTCATTTAATTAGCAATCATACAAAAGATGGACCAAATTGAAAGAATCACAACATCACAAGGATCCATACAAAATTGAAAGCACCATTTTGAAATTAAAGAACATTCAGACTCACATATAAATTTTTAGTTCAAAAGGACGCTTAGAACTCATTGAATTGATGAATATATGTTATAAGACCAAAATATAACATTTAAAATTATTTTTCAACTTTGCAAAACAATCCTCGTGAAAGGTTTCGAAACCTCTCTCAAAGGTTTCGAAACCTTTATTCCAGTAGCCAAAGTTGGCTTCCTGGTTTCGAAATCTTGAGGCTGGTTTCGATACCAACTTTAATAGGTTTCAGAACCGGTTCATCTGGTTGCGAAACTTACTTGCAGATTTGCAAAAAAATACATATTCGAGACCCTTTAGAACCTCCCTAAACATATCCAAATTAGTCCCAAACACCCTAACTCACAAAATAACATGCTTGAAACATCATACAAACATCTTACCAACTAAAGACTAACCAAAAGACCACTATGATATGGAAGCATAGACATCATGACAACAAAGATAATCAACAAGGTAGACCTATAGTATGGTATCTACCAAACATGCTTAAACTTCCCCAAAGCCCCAAAAGCAAAGCATAAGCTATCATACAAGTCTAAAACACCAAATAGAATCATGTCCAAACAAGGAGTATCCGAAACAACCCTCTCAAACAACAATGAACCCCATTGCCTTTATTACTACTAGTCTAGTTCGAAAATCATACTTTCAAATAGTTCAAGTCCTTGGATTCCCCTTCGCTTGCTCGCTGCCACCAACCTTTAATTCTCTTCATTGATGGACAAAGATAGCGTAAGTACACTAGGCTTAGTGAGGAGTACAAAAAATGTAGCACCCCTAACCCAGTTTAGGAAATATTTGCTACCGTTTAGCAACATTCTTAGGATCTTATTGATCTTGATTCATTCTTACTCATCCTCCTTCATTGGAGGAATCAGTCGGGCTCTCGTTATCCTGGCTCAAAGGTATTTCAGACATTTCTATTGACTATCAAAATATAGAAGAGAGCTTTTACCAGACATAGATCACAAGTATTCATCCAATTTAACTCCTAGGTGGCACAATAACTTATGATAATACAACAAGTCTCGATTTATTCCGAGAATCGACTAAACCTAGGAGATAAACCGAACTAGAAATTGTTACTGAACAAACAAGATTTGACTTAATTACAAGAAATCCCTATTTCGAACTCTTTAAGAAGACAAAGTCAAGACTTCTACTAGAATTTTCTTTAACTTTAATTACAATTTAGAAACTTAACTCAAGTAGCCATAAATGAAATTTTTAGATACTTGTTTTCATGAATTAGTTAAGACCTTTCATTCATTAGCAAAAATTCTAGGTCCTTTTGCTATTATTAACATGTAACCATATAAACCTTTTTTTCTTTTCTGAACTGACTCTAGTTCCTATCTTTCATTTGTTCATTATAATTATCATGTCTAAAAATCAAGTTGAGAATAAGGTTCAGTTAGATCAATGGTTATAAGGTTCAACCATATTAAACATGTTCTAAGAATTATTAGAAATCATTACGGCTTGTTATCACACTATTAAAACAAGCTTTAGACTCCAACCATCTTCTTATTCGAAACACTATGATCAAGATGTACTAAGCTTAGATCAAACATGACCATATACCTATATCATTTGCATTATACTATTAAACATGCCATAATAATCAAACTACCATAACTTCATAAGCAAGCAATATGAAAACCTATTAGGGCCCTTTTACAAGACCTTAGCTACCTTAATATTTACAATCCCATAAGACCAAAATGGCGATTGAAATGTATTATGAATATATATATATATATATATATATATATATATACAAAACTATGTGCCACCCTCTAAGAGTACGTAAAGAAAGCTTACAAACAATGTCCTTGTACTTGTGCTCTAATCTAGGCTCCAAAAGCATCAACAAGCAAAGCTTTTAACCTGAAATGTAGGTGAAAGAATAGGATAAGCAAACACTTAGTGATGTAGCAAAAATTACTGAAGATATACATTCAACGTTATATAATCTACTTCTATTCTTTCACCGAAGCTTGTTAAGGTCCAAGTAATTATCAATTTAATCGAATGGCAAGACAAAAAGGCCACAAGATTTCAAACATAGCCTTTCATAAACATGTTTTTCTTAGAACTTATTGATATGATTCTCCTAAGCTAAACTAGATGTATATTCCATTCGAAGGTTAATCAATATGTAACCTAATTATCCAATCAATTCATTAGATCTTGAATTCAAGTTAAGCTCCATTCGAAACATAAGCCATATTGGTTTGCTACATCTCTTATTCATATATCAAATTTAAATCAAACAAAATAAGAGCGTCTAATGCCACACTTTCGTAAATTAACACCCTAAGGAGATTGAATAGAGCATGCCAAGGGTTCCTATAGCAACCTAAGCCTACAAATTAGACAACACAAGATCACATTATCTCTTAAACATGTACAATAGTCTCATTCAAACCATTTAACTAACATGTTACATACTTCCACGATTTTAACTCATTATCAATCTAGCATCACAAATACACTTTACTTATCACATAAGTTATCCTAGTCCTGAATTTACTTGTCTCATAAGACATCAAACCTATCATAGTCATAACATGTCTTAGACAAGGCATATCAAGAACAAAGCATACCATAGACAAAGATATCAAGACATAACATATCATAGTCATGGAACATCATAAGCATGATTTTACTTGTCGTATAAGTTATTAATATAACATGTCATGAAATTAAGGTACTTATCATACAAGCTATCAAACTTAACATGTCATCGACTTATATTTATGTTACAATTAATTTCGAACATAGCACCCCATAAAAATGGTTACTTGTTACCTAAGTTATTTAACATAGTATCTCAAGAACGTGTACACTTATCAAATAAATTATCATGCATAATATCTCATAACATAGTTACTATTTACAAGAATCATCAAGCATAACTCATTTGTTTAAATTGAAAATTCATTATTTTGTCTTTATCATAGCCTTGAGAATCAAGTAACAACCTAGGTACACGAATCCCCAACCAATTGTCGCTAAATAAAATGGTACTCGCAGCACCGGTCAATCCCTCCTACTATCACCAAGTGACCACAACACTTCCCTCCTACTGTCGCCAAATAAGGACCGTAGTCCACCCCAAACATGAGCTCTATGGACTCTATGGCATGCCAACTATACCTATGACTGACTCGAAACCAACGCTTTTTAGTTAAATCTTATCATATCAAAGTCAAAATTGAGCTTAGCTCCTTATTTAGATAATCAAGTAGCATGTTTTATTCATATCAGAGATGAGCATAGATCTATGTTCATGTAATCACATAAGCAAAGCTTTTGACTTATTGTATCAATCACATAGATTCACATAGTCAATTAGACAAGACTTACGACATAGCACACCATATTAGATTCGGAAATTGATCATATCTTCCTAATCAAGGCATCAAATTATTATCATCATATCTTATTGGAATTGGAGATGAGCATGGCTCTATATTTCTTAATCGAAGAACATATCATTGTTGTTCATGTTTCAAGCATGTACATATAACAAATATCACTTTCAATATTAGTATATAACCATTCAAATAGGTTCCAACCACATATCTAGCATTCACCAAACAATCCAAATCATAGGGTACTTTTTGTTTAAGTACTCACCTTAATTCCAAGCTTAGAAGCACAAGTATAGCTTAGTTTAATGAACAAGCAATGTAAAATTTAAACGAATAGAATGCTCGGGATAGTTTCAATCTATCCTGAGACTTTAAACTACACTCATAGGTTAATCCAAGATAGTTTTGTTCCCAAGTCATGATCCTTTTTTGTCTATCCACTATTTGATCCACTTTAGTCTTTCAAATCCCTATTGGTCTAATTGTAACAAAAAGTGAAATCATGGATTAGAATAATTCTTAACAACCATTCATTCATAAAACTACTAAATTACTCATGTATACACATATTTTAATATAAAACAACCCACTAATATCTATACAACACAAAACATCCCCTATCGTATATATCTTTACATGTATGCTCACAAAATAGCACATTGATTTTCATATCAATATAAAACAGTCCCAACATATTTATTTTCTCATATATATAACCACAAAATAGTCCACTAACATGTGTTTTGATTCAAAACAGTCATTAACATGTATTCGTCCATTTAAGCATTCACAAAACACTCTACCATTGTTCTTTTGGATGTAAAACAGTCCCCATATGCATATATCCTCCTATACATTCATAAAACAATCCATTAGCACTCATTTTTGTGCAAAACAATCCATTTAATAAACAAATAAATCTCCCATGTTTTTATATTGACTCAAAAATAGTCTAATAAATTCTCTATAAGTTCAAAACAATCTGTTAACTCCTCAAAAATATTGTTTTTCATGCCTATATTGATATGCTTTTGCTTGTTTTCGGGTACATTTAGTTACATTAGGTTGTTAGAATCATGAATTTTCATAAGGAGTTTAATATTCTAGCTATTCCAGAATGAAGGTTGTTTTTGTGGCTATTTTGTAGGTTTGACATATGATTTGGCAGAGGAATGGACGCATGAAAGCAACACAGTTAGGAATGCCAAGTGAATGCCAAGAGCTGTGGGCACAAATGGAACATTGGTGTGCCAAGCCCTTGTTGGCAGAGAGATGCATTTGATGCCATGCCAAGAGATGATGAACCCTCCAAAAATAGGAAAGGATCAGGCTCCTAAAAGATCACAATTGGATCAACTTCTGAAAAAATAGCGGATAAAGTGATGCCAAGTGATGTTGGTGAAGTTGTGCCAAGCTTGGATGCCAAGGCGACATCGGCATGATGACGTCAGCCCCAGCCTGATAAGCTATCACACCGAGTTGATAAGATGTCAAAATGATAGGATAGAGCTCAATCTCTTATCCCTTGATCATTTCAAATTCAAATTCAAATGCTTATCTAATCCTTTCCCACTCATGCCTATATAAAGACCAACTGATCAAGCATTGAGAATAGACGGAGACGAGGAGAGATGAAGTGAGAGTGATCAGGTGGAGAGTGACCGGAGTACGACGTTGGAGTGATCGACAGTGACGACCGGCTGCACCGAGGAAGGGTGGTTCAACCTCTTGGCCGAGAGCCTAGCGTGGAGGGCTGCATTGAGAGACCCCTCTGCCTATTCCCTTGGCACAAGTTGTTTATCTATAGTTTTTTTTATAATGATGTTTTTGAAAACGATTATGGTTGTGTTGGTTAATTCCCTCACCATGAACTATTTTTCATAGTTGGTGGGGGATATTTTGGATTGAATATTGGCTTTATGCCTTAGTTTCTTTATAATAAATCTGTTTTTGGCAAAGTTTTTCTATTTTCCATACTCTAATTTTTTCTAAACACTCTGCCAAGCGAGAGCTGGCACAGTACGCCTATTGCCTCCCAATATCTTAACAGACTTGGGTTGGCAACGATTAAGTTGTTGAATACTTGGGAGAGAAGCTTCGAGAGAAGTCGTTCAAGTAGATGAACTTACTTCGGAGGTGAAATCTACCCCCTCAGAGTATAGATTGGTTTTAATCAAATTGGTTTAAGAAAAACATACACTATAGAGATACAAGGGGTTTTACTTGGCCAATTTAGGAAAATTACCATCAAGAGAGGCTTTACTATTGTTGAATCTGCTCGACAAACAATGCCAAGACAATTTTTCCAATAAAGGCTGGCATGAACCATGTTGAATCCAGACATTCCCTGCTAACAATCATCATTCATTTAGAAACACATTTCTTGCCAACAATTTACTTCATTTTATTTTTCTTTAATTTCTTTAGTTTCAAAACAACCTTCAAAACAAACATCTTTTCTTCCAAAGCAAGTAGTAATCAAACAATCAAATTCAGGTCAATTTCTGTGTGATCGATAACTCAGCTTACTAAGCTGTATTACTTGCAGACCGTGTATACTTGCACGCAAAAGACTCTTGGCATAACCTGCTCAATACATATTGTTTACACCTTTTGCCAGCATCCATTTTACATATCTTCTACAGAGTCTACATGTTTTTGGCACCGTTGCTGGGGATTGCAACAAATTTGATTTTTTTTAGGTTTTTACTTGTTTTGTTTTTGCTTTATTTTTGTTTTCATCGGTGTATGACCAGGAAACGTGCTGAGAGGGAAGTTAGACCATTAGACCTTGAGATTGAACGCACCTTGCGTAGATTGAGAAGGAAGATTCGAGAGACGGATCACGGAAATCAAGGAAACAAAGGAGTAAATGGTGTTCAAAACAATCAAGAGAATCAACTAGGCAATGGAGGAATACCTTTACACAATAATAATGTCGTCAACAAAGCCGAAGAAGAGAGACCCATTCGAGAGTAATCAGCACTTGACATCATAGACTTAATGCCAAGAGTTATTAGCAATGAGGTAAATCCACCAAATTTCGAACTCAAACCCGTAATGATCTCAACTATTTTGAATGTAGGACAATTCGATGGAGCCCTGACTGGAGATCCAAGGCATCATTTAAAGCAATTCATGGAGATATGCCAATTGTTTCAGCAACCTAGAGTATCTGAGGACACTGTGAAGCTGGAATTATTTACTTTTTCTTTGAGAGACAGAGCAAAGACGTGGCTTAATTCCTTACCACCTAGTTCAGTCACTTCATGGGCAGATCTATGCCAAAAGTTTCTAACACGATTTCAACCGCCGACACTCATTGCCAAGATGCATGGTGAGATTATTACCTTCAGGCAGGCTGAGACCCTATATGATGCCTGGGAAAGATTTAAAAACTTGTTGAGAAGGTGTCCTATGCACGAGTTTCCAAATTGGACCCATATACAAACCTTCTACAACGAATTGAACGCACAGAGAAGAACTGTTGTTCATGCTTTAGCAGCCGGATCATTCCTTGACAAAAATTATACAGAAGCCGTTGGCATCCTTGAAAGGATAGCCATAAATGATTTTGAATATCCTGTTGCTAGACTTGGGACTAGAACCAAAGCGAGTGGGAAACTACATTTGGATGAGCTAACATCCATCCATTTCGAGATTTCCATCCTCGCCAGCATGGTTAGAACTTTACAAAAAAGCAACGAGTCCCAAGCAGTTAAAGCATTGGATCCATTTTTCACTATCTGTGGAGAGAACCACCATGTGGATGAATGCCCTAACAATCCATCGTCGGTAAATTTCATTAGAAATTCTGGGCGTTATTATAATTCTAACTCCAACTCTTATAATACAGGTTGGAGGCAACACCCTAACTTAGCTTGGGGAAATCAAGGGGGAAACCAATACAATGCACAACGCCAGCATGCCCAGAGGCAAAACTAGAATGCCATGCCAACATACTGTCAAAATACCATGCCGCAAAGAGTTCAAAATAATTTCCAGCAAGTGCAAATACTCAATCAAGGAGGCAAACTTACAAAGTATGCAGAGCAGAATGATGTCACAGTTCATAGTTTGCAACTTTAATACGAAATTTGGAGATCCAGATGAGACAACTTGCGAATGCACTCAACAATCATCCACAAGGAGCTTTTCCAAGTGACACTGAAGATGCTCGGCACAAAGGTAATGGGCAGTGCAAGGCCATAACCCTTTGAAGTGGTAAACACTGCGAAGATGAGATGGCTGCAAAATAGCCAGTTAATTGTCAAGATGCTAAGCCTGTGCCAACAGATATGCCCAGAGAATCAAAGAAGGAGAAAACTAAAGCATATTATGCCAATGGTTACGCCCACAATGATGCCAACGCTCATGCCACTACCAGTGCTCAACATGATGCCGGTTCCATTGCCAACGATGATGTTAACAATGATAACAAGAAGACCGAGGCCAAAAAGCATATTGATGCCAAAGTGGATGCCATCACTACCTCGACAAAGCCGACAGTGTCAACATATGTCTATCCACCGCCACCATTTCCGGCCAGACATCAAAAGCACAACCAGGACCAACAATTTAAGCGCTTCTTGGAAGTGCTTAAGTAATTTGCAGACTAACATTCCATTGCAGACTAACTTACAGAGTACACAGAGCAAATGCCCAACTATGTAAAATTCATGAAGGACATCTTATCCAAAAAGAGGAAGTTGGGAAAGTTCAAGACTGTTGCCCTCACACAAGAATGCAACGCCATGATCTTGAATCAATTGCCACCAAAGCTTAAAGAACCAGGGAGTTTTACTATCCCTTGTACAATTGGCAATAAATTCATGGGGTAAGGCATTGTGTGATTTAGGAGCCATCAATTTGATGCCACTATATGTTTTCAAGAAGCTTGGCATAGAAGCAAGACCTACCATAGTGACACTCCAGTTGGCAGACCGATCCTATGCACATCCCAAGGGTAAGATTGAGGATGTGTTGGTAAAGGTAGAAACATTTATATTTCAAGCTGATTTTATCATTTTGGATTATGAAGCTGACTCTAATGTGCCAATTATTTTGGGTAGGCCATTCCTTGCCATGGGTAAGACGCTTATTGATGTTCATAAAGAGGAACTAACCATGCGAATGAATGACCATCATGTTACTTTTAACATGTTTCTAGCTTTGAAATGTGTAGATGAATCAGATGAATGTCAAGCCGAGGAGATGATGGAGGCCATTTATACTTTGGACATGGCACAGTTGTGCCAGGATGCAGAATTTGATGCCAACATGCTTGACGGCATAGTTGAATCATTTGAGGAACCAGTATTGGAGGCTGAAGACGTGAGTTACTTTAAGCCACTCTAGTTGGTTGGAAGAGAGATAAAGAAATCGAAACCATTAATCGAGGAACCACCAGATTTGGAGCTTAAATCACTGCCATAAACTTGAAGTATGCCTATCTAGGTGAGCACTCAACTTTACCAGAGATTATTGCCACTGATCTCACTAATGATCAGGAGGCAATATTGTTGGCAATATTAAAGACCTACAAGCAAGCATTGGCATGGACCTTGGCAGTGTAACCCCCTTAACCCGGCCTAGACGGTTGACCCGAATTAAAAAAGTCACACGGGGAAAACCAAAGTCAACCCGAAAGTCAACCTTGATTAACGACCCTTTTTTTTTCTTTTTAAACTTGTCTAGATGCGCATTAAGCCTAGTTATGATCACACAATCAACACGCTCAAGGATCATAAACATCAGAGATCAAACAGGGACCCAATTGAACAATTTTCAACTTTAGGGACCAAATTGTAAATTCTGTAAATTACAGGGACTTAACTCAAATTAAAGTTACCAACTTGAAATTAGTCAGGTTTCATGCTTCTCTGTTAAATTTCAGCTCAAACAGACATCCCAAACTCATACAATTGCACAAACAAGTTTCAGGACCAAAATGCAAACATTCCAAAACATTTAACTGCCAATGTCAGCCCCCAACGATCGGCTGTTCCGAAACAGGGAGAGCCTGTTTCGAAACACGGGGCCGTTCCGCAACGCGTACCGAAACGAGGGCTGGCAGAGGGCTTCCCGTTTCGAAACGGTGTCTCCCGTTTCGGACGCCTGGGTTACTACAAGGCACCTGTTCCGAAACGGTAGCCACTGTTCCGAAACGGCCTGCACAGAATGCAGAAATTTGCTTGCTTAAACATACAATTGACCAACCAATCATGCTCCAAATGCTACCAAACTTTACCAGCAACAAATTTAACATACAAGAGACATAATTGCATCAACCAATCAGCATAATATCATCATATATGAAAAGCCCCAAATCTAATGGCATGCTTCCTACTCAAGCAAACCATTCAAGCATAAAACCTTCAAACCAAGCACATAAAGGCCAAATACAAATCCAGCATTCTTAACAACATTAAGCAAACTTAGGGAGTACAAACATCTCCCAAAACATCCATATAGGTCCCCCATTGCCAAATGCCAAAAGCTAAAGGTGTACAAGAAAACCTTTCCATACTTGAGCTTAATTCCCACTTGATTGCTTGCCTTCCTTGCTACCCTCAATGCACTCTAATGCTCTACATTATTGGTTTAAGAAAAGAGAGAGAGCGTAAGCAAAAGCTTAGTGAGGAATGCTCATTAAAACCATTCAATAATGCATTTATAAAACACTTTATAAATCATACTTCAAAACATCATTTATACATGCTTACAAGCATTCTTAAACAAGCAATACATGCTTCCATATCAATACATGTCATATTGGCCACAAGTGATAAGTTCCATCTTTTTAAAACAAGATCAACATAAGACTCACACATGGACTTTTAAACACCATTGTGATCTTATAATTCACAAGGACCACACAAGGACTTTTAAACACCTTTGTGTCCTTACAAGTTTCACCCCAAGGACTTTTAAACACCTTGGCCCATGGACTTTTAAACACCATGGCAAGGACCACACAAGGACTTTTAACCACCTTTGTGTCCTTAACAAGAACCATCCAAGGACTTTTAACCACCTTGATGTTCTTAAGTAACAAGGCTCACTCAAGGACTTTTAACCACCTTAGTGACCTTAACAAGAATCATCATGGACTTTTAACCACCATGAAGTTCTTAGAAACCACAAGGCTCACTCAAGGACTTTTAACCACCTTAGTGACCTTAACCTTTTTCAAAACATCACTTGCCAATATACATCATTATCATCAAATAATCCACTGTTTTAAAGCATTTAACCAAGCCATAATCATCATGCATTTTTAAGCATCAAACCACATTTAAACAATGTTCAAAAACAAGGAACTCTTACCTTGAGCTTCCTTCAACATATGGCTTACAAAATCAGCAATAACCATGCTAAATCATGCTTTCAAAACAGAATTTAAAACATGCAATAAACCACATTGCATAACAACCAAACCATGGCCACCACTAGAAAGTTTTTCCGAAAACTTACACTTGAGCTTAGTAAAGTTGTTTAGACTTAAACTAAGCTCCCAAGACATTGGTTTCAAAGCCGAAAACCCAATTCCACTCACCGATTTCGTTTCGCCTCTTGCCGAAACCCAAATCAAGCTTCCGGATCACCACCAATTGGATCCAAAGATGACTCCCCTGTTTTAAACACATCAAAGCAGAGGATTAATGCATCATCATGCATTAATAGCTTCAATGAAAGCACCTAAACTCGCTGCTCTCATCCACACTCCATTTTCGGCCACCAAACACAACCGAAAATGCATCCAAACAACTCCTCAACAAAGCCCAGCCATAAACCATCAAAACCAAACATCCTTTAACATCATTTAACATCTAAAAAGAACCTAACAACATCCTTATACCTCCAGCAACATCAGATCTACAAGATCACCTAAAAAACAACCAAGAATCACAAGCTAAACTTAAGAAATTCAACCTATCCAGGATTGCATTAATTAAAACTCAATTCCTTATCAAATTAACATTCATTTAACATCAAAAACACTCCTCAAATCACTGCTTTAACAGATCAAACGAAAATTCATCACAAATCACCAAATCTTGCATTTTAAGCCAAGATCCATTTCACAACTTTAAAACCACTTATAAAACATCAATTAAGGATTGAAAACTTAGGAATTTCAGTAAAGAACTGATAGTTTAGAGGAGAAGGACGTTCTTACCTCCAAACTTGAGTTTCTCCTCTTTTAGAACCAAAAAGCTTGAAGAATCAACTAGCAAATGGTGAGGTTTTGTTGATGTGATGATTAGCAATGAAAAGAGGATTGAAAAGAGAGATTTGAGTGACAAAATCAGAAGAAAATCTCTGGAGAAAAGGTGTTTGGGTTGAGAGAAAATGAGAGAAAAGAAAATAGAAGATTTGAGAGAAAAGTTAGTTAGAATTAGGAAAATATCTTCCCTCCACTTTTCTATAGTTTAAAAATCAGAAATAATTCATTTAATATCTTAGAAAAATCTGGAGAAACTCCCTTTGGGTAAATAGCTCCTTAAAGATTCAAAGTTTCAATCCTTTCTAAAACAGTCACGCAGTTTTCAAAAATTACATTTTGGTCACTAGCCAAAATGTCACCCTTCCAAACCTCATTTTGTAAAATTGATTTCACAGTTCACTTATATATATTAAAAGAGGATTTTAGATCATTTTTCCATATTTTTAATGCAACCCGAACTAGGCTTTCCTAATTTCACCTTTTTATATTCGAACAACACTTTGACCAAACCGGTCAACGCCCAAACTTCCAAGCCCAAAACCGGGGCGTTACAACTCTCCCCCCCTTAAGAAATTTCGTCCTCGAAATTTACCTGAAGGAAAGAGATAAGGAAACTGCTTCAGCATGTCATCCTTCCGCTCCCACGTGGCTTCCTCAACACCACGATGCTTCCACAGCACCTTTACCAACTCGATGGTCTTGCCACGAAGAACCTTGCTATCCGCATCTAGAACTTTCACCGGTTCCTCATCATAGGTCAAATCCGGATTCAATTCCACTTCCTCCACAGGCATCACATGCGAAGGATCAGATCTATACTTCCGGAGCATAGAAACATGAAACACATCATGAATCTTCTCCAACCCTTGAGGTAACCTCAACCGATACGCAACAGGACCCACCCGCTCAACCACCTCATATAGTCCAATGTACCTAGGGCTCAACTTATTCTTCCGACCAAACCTCATCACCTTCTTCCAAGGCGAAACCTTCAAGAACACACGGTCTCCCACCGCATACTCAATCTCCTTACGCTTCAAATCCGCGTAAGACTTTTGCCGATCAGAAGCTGCCTTCAACCGCTCACAGATGAGCTTCACCTTCTCGGTGGTTCCTTTCAATAAAGCTGGCATCGAAACCAACTTTTGACCCGTTTCAGCCCAACAAAGAGGAGTCCTACACTTCCTCCCGTACAAAGCCTCATAAGGTGCCATTTGAATACTCGCCTGATAACTATTGTTATAAGCAAACTCCACCAAAGGCAAATGCTTCTCTCAAGAGCCCTGAAACCTCAATCACGCAGCACCTCAACATATCCTCCAAAATCTGAATAACACGCTCTGACTGACCATCCGACTGAGGATGATAAGATGTACTGAAATTCAACCTTGTACCCAAAGCTTGATGCAAACACTGCCAGAAACGCGATGTGAACCTCGGATCCCTATCCGACACAATCGACTTAGGCACACCATGCAGCCGCACAGTCTCAGCAATGTACAGCTCCGCAAGCTTATCCAAGGAAAACGTAGTATGCACAGGCAAGAAATGCGCACACTTCGTCAGGCGATCAACAATCACCCAAACCGAATTCTTCTTCGAAGGTGACAAGGGTAAACCAGATACAAAATCCATGGTAACCCTTTCCCACTTCCACTCAGGGATTCTCAACGGTTGCAACAACCCTGAAGGAACTTGATGCTCAGCCTTAACTCGCTGACACACCAAACACTTGCTCACAAACTCTACAACGTCCTTTTTCAAACCCACCCAATAGTACTCATCACGAAGATCATGGTACATCTTAGTACTACCAGGGTGCATGGCAAAAGGACTACTATGACCTTCAGTCAGAATAGCACGCCTCAACTCAGCATCATTGGGCACTACTATTCGACTCCCAAAACACAACACACCATCATCATTAAAGCAGAAATCCGAAGGCCTACCCTCCGCGATATCCTGAACATGAGGCACCAAGGAATCATCCAGCAACTGCTTTTCCTTGATCATCTGAACCATAGATGGTTTCACTTGCAACTCAGCTACAAGACCACCATCACGCGAAATACTCAAACTGGCAAACATAGCCCTCAGCTCAACAGCTACTTTCCTACTCAAGGCATCCGCAACAACATTAGCCTTTCCAGGATGGTACTCAATCGTCATATCATAATCCTTGAGCAACTCCAACCAACCCCGCTGCCTAAGATTCAACTCCTTCTGAGACATCAAATACCTCAAACTCTTGTGATCCGTGTACACAGTACACTTCTCACCATACAGATAATGTCTCCAGATCTTCAGAGCAAAAACCACTGCAGCCAACTCAATATCATGCGTAGGATAATTGCGCTCATGCACCTTCAACTGCCGCGATGCATAAGCCACAACCTTACCCTCTTGCATCAGCACACATCCTAAACCAACATAGGACGCATCACTATAGACCACAAACTCTTTCCCCGATTCAGGTTGAACCAAGATAGGAGCTTGCGTCAAAGCCGCCTTAAGCTTCTCAAAAGCCTGCTGTCTCGCCTCCGTCCACTCATACTTAACATCCTTTTGCAACAACTTCGTCAAAGGTGCAGCAATCTTAGAAAACCCATCCACAAACCTCCGATAGTATCCCGCCAAACCAAGGAAACTACGAACCTCATGAACAGACTTAGGAACCTTCCAATTCATCACCGCCTCAATCTTCTGAGGATCAACACGAATCCCCTCAGCAGAAACTACATGCCCAAGAAACACCACCTCCTTAAGCCAGAACTCACACTTGCTCAACTTAGCATAAAACTGATTTTCCAACAAAGCTTGCAGCACAATCCTCAAATGCTCTTCATGCTCCTCCTTAGTACGCGAGTACACGAGGATATCATCAATGAATACCACAACAAACTTGTCCAGGTATTCATGAAACACACGATTCATCATGTCCATGAAAGCAGCAGGAGCATTTGTCAAACCAAACGGCATCACAAGGAACTCATAATGCCCATACCTTGTCCTGAAAGCTGTCTTAGGCACATCCACATCCTTCACCTTCAACTGGTAATACCCTGACCTCAAGTCAATCTTAGAGAACACAGCTGCTCCCCGAAATTGATCAAAGAGATCATCAATTCTCGGTAAGGGATACCGATTCTTGATAGTCAACTTGTTCAGCTGACGGTAATCAATGCACATTCTCATAGTGCCATCCTTCTTCTTCACAAACAAGACCGGTGCTCCCCAAGGTGACACACTTGGCCGAATGAAACCACGATCAAGCAACTCTTGCAACTGCGTCTTTAGCTCCTTCAGCTCCTTAGGTGCCATTCTATAAGGGGTAATGGACACAGGAGTTGTATTCTCATACAGCTCAATTCCAAACTCCACCTCGCGATTAGGAGGTAAACCAGGCAACTCCTCAGGAAACACACCAGGAAACTCCTTTACAACTCTGATATCTTGCACCCGCAACTCCTTTGAGCTAGGATTCATTACAAAAGCCAGGTAAGCTTCACAACCTTGCCTCAACATCCTACTTGCCTCCAAGGTAGACACCACATTGGCAAGAAACTTCACATTCTCACCAACCACCACAACATCATAATCATCCGCAAGCTTCAGCGAAACTCGCTTATTTTCACAATCCACAACAGCACGATGCTCAGCAAGCCAATCCATACCAAGGATTACATCAAAACCATAGAAAGGCAGCTCCATAAGATCAACATGAAAAACATGTTCTTGAACAACCAAAGGACACCTTCTATACAACTTCCGAGTCACAACAGTCTCACCAAAAGAACTAGTGACACGAACTCCAACATCCAAAGACTCAACAGGCAAACCAAGCAATTCAGCATGCTCACGCAAAATATACGAACGCGTAGATCCAGAATCTATCAAGGAAAGTAATGACAAGGATTGCAAAGTAAAGGTACCTGCAATCACATCCGCGTCATTCCTCCCCTCCCGCTGAGCATACACCCTAGCTTGACCTCCACCCTCAGGCTGAATAGCCACGACATGGGCCACTCCACGACCACCTTCTTCTCTTTGCTGAAAATTACCACGGCCGCGCCCACGACCTCTCTGCGGTGCAGCAACAACAGGAGCACGCACTTGGCCACCAGCCAACATAGGACACTCTCGCCTCAAATGATCCGCAGATCCACAATTCCAGCACCCGTTACCAGCTGCCGCAACAGGAGCTTGCACCTCCCTCACAGCACGAGGACAATCACGTTTCACATGACCACGTGATCCACAAATCCAACAAGCACTCGGATCAGCTCTAGCGTTGCCTCCCCGAGCAGGTACACCACCACCTCTCTTGGTCGAGGACTGATACTTCTGGTCACGTCCCCTCTTGTTCCGTCCACCACCGGAACTATACTCAGCTGCTCGCTTTCCAGCACTAGAACCATCACCTCTAGCAGATAAACCCAAGTTCATCTCAATATCCTAAGCTCGGCCCACCAACACATCAAAATCATCATACTCGGCGGCCAGCACATACATCTTCACATCCGTCACTAAACCATAACGGAATCTTTCGCACCTCGCACGCTCATCAGGTACCAGCTCAGGCGCATACTGACTGAGTCGAACAAACTGAACTTCATACTCAGCCACAGTCATGCTCCCCTGGGTAAGAGACATGAACTCACGCTTCTTTTCATCCAGGTACCTTACACCAAGATACCTCCTCTTGAACACATTCTGAAAGAATGTCCAAGTTACATCAGCATCAGCCATCCCAGCAATAGTGGTTGTCCACCACGTATAAGCATCATCCTGTAGCAAGGATACAACACAGTCCAGCTTTTGCACATCAGTGCAACTCATCTGGCCCAAGATCCTCTTGGTACTCTCCATCCATGATTCAGAACCCTCAGCAGACAAACCCCTGAACCCAGTCCCACCCAGACTGCGTAAGCGCTCCAAGGGTAGTCTCACTCCAGCATCTCCCTGATGCCCAGCTCCTTGAGCTCCAGCTACTGCCGCTTGAAAAGCACCAGCAATAGCCTGTACCAACATCGTCATGTCAGGCATAGCTTGCCCCTGACCAACCTCAGGTCCAGCAGCTCTAGCACCAGCTGCAGCTTCAGCTCTTTCTCCCTCAGCACCACCACCACCAGGTGGAGGAGGTAACACTGCACTTCCCGCATTCTCCTCATTCTCATGCTCATTCGGAGCCGTGGCTCGCACATTACTTCTCAACTCTCTACGTGGTGCCATATTCTAACCATGCAATCACAATGCAAATAAACAAAGTCAGGTCCAGCAAGGTAAGCAATCCAAGTACTCAAGCTCAATTTCACTTAAAATCAACATCATTTCATTAGCTTTGATTTGGCAATGGGTACCCCACAACATGCTTCACCACATCATACAACTCAAACGCATCAAAATCACAAACCACTCAACATGCTTACAATCAATCAAGCATACATACTTCAATCATGCACACATTCATTCCCAATACTCGAGAACTCAGCTCTGATACCATAAAATGTAACCCCCTTAACCCGGCCTAGACGGTTGACCCGAATTAAGAAAGTCACACGGGGAAAACCAAAGTCAACCCAAAAGTCAACCTTGATTAACGACCCTCTTTTTTCTTTTTAAACTTGTCTAGATGCGCATTAAGCCTAGTTATGATCACACAATCAACAAGCTCAAGGATCATAAACATCAGAGATCAAACAGGGACCCAATTGAACAATTTTCAACTTTAGGGACCAAATTGTAAATTCTGTAAATTACAGGGACTTAACTCAAATTAAAGTTACCAACTTGAAATTAGTCAGGTTTCATGCTTCTCTGTTAAATTTCAGCTCAAACGGACATCCCAAACTCATACAATTGCACAAACAAGTTTCAGGACCAAAATGCAAACATTCCAAAACACTTAACTGCCAATGTCAGCCCCCAACGATCGGCTGTTCCGAAACAGGGAGAGCCTGTTTCGAAACACGGGGCCGTTCCGCAACGCGTACCGAAACGAGGGCTGGCAGAGGGCTTCCCGTTTCGAAACGGTGTCTCCCGTTTCGGACGCCTGGGTTACTACAAGGCACCTGTTCCGAAACGGTAGCCACTGTTCCAAAACGGCCTGCACAGAATGCAGAAATTTGCTTGCTTAAACATACAATTGACCAACCAATCATGCTCCAAATGCTACCAAACTTTACCAGCAACAAATTTAACATACAAGAGACATAATTGCATCAACCAATCAGCATAATATCATCATATATGAAAAGCCCCAAATCTAATGGCATGCTTCCTACTCAAGCAAACCATTCAAGCATAAAACCTTCAAACCAAGCACATAAAGGCCAAATACAAATCCAGCATTCTTAACAACATTAAGCAAACTTAGGGAGTACAAACATCTCCCAAAACATCCATATAGGTCCCCCATTGCCAAATGCCAAAAGCTAAAGGTGTACAAGAAAACCTTTCCATACTTGAGCTTAATTCCCACTTGATTGCTTGCCTTCCTTGCTACCCTCAATGCACTCTAATGCTATGCATTATTGGTTTAAGAAAAGAGAGAGAGCGTAAGCAAAAGCTTAGTGAGGAATGCTCATTAAAACCATTCAATAATGCATTTATAAAACACTTTATAAATCATACTTCAAAACATCATTTATACATGCTTACAAGCATTCTTAAACAAGCAATACATGCTTCCATATCAATACATGTCATATTGGCCACAAGTGATAAGTTCCATCTTTTTAAAACAAGTTCAACATAAGACTCACACATGGACTTTTAAACACCATTGTGATCTTATATAATTCACAAGGACCACACAAGGACTTTTAAACACCTTTGTGTCCTTACAAGTTTCACCCCAAGGACTTTTAAACACCTTGGCCCCAAGGACTTTTAAACACCTTGGCCCATGGACTTTTAAACACCATGGCAAGGACCACACAAGGACTTTTAACCACCTTTGTGTCCTTAACAAGAACCATCCAAGGACTTTTAACAACCTTGATGTTCTTAAGTAACAAGGCTCACTCAAGGACTTTTAACCACCTTAGTGACCTTAACAAGAATCATCATGGACTTTTAACCACCATGAAGTTCTTAGAAACCACAAGGCTCACTCAAGGACTTTTAACCACCTTAGTGACCTTAACCTTTTTCAAAACATCACTTGCCAATATACATCATTATCATCAAATAATCCACTGTTTTAAAGCATTTAACCAAGCCATAATCATCATGCATTTTTAAGCATCAAACCACATTTAAACAATGTTCAAAAACAAGGAACTCTTACCTTGAGCTTCCTTCAACATATGGCTTACAAAATCAGCAATAACCATGCTAAATCATGCTTTCAAAACAGAATTTAAAACATGCAATAAACCACATTGCATAACAACCAAACCATGGCCACCACTAGAAAGTTTTTCCGAAAACTTACACTTGAGCTTAGTAAAGTTGTTTAGACTTAAACTAAGCTCCCAAGACATTGGTTTCAAAGCCGAAAACCCAATTCCACTCACCGATTTCGTTTCGCCTCTTGCCGAAACCCAAATCAAGCTTCCGGATCACCACCACTTGGATCCAAAGATGACTCCCCTGTTTTAAACACATCAAAGCAGAGGATTAATGCATCATCATGCATTAATAGCTTCAATGAAAGCACCTAAACTCGCTGCTCTCATCCACACTCTATTTTCGGCCACCAAACACAACCGAAAATGCATCCAAACAACTCCTCAACAAAGCCCAGCCATAAACCATCAAAACCAAACATCCTTTAACATCATTTAACATCTAAAAAGAACCTAACAACATCCTTATACCTCCAGCAACATCAGATCCACAAGATCACCTCAAAAACAACCAAGAATCACAAGCTAAACTTAGGAAATTCAACCTATCCGGGATTGCATTAATTAAAACTCAATTCCTTATCAAATTAACATTCATTTAACATCAAAAACACTCCTCAAATCACTGCTTTAACAGATCAAACGAAAATTCATCACAAATCACCAAATCTTGCATTTTAAGCCAAGATCCATTTCACAACTTTAAAACCACTTATAAAACATCAATTAAGGATTGAAAACTTAGGAATTTCAGTAAAGAACTGATAGTTTAGAGGAGAAGGACGTTCTTACCTCCAAACTTGAGTTTCTCCTCTTTTAGAACCAAAAAGCTTGAAGAATCAACTAGCAAATGGTGAGGTTTTGTTGATGTGATGATTAGCAATCAAAAGAGGATTGAAAAGAGAGATTTGAGTGACAAAATAAGAAGAAAATCTCTGGAGAAAAGGTGTTTGGGTTGAGAGAAAATGAGAGAAAAGAAAATAGAAGATTTGAGAGAAAAGTTAGTTAGAATTAGGAAAATATCTTCCCTCCACTTTTCTATAGTTTAAAAATCAGAAATAATTCATTTAATATCTTAGAAAAATATGGAGAAACTCCCTTTGGGTAAATAGCTCCTTAAAGATTCAAAGTTTCAATCCTTTCTAAAACAGTCATGCAGTTTTCAAAAATTACATTTTGGTCACTAGCCAAAATGTCACCCTTCCAAACCTCATTTTGTAAAATTGATTTCACAGTTCACTTATATATATTAAAAGAGGATTTTAGAACATTTTCCATATTTTTAATGCAACCCGAACTAGGCTTTCCTAATTTCACCTTTTTATATTCGAACAACACTTTGACCAAACCGGTCAACGCCCAAACTTCCAAGCCCAAAACCGGGGCGTTACAGGCAGACATCCGAGGTATAAGCACAACCATTTGCATGCACAAGATTATTTTGGAGGAATATCATGGCAAGACTATTGAAGGTCAAAGGAGGCTGAACCCGAGCATGAAGAAGTTGTAAAAAAATAGATTATCAAATGGCTTGATGCCAGAATAATCTATCCCATATCCGATAACTCTTCGGTTAGCCCGGTGCAGTGCGTGCCAAAGAAGGGTGGCATGACTATTGTACAGAATAGCGAAGATGAGTTGATCCCCTCCAGAAAAATCATAAGATGGAGAGTGTGCATGGGTTATAGGAGGCTGGATAAAGTCACGAGGAAGGACCACTCCCCTTTGCCTTTCATCGATCAGATGTTAGACAAACTGGCAGGTAAAGCTTTCTATTATTTCTTAGATGGTTATTCAGGTTAAAATCAGATTGCAATAGCCCCTGAAAACCAAGAAAAGACCACATTCACCCGTCCATATGAGACATTTTCCTTCAGAAGGATGCCATTCGGTTTGTGCAATGCGCCGACAACATTTCAACGTTGTATGATGTCTATTTTTTCTGATTTGATTGAGCACAACATGAAATGTTTATGGATGATTTCTCAGTGTTTGGTAACACATTTGAGGAATATATTCTAAGCTTGGAGTAAGTTTTGAGGAGATGCACTGAGACAAACCTAGTGTTGAACTGGGAAAAATGCCACTACATGGTGAAAGAGGGCACTGTTCTCGGGCACAGGGTGACCAAGAATGGACTAGAGATTGATCAAGCAAAAGTCTAAGTAATTAAGCAGTTACCACCTCCCACAAGTGTTAAAGGTTTAAGAATATTTTTAGGTCAGGCAGGTTTTTATCGACGATTCATTAGGGACTTTTCTTAAATTCCTAAACCTTTATGCTTGTTATTAGAGAAAGATGCCGCTTTTTGCATTTGATGATTATTGTTTGAGAGCATTTCATGAACTTAAAGATAGATTGATCAATGCCCCTATAGTCATGGCACCAGATTGGAATAAGCCCTTCGAGCTCATGTGCGATGCCCTCGACTATGCCGTTGGAGCAGTTTTGGGAAAACGACATGGCAAGGTTTTTCATGCCATCTACTATGTAACACCCCAAAATCCGATCTAGTCAAAATTGGGTTCCGGTGGTCAGAAAATTTGCATCGATAAAGTCTAAAGATAGTATTGGCCAACTAATCATTGACATTGGACTCTAATTGAGTTAAATTATTGTTATTGGATCCTATTGAATAGTATCGAAAATATTATAGTGGCTAATTTGTGGAAACTTGAGAATTGGGAGTCAAAACTACAAAGCCTTGAGAATCGAGGGACTAATATTGCGTTTAGATCCTTTCTCATTAAAATTCCCATACGTGGGAATGTCTAGAGAGTTTCCTTTATTGGAAGGAAATCTATACTAAATAAAAGCTATAGAAAGTTAAAAAGAATAAGCTTACCCGATTGAATAATAACCAAACACCTCTCATCATCTTTATCTTCTTCCTCCTACCAACAAGCAAGCACCACCATTTTAGGAAGTTTCAACCTTTGAATTTCTTCACCTTATAGCTATCGAATCGTTGCCATCGTTCAGGTAAGCAATAATCATAAAACAATTGTTGGATTCCATGAATGCGTCAATCTTAATCTCAAGCTAGGGTTTTTAGCCATCCATGGATAGTTCATCGTTGATGTTTATATTAAATTCGGATATCGATTTTGATATCATTGTATTGATTTTGATATTGTATTATCGATCCTTATAGTCTCATATTGATTTCCTAGCTCAAGAAGTTGATAAAGAACATCCATCGTCTCCATTCAAAGCTAGGAACAAGGGGATTGTTATCCGAGAGCCATATGAGCATCGAATTTTGAGGTGAGTGTAGTCGGAGTCTCGAGATTAGGCGAAAAGCCTTCCCGAATCTTTTATTGTCATTTTCGATCATTTAGCTAACATTACCATTGAAGAAGTTACATAAGATCATTAAACGAACACTTTGGTAAGTATCGATAAGTTTGTTATTGAACATCGGACATAGCTATTGGTATTGTCATTGATATAGTTATTGTCATTGAAACATTGCAAAGAAATTATCGGACATTGACATTGAACCATGAAACATTGATTACGAGACATGTTTGTTATTGATATTATTGAAATCATTGGAATTCTCATTGAGTATTGGATATGGATATGGATGTTGAAACCTTGGATTTGAATAGACATTGGATACAATTGGCATGCCATAGAATTCATTAGCTCAGTGTACGGACAGACTATGGTCATAAGGCTACAGCCTATATTGATTTGGCGAGGTAGATGGATGTGTATTGATATTGGTCATAATGGCGAGGCGGAGGGACTAGACCATTCATTGATTTGGCGAGGCGTAGGAATTTGCGTACCCACTATCTTGATTCAATCCAAGGGCTAAGGATCAAATGAATAAGTTGAACATTGTATACTGAAGTATAATAATAACATTGATATGCATAATATTGATATTGATGAGCATGAGAGCATGTATATAGAGATACTTGTTATATTGCCATTCATATTGATTATGAATACCTCACTAGGCAATGTATGCCTAATGTGTCTCATATCATGCATTTCATGTTGAAAGATCGTGTGTTCGAGGATCGGATAGTCAAGGCAAGACAAGTCATTACAAGGCCTAAAGTAATGCCTTTTGATCTTAAGAACTCCTGTGAAGGTGGCAAAGTAGTTGAACTAGCCGTTTATGCCTATTTTGATATGTTTGTGATATGCCTATGTTTTAATATGGTTGATGACCCTAAATGGTCTTTTTGTTTGACTTTAAGTGGTTAAAAGTGCATACTTGGCTCATAAAGGTAAAAATATAGCAACATATTCGTATGATCATGGATTTTGGCATGCTAGTAGTTTATAGCATTAAAATTTTATGTGTAAAGTTTCATTGCATTTGGACATCGTTCGGTAAGTCAAATCGAATAAAAACCATCAAATATTTGTCATTACATGTCAGGCCGTATCGATACGGGTCATGGTGTATCGATATGTGTTTGCATAATTGAACATAAGGAACATGGCTTATCGAAACGAAATATAGCCGTTTCGAAAAATTATGTCATTGGAATCGATCGTTTTGATACGGGTTCATAGCGTATCGATACGAGTCAAAGGTTAAAGTCAAAATGAGTCAATCCATATTGATACTGGTGTTTCCGTATCGATACGATCTAAAGGGGTAAAGTCAACATGGGTTGACCATCGTGCACCCATTTCAAAACGACTCTAAGGTGTTTTGATACGGGGTTAGTTAAGTTAGTTAAATGCATATTAGACAGATTGAAATGTTCAAAGTTTAGTCACTGAATTTTGAAAGATTAAATTGAATGAGCTAATGGACACCAAATTGTATGAAATTTTACAGGTTTGTTAATATTGTAGTGAATTTAAATGTTGTATGATCATTTGCATCGGAGGACCCTTAATTTGTCCAATTTACCATCTGGTCCCTAAAACTTGTAATAGTTAATATTTAGCCCTAATTGATTAATTATTGTTTTGTATGGATAAAATGAACTAAAATATATTGTGGTAATGTGTTATTGGTTTAAATGTTAATGTTAAAAATGAAATTTTGTTGCACCGTTCACTGTATTGATCATCAGTATCACCTTCTAACCTAGTTCTCGACCAGACCGGGAAGGGGGTGTACATACTATGCTAGAAGAACCTTGAATGATGCGCAACTAAATTACTCAACAAACGGGAAAAAGTTTCTTGCAGTTGTATTTGCTTTTGATAAATTTAGATCTTATCTAATTGGTAACAAGGTTGTGGTGTGTACATATCACTCAGCATTGAAGTATCTCTTGGCAAAGAAAGATTCCAAGCCCAGTTTGATCTGATGGATGCTCTTACTTTAAGAATTTGACATAGAGATCAGAGACAAGAAAGGCAGTGAAAACTTAGTAGCTACCCACCTCTCTCATTTGGAGCATCACATTGAGGATGGTAAGACAACTACTATTAGAGTTGAGTTTCCTGACGAGTATTTTCTTGCAGTTAATGCCATGCCATGGTACGTTGACATAGTCCATTACTTGGTAAGCAATATTCTGCCACCAAACTTGGCATACAATGCCAAGAAAAGATTTCTACGAGAGGTAAGGCAATATTAATGGGATGTGCCGATGTTGTTCAAACAGTGTGTCAACCAAGTGATTCGCTGGTGCGTGCCAAAGGATGATCAACAAAACATATTGCATCTATGCCATGCCGCGCCATATGGAGGTAACTTTGCTGGGATGAAAACTGCTGCCAAGGTGTTGCAGTCAGGATTTTTTTCCCACACTGTACAAGGAAGCCTATGAATATGCCAAGGCATGCGATTGATGCCAACAGACATGGAACATCTCTGGCAGACACCAACTATCGCTCTAGAACATTATGCCTGTGGATTTATTTGATGTATGGGGGATAGACTTTATGGGTCCTTTTACCTCATCGTTTGGTAATGTATATATTCTTGTGGCTGTTGACTATGTATCAAAGTGGGTAGAGGCTGTTGCCCTGCCAACAAATGATGCCAAGGTTATTGCCAAGTTTTTGCACAACCATATTTTTACTCCATTTGGTGCTCCTAGAATGATCATTCATGATGAGGGTACTCATTTTAAATGTAATTTAATCTATAAAGCTTTGTGCAAGTATGGAATTCAGTAGCAAATTGCCAAATCTTATCATCCACAAACGAACAGACAAGCCGAGATATCAAACAAGGAGATTAAGAACATTTTAGAGAAGACTGTAAATCCAACGAGCAAAGACTAGTCTTTGAGGCTAGACGAGTCCTTGTGGGCTTACAGAACTACATTTAAAACTCCTTTGGTTACTTCACCGTTTAGACTTGTCTTTGGCGAACCATGCCATTTTCCAGTAGAACTTGAACATAAAGCCTATTGGGCCATCCGAAAACATGACATGGCATGAAGAGTTGCTAGAGAAAAGAGGTTGCTCGACCTCAATGAGTTGGAGGAATTCAGAAAGCAGGATTATGAGAATTCTAGGATATATAAGGAGAAGGCAAAACGTTGGCATGATAGTCGGATCATGCAAAGACAGTTCGGAATAGGTCAGCTTGTTCTATTGTTTAACTCACGACTTAAAATTTTTCCAGGTAAGCTCAAATCAAGGTGGACGGGTCCTTACGAAGTTGTGAAGCAATATGTTCATGGAGCTGTGGACATTAAGAACTTAAGAATGAGAGAAATTTTTAAGGTGAACGGCTAACGTCTAAAGCATTACTTGGACGGTAAGCAAAACAACGCCAATGAGGTTATCCTCTTGGCAGTGTTAGAGTGAAACAACCGCAAGTTTGATAGTCTTTATAAATATTAGGATTAGTTGTTTTTATTTTCTTTTAGGAACTAGATTTTTGTTTTTCTCTTTTTGTTCTTTTTCAATTTTTATTCCCCCATTGCGTTACTCGATTTTTCATCAAGTGTGTGCAGGAATTTTTCCAGGAATATTGCCAGACGGACTGGGACCCAACATGCTTGCCAGAGACTATGCCATGTCCTATGCCAAGGACATGCACATGCTTTTCGTGTTAAGGAAGAAAAAGAAACCCTAGCTTGATTAAGATGAGAAAATATTTTGGGAGAATTATCTTTAGCCGCCCCTTTTAATGATAATTAATTTTATCATGACCCCCTATCACTTCAAATCCTTTCCATATCCTAATCACTTATCACTTTTCATTTAAATTTAAAACTCTTCTCAATTAAAACTCTCTACATCCCATCATTATCTACCCCTATTTTCGGCCAATATCTTTTAAACCTTATTAAACACTCAACCTTTTTCTCTCTCTTACCTTTAAACCGATTTCTCCAAGAGTTTTCTCACTTTCCATCTTTCTTCAAGCAAGATTCAAGAACCTTTCATCTTTTCTCTCTCTTTTCTTCCAAATCGACTTTTTATTTGCATGACTTCATCATCTACTCCTTTCAATCGGTTTTTCAATAAGGAAATCCACAAGAAGTTCAAGATGAACTTCTCTTCAAGATCGTTCCTTTATGAGAAGCACTTAGATTTTCAACCGGACGCCGCTGTTGGATTCATGAAAATGTTCATGGCCATCGTCGACATGCACAAGTGGAGTGCTCTCTGCCAGTTGAAGGGAGAGGTTCACACTACCATTGTTCAAGAGTTTTATACGCACTTGACCAAAGACTCTCCATTTTTGATGATTCGAGGTAAGTGTGTCCAATTTGATGAGGGTTATGTTAACTCTCTCTTCTCTTTACCTAGTAAAGGAGATGGATATTTTGAGGAAGTCAAGGCCATGAACGCTACCAAATGCAATAATATATTGGCAGACTTGTGCGAACCTGGCACAACTTTGATTGTCTTGTCCACCGACCACTGGAATATCAAAAGGCTGACATTGAAGCCTTAGATGCAGGGTTGAAACCACTTTATCAAGCATAATCTCATTCAAACATCTCACAATGACACAGTCTCGGAGGACCGACTGATCCTTTTGCACTCCATTGTCAAGGGGTGCAAAATAAACGTTGGCAGAATCATCATCGAGGAAACCCATAAATGCGCTGCCAAGGGTAAGGGAAGTTTGTTTTTCCCTTTCTTAATTTCTAACATTTGTTTTCTCCATAAAGTTCCATGGATGGATGAGGAACGTGGCCATGTCATCAAAGGGACTACTATCACTGTCCTTATTTGGAAGAATCTCACGGATGGAGAGCCAAAAGAGAAGGGGAAGGGAAAAGCAAAGACTGCCACGCCAAAGCCATAGGCAGAGCCCAACAGTGTTCTAGAAACCATGCCAACAAGTTCGTTGGCAGTGTTGTCTCAAGTTTACGCTCGCCAGAAGATTATTCTCCAGAAATTGGAGGCATCCGAGGAGCTAAACGTCCAACTTAGGCATTATACCAAGGAGAGGGATGCCATCGTACAAGAGGTTCTTGTTAAACTTTCTCCTGGCGAGGTTTCCTTGTTTTCACCTTTCCCTGCCAAACTCTCTACCAATGTTGCCAGGCTAGCAAGTCCAGCCAGTCATACAAGTCCAGTCAAGTCAGCCAATCTAATCAGTTCTGCCAGTTTTGAGTCCAATGCTACAGTTCCTATGCCCCCCGATGCATGTTGAATCTACCAGCACCGATTGCTCCTCTAATTCAAAGGACATTCATGCCAAGAAACCAAAGCCTACGCCAGTTACACAGCTAGCAGACCTTGCCAAGAAGAAGGAGGATATTGGAGCCTCCACTGCCGTGTCAAAGCAGGGCTGGAAAGGGAATAAGAGAATGACCCCTGAACGTAGAAGCTTAACCATGAGGAAGACCCGTGCCAAAAAAGAAGAAGAAGCCCGTGCCAAATGGAAGGAAGAGGTCTCTGAAAGGAAGTCTTCTTGTATCTAACTCCTTTGTGTCTCATTCTTTCATCTTCATGTTCAAGCATTTTTCTGTTTTTCTTGTATATATTTGTTGTTTCATGCATTGGGGACAATGCACTTCTTGGGTTTAGGGTGCGCATTTTCTCACATTATTTCATGCATTTCACGTTTAAATTTTTTGTTTGCCATGTATTTCATGTAGAGTAGATGCATACCGAACCATAAAAAAGTGAAAAAGAAAATTTTGTCTCAACCAAAATTTGAAGTTTGTTAACAATTAGTTAGGCAAGCTTATTTGATCCTATTTTTTTGCCCAATGATGAATTTTTAATCTTCAGTTTGCCATGCCAGTAGATAGTATGCCAAGTTGCTTGCCAATTGATCTCCAGTTTAGGAGATTGAATTTACACTTAACACATGATATGTATCTAGTTCCCTAGCAAACTTAGACTATTTGAAACTATGCTCAGATTAAAAAAAAGAAAAAGGAAAAAAAAGAAAGAAAGAATGCCAAGGTAAAGAAGATAGGACAACAATATGTGCCAAATGATGAAGGACTTTAGAACACTCCTATGCCTAGGAAAAAATATTAACTTGGGGCTTCGTGGTTTGCTCCCTCTTAGTCCTCAAGCCAACATGATTTAATGTATGAGTGTAATAGATTAGTAAGTGATGTACTGTGGACTAACATGAGTATTCGTGGTATGCTCTCTCTTATATCTCATGCCAACAGTGCATGACGCTACCCTAATCTAATGCCAGCAATAAGATGAAAAAAATGCATACCTTTGGCAGGAAAAAATAAAAATAATAAGAATATGAGTTTAGGAAGTAGAATTTGGCTAAGGGAGTGAAAGGACAATTAGTTGCATACTGCCCACACTTTGTGCACAAATCATGCATTTAGACTAGAGTTATATTTCTGCACTTGAACTATTTTTTGCTTGGCATTGTGCACTGTGATTCTTGAGGACAACATTAGCCTCAAACTCTGCTTGCCAGCATTTGTTGGCATTCCATCCAAACTTTTCCCGATGTATTATTTTCACCATTTTTATTTTTCTTTCTTTGCCATTACTTGAGGACAACCAATGAGCTGGGTTTGGGGGTGTGTTACCTCCTCAAAAGTATTGTTTTTCATGCATATATTGATATGCTTTTGCTTGTTTGTAGGTATATTTAGTTGCTTTAAGTTGTTAGAATCATGCATTTGCATAATGAGTTTAGTATTCTACCTATGCTAGAGTGAAGGGTTGTTTTGTGGCTATTTTGCAGGTTTGGCATAAGATTTGGCAGAGGAATGGATGCAGAAAAGCAACACAGTTAGGAATGCCAAGAGCTGTGGGCACATATGGACCACTGGTGTGCCTAACGCTTGTTGGCAGAGAGATGCATTCGACGCCATGCCAAGAGATGATGAACCTCCGAAAAAATAGGAAAGGATCAGGCTCCTAAAAGATCTCAATTGGATCATGTGGATTGTGTGATTGCAGAAAATTAGGGATGTAAATTCCCTAATATCAAGTTGCTATTAGTTAGCAATTATCTTCCTAATATCTTGTTAATAACTGTAAATAAGGAATTAGATTCTTGTAATTTATTTGTAATTCCTTTTTCCTAGTTTAGGCTCTCTCTTGTAATCTATAAATATGGTCTTTCTTTATCAAATAAATAACAGAAATTAGAGTACTCAAACTGAGACTCTTTTCAGTACCTTTCTACATGGTATCAGTCTAATTTCCCGATCCTATCAACTCTCAACATGGTTGATATTTCTACTTCCGCTAAAATCAGTTCTGAAACAGAACAAAATCCTATTCTTGATGACACATCAGATATCTCCACCACCCAAATTACTTCCATAAAAAATCCAGAAAAATCTGCATCGACCAGTGCTGCTATAATCCCAGAAGGTAGTCCATTTTTTGCGTCCATGGCTGGTACTACTGACTGTTTCGAGTGGATTGTGGATTCAGGGGCCTCAGATCATATGACTGGCAATGCCTCCCTTTTCCATACATTTCAGCCTTCATCAATCTCCTCTCAAATAAAGATTGTTGATGGCTCTTTCTCCTCCATATCAGGAAGTGGCTCAGTTAAAATATATCTGAATTTAATACTGCAACATGTGTTATATGTTCCTAAATTAGCTTGTAATCTCATCTCAGTCAGTAAAATTTCTGTTGACCTAAAATGCACAGCTAATTTTTCACCTCTTGGTTGTAAATTACAGGCTTTGGACTCGGGGAAAGTGATTGGCAGTGCTAGGTTGTGTGGTGGCCTCTACATTCTTCAAGGGCAGCCTTCTCAAAGTGGACAAGCACACTCAAGCTCTATTTATCCTTTTCCTTGTTTCTCCAATATATCAGAATCCTCAAAAAATGTTCTTTTATGGCATTACAGATTAGGGCATCCTAGTTTTCAATATCTTGCCAAATTGCTACCACAATTGTTTATCGGTAAAAATCCTCAATCTTTTTCTTGTGAAATTTGTCCTCTTGCTAAGCATACAAAGAACACTTATCCTCCCTCTAAATATAAAACCTCTAAACCTTTTTCCACCATACATAGTGACGTTTGGGGCCCTTCCCAAGTTAAGAATATTGATGGTTCTAGATGGTTCATCATTTTTGTCGATGATCACACTAGGCTCACTTGGACATTTCTTATGAGAGAAAAGTCAGAAACTGAAAAAGTGTTTAAGAGATTTCATAGTCTAATAGAAACTCAATTTCAAAGCAAAATTCAGATCCTTCATACTGATAATGGTAGTGAATATTTTTCTAGAGCTTTGGGGGATTTTCTTCAAGAAAAGGGGATTGTTCATATAACTTCTTGTGTAGATTCTCCTCAACAAAATGGCATTGCCGAGAGGAAAAATAGACATCTGTTAGAAGTTGCTAGGTCTCTTGTGTTCTCTACTAATGTGCCTAAATTTTATTGGGGGGAAGCCATCCTTACAGCAACTTTCCTCATCAATAGGATGCCTAGTAAACCTCTTAATTTTAAAACACCTAGAAATCTTTTTCTACAATCCTTTCCTCATTTTCAGCCCCTCACTTCCTCTATCCCAGTAAAAGTTTTTGGATGCACTGTCTTTGTTCACATTTATCCTCATTCTCGGTCTAAGTTAGATCCTAGAGCCTTAAAATGCATCTTCTTAGGTTATTCTTCTACTAAGAAGGGCTACAAATGTTACTCTCCCATAACTAAAAGAACCTATACCTCAATGGATGTCACCTTCATTGAACAAAAGCCATATTATACCAAGCATGAAATTCAGGGGGAGCGCTTAAGTGAATTCCAAGCTTTTGACATTTTTCCTATCACTAAAATTCCCACTATTATTTCTTCTGAACATGAACCCATTGTTATTACTAAAACCAATGAACCTTCCATCATTCCTAACTCCATTGAAACTACTGTCTTGGAGCCTCCAAGTACACCTCGCACACCACAAAGAACCCAACCAGAGCAACTTGAGGCCAAAGAGCTCAGTGTCTATAAAAGGAGAACAAAGCCCAATAAAGAGACCGGCATACAACCTGGTAACTTCCAAGAGCTGGAACCTACTCCTACAGCCTCAGAGAATCCACAAGGTATGAAAAATTCTCAAAGTATTGCTCCGACTGTGGATACTGATGATTTGCCTATTGCACAGAGAAAAGGTGTAAGGAAGTGTACAACACATCCTATTCAGAAGTTTGTGGCATATGGAAACTTAAAGCCTGCCTTTAAAGCCTTCACTTCTAGTGTTGATAACACTTTCATTCCAAAAACAATAGAGGAAGCAATGAAAGACATAAGATGGAAGAAGGCTGTTGAAGAAGAGATAAGGGCACTAGAAGACAATAAAACCTGGAAAATCACTGATCTTCCACCAGGAAAAAGGCCAGTGGGTTGCAAGTGGATTTTTACTGTCAAGTATAGATCTGATGGGAGCATTGAACGTTATAAGGCAAGATTGGTGGCCAAGGGATTTACTCAGTCATATGGGATAGACTACCAGGAGACATTTGCTCCAGTAGCAAAGCTGAATACAATGAGAGTTCTTTTGTCTTTGGCAGTTAACAAGGACTGGAAATTACATCAACTTGACATCAAGAACGCCTTCTTGAATGGCAATCTTGAAGAAGATGTATATATGGAAATTCCACAGGGGTTGGGATATCATTCTGACAAACAAAAAGTTTGTAAACTTGAGAAGTCATTGTATGGATTGAAACAGTCTCCTAGGGCTTGGTTTGATCGATTTGCAAAGGCTATTGTGAAGAATGGGTACAAGCAAGGCCAAACCGACCACACCTTGTTCATCAAAGAGGGATCAGAAAAGAAGAAAGCAATCCTCATTGTGTATGTTGATGATATCATCATCACTGGTGATGACAATGAAGAAATTGGAAATTTAAAGAAATTGCTTGCAAGTGAATTTGAAACCAAGGATCTTGGTACTTTAAGATACTTCCTTGGCATGGAGGTTGCAAGATCAGAAGCTGGTCTAGTAATTAACCAGAGGAAATATATCCTAGACTTGTTATCTGAATATGGGATGAAAGGCTGCAAACCAGCTGAGACTCCTATGGAGTTCAATCTCAAACTGAAGAAGGATGTTCTTGGAAGTCCAGTTAATAAGGGATTGTATCAAAGGTTAGTTGGGAAATTAATTTATCTTTCTCTTACTAGACCTGATATATCTTTTCCTGTGAGCATTGTTAGTCAATATTTGAGTGACCCTCGAGAGGAGCATCTTGAAGCTGTCAACAGAATACTAAAATACCTAAAGATGACACCTGGCCATGGGCTAATTTTCAAGAAAACAAATGACAGATCAGTAAAAGTCTTCACTGATGCTAGCTGGGCTGGAGAGCTGACAGATAGAAGATCCACCAGTGGGTACTGCACTTTTGTTTGGGGCAATTTGGTAACTTGGAGGAGCAAAAAGCAGTCTGTTGTGTCTCGGAGCAGTGCTGAAGCTGAGTATAGAGCTATTGCACTTGGAATGTGTGAGGGAATATGGTTACAAAGGTTACTTGTTGAATTGGGCTTCAGTGACTCTAAAGAGTTTGAACTATACAGTGATAGTCAATCTGCCATCAGTATAGTGAGAAATCCAGTCCATCATGATAGGACTAAACATGTGGAAATTGATAGACAGTTCATTTCAGAGAAAGTCAACAGTGGTCTGGTAAAACTGAACTTTGTTTCTTCTAAAGATCAACTTGCAGACATTCTCACCAAGGCACTTCCTAGAGTAACCTTTGATGAGTTTACATGCAAGCTGGGATTATATAATATATACTCTCCAGCTTGAGGGGGAGTGTGGATTGTGTGATTGCAGAAAATTAGGGATGTAAATTCCCTAATATCAAGTTGCTATTAGTTAGCAATTATCTTCCTAATATCTTGTTAATAACTGTAAATAAGGAATTAGATTCTTGTAATTTATTTGTAATTCCTTTTTCCTAGTTTAGGCTCTCTCTTGTAATCTATAAATATGGTCTTTCTTTATCAAATAAATAACATAAATTAGAGTACTCAAACTGGGACTCTTTTCAGTACCTTTCTACAGATCAACTTCCGAAAATATAGCGGATAAGGTGGTGCCAAGTGAAGTTGGGATGTTGTGCAAAGCTTGGATGCCAAGGCGACATCGACATGATGATGTCATCCCTAGACTGATAAGCTATCACACCGAGCTAATAAGATGTCAAAATGATCGGATAGAGCTCAATCTCTTATCCTTTGATCATTTCAAATTCAAATGCAAAGGCTTATCTCATCCTTTGCCACTCATGCCTATATAAAGACCAATCGATTAAGCATCGAGTATAGACAGAGATGAGGAGAGACAGGGTGAGAGTGATCGGGCGGAGAGTGGCCAAAGTACAGCGTTAAAGTGACCGGCGAGTGACGGTTGCCTACATCGAGGAAGGGTGATTCAACCTCTTGGCCGAGAACCTGGCGTGGCGGGCTGCATCGAGAGACCCCTCTGCCTATTCCCTTGGCACAAGTTTTTTATCTATAGTTTTTTATGATGATGTTTTTGAAAACGATTATGGTTGTGTTGGTTAATCCCCTCACCATGAACTAATTTTCATAGTTGGTGGGGGATGTTTTGGATTGAATATTGGCTTTATGTCCCAGTTTCTTTATAACAATTCTGTTTTGGCAAAGTTTTTCTATTTGACACTCTAATATTTCCTAAACAAAATGCCAAGCGAGAGCGTGCACAATACGCCTATTGCCTCCCAATATCTTAACAGACTTGGGTTAACAATGATTAAGTTGTTGAATACTTGGGAGAGAAGCTTCAAGAGAAGTCGTTCAAGTAGATGAACTTACTTCGGAAGTGAAATCTACCCCATCGGAGTATAGATTGGTTTTAATCAAATTGGTTTAAGAAAAACATACACTATAGAGATATAAGGGTTTTTACTTGGCCAATTTAGGGCAATGACCATCGAGAGAGGCTTTGCTATTGTTGAATCTGCTTGGCAAACAATGCCAAGACAGTTTTGCTAATAAAGACTGGCATGAACCATGTTGAATCCAGACATTCACTGCTAACAATCATCATTCATTTAGAAACACCTTCCTTTCCAACAATTTACTTCATTTTATTTTTATTTAATTTATTTAGTTTCAAAACAACCTTAAAAAAAAACATCTTTTATTCCAAAGCAAGTAGCAATCAAATAATCGAATTCAAGTCAATCTTTGTGGGATCGATAACTCATCTTACCAAGCTATATTACTTGCAGACCGTGTATACTTGCCGACAAAAGACTCTTGGCATAACATGCCCAATACATATTGTTTACACCTTTTGCCAGCATCCATTTTACACATCTTCTACAAAGTCTACACAATCCCAAATCACATTCATTCTTGTTTATACATGTTCAAACAATCCATACCATTTACTTTATGCTCAAAACAATCCTAGTTACTATACTCACATGTATGTATGTATTAAAACAATCATTTTTAATATCTTATCCATTCATAACGGTTTCACTTTCTTTTATAGTCACGTTCTTATGCATATAAGAACTCCAATTCGAATTCTATCTAACATTGGTTCTCAATTTATGCTCAAACATCTATTTCACACTTGAATAAGAACCCATTCGAATAGTTCCTAGATTTCTTCCATGTTCATTTGAGCATTTACAAATACACAATCCACAGAATATCCCTTAATTTTATAGGTTCAAAATAACTCCCTAACATTTCTACCATTTTCATGATATACATATACATATCTCTACAATTCAGGAAAAAGCTCATCTAACTATGAAGAAGGAACAAAAGATTACCTTTCCTTTAAGACTCCTTTCGAATTTAGAATTCCAAAATTTAGCTAGCATAAACAGAAAGTAAGCTTTCTCTCACTCATCTCTCTCTCTAATACCATACGTTTTCATGAAGAAGAAGAAGAAGATGACAACCAAGAATTTGGTTATCCTCCCTCACATGGCCGGTTTCACCTTCCCCACCAACACTTGTTTGATTATTAATTTGACACATATACTAATCCCCCAAATCTTAATAGTTTAGCTTGCAAACCTTCCACCAATTTAGGATTTCAATTTATTCTATCTTAATAGCTAGCATATTTCCCACTTTACTAATTAGTCCTTAATTAATTAATTCTCTAATCCATTGATATCTTTAATCAATTTAAATTTCTAACAAATCATCAACATTCTTCTAAGTTATATTTTGGGATATTAAAAAAAACAACCACCATCAATGCAATTAAAACCAGTTATCAAAACTATTTTGAAAATCTCATTTAAACATCTTTCAAAACACCATGCCTTATAAACCATCCACTTAACATTTCCAAAACATGCATATTAAACCATATGCAACATGTATTAGGGATCAACATCAAAATCCCCTTTGCAATCCCTCAATTTAAGCTTTCCCATGCATAACAACTCATATGCAAGGCTTAAAGAGTAAACATGTATAAACAAACGTTATACAACATAATCCTTCAACATGATACATTATCAATTATATTGACTTTCAAGTGATCATAAACCAAGTTTCCACTTTACATAATATTACATTGGATACACGGATTCAACAAGTGTCCTCTCAACACTTCATACAATCTCAACCAAAATTAAAGTACAATCACAACCAGGTACCATCACAACCTAACCATAGGTTAGATGTATAATCCACTAACAGGAGTTTTCGGTACCATATAACCCCTCGACCGTTAGGGTACTTGTGGTTGAGTATTCGGTACACATTAACTCCTCAACACCCGAGACGACTTATTTATAGTGCACTATCAATCCTATGGCCGGCCAACTATATCCGATAACATTTTAAACCACATCACTTGTAAATATAATTCATTATTAATCATGTACCACATTGTTTTTATAAGCAACATCCAAAACCATTTTCAATGCATTAAACCATGCATTCCTCATACTTACATGAACCATTTTCTAAATGCATTCATCATCAATATACGATCAAAATCATTATAAAACATACTTAAATCATGCTTAAACAATAGGTACCATGTAATTCAAAAACAAGTGCATAAAACCAATTTCGTCAAAACAAGACTGAGGGAGAAATCTCATCATACTCACTTCCAAGTTTAAACCAACGTTTCAAGCTTAATTTAAACTCTCAGAATAACCTTTAAATCGTTTCAACGTTGTAAACCACGTTCTCACTCACCGACTACGCAAAACTCCACTTGCTGATGCGAAATCAAGCGTCTGAAGCTTGCGAAACCTCCCCAGTCCCTGTAGGATCAATCTCCCCTATTTTAACCACATAACAAAAGAGGATTAATGCATCATTTTCATCTAAGCAATACAACTCCCCAACTTCGCCCCACTAATATCCATTAAATACCTTCCAAAAACAACCGAAAACACCACCAAACACAACCTAAACAAATCCAAACCACAACCTATCGATTCGAACACCTTAAAAACATTAATTAACATCCAAAAACACTTACATAACCACCTTATAGTTTCAGGATTCTTATTACAATTCCACCTTCATAACATTTAAACACACCATTAACATGATCTAAATAAATATATATCACCATCAAACAAATCCATTAATGAACTCAATCAATTTCTTAATTAAAACTCAATTAAATCAATAAATCCCAATTAAATAGATAAACCATGCTAGAAATGAACTCAAAAGAGTCAAGAACTTGAGAATTTCATTAAAGAACCTTTGCTTAGAGGAGAGAAATGAAAATCACCTCTAATAGTTGGTTTTCCCCTTAATTAACATGATTTGAGTGAAATCTCCAAGAAAACAATAAGATTTGATGTAGAAAACAAGAAATCAATGGAGGAATCAAAAAGGAAAACCAAGAGAGTTAATCTCTGATAATTTTAGAGTAGAAAATGTAGTTTGGCTTCCAAGAAAATTGAGAGCAAAAGTAGTTACACGAGAAAAGTGATTTAGTTAATAAAACTCTTTTTTATTAAATCTATTTTATTCCCATTTAATTTCCATTTTAAAACCATTTAAATATAGCCTAAATTAAGGGAAAAGTCTGATTAAAAACATTGGTAAATTAACTCCTTAAAGATTCAAAGTTTTAACCCTTTTACATTTTAATCACCAAAAATAGTTTTAAAACTTTGCATTTTAGTCACAAAACAAAAATGTCTTTTAATCCGAATTTTTTCCTTAAATTGAATTTACCAAAACCCCAATTATATTAATTATGTATTTTCCAACATTTTCCATATTTTATTCCACAATAAAACATTTATTATGAATTAAATCCCGAAACTAACTCGGTTCTCCCGAACTGTCTAATCTAACTAGCTAACTTCTAGCTCCAAATTCAGGGCATTACAGTAGGTGTTCGAGTAGGGGTTAGTATTACGATTGGTATTCCCTACATATCATCCAGATTCCTTTTGTTGAGGGCATTCGCTCGACAAGTGTTCCCCATCACTGTGCTCACAGGTGTATTGGACCACCTTTGCCTCTCGGACATTAGAGGTTCCTTGTATGCTCTTAAGTATGTTTGTGATGGTAGAGATGTAACACCCCAAAAATATCTCTAATTCAAAACCCTAATTTTGAAATCCCTAAAATCAAAACCCTAGAATTTGGGAATTTAAAATATGAAAGCCTAATTAAGAAATTTGGGAATTAATTAAATTTCAGCGAATATAGTGACCTTTTTATAAAGAATTGATATTAAGTACCTACTTTGTGAATCCTAGGATGTCAAGGACTTACCTTGTAATTTATCCAAAGAATTTGGGTATTTAAACTCATCAAACCAGTTCCTTTTCCTATTTAATTCTCTTCTGCCATTCAACACTACTATCTCCCCCTCTCGAATTTGAACACTAAATACCAATACCCTTTTGTGCTATGCTCCGATCAAGCTCTGGTGAATTCTGCACCGCTTCAAAAAGTTCCCTTTTTCTCTATGTTTTAACCCCGACCCTAGAACATCTTGGCTGCTCCTCTGAACCCTCCAATAAACTCGTCGCAGCACCCACCCGTTCACCCAATTTACTCCTCAACCCGAACTGCGACCTTGGGCTTACACCGTTTCATCACCCAGTAACCCCACACCAACCCCTACTGCATCATTGATTCAAGAATCCACCATAACCAGTGTCACCTATATTTGAGGAATAATATTCTATTAACTTTATTTTATGTGTAATTATCTCCTTTGATAATATTATTCTAATATATGTATGATTATTCCATTGTTTACATATATATAAATATAATTACTTTGTATATATGATCTAACATATGGGAAGCATGAGTACGACAACTTCTTTTCATTTTGAGTACCCGAAACGTTATTTGGACGGATACAGGACGAGTATGGCTAGGGTACGTATCGGGGACGTCCTACGTGGACGGGGTACAACTGAGAGTGATCGGAATATTTTTGGGATGTTTCGGGGACGACGCTTGACCTTCACGAACGTATTCAAGACTATTTTGCAGTTGAGAGACTCACGGGTTTCGACATGAATTCTGACAAAAAAAATTTCGGTAAAAGTAGAGCGAGGTGCTGATAGAAGAAGAAGAGTTCAAGAAGATGAAGAACCTGAGAATTCTTATTAATTAGGGCATGTTTTAATCTTGTATAGTTATCCCCTTTTACCTATCCTTTGAAGGTCCAACTCTATCGCCTTCACCAATTTCTTCTACTCCTTGATCTAGCAAGCCTCACACAAAAACATGGAAACATTATTAGAAACAATCCATCAATATACACATACAATCAATCACATTTTTGCACAACATCACTAAACTATTTTTGTTTCTGGCAGTTTGCATACCCTTCACTAATCTGTTTATAACTTTTAATATGTACATCGAAATTTCAATTAATTTATACCAATAAAAATATAATTCAATTATCTTTTCAACCATATATGGATCATAATTATATTTCTTATATATCAATACAATTTCAAGTTAAAGTCAGGTCAAATTTACAGTCCAAAATCTGCCAGTTGACAATTGAGTTCACTTTAGTGAGCTAATTAACCTATGACCCTTACAAGTTCAAATCATCCCCTTTTACCTTAGTTTTCCCTATTTTTACCATGTTTTTACAAGTTAAATTGGTCCCTAAACAGTCTATTTTAGTCCTCAATTTAACAGTTTTTCCAGAACAATCCGTATTTCACTAATTCTGCCAGCTGACACTTTAAGCAATCCATTTAGCTACAATTCATGTAATTCAAGTTATCTAGAATTCGTTTTAATCCTTCCCCATGTTTTTAACTAACATTTCCAGCCCTTAACCTTATTCAATTCTGTCCCAAATTCACTAAATAATCCAAAACAGTCCAGATTAGTAATTTGAGCTAGCTAGGTGACTAGTTTCATCATTAATTCAATTTCTTCATCAACCTAGTTTATCGAAGGCCTCAATTATCCAGTTCACACGATTTTAATTAGGTGTTTAACATTTTCTTACATCTCTACTTTCAACTGATACTCAATTCAATCCAATTTACCATCAATTACATTCAGCTACCACTAGATGTACAATTTCAATAGTCCATGCTTCTAACATGATCATATAGTTATGTACTAGTCAAATTAATGTAATCCTATCATTATTCAATCTACTAACAAGCATATAGAGCAACTAATTTCATCAACAAGCATCAAACAATCCAATTAAATCAAATTTCTCATCCATTCGAATAACAAGAACAAGAGTGTACTTACTTTTCTTCTAGCTTAATTTTCTATGGAAAATTATGAACATGCAAGCTTTAATCCTACCTTATCAATTGCTTTCTCTCAAGACTCACTCTCTCACTATTTCTCCAAGGATTTTCGGCTAAATGAAGACTGAATGGAGAAGATGATGAGATGACATGAATATAGTGCTCTTAACACTAGATGGCCGGCCACATGGCCAATTAATGGGATAAATATCCCACTAATTATCAACTAATTAGCTTATTACATGCATGATATGGTAGTTTATATTTTGATCAATTAAATCCTTTAATTTCTCCTAATCATGGTCACTAGTTTTCGATTCTTTCAATTAAGTCACTTGTTTCGTTTTAATCCTTTTAATTGTTATGACATTTGATCAATTGATTCCTAATTACTTAAGGTTCTTATTACTAGGCCCTAATTTGGGGTATTACAACTCTCCCCCTTTAAATAAATTCGTCCTCGAATTTACCTGAATTGAATAGATGAGGATACTAATCTTTCATTGTAGCCTCATGTTCTTATGTTGCTTCTTCCATTCTATGATTTTCCACAAGATTTTCACTAGTGTAACATTCTTGTTCCTGAGTTTCTTTACTTCTCGATCAAGTATCTGGATAGGTTCATCTTCATAAGAAAGATTAGGATTCAATTCCATTTCTTCCGGTTCTAGAATATGAGTTGGATCGAATCGATACTTCCTGAGCATAGAGACATAGATTACATTGTGGGTCTTATTGAACTCACTAGGGAGTGCTAGTCGATAAGCCAATGGGCCAATCCTTTTGGTAACTTCGAAAGGTCCAATAAATCGAGGACTAAGTTTTCCTTTCTTCCCAAACCTGAAGACTTTCTTCTAGGGTGACACCTTCAGGAAAACCTTGTCTCTAACATTATGTTGAATATCTCTTCATTTCAAATCTGCGTATGCTTTCTGCCTATCAAAGGCTTGCTTCAATCTTCCATGTATAATCCAAACTCGCTCTTTGGTTTCTCGAAGCATTTGTGGTCTTAACACTTTGTTCTCACCGAGTTTAGACCAACACAGGGGAGTTCGACATCTTTTGCCATACAAGGCTTCAAATGGTGCCATTTGAATAGAAGATTGGTGGTTGTAGTTGTACGCAAATTCCACAACAGGCAGGGATTTCTCCCAATTCTTCTTGAAATCTATCATGCAGGCATGTAACATGTCTTTGAGTACTTGTATGATCCTTTCGAACTGGCCATCACTTTAAGGATGAAATGCCGTACTTAAGTGTACTTTGGTTCCCAAGGCTCTTTGTAAGGGTTTCCAAAATCTTGCTGCAAACCTAGGATCTCGATCTAAAATTATAGAAGTGGGAAATCTGTGTAGTCGAATTACTTCCCGGATGTATAATTCGGACAAGGCTTCTAAACTTTGGCTCATTCGAACATGAATGAATTGATCTGATTTTGTCAATCGATCTACAATTACCCACAATGCATCACATTTTCTTGGGGTACAAGGCAATCCATTTACGAATTCCATTGTGATTCGGTCCCATTTCCACTGAGAGAATTCAATAGGCTGAAGAATCCGATAGGGACTCGATGTTCTGCCTTGAATCTTTGGAAAGTCGGGCATTTTGACACAAAGTCTGTAATGGCAGACTTCATGCCCAACCACCAATACAATGATTTCATATCCTTATACATTTTAACGGATCTAGAATGAATTGAGAAAGGGCTTTGGTGAGCTCCATGTAGCATTTCTTCTTTTAACTCTTCATTATCAGGAATGCATACTCTATCTCTAAAATAGAGAAGTCCATTCGTCTTAAGGGAGAAGTTAGGATTAGAATCAGAGTGTAGCTTGGACATGATCTTCTGAAGTTTGGGGTCAATTTGTTGGAGTTCTTTGATTCTCGAGATAAAGCTTGATTGAACTTGAAGTTTGTAACACCCCCTTCCCAGTCTGGTCGAGAAACGGGTCGAGAGGTGATAGCGATGATCAAAACAGTAATCGATGCAACCAAATTTCATTTTTTATATTAATAATTAAACCAATAACATTCAATAGATCAATACCTTGATATAACTTAGTCCAATTAGTCCACACGAAACAATAATTAATCAATTAGGGCCAATATTAACTATTACAAGTTTTAAGGACCAAACTATAAATTCTACAGTGACACAATCTTCTAAAGGATTGGTTACAGAAATTCTTGATGTTATTGGTTCAGAAGACATATTATACTTCTTAACTACAATGGTACTTATAAAAGAATGAGTAGAACTAGGGTCAATTAATGCATATAAAGAATGTGAATATAAAACGATGGTACCTGGACCACTCGATCGTCCAAAAGTTCCCAATGATCCTTGCTTTGATCCTTTACCTCGAAAGGATTGAGCAGTAGAAGCAGCAGTAGTCGGTGTGACAGCAGATGTGGTTGCATTCAAAGGGCAGTCGCAAATAAAGTGACCTTGCTCACCACAATAGTACCATGCTCTAGTTTGCTTACAACATTGACCCGCTGGATGCCTATTCTGAAAATAATTGCAAAGTGGATGCGGGTTGCCTCGATTTGAACCTCCACTGCTATCAACGGGCGTTGCTTTAGCAAAAGACTGCGTCACAAGCTGAGGCCTCTCAATGTTTCGAGAACGGGAGGGCTGTGGATAGATTTTCTGTTTGGGGCCTTGATATCTCCCTTTCTTGTTCCATCTCGAAGGTCGAGAATCATCTCTGAACCTCTTCTCAGAATTTCCAAACCCACCAGCTCGTTGAGCTTTCTATGCCGCTTCAGTGTCCTTAACTCGATTCACAAGGTCTTGGAAATCAGAAATGCTTAACGAAGTGAACATAGGGCGTAGTTCATCATTAAGCCCTGCAATGAACATCCATCACTTTTCTTCCTCCTTCTTAATGTACTTAGAACTGTATCTACAGTACTTGCAGAAATCATTTATGTACTGTTCGATCGTTCGTTCGCCTTGTTTGAGGTGAAGGAAGATGCTTCGCCTTTCAACAAGGTAAAACTCGCTAATATATTTCTTGCGAAATTCTCTAAGAAAGAACTCCCAAGTCACCGTGTCTTCAGAAACTGTCAAAATGGTAGTTTCCTACCAATGGAGTGCCTCATCGGTCAGCAACGAGATGGCACACTCAAGCTTGTGCTCGTCCGAGCACTGGAGTTGCTTATTCAGAATCCACAAGGTGTTGTCCAACCGGTATTCGACAACTTCAGGGTTGTCGTCATCTTGTCCAGTAAAAGTATAAGATACATACTGTGAGAGATTATCAATAGGTACTCGAGTGTATTGAACGACAAGGGCGTTAGGTTGCACAACTCGTTCGTCCCTCATAGCAGTCATAAACTGCCTGAACATGTCGACCATGTTCTTGTAACACTCAGCCTGCGCGGTAGGTGCTACAGGCTCGATACCTTGAACAAGAGGGTCCTGCGGTTGCGGTGGGTTCTAAGGATTTCCTCCTCTAATCTCATCGCCATCCCTCAAGGAGCCAGTAGCAAGCTCGTCTATGTGAGCTTCATTAGTCTCAAACATATCTATACGAAAGATCGGATTAGTCGACAAGTTACAATATACGCAATATATAATTCCTAGGTGGAAAAGTAATACAATAACAATGCAAAAAGCTTCGGTTTAATCCTAGAATCGACTAAACTCTAGCTCTGATATAACAAATGTAACACCCCCTTCCCAGTCTGGTCGAGAACCGGGTCGGGAGGTGATACCGATGATTAAAATAGTAATCGATGCAAAAAATTTTCATTTTTATATTAATAATTAAACCAATAACATTCAATAACTCAATACCTCGATATAATTTAGTCCAATTAGTCCACACGAAACAATAATTAATCAATTAGGGTCAATATTAACTATCACAAGTTTTAGGGACCAAACTGTACATTATACAAATTAGGGGTCCTCCAATGCAATTGATTATACTAGATTGAAATTCAGCACAATATTAGTATACCTGTAAAATTTCATACAATTTGGAGTCCATTAGCTCATTCAATTTGATCTTTCAATGATTCGGTGACTAAACTATGAACATTCCAATCTGTTTAATATGCCTTTAACTAACTTAACTAACCCCGTATCGAAACACCCTAGGGCTGTTTCGAAACGGCTGCACGATGGTCAACCCATGTTGACTTTACCCTTAGATCGTATCGATACGGACACACCAGTATCGGTACGTGTTGACTTTATCTTTCTGACCGTATCGATACGGAAACACCAGTATTGATTCGTGTTGACTTCCTTTGACCTGCTTCGATACGCTATGAACCTATATCAAAACGATTGATTCTAGTGACAAAATGTTTCGAAATGGCTATATTCCGTTTTGATACGCCCTGTTCTTTATGTTCAATTATGCATACCCGTATCGATATGCCATGACCCGTATCGAAACGGCCTGACCTGTAATGATAGATTTTTGCTGGTGTTTATTCGATTTGACCCACCAAACGATGTCCAAATGCAATGAAACTTTACAAAAAACATTTCAACGGTATGAAGTACTAGCATGTCAAATTTCATGATCGTACGAATACGTTTACTATGTTTTGACATTTAAGAGCCAAGTATGCACTTTTAACCACTTAAAGCCAAACAAAAAGGCCAGTTAGGGCCATCAACCATATTAAAACATAGGCATATAAAAAACATATCAAAATGGGCATAAACAACTAGTTCAACTACTCTGCCACCCTCCTAAGAGTTCATAAGATCAAAACACATTACTTTAAGGCTCGTAGTGACTTGTCTTGCCTTGACTATCCGATCCTCGAACACACGATCTTTCAACATGAAATGCATGAGATGAGACACATTAGGCATACATTGCCTAGTGAGGTATTCATAATCAATATGAATGGCAATATAACAAGTATCTCTATATACATGGTCTCATGCTCATCAATATCAATATTATGCATATCAACATTATTATTATACTTCAGTATACAATGTTCAACTTATTCATTTGATCCTTAGCCCTTGGATTGAATCAAGATAATGGGTACGCAAATTCCTACGCCTCGCCAAATCAATGAATGGTCTATTCCCTCCACCTCGCCAATATGACCAATATCAATACATATCTCTTTGCCTCACCAAATCAATATATGTCGCAACCTTAGGACCGTAGTCCACCCGTACACTGAGCTAATGAATTCTATGGCATGCCAATTGTATCCAATGTCTATTCAAATCCAACGTTTTAATGTTCATATACATATCCAATATTCAATGAGACTTCCAATGACCAATGATTTCGATAATATAAATAATAAACATGTCTAATAATCAATGTTTCAGGGTTCAATGTCAATATCAATGTCCGATAATTTCTTTGCAATGTT